>CM023488.1:91677763-92320263 GCA_013339685.2 Hyalomma asiaticum | reverse complement strand
TGTACTGCTTGTGACAGAGTGAACATTCCAACATGTAAATAACGTTTGAGCTAGTGCAAGTGAAACTTGATTTTACATGATGGACATAGTCACTTCCCGTGCTTTTAAATTTAAGGTCATTTTGAATATGCTTGCAAGTCTTACATCTGGGACGGGAGCAAGTTATTACGCAGGTGGTGCGCTGAGGGGTTACTTTGGCACGTACTAACAAGTCCTTAATGTTTCTATTACGGCGGTAGGTGACTCTTGGTATTTCCGGAAACGCTTTTCTAAGGCGATCGTTGCTTGTTAGTATTGGATAGTATTTCCGAAGAATATTATTTGTTTGGAAGCGCATTGGAGTATTTCGTTATGAATGCTAGCGGCTGGTTGGCCTGCGCTTTAGGGGCTTTTTTTTCTAGTGCTGGTGCCCTATCTATTTAAGCGCGTCATTGTATGCCTTGCCGAGAGCGTCGTGCGGGTGATTTCGTTCAGCTAAGGTTGCCTTTAAATTGCTTAAGTGGTGAACGTAATCCGCGTCGTTGCTACAAATCCTTCTTATGCGCCTTGCCTGTCCTATAAATATCCCCTGTTTGCAGTGTCGCGGGTGATGACTATTATAATCTAGATATTGCTGGCTGTCCGTTGACTTTCTGTAAAGCGTCGTCTTTAGTTTTCCTTTTTCAATGGATACTGTCGTGTCGAGAAAATCAATTTCACTAGAAGAGTGGTGCTTGCAAAACTTAATGCTGGGATGAAAGTTGTTAAAATGCTCAAAAAATGTGCTTAGTGCACTTACACCATGTTCCCAAATAATAAAGATATCGTCTATGTAACGGAGGCAGGTGCGAGGTTTTAGCGCCGACAATTCCAAAAGCTGTGCTTCTAGTTGCCCCACGAAGATATTGGCGTAGGTCGGCGCAAAAGGAGTTCCCATGCTGGTGCCAAAAATTTGCAGGTAGTTGGTCGAGTCAAATTCAAAGTAATTAAGTGTAAGGACTAATTTTAGTAACGCGATGTAAACTTCAGCGGCGTGTGCACGTTTGCTATTCTGTATTGCCTTCGAGAGCGCTTCGAATCCTTCTGTTATAGGTGTATTCGTGTATAGGGAGGTGACATCTAGCGTTACCAGAATAGCTTGGCCTGAAAGTGTTTGTATTTCGTTAATATACTCTATAATCCGAAAGGTTTAAGTATTAAGGTCAGATGTGCGCTAGGTGTACTTCCTCCTAGCCTATTGAAAAGATGGAATGGCATCCTAGAAAGGGCTTCATTACCGCTAATAGATATCTTAGAGCATTGCTACAATCAGCTTATTGTAATAACCGACCAACTGAATAACATTAAACTAACTGGTAAAGAAATAGAAGAACTAGCCGAATTTGTCGAAAGGAATGAAACCAAGATAATAGCTATGCAAAAGCGCAAAAGCACCCACGCAACGAAGTGCGTCCAAAATAATTCTATAAGCGCAACAGAAACAGTCTGTCCCTTGGTGCAGCGCCGAGAACTCACTAACAAGGTGGTAGATATATCACAGAGCCTAAGTGCAGTTGAAATAGGTCTTCTAGAACGCGGTCTAACATTCTGCCCGACAAATAATGCGGTTAACGAATTCGAGCTACACAAAGACATAACAGAGTTTTGAAGGCGTCTGCGGATCAGAGAATTCTTTTTTGATAAAGTAGAGGCAGGAGACACAAATACTGACGCGCTCCGACCGCCAAGCACGTGGACACCAGATTCTGAGCAATGCCAAGAGCTAGATCAGTACATAAAACTAGTCACAAGAGACATCCTGAATACAACAAGACAGAGTCGCAAACCAAAGAACCTATCCCGCGAAGAACACGATTCCCTGAAACAACTCGCGGACAGAAATGACATCATAATAAAACCAGCAGACAAGGGCGGTAGTATAGTAATATGGCCGATAGAAAAGTACAAGAACGAGGCAATGAAGCAGCTCACTAACAATGCACATTACCGAAAATTAGATTCCGACCCAACCGTGGAATACAGCAACAGGATACGGCGTACGATAACAGATCTTTTAGCCAGCGAATTAATCACACAATCGGAGTACCGCTTCTTAATGCCTGATAATAAACGAGCAGGCCGTTTCTACCTCCTTCCTAAGATCCATAAGGTCAGCACAGATGAACTACTTACTGCTGAAATACCTGGCAGACCCATAGTGTCTAACAACAACACCCGACGGAGCCATTATCGAAGTTTCTTAATCACCATCTATCTGACACACCGCCCAACCTTCCGTCCTTTATTCAGGACACGCCACACTTTCTGCGGATTATAGAGTATATTAACGGAATACGAACACTTTCAGGTCAGGCTATTCTGGTAACGCTAGATGTCACCTCCCTATACACGAATATACCTATCACAGAAGGAATCGAAGCGCTCTCAAAGACAATACAGAATAGGAAACGTGCACACGCCGCTGAAGTTTACATCGCGTTACTAAAATTAGTACTTACACTTAATTACTTTGAATTTGACTCGACCAACTACCTGCAAATTTTTGGCACCAGCATGGGAACTCCTTTTGCGCCGATCTACGCCAATATCTTCGTGGGGGAACTAGAAGCACAGCTTTTGGAATTGTCGGCGCTAAAACCTTGCACCTGCTTCCGTTACATAGACGATATCTTTATTATTTGGGAACATGGTGTAAGTGCACTAAACACATTTTTTGAGCATTTTAACAACTTTCATGTTTTCCATGCACCACTCGTCTAGTAAAATTGATTTTCTCGACACGACAATATCCATCGAAAATGGAAAACTAAAGACAACGTTTTACAGAAAGCCAACGGACAGCCAGCAGTATCTAGATTACAATAGTCATCACCCGCGACACTGCAAACAGGGGATATTTATAGGACAGGCAAGGCGCATAAGAAGGATTTGTAGCAACGATGCGGATTACGTTCACCACTTAAGCAATTTAAAGGCAACCTTAGCTGAACGAAACCACCCGCACGACGCTCTCAGCAAGACATACAATGACGCGCTTAAACTATATAGGACACCAGCACTAGAAAAAAGAGCCCCTAAAGCGCAGGGCACCCAGCCGCTAGCATTCATAACAAAATACTCCAGTGCGCTTCCAAACATAAATAATATTCTTCGGAAATACTATCCAATACTAACAAGCAACGACAGCCTTAGAAAAGCGTTTCCGGAAATACCAAGAGTCACCTACCGCCGTAATAGAAAATTTAAGGACGTGTTAGTACATGCCAAAGTAAACCCTCAGTGCACCGCCTTCGTAATAACTTGCTCCCGTCCCAGATGTAAGACTTGCAAACACATTCAAAATGACCTTAAAGTTAAAAGCACGGGAAGTGACTATGTCCATCATGTAAAATCAAGTTTCACTTGCACTATTTCAAACGTTATTTACATGTTGGAATGTTCACTCGGTCACAACAGTACATCGGCGAAACTGGTCAACCAATTAATGTTAGATTAAACGGGCACCGCGCGGACACCGCGAATAACCTGTCGAAGGCAGTGGCGCAGCATTTTAATGACAGTTCATAATTTCGATGACCTGAGACTCTACATACTTCAAGGAAACTTCCGCTCGCAGAGGGACAGAAAATACAGGGAATAGTATCTCATATACAGGTTCAATACTCTCCAGCCTAGAGGCATAATCCTTTCAAAGGGAACCCTTGAGTCCATTAGATACGGTAGAGGGTTAACAAAGACAACAAGAGGTTGAGGTATGCACAAGCTAACAATGTTTCTCCCAGAAAGTCTACTTTCAGGTGCGGAGCCCCCATCCAGTTCGACGAGAACAACGGCGTTAAACAGTGTAGTTACTTTTTTTAGCCACAAGCTTTCGGTGAAATGCATTGTTGGTGCGGCGCAGGTGGTGTGGGGTGGAGGGGGGGGGACACACGCCATAGGAGCAACTTCTGTTCCGAGCGTGTGTTCCTTTTTTCATCCTGCTTTCTAGCCCTGGGCACACAATGCATTAGCAAGATATGTACAAGGAGCGGATTCTTTGGAAGCTTTCGCTCTTGCCATTTATATTAGTCACGCTAACACCTGTCACCCAAATACCCCCCCCCCCCCCCCTTTCTTTTTGTTCGCACGTGCTGCTCTTCTTCTCCTCTCTTTCTGAGGACGGGGGAGAGTGTGCAAAGGCGTACATAAACGAACGCTGGAGAAGGCAGCTGCCTCCCTGACGAAGACAAGTCCGCTTGTCGAAACGTTGGCTCCCGCGACATTCCCTGTTCTAAATCGTACTTTGCGATTTGTTCATCGATTCACGTGGAACTTAGTTTTGCTTACAGGAATAACGAACCTATGACCGAGCGAACTCTCCTAAGGCAAAACGTCAAGTGCAGTAAACGAAGTGAGGCCTTACAAAAGTCCAAACACACGGATGAGCGCTCGTCTCTTGTTGCCGTCACTAACAAGTTGTTTTTTAAGTGCGAATGCACTTTATAAGCGACCCTGAATCCGCCGCCCCATAGCAAGGGCGCGAGGAGCGGAGAGGAGCGCCTGTAGCAACGGCGCAGCGACGTCACACCCCACGTGACTGCGCGCGCTCCGCCTCCTCACCGCGGTTTGCGCGGGCGCACCGCTCTACTCGGCGTGACGTCACGGCGCGCTGTGCAGCTGGCGTCGCTGTGCAGCTGTGTGCGTGGCGCCGGCGCGTCAGTCCTAAACATGTCCTAAACGTCCGCCGGCTGCCGCTCGCTCTCTTCTCGCTCGGCTCCGCGGTCGGTGAAGTCTTTCGCAGTATGGATCCATCGCAGGTTGGATCCATCGCGGTAGGAGTTTCCGACCACGATCAACGGTGGCTTCATAGACTTGGCGTTCAGTAGGAACTGTACGGTCCGCGCCGTCTTGCCGGATCCGCTCACCGTACATTTCTCGGATCACAAAGCGCTGGTACTAACCGTGAGCTACAACGATAACACCAATAGGTGCTGATCTGTAGTGACGTGTGTAGAGTGTGTGTGACGTGGTCGGCGATGTGTGCATTTATGCATCTACGAAATTGCGCGGTGTAAATAAATAATACTTCGTGTATAAATGTGTGTGTGTGTACAATGGCATCATGACAACACTTTAAATTCATTAATTACACTTTAATCATAACTTTACTCCCCCTCATAGCATCACCCCGTGCATTCGCACTTAACCATGTTCACCCTCGGGGAAATGCTTCCTTTTTTTCTTTTTTGTTTCGAGTATCAAGAACTCGCCTAAGAACATCTCTTACAAACTTGTAAGCGTGCTTTGTATCTGATTTCTTCTATTTCGTTTTGTACTAGAAGCGGTGATTTTCTTTATTTTTTCGCGTCAGTTAAAGGAGAAAATGAGGTAACTTTATCACGCTTAATTGGAGTGTGTTTTGTTAATTTTTTTTGACTAACGCCACATGCGCAGAATTGGATGAAACGATTCTTTATGACGTCGACACTGTTGAACCGACACCACGCCGCTTGTGAAAAATCTTCCAGAAATTCTACATAGCCACGTCGCGTCAGCTGAAGCGACTCGAGTCCATCTCTCGGTCCCCGATCTACGTGCACTTCTCGGAAACGGTTTCCGGCGGCAGCTCCATCAGGGCGTACGGCGCAGGAGAAAGATTTGTGGCTCGCTCCAACGAGCTGACCGACATCAACCACAGCAGCTTCTTTCCCAGCATTGCAGCGAGTCGGTACGTATTGAAAATTGCACCTTGACTGCCGATATGATGGAGCAAAAAGAAAAACCAGAAAAACTGAATTTAATTTTAACTATAAAGAGAGAGAGAACCTTTAATGAGATACTAGAGATGTTTGGCAATGGGTCTGACATGCTACTTCAAGTAAATTTAAAGGATTACTGACACGAATGTTCGAATTTTTTCGTATTATTGCTCTTAATAAATGCACTGGTGTCGAGAATGCTAAAAGGAACACAGTAGGCGATGGGAAAGGTTGACAGTTTTTTTAATATGGCTACCTTACGAGCCCACTTTCGTTTCGATTTTAACGGGGTGGTTTCATAGGGACGTTCCAGCGCCTTCCATGGAAAGTCCCAGTCACGTGGCGACAGCACCTCGTGAGGAGGTTGCACCATCGTTGTCGGCTGCTGTCTTTACTACCTGGTTGCTCGTAAACAACCATGATTTTATCGTCATCCAGCGACTCTGACAGCGATTTCGGCAATCTTCAGGCGACTGGGTTCTTGCATCACGGTGTTGTCCATTGCGATGCGGCTGGCGAGAACTATAGTTACTACATACGTGATTCGTGGCTCGGGTGCGTGCAACGAAACAAGGCTCTTTTGTGCAGCCTCAATGTCGTGTCTGTGCTCCTTTAAGTTTTTAGTACGTGAGCCCCTAGAGTTTGGGGAAGTTTTCGTTGACTTGGGTAGTCATAAGTGAACCTAATCACATCTCTTGCCCCACCACGGAGTGGCTATGACACTGTGCAATGTCAGTGCATGTTAAAGAACCCCAGGTGTTCATAATTTCCGGAGCCCTCCAATGCGGCGTCTCTCACAATCATTTCGTGGTTTTGGGACAATAAAACGCCATAAATCAGCTCCTGTGCGACTCTTATACCGCGCATACATCGTAGAACGTACATCGAATCTGAGGCACATGCCCACTCTGGGGGTTGGCAGAGAGCCGGGTAATTTTACAAAAAAAAAATCAATGTAGAAAGTACAGCTACTGAATGATTAGAGTAAATTCACACAATTGGACCAAATCGCAAGCTCTAACGATGATTAAAACAAGATGTATCATAAACGTGTGGTTAATACCCACATATACTAGGTTTGCTAGAACCTTCCGGTTGGTGCAGCGATCCGTCGAGGAAAGGAAAACACTTGCTGAGACGCTACGTCAACTTGACGATCGGCCACTTTCCGTACAGATGCTACTCAAACACCCCCCTCATCGCTCGTCGGCCCACAAGGCACTAAAAGCACTTTTGCGCTTTTTGAAGAGGACTGGTTTGCGCGAACGCCTTTCACAGTTGGACTCCCCTTCTTCCTCTCTCTCCCATCTTTCTATTCCCCCTTCCCATTTCCCCAGTGTAGGGTAGCCAACCGGACGCCTTTCTGGTTAACCTCCCTGCCTTTCTGTTTTCCCCTTCCTTCCTTCCTTCCTTCCGGTTGGTGCAATAAACTGTCGTAATATGTAGCCACAGGTGTGTCCTGAAAGCTTATTTATTATCAGTTTTATCTGATTCATTTTTCATTTATAACTTGGAACAATAATCGAGTACTAGAAAAGGATAAGCCGACGTCAATTAAAACAGTTACTCGCACAGCTAGACAGAGGGCTGCACTCCGATTTCTCAGTTTCGTCGTTTTATCGCTTACAGCTGCTCCGTTCTCACCATGAATGGCAGATTGATAATTATACAGACCAAATATTTCAGCGTTGGTCAACTTAATATTTGTTTTAGTGTCCCTTTAAAGCATTGCCTCTTTGAGCTTTCTATTTTTATCAGAGAAAGGTAAGGGAAAGACAGGGAGGCTAACCACTGATCTCAAGTTCGCTACCCTGTACTGGGGAAGAGAATGGAAGGAAAGGTACTGAGACGACACGTCAATGTCAACGTTACTTGTCATGCCGCTCTCACTATCGTTCACCAAGCCCACTTTCGCGAAGGAATCGTTGCAACACCTTAACAGCGAGTCGCGTTGAAGACAATACGTATCAGAATTTATATTTTATGGACAACCTCGACTTCCGGCTTGTTGGTAGCGAACGGGTAAGATGGGAACATATTCAACCTATATCGTTCAGGTCGACACACAAAATTTCGCTTATTTCCACTACCTCAGAGGCTTCCGTACTAATTCGCGGGCTTCCGCAGGAATTCGGGGGGCGGGGGGGGGGGGGCATTGGACGTTGCTCGTACAGACGAATAAACCCTTAGAAGTTCCAAGCGTGACGTTATGCCTTTCTCTTTTCCTTCTTGTAGTGGGCGAGTGTATGCTCCTTTCGACAATGTTCACGCCTCGGCATACGATATTTTGCCGAGCTATATCACCCTATACTCTACACGCAATGGAAAGGCTGTCGAGCACGCATGATTTGGAACAGATTTCATTTTCTTCTGTCTGTTGAGCTTTCTCCACAATGGAGCTAAAGAAGTAGCTTGAAAGTAGCAAGAAACACGCACATGATGGTGACAGCCTAGTTAGTTACCACATCTGGTTGTTGTCTTCAAGGCGATGATTGGGGCAAGCGAGCAGCCACGTCCCCGCCACGGTGGTGTAGTGGCTGTGGTACTCGGCTGCTGATCTGAGGGTTGCGAGGTTGAATCCGGCCGTGGCTGCTGCATTTCGATGGATGTGAAATGTTGAGACCCGTGTACTGTGCGATGTCGGTGCACGTTTCAGAACCCGAAGTTGTCGAAATTTCTGGGCCCCTCCACCACGGCGACTCTCATGATAATAGCGTGGCTTTGGGACGTAAAACTACAGGGATAACTCAAGGGAGTAGCCATGGTTAAGACCCAGCCACGGTGTTCGAAGCACGCCTCTCCTCAAGTCGAATCGGAGGAAGGGTAGGGCACGCAAGGATATCATAAGCACAAACTGTACTCATGTGGTTATACCTCCCACGTTGTACAAATGTGGATATGCGTAGCCACCTTGAAACACACAAATTAACACGAATTAATGCATTGCTAGGGGAGCGTATTCTTTGATTAGGGAGAATCGACAATATGCAGACAATCTTCGTCCGCTCGATTCGTGACGGCCCCTGAAGCATAACGACTCCTGCATTGCATGCCTGGGCTTTCAAGACATGAGGGCATACGCAGCGGCGTGAACATCGATAACTGTTTCTGCTTAATGAAGTTGTGGGAGCACCGCCCATCGCCAAGATTGTCCTTGATCATCAACACGTGCTGGAAATGGCGATGCGCGTGGTCCACTTCCTTCCTTCAAAACCAACGGCCCAAGCGCTGCTGGGACAGTTAGCGGTGGACTCGGGCAAGGTAGGGATGCCGGCTGTGTGAGCAGAGTCAGCGACGACTGCGGTGTGCGCGTGAAGTGTGTGCGCCGCCGGGGCGACAGGATAAGGGGAAGGGAGTGTGCCCGCTAGTATGTTTTGCTTAGTATTTTCCGTAGTATTCAATTTATTACTAATAAATGTTCTTTTGTGCTGATGCGCATCCATCAGCACCATTTTTGACAACAAGGAGGCCCGAACCCCACATAGTTTATCGGAGGCTTAAGTATATATTCGTGGAATATGAATGCCACAGCGGTAACGTTTTGAAGGTGGTATTTGGCCTTATTATAGAGGTCACTGTGTAACAGCTGATTTCTGGAAATCTTGTTGTGGAGAGATAAAGGAAGGAGACGGAAGAAGATCGGGAGAAGCTGCCTGCTGCGTGCAGTTGCTGGTAAGCCATCTAGGCCAGGTTGACTGCATCTGTATAATACCTTGCAAATACATCCTGTGTAGACCTCCAACACCCCCGTAAAAATATTGCTGGAGGTTCTGGGTCATGCAGCAATATTTAACACCGATACAGGCATCAATCATTAGAGCAATCTTTTCGTTCGAGATTACGTATTCATTCGCCGTTATAAGCACCAAAAACATTTAGACGTGAACATTTGACAGAATTATGTCTGGTTGGGCTGCATAATGACAGTTGAGATAAGGTGAAACCAGTCACAAACGCAAAAATTTCGATGTTTCGAGGCCAGCTTGGCCCCTTCTAGGATCACGGGTCAGCACAGGAGAGCAAGGTTTATATAGGAGCGCTCCTTTTGTTTGGTGGCTGGAACACGTGGCGAAGTCCGTCGAAATAGGCACTCGCCAGTGAACCCGCAGACCGGTTTGTTTGGAGGTGTCGCCTGGATGTGCCAGTATTCAACAAAGAGCCGCTTGTGTGGGCTGATTTTCACGCCAATGACCTAGGACTTGTCAAACGAGATGCGGTGGTCATGCACCTCGCTGTGTTCCGCGAGATCGTTCTTCTGCCCTTCAAAATTTCGCACGTCCCTTTTGTGCTGCAGCAGCCATTTGGGGAAGTTTTCTTTCACCTATGCAGGAGGCATCGCACTCTGCAACTACAGTACATTTTTGTTACTACCCCCCTTCCCCAGAATTGACACCGTAAACGTCTCTGATAAGATATTTTGCTCTGTGCTCACGCGACAGTGTCTCCGACGAAGTAACTGTTTGTATATTGCTGAAAACCTCTTGTTTAAACCTAATGTGGAGTAGTGAGCGATTGAAGTGCGATACTGGAACTGCAGACTGGCTCGCGCATTTTGTGCTACTGGAGTGCACTGGGTGACCGCAGATGGACCAAACTGAGTCGCAATACTTCGCAAAGTATCCCGCTTTTCTTGTGTTGAATGAATCGGTGTCTTAAGCGCAAAGCGGTGACGCAGGAAGCATCGGCAGCCGTACGCTCAGAGTATCGCGTTTCATATCGTGAGCGCTCCAGTTTTTTACAGCTTTGTAGTAAATTTGATTTTTCTATACGTCGCAGTACCGTAATTTTGTTTTCTTGTCACTTATATTTTGCCAATCTCCCTCCCCATACGTAACGCCTTTATGGCGATGTGGTGTGTAATTAATTGCATATAATGACCGCCACCTTGAAATTTCCCTCACGTTAAGATAACCAACGACTGGCGAAACTCGCAGGTGGCTCTCGATCCGGCTGGAGTTCCTCGGCTACAGCATCGTCTTCATAGCCGCGCTGCTAGCTGTCCTCACCAGGGATTCCCTGTCACCAGGTCTCGCGGGTCTTTCAGTCAGCTACGCGCTTACGGTAAGCATGCACGTTTCTCAACGCTGCTTCGGCGTCACCCCTAAACTACCAGCGCTTACGACTGTCCACTCCGTTCGGTGCTCTGGCGCTGCGCATGACCGCGTTTACGCGGTAGTATTTCCGCTCTTCTCCGGTACCACGGGTTGTGTTCTGACCGCGAATCAGGTGCCGTTGCAAGGAGAATCGTTCGGACACTGCACATCCACGGTTGGAATTCGCCGTTATGTACGTTTACGTCTGGTGCAGCTAAACTGTCGCTATAGCAGGGTCGCAAAGGTTTACCAGACGCAAATGGCTTCTTGCAACTGTTTTATTTCAAGAAGCGCACTGTAAGTAAACTACACTAAAAACCTGCCTTTGCAGTGAACGTCAAAAAGCCAGTGTATAATAAAGCGCTATATAGTAGATTATGGAAGTCAAGACGTGCCACTGTCACACAAGTCCACTTTCCGAATGGCTTGGACCATGTGCTTCTCATTTTGTGAAACTTCACAAAAAGAAGCGTGCCTGTTTATGAGCTTTAATACAGTGATCGCGCTTTCATTAAGCTTAATGCGCGCTATCGTTTTTCGCTACGTGACACTGGTGTAATACGCACTACAGTCACAGGTTCAAAGTCACAAGGCTTCGTACTCCAGTGCCACGCGGTTTCCGGATGCTGACGACACTTTTCATTGCTGCATCACGATCAGAATGTCGAGACATGAAATATTGATGTCTTACCTGTCCAGTAAATCACCGCATATCTAAAGCGCCCTGTAAGTATGTGCACCAATTTGAACCAACTAACTCAAGAGGAAGTTTTATCTAAAGTAGCATCGTAGAAAGGCATCGGCTTCACCACCTGGCTGTCTTGAGGAAGAAAGGTGGTATTTCGCTTAGGGCGGAGTATACGTATGAACGTGTTTGAACATTTTATATATGAACCACCACACCGCGGACTACACGAGTATTAAGCGGTGCACAACACGTGGGAGAAAGAACGACGACCTACTATTTCTTGGTGGTGGTATTCCGCCTCCTCATATATCCCTTTTGCTTTCCTGGGCAAAACTCCCACCGTAGACACCTGTTATAGCATGCTCAAGCAGCACGTACTAAGCTCCGTAGACAGGGAGGGGCTTTCTGGGTTTGTTGTCGGCAGAAAGGGTTCAGCGTCCGAAAGAGTAGAGGGCTCGCGCGTACCTCGCGTACACATCACACTCACGAATGGTACGTTCACCGGGCAAGTCTGTTCATGTTAGCGTATAGTGGTATTGACTCGACCTGCTGATCTCCGCGCTTTGTGTTGGTTTTACGCATGACCTTGGCAAATGAATCATGACAGGAGTTATGACAGGCTCCTCGTTCTTTCCTTAGTTAAACCTAATGATTTGTCATTGCGCGAAACGACGGAGCGGCAACAAGGAAGCGATGGCTTTAAGTCAAACGCCTGTTGATGAGAATAGCCATTTGCCTAATGGTTTAAGAATTCATCCATATGCTCATATATTATCAATACTGTCATGCAGGTGACCTCGACGCTGAACATGCTTGTTCGTGCCACTTCGGACACGGAAACGAACCTCGTGGCCGTTGAGAGATGCTTCGAGTACACCCGCACGCCACAGGAGGTGAGTCCGCTATATTGAGGGCCTTCATCCTCTAAGCTGATCTGTTTGCGCCGAAGATCTCACGCGTCGCATTGTGTTGCAGAAGCTGTTTGCTTGATTCGTATTGCATATTGAAAAATTCAGTTGATGTGCGAACACGGCACGCGTCAGAGAGAGGCCACGGTAGGGAAACATACACGAAGCGCCGCGGGCCTGTTTCTTGACGTTCCTTATTTCATCCGCGTTCACGCTACCATCAAATTGTACACGATTATTGTTAATTGGTGCCAACAAACAAACTTCTGCACACAAAGGATGATGAGAAGTGATTAACCTGTCGCGATGCGACATTTCCTATCGGCAGGCTGCATGGGAGCGGCCCGATTTCAAGCCGGATGACATGTGGCCGACGGCGGGACGTGTGGTGTTCGACAACTACTCGACCCGCTACAGGGAGGACCTTGAACTCGTCCTCAAGGGCATCAGCTGCGACCTCAATCCGGGAGAGAAGGTGAGCATACGGACTTTGTGTTTATTTCCCGTCACGTTGCGTAGCTTGTTGAGTTGTTCTGTTGGCGAGTGGTTCTGGCATTCTGTTTTCATGTCGCATCTTTATTACAATACGACGTATCTTGATTTTACAAAACGAAAAAAAAGAAGGTGCCTAGTAGGAGCTCAGAAATGTTTCTCCCACTAACGTGGTCGATGTGAAAATTTTCTGCGTACTACTTGTTACTACTTCGCGGATATATTTAACGATTAGAAGGAACTCGGAAGTAATATTCTTGTATGTAGTCTTGTATTCTTGAATGCAGTGCGTAGCCTTATTGAGTGCAGCCTTATTGAATGTGGTGTGCAGCCTTGAATGCGGTGTGCAGCTTGTTGTCCTAGGCAAAAACCGTTATTCTTATAGTACAAAAACCGTTAGTTGATGCAGACCTATGCAGCGCGCCTGAAGTGATATCCTTTAGATTTAAATGCCGGGCGTCGTTAGCGAGGTTTAAGCACCTTTACAACAAGTAACTCCGTGTCCTCACTGCGGGAGCAGAAACTTTTCGCCTAGTGAATCTACTACCACAAAAATTTTTCGATTTCAAGCAGAAGCAAACTCATAGGAATTTTTGACATGTTCAGAGGGCGTCCCCTCTATCTTCATTTTGAGGATCGCTCTGAGAAAGGAAAGGGAAGCTACACCAGCGTGCGTCGTGATGACTTTGATCATGTTCCCTTTTTTGTTCCTTCGACTGTTTTCTCATACTTTCGGTACTGCCACGCAAGTATACTTACGACATTTGCGAGGCCGCTTTGTGGGTACTTGCAACATGCGAAATTAATCAAACCGTACGAGGAACAAAGACATTAGTGCTGGTAAAGTATTACGGCCACAGATTCACACAAACGCATGTGGCGCGCTCAGTTTAGCGGCCGACAGTTGGCTCCCCGAAGTGCGTCATTTATATTTAAGGTTAAAGGGAAGTTTTAAATGAAAACTGTGCGGATGCTCCTGTGAAAATGTGAGCGCAACTGTGGCGTTGCTCGCACCATGCAAATTGCGATTTTGTTTCGAATACAGCTGTAAATAGTCTGCTCTATTTCGAACAAATGATGTCACTGGCAGCACCAACTAGGCCGCTTGACTTGTTTCGGTCTTCTTAAAGATCGACACATACATTGTCCTTATTTCTTGAACTCAAAACGAGCACATGGAGCTTTGCAGAGGATCTCGCCACGATAATGAGATCAACCAATGCTATCTGTGCCTTGAGCGACATACATAGCCGGTGCTCACCAGTGACGCCATTAGGTGAAAGAAGAGGGCGCACTTCCAAGCCGTACTCGAAGCTGAATAGTAGTCCGCAGTGCGTGCAGTGCAATAATATTTGGCTCAGATGTTGACAGGAGCCTTGAAGACTGATCGGCACCGTTTACTTACTAAAGCCATGGCGTGCTGCAGGCAGCCTTAAATTTACCCGATTTATTTGATGCCGGTAATGCCCAGTGACAATGGCAAGAATCGCATGCGACCTAAACGCCCCTCTTAATCTGTAAGCTGTTAGCCAATAGCAGCAATTTGTTCTATGACGAAAGAGAAGAGCTTCGAAGAAGGTAAGGGGTAAGAACTAGCCTCCGTTTGAAGTGAGGGTTGGGGCTCTTGGGAAAGCGACAACTTTGTTCTCCTCTTCAGAACTTTGCGTGCTGCGCACGACTACGATATTTCGCTCAGCTATTATTTGCAGCGTTAAATAATCGCAGAGTGGCGTTTCTTCACCATACTAATGGAGTGGTTCAGGGCCAGAAAACCGTGCCGATTAGTCATCCAGGTTTCCGTGAACATGCGAGCGCAAATAATATTGCCCTGCGCGCGAAAGGGACGTCGAAATTTGCGCTGAAATACAACCGGAAATCGCCTGCTCTTCTTTCAGCAAATGACGTCACTGGGGGCATGGACAACGTAGCTTGATTTATTTTCTTTCTCTGTACGAGGGGTGCGCACATTTTACTTATTTGTCATAAAATCGGCCGGTGCTATTTTTCACTCAAGCGGCTTAGTTGGTGGCGAAGAGAGGGAGGCGAAGAAACCTGTTGCTAATTGGTTCATGGCAAGGAAGCACCTACGCACTACGCAGCACCGAAGCTTTGCTAGCGTTTGTACGGGCAACATGCCTCAATTAAACGCTGCAAACTGCGTCTTAGTGTGTATATATGAACACATGAGTGTGCGTGTACGTGTGACTGCACGTACGTGTTGTGTTGACATGTTATCATTGTACGTGCCATAATCAACGCTAAACACTTTGAGCAACAAGCCACAACACAAATCAGGCTAACATTTTCAGGTTCATTAATAAAGCATTCTTTTGAAATTGCAAATTTTGTTGTGCATGCAGTCGAATATTATTTGGCTCGCATGTTCAGAGTAGCTTCCTTGACTGATTGGCATCATTTTTTGACTATGTCCGTGAAGTTTTGCGGCACACCTTAAACATGTGGCGGGAAAGTTCTACTGCTTTTTCGAAGTCTGTCTTGTGCAATTATTATAAAACATAGGCACTTATAATCTCTGAGCACAGTGGCACCTAGCAGCTCCTAAAATATTGCGCGGAGTATGATTGAATAACAACCTGACATACGCTCAACAGATCGGCATCGTTGGACGAACGGGTGCTGGAAAGTCCTCGCTCACGCTGTCGCTGTTCCGGCTGATAGAGGCAGCCGGAGGTGCGATCTGCATTGACGGCCTCGACATATCTTATCTCGGCCTGTACGACCTTCGCTCCAAGCTTACCATTATACCACAGGCAAGTTTCGCCAACATCAACTCCTTCTGAGTTCTATAAATTTCAGCGAATGGTGACAACGCTGGGCACGGACCGCGTTGCTTTCTTTGCCGTACGTTGTAGTTTTCCTCAGGTTGAATTATACATGCTTGCACACATCTCTACCATACACTTACGTTATCGATAATTGTAACTGAGTATTTCTAATAAAGTGCGTTTGAAATTCATTGATTACTTTTTAATAGGTAACGGTCTTTTGAATTCACTGTTCTCTCAAATTACATGTAACCGCTTTTTATTCGTGACTCCTTGCCAGCAGGGAGTGCCACATTTAGCATTTGTATTTGACCTGATGAATAGCACTACGGCCGCAGCCGTAAGATGCGGCAGCCTCCTCCAGTTTCGAGAAGCAAAATTCGGCGCCATTCTTATCCTGTTGGCAGCAGCATTGTCGAAACCGCATTCGGAATCTGGCCAAGGCTTTTCTTTCATCTAATGGCTCCCGACCTTTGCCCTAAATATTTGCTGTTCTTCCACAGATGTTGGCGGCGTTAGTGGTAGCTCATATCTTTATGGAAGGAGTCATTAAACAATGCATTCAATCCCTGACGCTGCACAGGGCCGCCTGCACGTGTCGGAAGTAACTTAAGTTGCACACTGCGTATAGGTTTATAGCTATACATTCGTCAGACTACGTATGACCAATGCATACCTGGTTACAAGCCTAAAGAACCTCGTAGGTGCCTTGCTGTCTGCAAGTTGCGTAGATTTCGCAGTGCTTTATTACGCAAGGAAACGTATTTGCCTTTCTGAACCGGCCCGAAAAAGACAATGGTGCCCAAAAAATCGCACCAGCACCACCTATCCGGCGTATCTTCCGCATATTGTACGAAATATGCATACAGTATATAATACCCATCCGGCAGTTATTGTGACATCTCGTGGCTGTGTTTCTTATTTTGTAACCATGCCGCAACAGAAATTAAGAGATTCTAGTGGCACCCAGAAGGCCTGAGGCGACCCACCTGACTACTGAAGCTGGCCTCGCATTTTTGCTGACAGCATGTTTGCAGTGCGTTCAAGAAACACGAATGGACAGTCGCTGTCTGTTTTATTTCAAAGCACGGCGAATGGCAGAGAACAGTAGACTTTGTGCTCCGAGGGTTATGAGCCCCGCATATGTGGTCTGAGCACACATACACAAGGCCTTGATACAACCGTCGACAGACAGCTCGTATGTAAGTATGTATGTAAGGTGCAAAGCGCTAAATTCCACCGAAGCATCAAATACGGCAGAATCGAGACTTCTCTTCACAGTCCATAACGACTAAAGAAATGTCGACGTATTTGAACTCTTGTGTACTGCTGCGCGTAAAAAGGCATCTTTTCCCGTTTTCTGTCAAAGACAGCCTGATTTTGATTTGCGCAGCCTGATTTCGATGTCTGATTTTGATTTGTGTGTGAACTTGTCTTCTGCAAGCCACTTCATCAGCTTTTTGAAAGTGTGAATTGACGTTATTTCTGATGAACTCGCCGTATTAGCGTTGGTCTAGACACCAACAAGAAGTTCAGAGCTAATATCAGAGCGCATGGTGCTAATGTCATTGTGTTCTCAGGACCCCGTGCTGTTCAGCGGCACTCTGCGCTCGAACTTGGATCCCTTCGACAAAATGAACGACGAGGAGCTGTGGCGAGCACTGGAGCACTCGCACCTCAAGGAATACGTCGCCGGCCTCGAGAAAGGCCTCGAGCACAACATCACCGAGGGCGGTGAAAACATCAGGTGCGTGTCGTCCATCTTTGCTTGTCAAATGAGAAAAAGAAGCGCAGTTCATTCCGCTGGCGGGACTAAGCGACGTATTCCTTGCACGTGTGTAGGCAAACGATCACTTGGTGGTTGTTGCCTGCTACAAATAGTTGTAGATTGGCGCGGGAGACCTTACTTTGGTGAAGGCCTCATCAGCCCTTGCATTTCCTGTGTTTTCAACGATGAAGTAAGCCTAATGCAATACAAAACGACGTACACGCACACAGTTTGTTCACAACAGGCAGGTGTAATCATATAGTAAAAGAAGCGAATATTTCATCGTGACATTTCATCGGTAGAACCAGTGATACGAAGGTATAAGTCAAGTGGTGTAAGGATTAGTTGATGCTGCAAAACTTCACGCGGCCGACAAAATTATTTAGGCGTGAAGTTACAAATATTAGTAGTCCTTAGCTATCTATTAAGAAACGTAAAGGCGGGAGCCATGACATTTGGTAATTGAACCCTTGACCTAGTTGTTCAAGCACGACGCCTTTGGTACTGGAACGTTACATGAATGTAATTTTGTGAAGGCTCTAAATGTTAAATCAGAATTACGTGTGGTATCATAGCCGCATATCCAATGGGGGTTACGAGCCAAACGTGCTTTCATACCGCCAATTGTGATACAATAGACAAGGATGCGAAGTTGATGTTATGAAGGACCCTTCGTGTTAGTCACACATTCGTAGCCTTGCATGCCAACTTTCGTATGCGCCAAGGTAACTAGACTCAGGTGTTGATATTTTGTACGATATTTCTGGGCTATGTTTTTCTGCCACTGTTATTTCAAGATCACCTTTGCATGATACTTGAGGCCTTACGCCTCAATAAAGTCTTTGCTTGGTGAAGCTAAGAAAGTATTCTGTTCTTTACCGGTAATTTATCGCAGTTACGTTATATGGGCTACAACGTCCTGTTCGAGAAATTGAGGCTTGTTTATCTTCGACAGCACCGCAACGTTAGGGTAACAAAGTTTGAAATTGGGCTAGTTGGTGATCTATAGTTTAATAACGAGTGCACAAGGGGGCAACGGACAAAGGAAAGAGTGACGGAGACAAGAGCTGTAACGGAAATTGGAAATAAAAGAGGCACGGAAATTGGAAATTGCTATAAATTATGTAGCCAAGGCAACACAATATAGATTACTAGCGGGACCGTTTGCATTCGCAATATTTCTTGCCACCAGTTGATATACTCCAACTGATATGCCATTCGTGCTGTGCTTTGGTGGTGGAGGCGGCGGTGAAGACGTCATGCGAGTGATGTCGCGTTATAGACCGGTACTGTGCTGAATCATCGCTTTTTTGTAATGTTGTTCTCGCACCAAAGTAAGAGTTCTGACAGTGTCACCAGGCAGCTGCTTTTCAAGCGGACTAGAAGAATGTGTCTTTTATAAAGAAACTCGTCGATGAATCTTTCACTTCGTCACGAGAAATTTAAGTAGAGCTTTTAATATATTTTCATTTTGCAATACACGAGCCAAATAATTTGAGAAAACCGAAAATATCTCGCGATGACGTTCCGTTTCGGTGAAACTTATAGCAGCGTACGGTTGGCGACGGCTGCTTCGGTATCGTTTCACCACAGCGAACCTCTGGATTCTAGTCGTCGCCGACGAGGTTGCGCTGGTGCAATAAATTTAGCAGCAGGGGCAAACAAATTATCATCGGTTCAGCCGCTAATTTTCCCGAAATAAGCGGCTGAGAATACCTTTTTTCATGAAGAGAACGCTGTGACTAGGTTGGCTGACATGGAGAATGTTGGCGGTGACTTTGTATAGTTCGTCCAGGCACAGATGCCGCATGACAGATCTCCGCTTGCGCTAATCACAGAAACATCAAAATATGTTTACTTGGCGAAAAAAAAAAGTACAGTGGGTAACGAGAATCAAAGCCATTGGAGAGCTACTTTCCGTTTCCGCGCTAAGTAAAATATTTTGGACTGTTCAAATAATGAGCTGACTAAGCCTACAGGACTACTCCGCCCATGCGTCGCTTCATTTCCCATTTGCTATCGATGGTTCACATCGCACATCCTACTGGAAAAGTAATGACGTACTGATGCCATGTTGTGGTGTTAGCCGCTCACGTGCTCCTTTGGTCTCTTCTTTCGTCCGCCGCGGTGGCGCAGTGTTGTGGTTCTTGATAGTTACTGTATAGCATCCCGCAGGGAGGCTATATAGGGAGCATAAACAGTAGCTCTAGTTCTTGACAGGGCACCCGAAAGACGGCTACTGTAGACCCAGCTACTGTGGTCGCACTTTATATGAAAAGCGAAAATGCTAGAGGCTCGCATACAGTGAGTTACCACTGCATAAAAAAAACTACTTTAGGCTGTAAAAATTTCCGGATCCCTTCCATACGGCATCTCACAATCATCGTGGTTTTGGGACGGAGAACCTAAGAATTACTCTTGCGATTATTGGTCCCCACCGAGCTCAACAGCTGCGCTATAATGAAACAGAGACTTAACCTGACGCTTTCTTGCCTTGCAGTGTGGGTCAAAGACAGCTGGTGTGCCTGGCGCGAGCCTTGCTTCGCAAGTCACGCATCCTCATCCTAGATGAAGCCACAGCTGCCGTCGACATGGAGACGGACGACCTGATCCAGGCCACAATACGCCGGGAATTCTCCGACTGCACCATCATCACTATCGCGCACAGGCTGAACACTGTCCTCGACTACGACAGGCAAGTCTAGTTTTAAGCTTCTTTAAACGTCGTGAAAGTTGCTCTGTCTGAACGTAACTATTTTCCCGTGAAGAACCCTCGCCGTTGAACATAGAAACGAGGCGATGGTCGTAAGTTCAGCACAGCTATGTGCAGAGATTCTCCCTGGAATTGAAATTAAAGGGTGGGGGGGGGGGGGGGGGGTGGAGCTGGGGGTTCTAAATGTCGAGGATGACGGGGGGGGGGGGGTAGGTGATGCGTAGGTTCACCTCCCCCCCCCCTCTTGTTGTATTAAATTTGTCAGATTTTAACAAAAGAAGGGGGGGGGGGGGTCCTTTCGGATTATAAGGGGATTGGGCACCCAACCGCTCCCCCTCCGCACTAAGGGGGTGTTTAAGAAAATTCCATGCGTACGTGTCCCAACCCTTGAAGCGTTGAGGTGATTAGATGATTTCGTATCCACACAACGACTTCGTCGAAACTGAGTGCCAAACACACCGCAGACAAGGCAGGTTTCGTTGGCCGTTGAAAGCACCTTCTTTAGCGCCGTTCCACGCTCTGACGAAAGCTGAAGAGAGCCTTTCTGCCACACGACATCCATATGGCTGCTTTCCTCTCTCGAAAACCGTGCGCACGGTACTTCCCTGTCGCTGATGCACGCTGATGGACGCACACCGTCGTGGCCTAGACACTGAGCATTCGGTTATAACGAAAGCCACGCGAAATAAATTGTTGAGCCACAAAAATACCTTCGCTTTGAGGTATCCCATGTCTAGCTTGTGTTGCCGTGTTCTTATATAGTGGTTGCGGTGCTCGGCTGCTGACCCGAAAGACGTGGACTCTGTCTCTAACGCGGCGATCGCACTTCGATGGAGGCGAAGCGCTGGAGGCCTGTGTACCGTGTGGTTTCAGTGGAGGCTGAAAAGTCACGGGCTGTGGAAATTTCAGGAGCCCTCTACAACGGCGTGCGTCAGAATCATATCATATAGTAGTATCACGCACAACCCCATCAATTATGTAAAGCTTGGTGGTACCTGGTCGGAGTGCATTTCGGAGTTAATGCAGCCCTCTTAAAGCTACGCGAAACTTCGGCGCCGGTCCGAGACAGCATCTCAAGCAGAACAATCCGTAATCTAGACGCAGAGTGAGTGACAGCACTCACTGAATAGTTCGACTGCTGGCACGCCGGCAGCTTATCAGAAGAATGGAAACATGGGAAAATAGTCTTCATAACCAAACCCGGAAAGACTCATGTATCCAACCTTCGCCCAATATGACTGACGTCATGCCTCGACAAATTCTTCGAGCATGTGGTACTAGCGCGCCTGGAAACGGTCGCCGAGGAGCAAAACCTTTTCCCGCCAACCATGCTCGATTTCCGTGCTCACTTATGCACTCAAGACGCCTAGTACAAACCCACCACGATCTATTGAAAGATCCCCTGAGTGACAGCAACGCTAAGAAGAAACTTACACTGACTAACAAATGCACGCCGCAGGTAGCCGACCTATCGCCTTTCCCAGCTGCCCCCCTTACTAGACTGCATCCCCAACATAAGACACACCTTATATGCGGACGATGTGATGGTATGGACCACTACTGGATCCGATGGACAGATTGAAGAGGCATTTCAACAGGCCGTGGAGACCATGGCCGAATACGCCGCACGAGTAGGGCTGAAGTGCGCGGGGGAGAAATCCGAGCTCCTCCTTATGCGCCCTCCCGACTACCGGAAGACAAAACACTCGCCACCACCCACCATCGCGATTAAGATCGATGGATACGAAATAACAGTGGTTAAACACATGCATGTTCTCGGCCTTCATGTACAAGCGGGAAGGAGCAATTCCGTGGCGCTCGGGGGCCTAACGGTTACCGTCACACAGACAACCCGACGATGAAGAACCTCCTTCCATCGAACTCGTTTGGGTCCCAGTGCATGCAGGAAACCCGGGCAACGAAGCCGCCCACCAGCAAGCTCGAGGACTCGTTCGCCGAGCGGTGGGCCAGAACCCGGACCACGACGGAAACACAGACGAACCGCTCCTCACCTTTCACGACATCACGCAGCACTACAAACTAACAAGGCAAACCAATAAAATTTGTTGCTGGTGCATAGTTAAAATATAAGACGGTGGCGCAAAATGGGACAAGGACGAAACAGGAAGAAGCGACGTATACAAGCGCACTATACAACCAAACTACCCCCGCACCCGAAACTAAACAAAGCACAAGAAATCACTTGGCGATGGCTTAAAACACACTCATACCCTTTTCTGCACATATATATGCACATCTACCCAGCCCTTTTCACATAAGCGTGCACCCTCTGCAAGATACACGCTCCTACTCTGGAGCACATCATCTGGGGATGCAGCAGTGAATTTCCCCGCTCCTAGGCGAGCCACCATCAAGCGAAGCCTGGGAG
Source organism: Hyalomma asiaticum (assembly GCA_013339685.2). NCBI lineage: Eukaryota > Metazoa > Arthropoda > Arachnida > Ixodida > Ixodidae > Hyalomma > Hyalomma asiaticum. Next base: position 92,297,709 of record CM023488.1, on the reverse strand, counting down.
AAATTTCTCTTAAGCAAACGCCTGGGCGCCCAGCTCCGGGCCATGAAATGAGCCGAGGAAGTGGCGACCAGGCACGGCCTGGACGCCCTCTCCTCGTAGGAAACCAGCGGTTTTCTAAATAAACTTGTGTACTACTACTGCTACTAGTTAGTAGAAATCAAGAAGGAGCGGGATGGGTCTTGCATGTAATGGGACAGTCGATGGCTGCTGAAGGTGACATGCTCGAGTCCCAGAGAAGGCAATCGTAGTTGAGGGTGGCAGAAAGTTAAGTGGGCATATAAGGTTCAGATGCTCGCTAAGAAAGCGCGGACGCAACTAGCACATGAGTGGAATAAGTGCAAATATATGGAGTGGCCTTTACCCGCCGTGGTGGTCTAGTGACTATGGCACTTAACTGCTCACCCGAAGGTCGCGGGATTGAATACCGGCCGCGGCGGCTGCATTTCGACGGAGGCGACATGCCAGGTACCTGGCCCTTGTACTGTGCGACGTCAGTGCACGCTAAAGAACCCCATGCAGTCGAAATTTCTGGAGTCTGGCTCCACTAACGCTTCTTTTATAATCACATCATGGTTCTGGAACGTGAGCAGTAGAAATTGTTATGAGGGAGGATGTGCGGTAGTCAACGTAGACAGGCAGGTGATGACGTTGATGCTGGTGCTCAAGTTAAAGTAGAAACTAACCGGTTGTATTTTCTATAAGTTGTTTGTCGAGACTTAATACAAAATACTCTAGATTCAGCTCTTCGCCATAAGACTACGCGCTAATGGTATACTCGTTTCCTAGCCCCAACTATAGTTTGTATATTTAGTAGTTAAAGGGGTGTTCTGCAACACTTCATGGACATAATCAGAAAAGGATCCCGATATGTCGTTGAGGCTCCTCTGAAGATATCAAATATTATTGCACTGTGCGCCAAGGGATTTGCAATTTGGTCTGAACTACAGTTGGAAGTCGCCTACTCCTTTTTTTTAAGAAATGAAGCCACGCAGAACACTGATAACTTCGCATGTCTTTTTTTGGTATTCTTAAATGTGCATACATTTCTTTATCTTGTTGAACTCTATACGAATAAATAAGGTAGTGTGCGGAGGACCTTCCCACGGTAATGAGGCTATAACAGATGCTGGTTCTGCCTCAAGCAACGTAGCCGGTGACCATTGTGACTTCATTCGTTGAAACAAGAACACGTGGTTTCCTGCTGCATTTGGAACCAAACCGCAAATTCTGTTGCTTGTGCAGTGCAATCACACGTTCTCAGGAGCCCCCACGACTGATTGCCGCCGTTTTCCGATTTCGCTAAGTGATGCAGGACCCCTTTAGAGTTAAAAAAATAGGGGAGGAGGGGGGAGGGGCACCATTGCTTGGCCAAAACATTGCCATTTGTGCACGCGAGTGTAACGTTCTACCGCTTCCTCGCAGGATCATGGTCCTGGACCGTGGACAAATCGTGGAGTTCGATGCGCCGCGCGACCTCCTGAAGCAGGAGACGTCTGTCTTCTACCAGCTGGCTAAGGATGCCAACCTTGTCTAGCCTTGTGCACAGAGGCATAAGTTTTATTCACGGCTACAGCCGTTGTTACACCTTAGTCGTTAATTTTAGATACCCAGAACTTTTAATTTGCCTCAGCTTTATATGAAAAGTCCACGATCCTTCTTTTATGGTGTATATACTGAATGTTTAAGGAAATAAAACCGAATGAAGCTGACTGAATATCTATTTGACTGTATTTGACGGGAAGTCTCGTATGAGGCTTTGCAAAGGTGATAATGGAAAGCGTAACTAGCCGCTTTTGAAATGAAGCCGCGAACGATGCCTATTCGGATGCTGTGTCGATAGTATAAACACAGACGCAGCCTGCCTATAAGCCATCATCAGCAGCTTTCACGAAGACCTTTGGGCAGGCCTCAACTTGACGGGCGATGACCACGATTAGGTTAATCATGGTGCAGATCGCAATAGATTCCTACGGTGTCATGAGCTCTCCATTATAATGCGTCGATGGTAAGTTTGCAATCAAATATATGTCGTGAGCTCAGCGGTAGTCCACAGCACCAGCGACTGAGAAGACTTAATTGCACCTGTTATGTTTGGTTGGTTGTTCCTTTGAAGCCTTGGCGCAACCCACCGAGGGGGATCGGCCATGAACAGATGGATTTGTTGTGAATAGGAAGGCTAACAGACAACACAAAACAGGCCATAATATGAATTTAGTAATGAAATTAAGGTTGAAAGAACAATTCCCTGCGAAGGCTGTAGCTATAAAAATAGTAATAATAAAAAAGTAGAGAACCGAACGTTGGCGAAATGGATTTCCACTTACTGCGATAGAGATTAGAAAAACATAAAACAAAAGGTAAGATAATCAGCATTGAATTTATTTCACGAAAAAAATTGCATACAACCTTTCAAACGTTCCTGTGCCTAAATCCCAGCACAGTCGCACCAAAAGAGTACCACCGGAACAGACAAATTTAGACCCATATTTCGCAGGTGTACTTCTAGAAAAATTTTACGTTGAATATTAAAACGGCGACATATGAAGAAGCGCTCCAGAGACTCATCACAATGCACACACAACGGTGACAGCCAGACCAGACCTGTAAGGGTATAAGCTCAAGAGGGGGGGGGGGGGGGGACTCGGCAAGTTTAGTCATCGGGATTTCTGCTCTTATACATTCACACCATCGATTCTTCCACGCATAAGCCAAGTGCGTGAAGTGAGATGTAGCTATTGAAGATTTGTAAGTTATTGAAGGCGGCATGTATTATGGTGAAGCGCGCAGCTGTGACAGACGCCGACGTCGGCAATGACCCTGCGAGCGCGTCCGCACATTCATTAAGAGTTACAGCCTTTGTGCCCTGGCACCCATAGCAAGCGAATGAGGCGTAAATGTCTTGGCAGAAGAGAATGGAACGTTTATAGTGCACCTAAAAAAAAATTAGGAGCTTCCAAAGAACACGCGGTGAGAATGGCGACTGAGGTAATTGTTATGGTGCCTCAACGCTGAGACGTGGGTCACGCGCGGAACACACTTTTTCTTTTTTTGCGTTACCCATCCACACCGTAGCACAGAGTATCATCAACGCAAACTCCCAGGCCTGCGCGGGGCGCGCAGCACACTAGCAGAATGAGTTAGACATTGCTACGTGTTCTTTCTCTTTCATTGTTATTGCATTCCTGCTTCTCCTCCCTCTCTCCTTCCTGTTGCAATATCTGATTTTCCTGCTTCGCACTTCTTCGCCGTCGTCTGCTGCTTCTTTTTTTTCCGTTGTCGCCTAGGTCGCCTTATTTGTCAAGTTCTTCGTCTCTGTCGTCTTCGTACTTGTCCTTTTTCTCATTTCATCGCCCTCTTCTTTGTAATTATGTTCATTGTGCATTCAATGAACATTGTGCATTCATTGAATCCTAAATATCCCCTTTCTCCTACTTTTCTCCCACCTGCTCCCGCTTTTTCCGAGTCTTCGTCGATGAAACTACGGCCAGTGACAGACACACACGATTTCCTGAAACTCCAGTCCTTCCATATCAGAGGTGTCGCTGAGATTGCAAGGTGCCCAACCAAGCGGTAAGGGAGGCAGGGCTGTATTGTGGCACCTCTCCAATTGAGTTGGGTCATATCCGCGCAGGCATAGAGATGTCACGGACACCGGTGGCGACGGCATCAGCAGACGCCAATGCCAGCAGTTTCCGCCATTGTAACGAGTCCATAACAGCTTGCGTTGTAATACGCTTTCTTGGTTTCTTAAACGCTGTAGCGGGTCGATGTGCAGCAGTGACTACTTGCGCCTCGATCACGTTTCGGATCACGTTTCGGCCACGCTGTCCTTCTGACATTGCTGATGAGTACATCGACAGCAAGAACGACAAGAGGATGTTTGTGTACGTCTTGCTGGCAGTAAGTTTTCCTCTCGGGGCAGCAAGGATCTCTTTATAAAGGCGTTGCGTCTTCTGTAAGTGGCCTGCCAGGAAAAGTGGTATCCAATCTGCTCTCAAGAAGCAATCTTACGTCAAGCAGTAGCGTGCGACTGGCAGCCACACAGAATGAGATCGAGGCACAGAATTTACCCCACACCGAGTGTCATATCTGTCGTGTCTGATGTATCCTCAGACACAGAGCTAAGCCAGGGGGAGCCTCGCGTTTATTCACAGCGTGTCCTTAAAAACCCAAAAAATCTACTGGGGAGCCTAACACAGCGCCCTCTGAATGCGGGTCCACTGCGGTCCAACCAAAGTGGTAACAATACACAATTTCCATCCTGTTTACTCATTTATATTTGTTAGCTTCGAAGTGTAGTCTAGAACACTATACGGCGAAGTATTTCTTGGAAAACTTGAACAACTTTCGTATCTGTCTACCTGCACAGCCACCTGTCGTTGCTCTCCTGATTGCCTAATCCACTTCGTATACACGAAATTTAGAGTAGCAGGGTATGTATGTATGTATGACGAGCACGAATAACAGGTCTGGAAATCAACAGCTTGATATACTTGTCGTGCACGTCACGGCTAACATTCACGTCTGGTTCATACTCGAAGTGGACTTCCATGGCTATGCAGGTATGCGCCACAGGTGACTGAACGTTAACACTGCAGCCCATTTGTATCAAGCACCAACCAGAAGCGGTATCGAAAATTCGGTGAGCAGGCAATTGGCGTAGGTTAAACAGGGGAACAACATTCTGTTTATTGTGTAAAAAAAAGCGTGCGAAACACGGACGCAAGAGAAGAGGAGTGGACGACATGAACGGCGTTCGTGTGTCCACTCCTCTTCCCATGTATCCCTGTTTCGTACGACTTTTCTTTACATAATGAATCCTTACCAACTCGCTAAGATTTCTGTCCTTTCATACTGTTTACGCAGCGTGCGCTAGAAAGGCACACATGCCAAGGAGGCAGGCAGATAAACGGGCTGTAAAGACGGAGAGCAAACCTATAAGCGATAGGGGGCTAGGCGTCCAACCCGGGTCGCCTAGGTAACAAGAAAAGAATGTACCACTCGTACAATGGTGCTCTTCCGACGTGCTGCTTGTCGTAAACGAACGTGCTGCATTTGTAGTTGTGGTGACGGTGACTATCTGAAGTCAATTGCGGTTGTAGCGAGCATTGAACTCTCTGTGTAAGAAACAATACGTCCGAACTACAATCACCCAGTATAATTTTGTCCAGCCCTACCTGACCCCGTGGAAGTACTACAACAAACGACATATATGAACATAAGCGTACCACAGTGTCCATTTCTTTTCGACTAAAGAGACGCCTGTGTACTAACGCGAGTGCTAACGTTACGTCGTACCATGTGCAACCCTTGAGTCGCCACCGTGCTGCCGACGTGCCTGTGAGCCCCTCACGCACACAACCACGTAATCTAGCTGCACAAAGACATTCGTACTACTCGTAGCACTTCGCTCAATGCCAAACAATTCGGCATTTACTTGCTGACTGCTTCGCGTGACATCGATTGACACAATACCTAGGATCTGGCGGTTTAAACAATCAAATGCCTTGCTATAATCAACAAAAATGCCCAAGGTTAGCTTCCGGTATCAGTGTTGTTCATTATCACCTCTTTTTTCTATAATAAATCAGCATCGGATGATTTGTAGAGGCGGATCTATGCTGGTGGTACCTTTCGTAAACCGCCCCACCACGGTGGTCTAGTGGATATATGATACTCGGCTGCTGATCCTAGGGTGGAGGGATCGGATCCCGGCCGCGGCGGCCGCATTTCCACGGAGGCGAAATGTTGAGGCCCGCGTAGTACTGTGTGATTTCAGTGCACTTTGAAGAACCCCAGGTGGTCGAAATTTCTGGAGACCTCCACTACGGCGTCTCTCATAATCACAGCTGGTTTTGGGACGTAAAACCACAGAAATAATCAATCAACCTTTCGTAAACGATAAGAGGGTGTACATAAAATGGAAATAGGCGTATACTAGTTCGCGCTGTCACTTCTGTTACCACCTTCTAAGCCGACGCTCTTAATTCATAGCTGTCGAAAGCGCCGAGATTCCAGTGCAACCCTGAAGACATCTACAAGATGCACTAAAACGACGTCACGTAGACCGACACGTGTACCCGGTTAACAGGATGCCCTACCCATTCCTGAGCATGCGCAGATACGTGGTGTGTCTTCTTTCTTTTTTTTGTTTCGCCTCAGTGCTCTGCTTCAGTTGGTAGTCGGTTTTTCTGTTCACTCCTCTTCCCTTGTGTCCGTGTTTTGTGTCCTTGCGTAATGCCAGTCACACATTTTATGCTTCTGATTTCAGTAACTCCTGAGTCAGCAATATTGCTCCTTTTCAAGTTTAAAAAGCGCGACAAGTATAAACAGAGTCAGTTGGCTCAAGGAAACGCCCCGCATGCACGTCTTATCAGCAGCGTTGACTCCTTTTTCTGATGATGCCATGACGTCCACAAAATGTTAATTCCAGCGCTATGTTAAAAGGACGACCGATATACCTTTCATCGTTAATGGTTGTTTAATGAAAAGCATTATTCATATTTCTTTGATTGCACGGTGGATAACTTCTCAAGTTACTTCTGGATCATTTTTTTTCCTCAGCATAGGCGTGACAACGTGCTCTCGTAATAAATGGTTTTAGTACTACTTTATTCTTTTCGCTTCTTGATTTAGCACATTAACGTTTTCCCTTAGCGAGGTGGCTTCGATAACGCGTGCGCAGAAATTTATTGAACACGCCGTTTTTCTTACATTAACACGCTGAAGCTGCGCCCGTGGCTTTCTAATAAGTTCTTCTTACATTTCTTCCTTTAAGCAGGAAGTGCAAGTTCTACATGGCGACAGGATGTGAAGGAAATGGACCGCAAGGTTCACTCGCACATTTTTTTTTTAATTTCACGCAGACCACCAGTCGGTGCGCCGCACAAGTGCGCAGAAGTGTTGCATATCTTCGCCCCAGAGACACCTCTAGCAGAGCGTGGTATCAGGCAGACTTATCATGAACCTAGACTACCATATTATAAATGCTGGACAGCGATCGTTGATATGATAGCCAATAGTCCCGGCTGTGTAGATCTCAGTACCAGTGTTCAAAAGGAATTGCCATGAGCAAACTGACAAGTTGGTGCTACACTGCAGCCCACACTATACGCTACAAAAACCGGAAGAATCGATGCCGGCAATTATTGAGCGCGAGTTGAAGTTCTGCTCTCAAGCACGTCAGTGCCTCTGCCAAAAAGTACTTTCTAATTGCGAAAAACAGCCCGCTCTAAGTGTTCGTAGTAAATTCTAAGAGATTGATATACTGAAAGAAGGTGGTATATCGCCTGAGATAAACTTCTGTCAGACTTAACACTTCATAATCTTGAGTGGAGCAGGTGAATTCCTCAAGCACATCACTGTATAGATACTGCGCTTGACATGCGGTGCAACGTCATCTCACATTTGATACCGCGATTATTTAAAAAATGTGTGCCGCAACCCATGATCAGCCTTTCACATTGCTCGCGATAGCACGTTTCAGATAACATGATGATGGCAAATGAATTCCCAAGACCGGCAGGAGATACATTAAAGGGACTGTTTTTTATCGGTAACATATCGGCACATATAAAAGTACAAGAACGAGGCCATAAAGCCGCTAAGTAACAATGCACATTACCGAAAATTAGATTCCGACCCATCTGTGGAATACAGTATCAAGATACGACGTACGATAACGGATCTTCAAGCCAGCGAATTAATCATACAATCCTAGTACCGCTTCTTGACGCCTAACAATAAACAAGCAGGCCGTTTCTATCTCCTCCCTAAAGTCCATAGGGTTAGCATAGATGAACTACCTACCGCTGAAATACAGGGCAGACCCATAGTATCCGACAACGCCCTGACGGAGCCATTGTCAAACTTTCTAAATCACCACCTGTCTGATATACCGTCCACCCTTCCGTCCTTTATTTAGAATACACCTGACTTTCTGCGGATTATAGAGTCTATTAACGAAATTCAAACTCTCGGATCAAGCAATTCTCTAACATATTACACGTTTCTTCCCTATACATTAATATACCTATCACAGAAGGAATAGAAGCGCTCCCAAAGCAAGCGAGCAAGATCGCAAAGCAACATCGCATTACTGAAATTAGTCCTTACACTTCATTACCTTGCATTCGACTCGACCAACTACATGTAAATTTATTGGCAGCAGCATGGGTACTCCTTTTGAGCCGACCTACTCCATCATCTTCATGGGGCAATTAAATTAGAGACACAGCTTTCGGAATCATCACCGCTCAAACCTCGCACATAACTCTGTTACACAGACGATATCTTTATTATTTGGGAACCTGGTGTAAATGCACTAAGCACATTTCTTGACATTTTAACAACCTTCCGCCTAGCATTAAATTTTTCATGCCCCCCCACCACTCTTCTAGTAAAATTGATTTCCTCGACACGACAGTATCCGTCGAAAAAAGAAATAAACTAAAGACGGCACCTTCCAGGAATGATTATGAGAGACGCCGTAGTGGAGAGCTCAGCAAATCTCGACCACCTGGGGTTCTTTGACGTGCGTGGACATCGCACAACTAGTACACGGGCCTCAGCACAACACCCCCACTGAAATGCACCCGCCCCGGCCGGGATTCGATCCCGCGACCTTCGGATGAGTAGCAGAGTGACATAGTCACTAGACCACCGTGGCGGTGCAAAGGCTTACCTTCACTTACCCTGGCATTTAAGCTTGACAATGTGTGTTATGTTCACGGCTACGGCATTTTCTTCGGGACACCCGCTTAGTGTGTTGGCTATAAAGTATTTTAGTCGCTCAAATGGGTTCTTCACTAAAGCGTTCGTGGTAATCATATTGTGGATATGGAACAGAAATTTCTGGTAATTAAAGAAACTATACTCTCTCTCTCTTGTTATCGTGCTGCAACCTGCTATTAATCCGAAGAGGATTCGGTTACAGCGGTAGTACCAATGTAAGTGCGTCCGATTCACGAAAACCTGAAAATCAACACCGAGACGCGAAGAGCACTGACTGCGCGGCCCCTGCGGCGATGAAAATGTCTTTGGTTGGCACTTGCTTAGCAGGAGAGTACAACAGAACAAAACACATCATAAGCAACGCATACAGCAAGAAATATATACCATAAGAAACAGTTTTATTACGATGTGTCAGTACACAATAAGTTCAAAGGCGCATTCCAAGCAAGCAATATCACATATTTTATTGTGTGTCCGAGTTCTGGACGACGTATCTTTTATAATTTACAAAAACTGCGCGCGTTTCAACGATGTTCTACGTTGTCATATGATGCCCTCGCTACGGACTCGGAGCTGTGGGGTCAATAAATTGCAGTGTGACCGGCCTCTCAGTTTTTCAAGTACACTGCGTGCAAAATTCGCCGTGAGGACTTTCAACCCTGTACCGCTTCAGCACCTGCACACGCCGAAAAACAAACAGAAAGGAAGCATATGTGATTACGAAAAATTTCCGCACTTAAAATTTTGATGCTCAACGTGAAGCGACGTAGTCTACGGAGCAGCACGGATTTCCACATGAAGCAACGCACACACGTGATTACCCTTGCGCCTCTTTCTGGTTCAGCTGTGAACGACCACTGCGGTGGCACTATAGCGGTTGATATTTTTCGTTGCTTTATGCGGAACACTGCGCAAATTCTTTCATGCCATACACGACAGGGTTACGTTTAGTGAGATAAAAGTGCTACTGAATGATTATTTCGAGCAGTGAGGAACAGCCCAACTCTGATAATGTTTCAATTTTTGCCTGCAGAGGGAGTGTCCATAAAAGGAGGGCAAGAGTTTTAATCGAAAGAAAAAGACGATCGATTCGTTAGACAGTATTACTTGGGCGTAGGTTAAAACTGCGTACGTAGTGCGCAATGGCTTGCGTGCGCTGAAAATTAATGCACACAGTAATATATACAGCTCTACGTGAAGTGTGGACTCAACATCCACTGGGGTTTCCCCGAGAGGGTTCGAGTCCCATTGACTGCGCCATTGTAAAGAACAAAAAGACGCAGACACAGCACCTCTTTTTCTTATTCTTCTCCTCTATAATTAGGCACATACCCAATGCAGGGGATAGGCCAATACTGTTTTGAGTGTTTTGGGTAGTTTTATACGTGTGGTTTGCCGAAGCACATATGATGAAAATTAAGGCAAAATTCTTTTAGTTTCAATTAGAAATTTTATAATTGCTAAACAAACATACCTGTGACTGTACCCCAAAGTGGACCCTCCAAACAGGCCGCCTGTTCTATTCTGTCACTTCGTCCTCTGCTGTCTCACTGTCGCTTGCCCCGCCGCCCGCCGAGTGCGAGCGCTTGAGCTCCGTTGGCGCTCTTAATTGTATTGCAATCACCACAAGTGACACGAATCACTCCAATAGGCTTGTAACATACAGGATGTATAGGCGTTTTCAATGAGGGTACGTCGACACGCGTTGTCCGATTCGGGCGTGACACTAAGCGCACGCGGCGTATTTCATGCATATTGATTGATTTCTGGGATTTTACGTCCCAAAACCAGCTGTGATTGTGAGCGACGCCGTAGTGGTAGGCTCCGGAAACTTCGACCACCTGCAAGGGTTTTTTAACGTGCTCTGACATCGCACAGTGCACGGAACTCAACGTTTCGCCTCCATCGAAATACAGCAACCGCAGCCGGGATTCGATCCCGCGACCAGCAGCCGTAACCATCTGACCACCGTGGCGGGGCGGCGGGACGGTGCACCGTTCTTGCTAAAGGTTTCAGGAAAGGCCTGTCTTCTCACTACATATTTTCCAAAATCCTTCACCTTGTCACGAACAAACACTTAGCACTGTCATGCTGAGCAGCTTAGGAAAACTATGATTTCAAACATGCTGAAGGTATACTAGATATATTATAGACCGCGTATAGTGCAGAGTAAGCTATTCTTATACAACTGCCATCGTTTTAATGACGAAGGTGATTTTTTTTGTTTTAATGATGTGAGAAATCTGACAATATTTCGCGTTAGAAAATTCTTAGTGGCATAAGAAGCACTGCAATGAGAAGCACAGTTGGTATGGCTGGTTCATGCCTGTGAGCGCGAAACAGCACTGAGGATACAGACAACAGCGAAGTGGTCGTGTACATTCTTCGTCCTGTCGAGTAGCCATCCCTTCTCCAAAGAAAGCACTTAATCTTGTCCATGATAGATATTCAGTCTACAGACTACCTTGCAAACAGCTCTTGCCGAAAGTGTTTTGCTCTCCCGAAAAGTGAAAACTGAGAAAAATGAGTTTAGAAATATCCCAACATGTTAATCAATTTTATGGCAAGAATATTTATTCAAAGTGTCAAAACTGCACGAGACGTGCCATTCAACGCCATGCTGTTGTACAGCAATTGTTTCAAATTGTCTTCGAATTGTTTCAGACTTGGACATTAAAAAAAAATAATAAGAGCTCTTATTTTTTTAAACCTCGGAATCTGAAACAATTTGAAGAAATATTGCGATCAGCGGGTTTTCGCAGTATTTTCTGAGCAGAAAAAGGAACGTCAGCAGAGAACCGGCGTCGATCACATTTGCAGCGAAAAAAAAAAAAAGAAAAGCTGAACGGCGCCAAGTGAGCGTTGGATAGCCACGTGATACGCCTCTGCCAGTGAAAGCTTACATTTTAGTTTGACAACCGCTTCGCAGCCACCCACGACTAAAAATGTGCCTTTCCTTTTTTTGTTGTTGTTTTGTGGGGTTTAACGTCCCAAAACCAGTTCTGATTATGAGAGACGCCGTAGTGGAGGGCTCCGGAAATTTCGACCACCTGGGGTCCTTTAACGTGCACTGACATCGCACAGCACACGGGCCTCAACATTTCGCCTCCATCGAAATGCAGCCGCCGCGGCCGGGATTCGATCCCGCGACCCTCGGATCAGCAGCCGAGTACCTTAGCCACTAGACCACCGTGGCGGGGGTTTCCTTTTTTTTTTTTTTTAGTATTGTAGTAGTGGTCTGGCGCAATCTATGTCAAAGATCTTTCGTCAATTAACGGCACGAAAAATGGGCTTTCCAGCGTCGCAATACCCCTTGCGTCCGGGTCCATGCGCGCTTCGCACCGCGTATTCAAGATAGCGTCCATGGATGCTTCCGCTGTAATTACGCAGCACCGCCTTGGGGAGAAGAAATTGTCATATTCTTTCCAGCTGCCCTGTTAAGAACGAAACTGAAAATTCCTTAAAAAAATGGAATTAAGAATAACTCACATCTGAAAACACTTTATTTTCGAAAAGCAGTTTGCCCCGCGCATCCCCCTTAAAGCAGCAAGTGCAGAGAACCACTGCCTCCTCCCGTTACTAACAGTGCGCAGAAACATGAAGGATAACAAGAACAAAACACTCGGGAATAAATTAAGGACCACGTGGAGAGCAATGGCGTAAGAATTAACTGTGACGTTAAGAGACAAAAAGCGATCGGGATGGATCCCGGAACTGCTGTAACTGATATGCTTAGGTCGATTAAGATAAAGAAGCGGACCTGGGCAGGACATGTAATGCGGAGAGCAGCCAACCGACAAATAATTCGAACGACAGAATCGATACAGGAGATGGCAATCACATAATAGGCAGGCAACGTATTATGTCGAGCGACTAAATTAAGAGATTCTAAGGCATAAAGTCCAATCAACTCGCTCAGGATTGCACAAATGGCAAATTGTTGGCAGAGGCAGAAGGACGTGTTACTGTGCAAGTTGGCGCCTAAGTCACATTTTGCAGTGCTAAAGCGCGCGCACACACACACACACACACACACACACACACACACACACACACACACACACACACACACACACACGCCACACACACACGCCACACACACACCACACACACACGCACACACACACGCCACACACACACCACACACACACGCACACACAGCGCCTGTCCCAACTTCAATGTGTTTCGTCTTGTACGTTGGTGTGCTCCTGCAATGTCGGTTGCCAGAGTCGTCACTCCCGGAGTGGACTTGAAATAGCATGATAGTAGTTGACTCTCCCTACTTATACGAGGCCGAAGCTGGAATGTAAAGCAAGGAACGCATCGCTTATTGCGTTGAATACTTGCGGAAACACTATGATAATAGTTTCCGTCAGCGGCACTTCCATGACGTAAAGAAGCTGGACTCGCGTTATGGCAACACCTGCCATAACATTACAGTGCCTGTGACAGTGTTTCGGCATGAGACAGGCAAATGCACACTCGTGTTGTTCAACGTGTCTGAACAAGTAGAGAGAGAGATGATGGGCGGAAGGCAGGGAGGTTAACCGGAAGGAAGATATCCAGTTTGCTACCCTGCACTGGGGAAGGGGTGAAGGGAGACAGGAAAGGAATGGAAGAAAATAAGAAAGCGAGAAAGAGAGAGGTCAACTCGCGCACACACACAAGCACGGCATGTGTCAGAGACGGTTCATGAGGCCCGTTGCGCGCAAAAACTTGAGCACAGCCTTCGTGGCTTTCCGCTGCGAGACACTATCGTTCCGGCATTCCAATATGGTTTGCTCGGACAGCGGTCGACCATCAAGGCGTGACAATTCTGTGGCGAGAGTCTGTCGCTGGGAGCAGTACCCAGGGCAATCGCAGAGGACGTGTGCAATCGTTTCCTCGCTGCCGCAGTGAACACAGGCAGCACTGTCTTCCAGTCCAATGCGATAGCCGAAACTTCTCGTGAATGACGTGCCTAGCCACAGTCGGCAAAGTACGGTCGTTTCACAGCGGGTAAGCCCATGCGGAACTCGAAGTTGCAGTGATGGGTCGAGGCGGTGTAGACGGGTATGTAGAAGGCCAGGAGTGTTCCACTGCGCTGTCGTCATATCACGCGCAAGCGAGCGTAGTTTTCTTGCTGCATCCGTTCTTGACAGTGGGATGGCTTGCAGCACTCCAATTTCGTGGGCACGTTTCGCAGCATGATCTGCGTGCTCGTTCCCGATTATTCCAGAGTGGCCTGGTAGCCACTGAAACGTGATGTCATGGCCTTTGTCGGTTAATTGGTGATAGAGCTGTCGTGTTTGAAGCACTAATTGGTCTTGCGGCCAGCTACGTAAGACCGATAAAAGGCACTGAAGGGCTGACTTGGAATCTGTAAAGATGGCCCATTTCTGTGGTGGCTCCCCATCGATCACGCAAAGTGCGGTGCGTAGTGCCTCAAGCTCCACGGCAGTCGATGTTGTGCCATGAGACGTCTTGAACAGTACATCTACTGCTTTGGCAGGGAAGGTCACAGCTCCTGCAGATCTGCCTGCTGTTGTTGAGCCATCAGTGTAAACCTGAAGATGATTCCTGTAGTCCTTATGTAGCATTAGCAAAGACAGCTGCTTTAAGGCCGGCGGTGAGAGTTCCGCTTTCGTCCGAATCCCTGGCACTGTCAGCCGGACCTTTGGACGGGCCAAACACCAAGGAGGCGTCGGAAGTCTCTCAGCAGGAGTATAATTTTTTGGGAGGCACTTGCGGTATGCCGATAGCCTCTTACAAAAAGAGGCACCGGGTCGGTCTTCTGGAAGCGAGGCGAGGTGGTGGGCAGGAGCACGAGCAAGGTGTCGAATGTGTGTCCGAAGCACCTCCAAAGTGATGTGAGTGGTGGCAGGAAGGTCTTTGGCAATCGCTATAGTTTCCGCTGTTGAGGTGCAGCGTGGCAATCCGAGGCAGATTTTGAGTGCCTGGCCCTGCGCGCTCTCGAGTGTGCGTAGGTTACTTTTACAGGTATCAGTCAGCACCGGTAAGCTGTATCTCAAGAACCCGAGAAAGAGCGTCCGGTATAGGTGTAACGTTCACTGACGTACCCCACGTTTTCCCTCCGAGGAAGTGGAAAACTTGTGAGGTGGCCGTTAGGCGCTTCTTGAGACCGGCCACATGGGGACTCCAGCAGAGGTCCCGATCGATGGTTACTCCCAGGAACCTGTGCGTCCTAGCGTAACAAATATTTTGTCCCTTAATAGATATGGCATATGCTGTCATTGGCTTTCGCGTGAAAGCGACCAGCGCCGATTTTGCAGGCGAAATTTCAAGACCTTGTTCATTGAGGTATGTCGATATCGAAGTCGCGGCTTTTTGGAGCCTCGCACGTATCTGAGGACGTGTTACGCCTGACGTCCAAACACAGATGTCGTCAGCATAAATCGATATCTGTACACAACCTGGTATGCGTTCCACGAGACCAATCATAACCAAATTGAATAATGTGGGACTCAAGACGCCCCCTTGAGGAACTCCACGGTGTGTGTAGTGCTGAGAGGTTGGCCCATCGTCGGTTTGCACAAAGAAGGATCTCATCTGTAGGTAGGCACGAATCCAGCGGTACGCTCGGCCACCAAGACCGACGGACTCAAGGGCGTCGAGTATGGCCTCGTGAGAAACGTTGTCGTAAGCTCCTTTTATGTCTAAAAATAGTGCCGCGGTTAATCGCCTGCTCAATTTCTGGTGCTGGACGTACGTTACGAGGTCAACAACGTTGTCGATAGCGCAACGAACGCGTCGAAAACCGGCCATGACACTTGGATAGACCTCGTAGCGCTCTAGGAACCACTCCAGCCTGGCGAGGATCATGCGCTCCATCAGCTTCCCTACACAGCTAGCTAGTGCTATTGGGCGGTATGACGAGAGCTCTAAAGGTGATTTTCCAGGTTTTAG
Organism: Hyalomma asiaticum; assembly: GCA_013339685.2. NCBI lineage: Eukaryota > Metazoa > Arthropoda > Arachnida > Ixodida > Ixodidae > Hyalomma > Hyalomma asiaticum. Next base: position 92,282,070 of record CM023488.1, on the reverse strand, counting down.
GAGCGGAACCAATCGGCTCGTTTTCCATTCTTGGGGGACATGCCCGTCTCGCCATGAGTCGTTGAATGTTTCCAACAAGGCTTTCCGCGCCTGCTCACCCAGGTTGCATAAGATCCTGTAGGAGATGCCATCTGGGCCAGGTGATGACGAACGATTGCACAACACAAGGGCCGCATCCAGCTCCTCAGTGGTAAAGGGCAGGTCCATGCGTGAGTCCAGTGACTGTGGAGTGTTCTGTGTAGCAGGTATTCCTGTGCAAGCTGCGTTGCCGACAATCTTCATACAAAAATCTTCGGCTACCTCGATATCCCGTCGACCTTGGTAAAGCGCCAAAGCTTTGAACGGAAACCGCTGCTCAGGAAGCGTACGCAGACCTCGCACTGTTCTCCATATTTGCGATAAAGGTTTCCGGGGGTCCAGAGACTCACAGAACCTTACCCACCGTTGAGACTCAAGTTTAGCTATGCGACGCTGTATCTTCTTTTGCATGCGCCTTGCTGTCCTTAGATCGTGTACGGACTTTGTCCGTCTATATCTTCGCTCGGCACGTCGACGAATCGTACGTAGTCGTTCCAACTCTACGTCCGTTTCCGAGCGCTTCGGGGAGCATGTCAGTGTGCGCATCGCCGTCTGTACTGCTTCCTTTATAGCTTGCTCTAGACCTGAGGGGAGGCCGCTGCTACAAGCGTCTTCGACGTTCGCCTTGAACGCAGTCCAATCAATTCTCCGGATTCTGTTAGATCGATGACATCCAGAGAGGCCTTTGATGTTGACGTAACTGGGGATATGATCACTCCCGTGGGTCTCGATGTCTAGAAACCAATTAACGCGTGAGGCGAAACGACGTGACACGAATGTCAAGTCTAAACAGCTGCTGTACGTTGCGCCTCGCAGAAACGTAGGGCTCCCATCGTTAAGCAAGCACAGGTCATGATCGGACACGAACGAAGCCAGCCGCCTTCCTGTCGCGTTAACTTTGGAGCTTCCCCAAATAGGGTGGTGGGTCTGAACAAGTAGTGGAACGTTATATGAATAGAAGAGCACATAATGTGTTTCTGCGTCAATCGCAGCCGCGAATGAGGCGGACGTAATTGTTTTTGGGCAACATAACGGAGGAAGAAACACATGCTTGGTGTACTAGAGGTGCTCTCTACAAACTGCTGGCCCAGTTTTCCGATTCAGGACTTTTGTTACACTTTTCGTAGTGATACTTTTCTTAACCCAATTCGTCTTCTGAACATCGCTGTCATGCGCAAAAAGGTTTAAAAAATGAAAGGAGGAAATGTCGGCCTGGGGGACGACCCTCCACCGCAAGTGGTGTTCGCCCCTGAGAGAAGCGGCACTGACTAAATGTGAGCGATCATATCTCAATGTCCCACCATCGCCTATTTGCATACTGCACCGAAACCACAATCACAATGGTGGTATCTGTGAAGGACATGGTGGGTTCAAGGGGTGATGGCGTGTGTCTCAATGAATGCACAGTTAAGTGAATTAACCCGACCCGCCCTCCCGTGAACATGTCTTCATCTGAATATCCTTAGCGGCGATGGAAGAGCAGCAATCCTTAACAACATAGTATAATGAACAGCGCACAAGCGGACAACAGACAGAGAAAGGAGTGACAGATACAAGGGCCTGTGTCTGTCACTCCTTGCTTTGTCCGTTGTCCGCCTGTGCGCTGTTTATTACGCTGTGGATGGATCACCAACTAGCCCAATCTCAAACCTTGCTCCGTAACAACAGCTTCCCTTGGAATGTGTCTTGTCGCCTTTGGGGAAGACGCTTACCATGTGCGCCTGTTTTAATCATCTGCCCCCCCCCCCCCTTTTCTGTTAACAGTATGGAGGCAGGTGACCGAGAAGATCGGATGTGTTGAGCCGAATGAACAGTGCATTCAGTGAGGCACAAGCCATCACCTACTCGGCACCCCCCCATCCACCCCTCTTCCCCCCCCCCCCCCATGTGCCCGCCATACACACACCTTGTCCCCCACAGAATGAACCATGTGCGACCAATCTGCAGCAAAACAGCACTGGTCCGGACGTATGGCCAAGTTGAGCACATTTCGCACATTGTAAGCTTTCAGGAACTCAAACAATGCAACTTAGTTTTTTACGCAGAGTTGTATGCAGTCTCGTCGACTTAAATTACAGCGATAGTTAAAACAAATAAAGTTGGCTTTTTTTGAGGTAACTACATTCAAATATTCGCGGTTTTGGAAAACTACATATGTCTACGTCCAAGTTGAAAATGCAGGGACGCTCCACAAAGCAAAAATTGTCTCCAAGGAAGGTGCGAGTGTTAAAGTCAGTAGCCGACCGTTCACTTTGCCTGCACCATTAAAGCGGGGGGTTTCATTGCCGTGAGTTGAATTTGCCTGCCCCAACGAATTTCGTAATTGCTGCTTTTTTGTCTGGATATTCATTAATTAATTAATTTATAGTTACTTTCTTATTTTAAATATCGCAGTGACTCGGAGAATGTCGTCGCTCACCTGTTTGAGAAGTGTGCATAGCTCCATCTCCGCGATCCTTTTTCCTATGCACGCTCTCGGACCAGTGCCAAAAGGCAGCGAAGCGAACGGGTGATGGTTCCACGCCTGAACGCCAACTTTGCCGGCTCGCTCCTCCTCACTCGACTTCAGCCACCTCTCGGGCAGAAACTCGGAGGCTCGGGTGAAGTTCTCTTCAAGCCTGCCGGCCACGTACCACTCTGTCCTTAGCACCACCTGAAATGTTCGAGAATGTGACAGGAAAAGATTTCATGCACGAACAGACTGATATGCGAATACAAAGACTGAGTCGACCAGAAGTGAAGAAAGATCTTTGAAAGCAGCAAGCTTCCGCTCTTTGTTGCGTGGCTAAGCTAATCACACGCGAGTGCTGTATGGATCAACTTGCTCATTTGACTACTGTGTAGGATAACACGTTAAAGGGGCCCTGCGACACAAATTGAGTAAGCCGTTTTTATCACTGATTCTAGAACTGTTGCACGCGGGGATGTCGCAGCGAGAGTAGAAACGCCGAAAGCAGAGTGGTTATAATTTTATTTCAGCGAACAAACCGCCCAAAATCGCCTTCTGTTTGAACTGAGGCGACACATAACGGAGATTTTTGTTACAGGAAGTGACATAGAGTGACGACATAGGAGGGGCCAGGCCGGCCGTTCTCATTGTCTTGACGCTCCAAGGTGCTTGTTACACACGTGTGGTGTCTGCTTGATCACGCTATTCAGTACCAAAATGTACTAAAATAGTTTTTATGCTTCGTAAGATAGAGAGAAAGTATCTGACATTACTTGCAAAACGACACCAGGTGTGTTGACGGCCGGACGCTATTAGAGTTACTGTATATTTATGCTAGCATACGGTAGCATATACAGTAACTCTAGACGCTATCTGCGCGCGCGCGCTCTGCTCCCGGCGTCTTCCGGTGTCGCTCTATAAGACGCGCGTTGCTATTGGACGCCTCCACTGACGTCAGCGGGAGAGCGAAATACGACAGGGAATGTTGGTTTCATGCTGTCTGCTCGTGTTTTGAACTTCAAGGGCTAATAACTCCAGTTCTAGACCAGCGATTCGCATAATTCTTTTTGCGTTCATCTCAGCATTCGATCCTACACACCCTGCAGTACTGCAGACGGCAGTTGAAAAAGTGTCGCAGGGCCCCTTTAATGGGCTTACTGCAACGGTAAAACGGCGCAAAACATCCCGCGAACGCGATGATCTCGCGGGGCCTATTTCAGGGCCTGCTGTATCTGTCCCCGAACGCTCTGTGCTAGAGGTGGTTCCCGTTCGTAAGAGGAATCATTGCGCGAGACAAACTGCGCAGAAAAACGAAGAGGACAGAAGGAGCGCAAACTTTCAACTGGCTCATAGCCTCCGAACGATGCAAATATAAGCATTCTTCAAACGCCCCCAACCGGCTGATAAAAGGGTCGGGGTAAAAGAGGGAACAAAAAGAAAGAAGATGCACACGTGCGACCATCACCACATGAAGACATGTTGCGCAGATAGTTGGTTTTCGCACCATAAAGAGACAGATGTGCCAGTAACACAGCCATCGCCAACTCCGTAATGAAAAATGCTTAAATGAAAACAGCGCGTATCATCAGCACTACGACCTGTAGATGGGCCAGCGAACGCCAGTTGTGGGGGAAAAAACGAGTCGAGTCCAGCTTTGTCAGAGCACAATATTTTATTTACTAATTTAGTTGCTTGTACACTAGGTCTAGTTAGATTACAAGAAAATGCTGGTTAGTTGAAACAAATCTCAACCACATTTATCGGCATGTTTTAATAATACAAGTACACGTCGTGGTATAGAATGAATAGGAACCCCTAAGCCCCGCCGTGGTGGTCTAGTGGCTTTGGCACTCTGCACCAGATCCGAAGGTCGCGGGATCGAATCCCGGCCGCGGCGGCTGCATTTCGATGGAGGCGGAATGTTGAGGCCCGGGTACTGTGCGATGCAAGTGCACGCTAAAGAACCACAGGTGGTCGAATTTTCCAGGGCCCTTCGCCTGGAAAATTGGACCACCGTCTCTCATAATCATTGAAAATCATAGCTGGTTTTGGGACCGTCAAGCCCTAGACATAAATCAATAAGAACCCCTAAACGTCGTTTCACATTCTCTCGTGCTTATTGATTAAAACTACGCAGTCCTATTTCGCCGTACTGGCAGCAGCGGTAAGTGCGGCTGGCTTTGACCGCGTTTGTGGAGTAATAGTTGCGCCTCTGCTTCCGGTGTGGTAGGTACCGGGTTCAAATCCCAGTGCCGGCGGTACACCCGCCGGCTTAAAAACGGGTAGAAGAGTACACACCTGGCGCTCGGTTTGCGTGTACTTATCTCGAAAGATGGCCCAATAAGGTACCGCCGGGCACACCTTACCCGCCACGACCTTGGTGAAATAGTTGAGCGTCCGCCTTGCTGTGGTAGGCAGGGAGGCGTCCGCCACTACCGCTGGGTGCCTACCGGTAAAATCGGGACACGCGTGCTTCCGGCCTTGTGCTCGGCAGATGGAAGGTACCGTACGCTTGGGAGGTCACCCACTCTTGTGGGAAATGGGTGGCATGGGACCGCCCGATAAAAAACTGAGGTCACTCCAGCGGGCCGTGGTCAGGGGCACTGAAATACCAGTTTAGCACTGGCCGACAGGAGGGCGAGATGGAGGAGAATAAAGTTTACTGAACATCTAGTTTAACGGCATTTCTGGGTGGTCCCCGGAATCAAGAGCTCCACTGGCTTTTGCGACTAACTGAGCCTTGTCTAGAAGGGCTAATTGACTCTCCCGGTCCTCTTTTGCGAGCAGTGTCTCCCACTACCGAACGAAGTCCAGTCCAGTGAAGTGCGTCAATAAACCTACTTTCTTTTCTTTAGCAATGAAAGGTGCTAATGTTTTCGTTCAGAACCTGCATTCATGTCTCCAAAAAAATTCTAGTCCTTGCTTTGCGGATGCCGCTCTGATAGTGAGGAAAACGATGAGGATCGAAAGGGGTCCGGTGTTCAATTCGCAGACGCTCGGTTTTCGAACAAGCTGGTACCCGCGGCGTCTTTTTATTATAAACAGAATTAAGCGTGGCGTAGCTTGTCTTCGGAGTCTTCAGAGGCCTGTCTTCAGAGCTTGTGTGCAGAGCATTTGTGGAATATGTCGACGCGGTCGTATATTTCGGCCAGCTACGGAGATTCTCATAATGCACAGTATATAGGTGCGCTGCCACATGACCGGTGACACCGCCGCCGTCATTGCGGATGAGGTCGTCGTCGCAACCTGAGTTTTCCTCTCCTTGTCAGGAAGAGCCCATATGCCAGTGGTAATCCTTGCTGCCTGTGGTTAGTTCGAATAGCGGGGATCGAGTCGGCGTCTAGGTGAAGGCTTGAAGCGAGTGCGCCGGCCCATTGATATGGAAAAACACCCCCAGATGTCACGTGGTTGTAACGATGAAAGACGCAGCGAATCAAACAGCATTCTTTATTGGGTGAAGCTGAGCCCAGAATATACCTATAACTCTCACCGTACAAGGGTGGCGAGCTCAATCACCGGTCTTCGATAAAGCTGAGCAGGAGTGGGTATGTGTAAGTGTTTATATTGCGCCATTATCTCAACGTAGACTTATCGCTGATTCTCGCACATGACGGGGAATACACATGCACATGTGCTTGCATGATAAGTTGATACAGCACTTGTCAACATTCGCGAAACTGAACGCAAGTTCAAGAGCGGCATGCGGCAAATGACAACGCACCTAACAGACAGCGGAAATGGCTGTCGCCATGAAAGCAAAGAAAGCAAGCCAGTATAGAAAACAAAAAATGCATTAAGAGCGTGACGGGAATTGTGCTTAGATGTGTGAGCTAGCCCTCATGCTGTATAGGCTTACTATTTGGATTCCGATGAATCCATCGTATTATGGGCGTCATGCTTGCAGCGAGGACATTATGTAACCCTGGCAAAGCGATTCTAAAATATGGCCAGAACAGTGGATACTTACATTAGCTGGTATCCGATAACCAGATATGATAGTGTCACGCTTTAGCTTCAGATTCACGCCTGGAATGATCGGATGCAACCTGAAGTGTATAAACAGAACGACACTATAAATAGGTGCAGTACTTGTCAAAATGATGCTCCATAGAGCGACAGCTTTCTGTTTTCTGGTACAAGGGCGCAATTGGAAATCTTCGCTATAGGAAAAAACGCATCCACTTACTGCAATGTCACGATGTGGGGGCACGGTTCTCGTTGTGCGCTCTACAGATTAGCGCGGCTGAGTGAGATTCAGGCTTCTAGGATTGGTTGCTGTCCTTTTGAGTGCGTACTGCTTTGTGAGAGGGTGGCTCATGATATTTGCGAGAACGAGGGAGCGAGAGCAGCCAGTGGGCATCCCAAAAATTGTCGAGCTTGTTTTGTGGCCTTCTTGAGGACAATACACCGAAAAACTAAATGTTCTTCGCCTTAATTCTGACGACTAAGACTGTTTTATGAAAACAAATAATTTTTCTTCAGCCTAAGCGCGTGATCGCAGGAGTTTCACACGTGGCCTCTAGAGAAAACGTGATCCTGGAGAAAGACGGCCGCGCCCCGCGCCTTACGGCTCAGGCCACTGACATGCGCGGAAGAGCGAACAAAACCGAACGCGTTCGCAAACGATTATCTCCGATCTCGCCGCAGCTTTGAGCCTTTTGGTACCAAAATTGACGCACCAGTCTTCAGAAAACCGTTTAAATGTATACGTATTTTAAAAGCCTAAGAGGACGTTACGCGCTACAAGCACTCCCTGACTCTCGCACAACGCACGCATAAATCTAAGTGCCCATAGAATGGGTATTTTCAACAGCAATCAAAGATAACAATGATTTCTCTGTTAACTCAATTTGAGACAGCTCGTAACTTGTGCTAACGTAATTTTCGACCTTTACCGCTTTATTTCCATTTCCACTTGACAATTAGCAATAATTACATACACAGATAATGCATGTTGGCGCCAAGGTACTTACCGAAGGGTTTCTTTTACGCAAGCTTTCAGATACGGCAGAGCAGTGTCACTGCTTGGTTGTGATCCTTGGAGCTGATCAGACGTCAGTGACATCACCTCTTCCCGTGCTTTCGCTTGAGCCTGAGGATTTGTCGCCAGACGATAGAACGCGAATGTAGCCGCAGCCCCTGTCTGAAACATTCGTGGAATTACTAACAGCGGAGCTGTTCAGGCTTCAGTTCATGCCGTACGGAGCGTCCGGAAAACTCGCGAAGTGGCTGAGGGCAAAGCGAAGAGGGAATGTGTGAAATGACGGGAGGAGGAGAACACATAGGAAGAAAGAAAGAAAGAAGGAGAGGAAGAAAGAAGGAAGAAAGACAGAGTGAGAGAGAAAGACAGATAGAGAGAAAGAAATAAGGAAATAAATAAACAAAATAATTTTCATCATGCGACGGGATTCGAACCATGGCAACCACGATCGGAAGGCGAGCGTTGTGCTACTAGTCCAAACAGCCTTTCTCCTCCCCTTTGCTGCCTTGTACACAGCAAGGCGGAAAGAAAAAAACAGTTGACACACATCATACACGTTTTTTATGCGTTACAGGATCAAACAATGACCTGACATCTTCATCGCGATGATCATTCTTATACACATGTCGCTCCTTGAAAATCATTTCTACAAAACCTTAATGTACAGACGGAACTTTCTCATCACCGCGGCTATACGCTAACAAGCTGCTCCATAATGCATGTAAACGAAGTAAGCGCTGCGAATTTAGGAGTAAATCTTCCTTTAAAGGCTCTTGCTTCCAAAAGAAAATGGCATTCACATTCAATGAATGTATGTTCAACCATCTTTCGTTTGTTGAACGAAAAGCACCTGCTTCTCCATGGTACATAAGGTCCTAGTTCTCCGAGCCATGCTCTTTTCACAGGTAAGGTTCCTGTGTGCAGCTTGACGAAGAATCTCAACTATGGGCGATATCCACAAATGTTTAATCACTTTTAGACGCGGAGCATCTCTTGCTCTCGGGTATGTCACGCGTCCGGTGTCCGCACTCACACTACGCATGCGCGACTCTCCTCTCCCTTCGCTCTTTCCAACAGCTGCTGCAATAAATGAAGCGGGTAGAGAGCGCTCGTGCGCTTCGCTTCAGTAGTATCTCCTCTTCCTCCGATGAAAGAAGTTGGTGGTGTTGTGTGATGGAAGCAACAGTTCCGTCAGCGAGTGGGTTGACGCAAGTACGCATCAGCATTAATCCAAGCTCTGACAACGGTCACGCGATGCGGGGTAACGAACGAAGTTAACAACGTAATAACACGCAAGGTTCACCCAAGGAGGTTATCCTCCTTGGGTTCACCACAAGGTTCACCGCAAAGGTAACACCGAAAACACTGCAAACCTGTAAAGACCGCCGTTAAATGCACCGTTGAAACTCCCAGCGATGCTCCGCATCACCGCATGGTCCCCTTCGGGGAGATGGTGTAATTTTTTTGCTCATCTTTCCCAGGTCCCTTCCGAAAAAGTAACCGGTACAGTGGTGTAAGGAAAACATTGTCGATTAGGTGGTTCGTAAGACGTTTTTTTAATGTCAAAGGGTAATGAAGCGAAGACCTTGCTCTAAGCAATAGAAAGCTTCGCAGAAATTCACACAAGAACGGCGACAGTGTGTAATCTGCCATTATGTCTGAATACACAAGAAATTCAGGCGAAGAATCTAATAGAATTCTTTTTAAGAAAAGTCAGTACGAGAAAGTGTCCTTTAGGTCTCTTATGACATGAACCGCGACACCCTTTGATTGCGCCATAGAGCCACGCTAGCAGAGCATGCATTTTTGGGAACCATATCATTGCATTGCACCGACCATTGCATCCCTACTTTCTATGGCCGACAGAGAGAGAGAAAAGCAAAAAAAAGAGGAAGAGATAAAGAGCGACAGGATGAAAGAAAAAGAGAAGAATAATTTTCAACAGCGGTATCGCGGTGCCCTCCTGGGAGAAGTGTTTTTATTATTGAAAATGACGACGTTGCACGCTGATATTGTTACTGATGTGATGGTGGATTTATTTACGAAGCGAGCGATGAGAGCACGTGAGCAAAGACATGCGCAGTCAGAAGCGGCCAGCGCTAGGTCACATTTTCCTCAGGGGCAGACGAATCTCGCCGATCGAGTCATAGTGTGCGTCGTCTATCGCAGGGCTTCAGTCGTGCGACGCGCACACGTTGCGCCTTGCGGGAACAGCGGTTATTAACCGTTACCTTTGCGACGACGTTGGTCGCATCGCTCAAGCACTTCAATGCAACAAATGGACCCGAATATTTGGAGAGAAACTTTTAGCATATCCCCTTTCTTCAAACGGGTGTCCACAGCCAAGCAAAACCGCCTTTGGCGAAAGTAAGCGGATGATGTCTTGCGTCGTAACAAGCCTTGGCATGGACATTTAACGAAAATTTTACAGAGCCGAGCAAGTCTACATGCTTCCTCCGTACGACACAAAGTCAGTGCCACACTGATGTCTTCGCTAGTCGAGAATGCAAGCATGGTATCGAGGAAGCTCTGAGGATGACGAGCGTAGAACAGAAAGAATGGAGCATACCCTGTGACTTCATGTTTAGCTGGGTTAAAGGAATACGTAATGAACGGTAGTAGAGCATCCCTGGTCTTATGGTCAGCTGAGACGTACATTAAGATCATGTGAATAATCGTATGATTGGTGGACTCCGTTAGGCGATTGGCTCGAGGGTGGTCAGTCGTGGAATGCCGATATTGAGATCCGCAGAGCCGCAATAATTCTTCAACAACGTCGGCCGTGAACTGCGGACGGCGATCACTGATCACCACACGAGTAGTTCCGTGGCGAAGGATAATGGAATGCAGAACAAATGACGGCACATCGGAAGCTGTGGCCGAAACAAGTGCCATAGTCTTAGTATAGCTCGTCAAATATTCTACACACACACGCAATAATCCGGCGGCGGCCGCTTGAAGATTTGGAGAAAGGACCGAGTAAATCCAAGCCGACTTTTCCAAACTGTGACGTCGGTGGCTTCACCGGCTGCAGGATGCCCGCAGCGGGTGCTGCCGTGTGTTTGTGGCGCTGGCACACATCGCAGCTGGCCACGTACTGCTTGGTCGTCTTCCATTCTTGTGGCAAATAGAAGCGTTGTCGAATGCAATGAAGAGTCCGAGCAAATCCAAGATCTCCGGCCGTAATGTCGTCGGGCATGACCCTGAGAACCGAGAGTCATGGTCCTGAGAACCCCGGGACGACGAGAAACAGCGGAGCTCCGCTGTCAGAATAATCCTCGCGATATAGCAGACCATCGCGAATAACTAAGGGCGTTACCCGCACAGATCTGTGGGTAGCACCAATGAGCGGTCTTAGGGGAGGATCCCATTGCTGCTCATTCTTGAAGATGTCAAAATTGGGAAAGTCGTAGGAGACAGCCGATATCTAGTGGTCGGAAATTGAGAAAGTCGGAAGAGACAACAGGAAGGTAGTTGGAGTGACAACGACCAACCTTGTAGGCCACAGCAGAGTCATGCTCTTGAAGCCTTAATGCCCGATATGCCTCGGCCAGTTGGGTCGCGCAGGCCAACAAACCCCCAGAGAGAATGATGATCTGAAATGTCGGCCGTACCAATAAGGTCTGAATTTCTGATTTGCGAACACAACTGCAAGACATCCCAGTTCTGTCACGGTATACACTTTTTCAGAGAAAGCTCTCTGGGTGCCGCCATAACCGGCGCTGGGCTGTGCAACATATGCTTGACCCCCCGAAAAAAGAACTGCCGAGGGTTTGCAGTAGAAGTTCTGGCGAGTTGGAAGGTGTACATTATCAAACAGCACATATACGCGAAGACAAAGGGAACGAAACAGACAACACAAGCATTTTTACTGCCGTGCACAGCCGAATATGGCGGTGCTCCATGCCTTCTGTGAAAAGGTTTATACTTGCTCTTAGCCTTTCTCAGAGTGTGACTTGCATACGCGACCACGTGTTGGTGTCTATCCTGCTACTGGACAAGGACAACACCAAGGCCCACGTCACTTGCATATGTATGGCGTTCTGTGAAAGCCGTCGGACCAAAATGATGTAGAAGTGGGCCGAAGTGAGTAGGAACTTGAACTGCTCGAAAGCAGCGACACACTGTGCAGCCCACAGGTAGGGAGTGTCGTTGTGAAGGAGATATATGTCAGTGGATGAGCGATATGGACGAAGTCTTTGATAAACCTGCGAAAATAGGAAGATAGACCCAGGAAACTTGGGAGCTCCTTCACTGTTTTCGGAGGTTTGCAGTTGCGAACAGCGGCAATCTTCTAGGGGTTTGGCCATATGCCGTCCTTGTCTACCAGATATCCAAGCACAAGGGCTTGACGCCCGCCAACATGGCAGTTTTTTTAGTTTAATATGAGACCGCCTTGTTTGATGCAATCTAGAACCACGGCAAGCCGCTGGTTCTGCTCGGGGAAAGTTTGCCACAAATAATCACGTCGTCCAAATAGCACATGCAACACTCCCATTTCAGACCGGAAGTACAGAGTCCATAAATCATTCGAAGGTTGCTGACGCATTGCAAAAGCCAAACGGCATAACGTTAAACTCAGAGTCCGTCAGGCGTAACAAAGGCGGTCTTCCCTGTGTCGGACGAGTGCATTGCTACCTGCCAATACCCAGACCGCAGATAGAGCGATGAGAAGTACGAGACGGAGGGAAGGCAGGCAACGGCGTCGTCGATGGGTGGCAGATGATACATATCCTTCTTTGTGAGGGCATTGAGACGACGGTAATATACGCAAAATCTCCATGAATTGTCCTTCTTTTTCACCAATGTAACAGGAGCTGTCCAGGGACTACATGACTTTTGAATAATGCCCTTCTGGTGGTGGTGGTGGTAGTGATTATGACAGGAAAAGACGCTTATTTCTGCAGCCCAAATTGGGAGCACGGCGCAGCTGGAGCATGTCGTTCCCCTGATCGGTGACCACTACCCTCTCCATTGGTGGTACGCGATAAGGTTTCTGGCGGATGGGTGTCGCTTGTCCCGTGTTGATTTGATACGGTGCTTCGTACGAGATCCCGACAGCGAGTTGGCATCGAGTATGACTCTTCGGGAGAGCAGAGAGAAGCTCGTATTGAACCACGCGCCTTCAGGATGCGGGTGACGCTTGATGAGCGGCGTTCTCGTGCGCAAGGTAATGGTTGCTCGGGGATGTAATCATCGAACGCGCATTGATAGCCAGAGTCCGCTTCCTGAAGTCGCAAGAGCTCCTCTCGAACAACTCGACGCACTACCGAAGAGATGTCTTTGCAGGCCGTGACATACACACTCGCAACTGTGGAAATGTTGTCCAAACGCCCGAATTTCAGGAGTATTCGTAGGGTCTTCAGGGCCTAGTCTCCGGAAGTCAGTAGCAGTGCTTCGGCCTTCTTTTGTAATAAGAAAATTGTCAACCTCTTCTGCTATGCATTTTGCAGATGTGCGACATCGCTTTTGTAGGATATATTTTCGTTCGCAATTCCACAAAATCTTAAAATCGCTTCGATGTACGTTGTACACACTTCGCTACGTAACGATCACGGCGCGAAAACGTTTGTTCCACCGTCTTCTTTTTAGATCATGAATCCCCAAAGCAAGTCCTCAATTCCTGAACAAACGTTTCCCAAGTGGTCAGCATGCGCTCATGATTTTCAAACCAAAGCAGAGCGGTCGCGACGAGAAAAGAGTGCTACATGCACGAGTTCAGCGGAAGTATTCCAATTGTAACGGTTTACTCTTTCGTTGTACCTCAGCCAGTCGTGTACATCTTCGTCTGGTCTGCCAGAAAATATGCGTGGTTCCGGTGCCCTGTAGCTAGGTTGCGGCTTTGGTCCACGACTTCGTTGCTCCATGTCGATAGCGATGGTCCATGCTTCATCGCGGCCCGTCCGGTCCCCTGTTCTGTTGTCGGTCATGAGTCTCGCTTCTAGTGGTAGTCCGGCCAGTCGCCTTCTCCTTCGAACTTCTGCGGCGGGATGGTCCATGGCGTCGTGTAGCCAGCACCTCCACCGACGCTGTTACGGATGTGATGGTTGATTTATTTGCAAAGCGAGAGGTGGGAGCAGATGAGCAAGGTCATGGGCGGTCAGAAGCGGCCGATCACTAAAGCTTCGCGTGCTATCTTCTTCGTCGTCCTTCTTTACGCTCCTCCAGCGCTACGTTACAATATCATTATTTGAACTGTAGTTCCACAAAGGAAGAACATCTAGGGCAGCCATATTAAGCTATAAAGAAAGCCTCACCTGCTATGTTTTTTCAGTCATCGCACCGCTATTGCTTAGCTGCTCCAGCTTTTGTTTTTTGTCGTGTTACAAGATGCAAGACAAAACAAGGCACAAAAAGAGAGCAGAGTGGGTCAGGGAACAAACGCACGTGTAATGTTATCATAGTCGAAATCACGGAAACATTGAGCGGGCGGGGCATGTGATGTGAAGTCATCATAACCTCTGGTCATTAAGAGCAACAGACTACATCCTTAGTGAAGGCAAGTGTGGCAGGGAGTGACAGGAAGTTAGGTGGGCAGATGCAATCAAGAAGTTTGCCGGATATTGTTGCCTCAGCACGAGGGACCAAATTGATTGGCCAACTATGGCAGAAGTCTTTGTCGTGCAGTTAGCGCAGAGAGCAGGATGAAGAGGCGGCTGCTGCTGCTCATAATGGTGATGATGATGATCATGATGACGGTGATGCAAGCGCTTTCGTAGCCACGGTGCTACAAAGTGACCACAGGAAGGGAGTCACACGACCACTGAACGGTACTCACCATGCCTTTTTTTTGTTAAGGCGTGCACTCGCACGCGCTCACACTGATGTCCATTCATACTCACAGGCGCTGACTCACGTTCACATTTCCGCCTATTCACAAAAACTAGCAAAACTAAAAAAAAAGAACTGGCGCCCACTGACGTTCATACTCGCAATCATTGGTACTCACGCACAAACGTGCTCACGTCTAATCGCAGTGACCCGCACTCACTCACATTCACGCAGATCCCCGTACACTGACACGTACTCGCTCACGCTCCTACTCACATCTACTCAAATGCTTGTCAACTTACGCTCGCGCTCACTTGCCCTGACAATTACAGGCGCTGACATTCATGCCCACGTTTACTCAGAACCGCATTACTAATTCACGTTCATAGTCAAGCCTACTCGCAGTGAAAGATGGTCGCAATGACAAGTAGATGGGTAGCCTGCGAAACACTGCCGGATACAGCAGCGTTTCGCACTTATTGCAAGTGGCGAGCTTGGTATAGCCACAGAGATGGCGACGACGCATAAGTTCTTAGAGCAACGAAGAGGTCGTTCACTGAAGCCCTGCAGCCCGCGAAAATATCGTGCTTTCTTTCTCCCGTAGTGCACGTCTGCTCCGCGAGCAGACGTTGCTCAGTCGGAGTCCGGCCGTCATCAGGAAAGTTCCTGATGAAGGCCGGTCTCCGGCTGAAACGTTGAATAAACGCTTTCCCCATTTCTGTTGCCAATTCCGAGGATCTATCTATCTATCTATCTATCTATCTATCTATCTATCTATCTATCTATCTATCTATCTATCTATCTATCTATCTATCTCTAGATATATCTTGGTGAAGTTTTTCTAGCTGTAATCATCGATCAATATGCAACAAGGACGCTGAAAAACGGTCGCAGCAGGACTATTCCCCTCTCAAGGCCTAAGATTCTCCTACTTTTAAGGAGGAAATATCTATGCAACATTATTTACAATGCAGCACCCCACATAGCGTGGCTCTTGCGTGATATCTGCCATTAAAACTGCTCACCGTGTTCGTGCCAGCCGAGACAAGGTCGTGCAAGATCGTGAACATTTCCTTGAGGTCAGCTTTCTGATCGTCAAGCAGGTGTTGCAGGACGCTGGTTTTCTTGTTTCCATCTTCTGATGTGTGAGCTTTGGCCACTGCTTCTTTGGTCAAGTTGAACAGGAGCCTGCGGCAGTTCGAAGCTCGTTGGTAAGTCGCACCTAATTGCAGCGCTAAGCTAAGGACACAATTAAAGACTAGTGCTAAGTTCAAAGCGCATTGATCACGCGAAATAAATAGCTGACAGAGGACACATGAGTAAACAAGAAATCGTGCAAAAATTTGGCCGATCCCTCTGTCAGAGAAATCGGTATAACACAAAAGTGAAATGTGCCTTGACATAAGCAGCTCAAATGTACATCGAGGTGAACTTGCCAACGGTGTTTCGCTGGTAGGGCACCATTTCACGTGGATGAACCCACGTTCACGCGCCGCCTCCATAACACACATGACCAACACCTTGTGGTAACTGAAGTAGTTTACAAAATAACAGGACACAGGGGGGGGGGGGTGCGATAGTAAATGCCTCGCGACAAACGCGCCAATCATGTTTACTTGCGCCATATTGACTCGTCAACGTCGGTGCCGTACTTGGGTGCCTAACGCAGCATTTTTTAGGGGCGAAGCTCGTCCGTTCTTCCTAGTAGCACGTTACCTTCAAAGAAATGAATGATGCTAGGTGTGGGAGGCGCGAACTCTCTCACTCTTCCATCTGCTGCCTTGTGTGTGAGAGAGAGAGCGAAAGGCGCGCGTTGACTATGGAAAGGCTCTTTCTTCGATGAACCTCTACCAGCTCGCAAAGAAGGAGAACGCGCCCTCACCGGCGAGAGACAACTTTGACGCAGGCAGCGTCTTCTAGCGAGTTTCTTGATTGAAAAATACCGACTGCTCGCGCTGGAGAACCGTTCACAGTCCACCCACATATATATATATATATATATATATATATATATATATATATATAGAGAGAGAGAGAGAGAGAGAGGCACTGGATCTTGACTTGCGCCATCTATTGATCAATTCACGTACTAGCTAAGCAGCACCGCAGCGCCATCTCGTGATCATTCTGAGATCATTCAAGGGCGAGCGCATTCAGGAGCGAGCATGAGACCTAGCGGTCTCGTGCGCCATGCGCTCCCATACTACGCGGTCCCGTATATCTGAATGAAGCGAGCACCGCAGCGCCATCACGCCATCTAGAGAGCACTTCACGAACTAGACGAGGTGGCTACGAGGGACAACAGAGGATGGAACGACCCACGGCGTAAGGAGCTTCGCCCCTAATAGAATGTGAGCGTTCGCAGCGGTGGGATCTACTCTTGGGAGGCCTAGACATTCGCAAGCGCGTGCATTCAGGCAGCCAGCTGCTACCCTGTTTACCTGGCGCCCCGACGAGGCCGCCGCGAGCGGTGGAAGAGGAGGAGCTATGACGGCGTTCGGAGAATGCATGGATTCGATCCCGGCCGCGGCTGTCGCATTTTCGATGGAGGCGAAAATGCCAGAGGCCCTTGTACTGTGCGTTGTCAGTGCACGTTAAAGAACCCCAGGTGGTCTAAATTTCCGGAGCCCTCCACTACGGCCTTTCTCTCCCCTCTATCTCTTTCACTCCCTTCCCCCCACCCCCACGGACGCTTAGCCGTGCTCCCTACATTGGCTGCAGAAATTAGCGTCCTTGCCTAACCGAACCACGATCATCATCATCACTTGCAATGAAGTGCCGGTGGGAGATTTCACTTGTGCGTAGTTGAACTATAAGGATTCTTAGCGTGCGCGTTAACTAAACCCGGAACTCGGCACGATCTACGATGAACATCCGGAGCTTCGCCCACTAATCAGCATTCACTCCGTGGATATGCGTGGATTTTTTTCCCTGCGAATTCTTGTGCCTTTACTGCGGTACTTCTTTCGCGCAGTGGAACTTTTCCTGGCAGCACTGGCTTTTCTTTTACAGTGACCTGGGCAAATATTTCGGCGTTCTGCTTAAGTCGAAGTACCGCTTATCACGAAATTTTTACCGGATTTCACGGCATCGAGTTAACGAGGGATTACAATATATATATATATATATATATATATATATATATATATATATATATATATATATATATATATATGCGGCAATTGAAGTTCTTGTGGATCCGATTAATTATAAAAGCAGAAGGATTAACTGTGTTTTACTGTGTCTGTGTTTTGCTTGCTGCCATCAATAGCGCTTTTCAGTCAGAACATTTAAGGCCACCTTCGAACACTGTGTATTTATACAGAGCATTAGAGTTGTTTTTCAACAGAAGGGCAAGGACAGAAGCTTTATCTCAATTTTTGCAACTCTGCAAGTGCCCTCTTTTTCTGTTGTTATATTCCCACATGTATATAGTTTGTAGAAAGAATCGACATATGGGTAAAAGACACCACCATTAGTAGAATGGGCAGAAGGTAATTTTCTTGCATATATTAGCACTGCGAAGGCTGCTTTGTTCATTCCTAGAAGCATGGATGCCGACTTACGGGACCAGGGTGTCTCCAGCGCTGTTGAAGCTGCGGATCATGGGCGTAGAAAAGTAGCGGTAGTAAGGAAAGTGCGTCACAAGTGCATCGAGTCCAGTGAACATGCGGTCAATGGCGTCAAATATTCTTGTAGAGTCCGGTTTCACGTTGTCTTCCAGAAGCGCGAGTTTCCTCCCCAGAGATACCATGACGATGGCTAAGGAAAAAAACAGGTAAGGGGACCATTTTAGGGCATGCCGTACGTAGCATTGTAAATACTGAATTCGTCAATTCCCGCCCCGCACGTGAAGTTAAACAGGAACAAGGCCGGAACATTAAGCTTACTGCAAACACGCACCTACGCAAGCCCGTATTACGCCATTGTTATCCAGCCTTGTACAGGGCTGATGCGTGTAAAGCGTGCGAACGCGGAGCAACACTGCGACATGTGCTCTGTGAATGCCTTGGCAATACTAGTACCGAAATCACCGGCATTGGTCACGTGTCTCTGACACAGGAGGCCACCAGACATTTTTAGTTCAGCGTGTTAGCATGAGAGCTGGGCTGAAGGGCAACTCCGGTGTTTTTTTTTTTTCACATTGTTCTGACATCAATGTTTTCCAATGTAAGTGATAGTCCTCTAGCAGGCAAAGTAGGGCCAGTTTGCCCAGAAACGCACCAATAATTTTAAACCAAATTAAAGGCGTGTTCCAAGCGAAGAAGAAACGGGTATATTCTTGGTGCAGCGTATGGGATGACATCACAACCTCCACGCCGTCAGAAACATGGAGCTGGTGCCAGAAAAATGCCAATGGCGAGGTCATTCGACGAGGTATTGAGTTACGCTATCTTTTCTGAACATGACAGCGAAGATTTGAGCGGTGAAGTACCGCTGTTTGCTTTTGACGGTCCGCTGCCTCGGTTAGGCAGCGTTGTAGGTGATGACGTCAGAAACACAGGATGATCGAATGGGATCCTGCAAAAAGATTGTAAAATTCATTTACAAGTAAACTAAACGACTTACAACCATCTGACTTGGCATATGTTATCACAGTACCGAGGAGAATGGAGACGGTTTCGCTGTTTGTAAACAAACAAGAATGCGCCGAACCGTCTGCCCAAGAAGACTTCCGGTGCAGCACTTCCGGCAACACCTTTTGAACGGTCTCGACGGTGTTTTACTGGTGCGTTTGAGTTTGTTGCTCTATTATTTCTCGCGCATTCCTACAGATGTGTTTAGAATGATGTCAAGCAACTACATGATGGGGCTCGACGACGTATCACGGGAGAGGTATACAAGCAGAAACTACAGTGGCAAGGAGAAGAGTTACCTGATTTATTGGATGGGGAAGTTGTAACCTGAAAGACATCTACATGATGAATTGACAAACGATCTGCGGAACCGCATGTTGACCGATGTTGCTGAGCAAAGTTATGTTAACTGCAGAATTCTTGGCGAAAGGTAAGCAAGATTGCTCAGTTTTATGACAGGCCTGTTAAACAGCAATAAAATGATAATAAAACTCAACAAGCACACAGCAAATCAAGTCTGATGGAGCATCCCTAGTTTTCTTAAAATGACAGGTTAAATCGAAGGCTAACTTTACTGTGACAACACCATTCAAAAAGGTCGTAATAATGATCATCTGTTTCTCACATAAGAAGCGGTGGAGTTGAGCACCACTTCGCACAAACGTGTTACCTATGTTTGATCACACGTATTCCAAGCTGTCTAAAAGGGGCAAGTTGACACACTACAAAGTTTGGTCTAGGCACACATCACGATAAACCACTTATTACTGCGCTTGTGTCACACAGGGTACGTTTTGAGATATCAGCGCCCATCGGAATCGATCGCGATCTAAAGTGTTTGGTGTGACTAAAACAATGTGAAACTTGCTCATTATGTGATGACGTCAGGCGCGGCTGAGTCACGTGAACTACTATGGTTTACGTACGAATCACACTTTCAAGTTAACCCGCCTACATATATAGTCCACGCTTACACCGAAATATAAATTAGCTAGGGTTCGACGATGTTCATTGGCGCGAACACGACAGGCAATGAGTCAGTTGCTCGCACCGATGCGAAACCATTCGCAGGCGTCGCTCTCCGAAAAAAGGAAATGCACGGCGCCACAAAAAATGGGCAGCGCGACGTAAGTGCATAAACGATGCGGCGATTCATGTTGAGCGCGGCAGCTTTGGTGTTCCGAGTGTTGCTTCGAACAGTACACATCAGTGATGAGGCTCCAATTACGAGAAACACCGTTACGATGGATTTTCGGCCTTGGCCAGCTTTCATGTTTTGCTATCCACTTCAGGCGTCAGCGCGGTTATCTATCAAGGGCGTCCGACGGCGTCCGATGTGTACCTTGTAATTGAAGACCCTATACTGACGTTGAGCATTGCCTCTGTGCCATTAGAGAATTCATTGAGCTTTATTTGCCTTTGATGAAGTGGGCAGAACAGATCTGGGCGCTTTTTGTGGGATTGCAGTTTTCTCGGCTGGTCGCTTTAATCCAAGGGACCATGATTTATGTACAGTACGATAACCACGCAAACACGGTAGCGTTAAATCTGCGAAATATCCTGGTCACGCTAAAGGTATCGGCCGTTTACGGCACTGCGCATGCGCATTTTCATACCGTTATTCCGATAACTACGCTAAGCACGCTAAACTAAAAATGTCTACTACCTCCCTTCTTCCCGCCGTCGGGCTCTGGGTGCGGGGACGTTCTCCGCTGGCGTCGCCGCCTCTGGGAGGCGACCCTCAAAAGTTCGGTGCTGGAGAAACAGCTCTGGGCCGTCCGGCAAGCAAAATATGTCGCCCGAGTCCAAGGGCTTCCAGCTGAGATTACCAACAGCCGGCCTTATTCCAAGAACGTCTATTTCCCTATATCTTCGCATGCGTAATAGTTTTCTTCTCACAGTAATGGTAGTAATTGTTGTAGACACCGCCACCTAGCGAAAGCCAGGCAAAGCCTATGACAGAACGTGCGCGGTGAGAGCGCTGCGCGTGACCTTACTGAGTTTCCTTTTAAAGTGACACCGCGTCAGGAGTTGAATAAAAAGAGAGGTGCGCGCCGACACACACGCAGTTACATATAGATTTTTTTTATAGAAGGCCTGCTGCAGTTATAAGCCATGAGCGCGCTGATGGACAAATGAAGAATGGACGCAAATATCTAGAGCTGCTGATCACATATATTCACATTAAAATAAGCGAATAAAAACACGGCAGAAACCTTTAAGTTATTCTATCATTGCGCGCCACTGAGGCATGCAGTACGTACGTGATAATTTCGACGACATATAAAATCTAGTTTTCATGGAAGTTGATTCATCGTGCAGAGTTAGGAAACTTGCAACTTGCGTCGCATGTTTATTGTGCTAATAGTGAGATGTTCGTAGAAGTGCATGTCGCTCAATTTTCCGGAGACGCATACTATGCGCACACTGCCTTGAAACAATTAGTGGGTACGCTCGGACCACGTCATGGACTTACGCACATTTATTCCTGCGAATACTCGTTTTCGTCCGTGAAAAGCCATACGACAACCAAAAGCACATTCATGCTCTCTCGAGCGTGTGTGCGTTATGTACCAGTCCGTTAAAAGCCTGTTAAGAACACGTGCGTCTTAAATCTATTAGTGTCTTTGTCACTGGTATTGACGGGAACTCATATTGACGGGAAAGATATAGAAACGAGGCTCGAAACTAGAAATGCGGGAAAATGCAAACGTCGTCCACAGTTCCAAACGCACGTACTCCTAATATCCTTGATGAGGCCATCTGCGCGGCAGTTATAGTAATCTTTTTTCGGTCGTTGAAATATTCAAGGTATTCGGATAGAAACAGTGCTAATTATTCCCGGCGTGTCACGGACAGCGGCGTGCAGATAGCGGCAGGTGGCATCGGGAAAACATCACAGGGCAACGGCAAAAAAGCAGCAGGTATCAGCCAGCACAGGGTGAAATACCACAAGTTTCCGTTTCTGGTGGCTTGAAGACGTCTGTGGACAGTATATGCAATGTTTCATTTGTCATAACTCGTACGTCGTGTTGAGTTCTGGATGCCGTTTTCCCTTCATTATCACAACTTTGTGGTTCGTGAAATGTAGAGCCAATGGTTTTTAGATCGGATGTAGCCTGAAGGTGGCAAATACAAGGTCTATGTACGTTCCCCTGGTGGTTGTCGGCTGTTTCCAGTGATACGAAATGCATCGTAGAGCGTATCGAGACGTCAGATATTGCCCAAGCCAGTCGTTGTCCGTGATGTCTATGTTGATGTCTCCGACAAGTACGAAGGGGTTGTTCTTGTACTTTATTTCATAATCGCGCATGGCTAGATCGATGCACATTTATACGTTGCCTCGGGAGAGATTCAGAGCGAAGTACACTGTGATGACGACGGTTCCGTCGGATAGTTTTATTGCAGCGTGTTCGCCGTTGTGAGACTGACTCGTTATTGGTGGGTAGAAATTTACCGCTGTCTGTGGCAATTTCACGTATGTACATCCCAGTACCACCTACCAATCGCTCTGCTTCTTCTGGGGAGACGACGGGGAAGGATCCACTGATTTGCGGTCTTTTCGCGTTCCACGTTTTGGTAAAGCAAAGGACGTCTGCTTTCGTTAGTATGGGATCTCGTTCTACGTCATCTGCGTGGGCAAGCGTTCAGCAAGACAAGGGTAAACTGTCGTGGGATCTTCAAAGGCTGTGAGGCTCCATCCGAGGACGTCAGGCTTGAACCGCGCATCGGCCCCTCCCGTCTACATTGGGCAACGCATCTGGCGTTTACCCGCCGCTTCCCGAGCTCTCGCCTCCGGAATAGCAGCTTGTCGACGTATACGTTGCGCCGCTGCTTCGCGAGCTCTCAACTCCGGGTGCGCTTGGCGTTTTAGATGCGAGAGCATGTTATGCTCAGTGCAGTGTCCGTTCTGCGGCGTCCCCACCCGTACCTACGCAGGTGTGCGCTCCCCTCCTCCCCTAACCCCTCTCCGTCACAGGTGCGGCGCAGCAAATCATTGCATATAACTCTCCCTCATCCTCTTCCTCTCTCTCTAAGGGTACACCAGTAGGCGGCGCAAGTCTCGCGGCGCAGTATAAAGCGCGCGTTCGCTGTGCATCCGTCATTCTCTCTGCGCAACGATGTGCGAAACGCCATGAACAACGGCAACGTCGGCGCTAGTTGCAGCGGTAGCGCTATTGCCGCGGAGAAGAGGAAGGCTCGGGAGGCCGAACATAAACGTAAGCGTCGGCAAGCGGACTCCGAACTTCGGGCCAGGGAAGCCGAACGTAAAGACGCAACAACCCCGTACAAACGTCTCCTCTCTTCTCAATACATTATCTCACTCTAACTTTCATTGGGTTGTGTGGCCAATTGAAACAAAACGGAAACTCGATGCGCACCCCCCGCGATGCTTTCGCATCCCACCATCCTTGCCCGTAGGGGGAGATGATGTTTTCTTTTATTCTGCCGCTGAACCGCTGCATGCCGCGCCCTCGCCTCCAGACTAGCAGCTTGTGATCGGCGTTGGCGATTTGCCGCTGCTTTCCGCGCCCTAACCTCCGGAGTAGCAGCTTGTTATCGGCGTCGGTGTTGCCTTTCGCGGGCTTGAGCGCGTTCACGTTCGTTTCATCCATGACAGAATGTGTGGTCTAGAACGCGCTTATATACATATTTGCACCGCAGCGCCCTCTCGTGCATTTTCACTGCGGCGTACATTGCGCTGTCATGTCGCTTAAATATCGGTTTAGATTTTGCACGATGCTGTGCCTGGGTTGGGGCCAGTTAGCAAAGGACAGGGATAATTGGAGATCTATGGGAGAGGCACTTGCCCTGTAGAGGGCATAGAAAGGCTGATTATTTTGTGCCTGGGTATCGTACTGGGCACTGGGTTCCTCTACATATACCCCACATATACACCGTCTGGGTGCACTGCCTCCAAGATCGGTCCACACATGCACACACACCATCTGACTGCACTGCCTACAGAATGTGGGCCCGCACCCACACACTACAGAAGCGGTGCTGTGCATAGAACAAGCAGTACTGCTAAGGAGCCAGGTGCCGTGACGGACGCACAACGGACAAGCCACGACCTTAAGGTGCTTCGCCCCTAATACGGTGGGGACCTTGTGGCAAAGGCAATAAGTTTTCCGTTCTTTTACACGTGTATCTGTTACATATTCTAATCTCCTGAGCAGACCGTCTGCTCACGTCAACGGACGTAGCGTGGCTAAAGTGTACCACTGTATTAGGGGTTAAATAACACCGGCAGTAGCATTGTCTCTGAAGAGGAAAGTGTGTAAGAGCTTCATATGGTCACTAATGACTTACGTGAAAGAAACTTGGAGGCTCACTAAAAGAGCTTAAATTGAGGACGACGCAGCGAGCAGTGGAACGGGAAATGATAGGGGCAACCTTGACACTTGACACTCTAATCCATCCGGACGTGGTTCGGCCAATTTATCCTCCTTGGGTTCGGCTAAGGTTTGCACCCTCGGTTTTGACTGCCCTTTCTTTCCTTGGCGTCTGCGGCATGCATGCTGAAGGTGCCCCTTTTTGCTACAGTGAAAGCACATCGCATTAGCATCACAAGAGCTCGCTGAATGATTTGTTAGCCCACAGCAACAACACGGTATGCCCCCTTTCTCAAACGGGTCTGTCTTATGCACATGGAACCCTGCCGCCGCCGTTGCATGCCGTTGCATTTTTCTGCACATTTGACCGCAGTGGTAGCGAAATCGCTGAGCATCCACTTTCGATGCCGTGGCCCGTAGGTACCGGGTTCAAGTCCTAGTGGCGGCCAGACACACACGTAGAAGAGTGCGCACCTACCGCTCAGTTGTACACGTGCACTTATCTCGAAAGGTGGCCCAATAAGGACGTGCCAGGTCCTCTCGGCACGCCTTACCCACCGCGGCCTTGGTGAAATTGTTGAGCGATCGAAGTTGCTGTGGTAGGCAGGGAGGCATCCGCCACTGCCGCCGGGTTCCTACCGGTAAGATAAGAATAAACGCTCTTGCGGCTTAGCGCTCTGCAGATAGACGCTATTGTATGCTTAGGAGGTGACCCACCCTTGTGGGAAGTGAGTGGCATGGGTATAAGTCTTCGGCCCTATAACACTTATGTAGACGTTAACCTTAAACTTCTCGTCAACCTTGCTAGCTCGCAAAAAAGCCCGTAT
Organism: Hyalomma asiaticum; assembly: GCA_013339685.2. NCBI lineage: Eukaryota > Metazoa > Arthropoda > Arachnida > Ixodida > Ixodidae > Hyalomma > Hyalomma asiaticum. Next base: position 92,257,051 of record CM023488.1, on the reverse strand, counting down.
GTGATGTTCGTAACTTGGCCAGTCACAGGAAGAGGCTTCGAGCGGTTCTACTTGCCCGAGCTGCACAGCCATGATGGGTGTTCTCGCACTCCGCCGCGTCGACGTCCAGGCCGGGCTCCTCCCCGCGTGCGTGGTCGTTACCACCAGGATCCTTGCCGCGGGTAAAGCCCTCAAGCCTCAGTCAGGGTACCAAGTCCCACCCTCGTCGTCAGTTTATGCCGTAAGTGATGCGCGCAGCCTTGGCAGCCAGCCAGTATAAGAGAATGTCTTTATTGCATACTAACGTAGCCGTACAACCACCTGGCTGCCAGCGGATTAAAGGTCGGGTTAAAGAGTGGGGGCAAAGCTAGGCCGGCGCAGCACTTAATGAACGCTTTTATGGGTGAGGGCGGGGGCGTTATTACAGTTTGTGGCGTTATTAGAGTTCGTCACTGGATTACCACAGACCTGACGTCGGCAACTTCCACTGAATGATGCTAGAGGCCGACCGCTGCATGAGCTGGTGGTCCGTTACGGTCATCTGGAGAAGGCAGGCATTAAATTTGGTGTATCAATTGACATTCTTGTTTAGAGAGGTTACTGTTCTCCACTTCGTTTGCTTCCTCTACGACGACAGTCGTCATCCGATATGGCAGCACGACGAGTTACGATGAACAGTTCCGCAGCAACACCCCGACTGATCTTTGTGATGCATCTACAAGTACGGGTACCACATTGAATGAATATAAGTCGTCAAAAAGCTTTGTCCCTGCGATGACCACCATGCGATCTTTGTTTCCTGGTATATGGTGCCAGTCCATGGGAACTAACATTCGCCATAAACCTGGTATTTCTTGCTTGTTAATGAGGCAGATCGTCTCTGAGGAACAGATACGGGGAAGCTCTGAGAACTCCCGTGGATGACGGCTGTTGAGTTCCGGAGGAGGTCATCGCCTAGAAGCATTGCCTGTTGTGGTAGTCGGCGAGCAAAGACGAAGTCATGCTGCAATAACTGGCCTTCGCCTTTTACAAGGTCTACCTAACCTAAGTTGTCAAAGGATGGCCACTTGCTCCTACCAGACAGAGGGACGAAGGCACAATGGTTAACTTGAGTTTCTTAACCAAGGCTGCAGTAATCAAACTTTTCACTGCTCCAGAGTCTAAAATGCCTATAGTGGTTAGTCCGGAGATGGTGATCGGAACGTACAAAGTACCAACCTCTGTAGCACAAGGCGCTTGCTCAATCACGGATGACTGCCCGCCGGCATCATCAGATGGTTTTCTCCTTTTTGCTTTGCATTGGTGGATTCAAATTCCTCCTGTAAAAATTCTGCCGTCAGTGGGAGACGACACCTCGTAACGAAGTGTCCACTTCTTGAACAGTTCACGCATAATTTACGAGCTCGAGGCACGTTCCATCGAGATGGCGTAAAGACGCGTAGATAGGAATGAGTTGGGCTACTTGATGAAGACTTCACACCTCCATTCTCCCTCTGGGGCTCGTTTCGCCGTGAAACTTCAGCCTCTGAAGAACCCCTTGACTCTGTGCCCTCAGCAACCTGATGATTTCGCGCAGGCTCTCGCAGTGGACGCTTTCTTGAACTAGCCAGGACACTCGCTGGCCTGCGAGAGTGCCTTACTGCAATGACGGAGTCGAACATACATCTACGGTCATATGAACGCATACCTCGGTGTTTCTGATCTGGTCGAAGCGCATGAAATAATTTATCATATCGTCCTGCTGTCCCACCGCCATAACAGCGTGACTTGGATCTGCAATATCTTTTCCCCAAGCCGCGTTTGACTTTCATCGACAAACTGCTCACCTCCACGCTCTTGCCTGATTGCGCGTCTATATGTTCGGGCGTTTGCAGTTTACCACTCTATGCGCTCATTGCCTTCCACCGATAGAACAGCAGGTTGTAAAGAAAATCATGACTTGCCTTGAACTACGCTGTTGTCTGCTATCGCTCATGACACCAGTGTTGCCAGCTCACAATGCATTATGAATATCCCCTATTGGTTCTATGTTTTGTTGTGACCGATGTGCATTGATTTGTATTGTGAAAGGTCGTGCTTGTGCATATTTGCTTATCAGCCGACTTAATATGAATATATTCGTTTTTCTTTGATAACCCTTGGCCCTGACTCGGCCTCTCAATCACTGCTGGCGTTTTTCTACTGCACTAAATGGGGTCCAAAGCTTCACGGTCTAAGCATTCGTGGGGTAATTTTTTTGTTGGGAACTGATGCGCGAGTTCTTGAAATCTCTCCCGCGTCCACTGTCACCTGTGCCTCACAGGTGACAGTGAGGCACAGGTGACATTACAGGAGGCGAATACATACTTTTCTAGAATGACGATCTGAGATAGTTGGCGATCGTCCAGAGCTTCTTATCGCGTAGTGTACTAGCAAAGATCGACTGGAAGTGGTGGAATGGATGGTTCGGCAATGCGTGCGTTGACGTCGCCTTTCTGTCTTTTTTTTAACACGAAAGTGTTTTATGCCGGGGTCCACAGGGATCAACTACGTCATTTCCGTAGCGGAAGCGATGCAGTGATGCTGTAAAACATACATGTACGAAAAAAAAACACGCAGGAAAATTTGGGGGACCCTTAAGCTTCGCCTTTAAGAGTTGAACGCGATAGCGAAATCCGGCCCCTAGTGTGCACTTCAACCATTCAGTGCATACTTATTAATGTGTGTTGTTACGCATACACACACGCGCGCGCGCTCGACGTATCTATAGTAATGTTAGAGGTTTTCGATCTATTTAACAGCACTTTTATATCAACTTCATGAAAATTTTGTACAGTGATGTAGTCACATGGTCCTGTATTATGAACTGCGCGTAGGCGTGACACTTTTATTCGTAAATGGTCCCATTCTGTCGTCCTTCATGCGTTAACTATCTGGCAGCTGTTCGATTTGTTCTTCTGGAGACCTCTTCCGGCCAACCGCAACAAGCATCGCCTTATGGTCGGTGAATGGCAGCTTCAGTACTTCACTTCTCTAATGGTGTCGTGAGAATGAAGTGAACAATGAACAAGTGGATACAGAGCATCCGACGATACCGCATATAGGCTCTGCTGTAGGCGCATAGCCTCCGAGATGGCGGGCACGCTCGCCGTCTCGGAGGCCTTTGTATTCGAGACATTGCTTGATATGTCTTCCGCTAGATGGACATAGTTGTCCATTTTTGGAGCTGTTGTTTTTCGCTCACGGACGATTTATCGCTCACAAGAGACGCGTGGAGACGCCGGCACCGACGGCGGTATTTCTGCGGGACGAGCTCTCCAACGCTATCGCGTTAAAATTTTATCTGCTCTAGTGGGAATCGAACTCGCAGCACCCGGCGCCACGACGAGAGGTGGCCGATGCTGTACCACCGCGCCATCGGCACCAGTGCGCCCATGTGATGGCGATGATTGTGGTTCGGTTAGGAAAGGACGCTAATTTCTGCAGCCCATGTAGGGAGCACAGCTAAGCGTCCGTGGAGGATAGGGGAGTGAAAGAGATAGAGAGGAAACGCCGTAGTGGAGGGCTCCGGAAATTTAGACCACCTGGGGTTCTTTAACGTGCACTGACAACGCACAGTACACGGGCCTCTGGCATTTTCGCCTCCATCGAAAATGCGACCGCCGCGGCCGGGATAACGCGGCTTACATTCTTTCGTGTCTTCCTTCTTTTTCTCTTGCTCCATGCGTTCCAATGCGTTCGTCCAGCTCTTCGCGCGCACATCGGGATGCACTTTTCCTAGAATGGTGGCGCCATCAAGAAGAGGCGAAGTGAAGCGGCGGATGGTCTGGAGATGTGCACACGCCTCTCCAGTCCGGCCGTGGCTTTACTTCGCCTCTCCCACATTGCGGCACCATTCCACGCCCGTTCCAAAGTGCGCCGTTCGTCGCAGACGGGGTTTCCGCGCCGTCTCCATGTACTCTTCGAGTACAATTGCAACAGAAAGCTGCTGCTTTAAGTGCCCAGTTACAGTAACGAGGTTGACGGTTAATTGTGGCGTCACTAAACATTGATGCTTTTGTCGCACTGTATTTGCTATCTAGTGCGTTCATTTATTATGTGAACTACTCTAGCTACCCCGAGGAGATGTTCAGGGTCATTGATTTTATGGAGGCGATGCGTGAACGTGGGTTCATGCACGTCAAACGGTGCCGTGTTTTCTTTGTTCGTACGCAGCGCATGAAACATTTACACATAAAATACCATCACTAAAATGTACGAAGGGGTCCTCATGTAGTCGCGTAATACGTTGCATATCGCCTACAGCGCCTCGCTTTTTTTGTAGACGCGCCTACATTTTTCATAATGCTTGAAGCTCGGAATGACAGCAAGTGGAGCTAGTTTATCAATATATATATTGTACCGTGGTTGTGACTACGATGCACGTGGAACATAGAGTTAAAGGTCGAAGGGGTTTTTCGGCGAACCTGTCCCAGTCAAAGCAAGCAACTATCAGTGCGCAACGGCAGCGGCCAGCACAATCGTCAGTCGTCGATGAAAACTGATCCAGGGCGAAACGACTCGGCTTTTATACATGCACGATAGCACACTCTGCGGTTAACGTTGATACTCGCGCGTGATCAGAAACGTACCCTTACAGATGCGTCGTGCATGGAATGTTCGTAAATGTCTAATACTCGAGAAGCTCACGCATGCTGAAGCGCGGGCTACTACAAGCGATAGTAGGCGTAAAAGGCAGCGGTGCCCTTGGAAGAACACAAAAGTACGCGTATGGGTAATGAAGGAGAAGTTTAAGGCGTGCGTACACGGGTATATAAAAGATGATGTAGTTACAGAAAGTAATTTTTTTTGGCGTCTCATTCTCTTTCCTTGCGTCCGTGTCATGACGTTTCATAGTCCATTAGAATTCCTGAAGTTGCTCTACGTGCGTTGTGCCTGAACACACAAGGCCTACTTTAGAGGTGTTAGCATACAGTCGGTATCAGCATCCCATGTAATATGCTTGTAGCTACTCACACTCCAACGCCCATTTGTTCATGATGACCTCGAAATTGGACACGCATCCGCCATTGTCTCGCTTCATGGCAATGTAGTCGACAGCGCTGCAGGCGGCTTCTTCTATTGCATCATAGTAAGACTGCACCGCTCGAGGACGAAGAGTAGAAGGCTGCACCATGGACCGTATTTGCTGCCACTGGTCAAGTTGGCTGCGAGTAGAAAGCACTGCTAGAATGAGCGCTTTGGTAGTTGTAAGATGTGGATTGTTCGTTAAACATACTCATTCTCACAATAACAACAATTTAATGGTGTCGTTTCTACGAACAATGACACCGCCGTTGATTTGTTGATGACAAATTCGTGAGAATTGCTCTATAAAACAAAAGGGAGGGGAGGGTGGGAGGGTGAAAGCCGTTTTGCGCTTTCTGCTACGAACCAATATGAGACATAAAACCCCAGTGTAAATGCCGAAGGCCCGCACGGGACTACTCCCGATAGTCCTAGGCCTCTATTGCTAAGATCTGTGCTCGACTCCTCACTGCCAACCTGCCCCCACAAAACACAATAATTGGCGTGGTGCTTCCGACGCCGTGGTCCTCGGTTCCTCGTGTTCTCGAAGCTGCAAGGACTCCCCGCCTCAAGGAACTACTGAGGCATTGGATCCGGTAGCCGAGAGGCCGCGTCGGAGACTGCTGCCTCGCAACATACGACCGCCTCATTGGTACGGATATAGTAATTTTTTAGGTAACTGTCATGTGACAACCTTTCGAAGAGGCATAGTTGTTCATATTCCTTTATAAGGGACATTTTATTTCGAGATGTTGAAACGTCAAATAGGAATGGACTAATTGCCACTGATATGAAGGAAATATGTTGTATATTTTTCGTGCTTTGTTTTAATTTGAAATACCGCCAGACCACTACAGCACTTATATAAATACCGGGGCAAACGGGCGTTCAACAAGATGTATTCCTTCATTGCTTCATCTTCGACGTTGTCAAGGAGCAATGAAGGGGCCTTTCGTTTCAGACCTGACCGAGACATCCAGGCACGGGTCGTGGCACGAGCTCAACACATTATCGCTAAGCATGGCCTGGCAGTCTGCCTAGCCAGCCCTCCTTACCCCCTCGCTCTGTAAATGAACAAAGTTGTTACTCACTCACTATCCAAGAGTGGCTCACGTCGTCACTACATTTGGTACTGCTTATTGGGTTACATCATAAGTGCACGCTATTGTACATATGCTAAGAAAAAAAATATTCTCACGCGTTAATCAGTCCGGGGTTAGCGAAGTACTCCGGCTTGCGGTCGTGATGCCACTTGAAGGGTTGAGCCCCCATGCGGTATGGCGTCCTCCCTTCCTCCTGGTACAGCGTGCGGAAGTCGTTTGCGCTGAATAGGTGCACAATGATTCGCCGCCCCGGCAGCGTCTCAACCACGATGGGCCCGTAGTCGTGGTACATCTCCCAGGCAGCCTTGTTGATGTCATGACGGTCGTACCTCCCTAAAGTGATTGTCAAACAGAACCCACTAATATTTCTGCATATGGCAGAGGATATTTTTTCATTTAAATTTGAAAACATAGGGAAGGCAGGCACATCTTCACATTCTGAACGATACCGGTGTCAGACGGCACACTGCTGATGGCGATTGAGGCTCACCGAGATTTTATTTGTTGATTATGATTGCCTCCCTTCTGCAGCTTGGGTAAGCCAGCCAGTCGCAACGAAGAAATGTCGTCCGGACCAGGCCAGATCGCAATGGGAAGTGAGAGTGTGACCCCAGTACTAGATACTGGTAGTGAAATAGGAGAGCGCAATAGACGCAGGCGCACTCCTTATAATTCATGGGGTTTCAAGTGCGAAAACCACGATCAAATCAAATCAAATAATTTTATTTTCATCTCAGCGATGAGGGAAGGCTCAGAATGAAAGTGACATCAGTCATATGATAGGAACCCGAGCCTCCCTGATACACGGAAAGCATTCAGGGCAGAAGAAAAGAGAAAACAAAAAATCATTCACAGAAAGAAAGGGTTAGCATATATCAAGTCGTAATACACATAAATATCCGTTCATCATGAAACTGAATATATGAATGCGCAGATTCCTTGACGGTTATATTACGCAGTGCAATACATAAAAAACTACAATGTACACTGAAAGTTTATTTAATGCTAAATAACATCTTGTTCATTTCATGAAAAAATGAAATTCCCGAATGGGGACACGTGCACCACATTCTTCAAGTATTTAATAAAACAGGAACAGCGAAGCAAAGCATTTGTCGGCCATAGAGTGTTCTGCAGAATGGAATGATCCAGTGCTGTTGGCGACGAGTACGGAATGGTATGACGTATGGCTCTACGTGAAACATATTTAAAAAAGCTCGATTGTTATTAAGCAGCGACTTTTTGTATCTTACTGCTCGGTAATACTCGTAAATTTGATGTTTTGGGATTATGTTAAACCATTTAAATAGTTCCTTCGTGTCTGCATAGTAATCAACATTAGCAATGTGCCTAGTCACTTTTTTCTGTAATTTGTAGTCTCTTATTGTTGTTGCTGTACTTACCTACACCAAAAAACAATGGGTGACATGCGATACAAACAAGCTGTTATAAAGCATTGATCGTGATATCATCACTCTCATAATCATGATCATGAGGTACGCCGTAAGTACAGGTTTCCGGAAATTTTAACCACTTGGCGTTCTTCGACGAGCACTTAAAACACACAGTACATGGGCCTCTCGCATTTTCTACCCCGTCGACGTTGCGACAGTGGCGAACGGGGTAACACACGTGTCCTTTGGGTCAGGTCAACATCCGAGGAACATAACCACTGTCTCTTTGGTGCGCAATGAGCTTTTAATGTAAAGGTCTTTTTCCAGGACCATTGAATGCTGGAACGCTCTGCCCCGTCCGACCTGTCGTTTGATAAATAAAGAATTCGCAGCTGCCTTTGATTGTTCCAATTAAACATGTCCTTACTTATTGTATTTTTGTACTAACTATACGTTGTATTGGCCACTCCTGCTATGGCCCTATGACTGGCTGTAGCATGTACAAATAAATAAAATAATTAAATACCACTGTCGTGGATACTCAGATAAAATGAAGAGGACAGACGAGCTCTCAATTTGCACTGGTCATATTTGAACGAGATAAAAAACATAAATTTAAAGTGAGATTGCTTGATTAGACATCATCTAGACATATGTGTACAGATGGGGGGATTGCAGAATGAATGCTGGCCTTGGACATCTTGACGTGTCTACAACCCCTTCCCTTTGCAGGGAGGCAACATCATGTACGCGTACATACATATACATATTTATGCACACTTATTTATACACATAGATATATAGCAGCATACACGTTCGCCAGCATAATATCCACAGCACTTTCCTCACTGTGTCAGCTAAACAGCAAAAGAAAAAAATGAAAACACATACAGGTGAATGTAACAAGATATTACACAGAAGTGGTATACATCCGTTTTAGTTCATTGGAAAATTCCATAAAAAATAAAGTCATACCGAATTATAACAGTTTACAGCATGGGCTGTGTGTAGTTAAGGCATTGTTTTCCATAGTCTGTACGTGGTATTTGTACCACCCAATTCTGAAAGTGTCCTGCGTCCTAATTTGGAGTTTGGCATATTGGAACACCAATATACAGGGTGTCTTTTTTAACTGCAACACATTTTTTAAATTAGAAAAACATAAATCGCGGGAATGTCTTGTGTACCATTCGAGTGTATGGGTTGGCGGCCCCTAGATACAGAACAATTACCGCACATGTATGCATAATTAGCGAAATTACGCTAATTAACTTTTTAATTATCAGCAATTGGTGGCTATAGTAAATGAGTTCTTTGGAGCCCGTCCTCGACACTACCTATCCCAACGATCAAATTTTGAATAGCGGAGTGCATGTCGGAGCTACGCGAACAATTAGTTCCCCGTGGAATCGTACTGTACGCGACCGCTGGGGAACCTTTCAGTTGTTTTATTTTTGTTCCTTTCCTTTTCATGTCATCCCCGCGTGAGCGGCCATGTGGCCTAGAGATGAGGCTCCTCCTTGTTTCTGGACTGAGGCGCCTGTTGATCAGCGCCCGTCTGGGGGCCTCTCCTTTCCTGTGCAGTGTTTGTGTGCGCGCGTGTTTGTGTGTTTGTGGCAGCGTGCGCGAGCGTAAGTGCCAGGAGGACATGTCACCAGAAGTCGAAATAATAGCGTGGGAAAGCGAACTGATCGCGACGGAAGCGAAGAAAGTGCGAGGATCTGCGTCATCCTCGCACAGAGGCTAAAGAACAAAACTCAGACTCCGAATAGCGGAAATCGCAGGGCAAGCGCACGCAGGTTCGAAGGCAATCATGCTACAGTAGGAGCACATTCTGTGATTTCTTAAATGGAACATTACGTACGAAAAGGAGAATGAATAACCCACGGAGTCTTGTGGACCTTCCGCAACAAGAACCAAAACAAACTCTACTCTTCAACGGCTAGGAGGAGAATTCCAGAGCCAGTCAGGGTCACTTAACAGAAGAGATCAAACAAGGTTACAGCGGGAAAGCAGGCAAAACGAAAACTCAGAGTTAGGCCCCCAAAACAGCGGAGAACTCAACGCTGAGCTGGACGCACCCATAACCTTTGAGGATGTATATGCAGCGGCGCAAAGTTTCAAAAAGAATACAAAACCGGCTTGGATGGCATTACAAACGCGATGATACCGAACCTCAGGAGTGACACATTGAAAGCCATCCAAGACCACTTTAATCAGGAAGTCTCGACACCTTGCGGAAAGATACCTGCCGAATGCACACTGGCACAGGTTGTACTCATACCTAAACCAGGAAAACGGCGAAGCCTTTATGCAACTACGACCAATACATCTGACATCATTCTTTGGCAGACTAGTCGAAAAAGATATACTCACTCGCCTTGACCAATACACAGAACAACGCGGGCTTATACCGATATCGATGCACGGTTTCAGGCGAAGAATATCTGCCCAGGGCATCATCTCACTACTCAAAGAGGAAGTACTTAATTCAGCTCCCAAAAAACTTACTCAGTTGAACCCGCCATCGAAGAAGCATTTGACATCGCACACTCTACCATGCTAGACGGTCTTACATCAACAGGGTGCGGGGAATGCATATTCCAGTACGCCTGTGATTTTCTTGGAAATCGCAAGGCGCACATTGGCATTGCCACTCATGACTATACGACTTTCCAGTAAAAGCGACGCCTCAGGATTCGATCCTGTCCCCACTTTTAATCAACATCGGCCCAAGGAAACCACTCCTACAACTAAAAGCTATACCGAACCTAAGCTGGGCCTTTTACGCGGACGCCATTAGGCTATGGGCAAGCAAGAGCTCCTATGGAGTACGGCAAGGTGCACTGCGAACCGTTATAGAGAATATTCGAAGCTACCTCGAGGCAGCAGGTATGACTTGCGCACTCGACAAATCAGAATACATGAAACTAAGACCACCACGTTCTCAGTCCAATCGTGAACCTATGCTGCAGCCGAAAATTGCCGAACAGAATATCATCAGTACCCCAGTATCCCGAATGCTTGGTATGCACGTAGAAGAAAACAACAGCATAGAGGCGGTAATACACAAATTCAAAGAAACCATCAAGAGCATTACAACCCTCACAGATACACTGCGAGAAGTAATGGTGAGACTACAGAGGCTGACACGATAGGTCTTGTACAGGCCTTCGTTCTCAGCCGAATCGCAGTCGTTGTTCCCTTTCAATCTACACGCAAGACAAAAATAGAAGAGATCGACACACTCTAAGAGTCGCTTACAAAGCGCACTATGGCTTCCAAACAATTCGAACACAGTAAGACACGTGGCATTCGGCATACACAACAAATATGAAGAATAAGCAGCCGCTACGCTAATCGCACAAAGAGGACGACTCACCACCACACACCAACGAAGAATGCTGCTACAAGGTCTGGGGTACCCCATCACCCATCAATACTGTGGCGACGAAACGGTTATTGTACCGATCCAAATACGGGACCACATCATCGTGAAACCCATTCCAAAAATATGCACCCTATCTACAATCAAAGGCGTCGTCAAGCGCAAGCACGAAAGCAACGACCCTGACAGTAACTTTACCGACGTCAGTCTTTATCCTGTGCCGTCACAGGGCTCCAGAGAGCAGCCATATTAAACGCCAGTAACCAACCAAAACAAGGTCGTGGCCTGCGCCTCTATACGCACCAGATCAATTGCAACCGCAGAGGCAGTAGCACTGGCATTCAAAGAAGCAGAAATAAGGGAAGCCCTGCACATATTCTGACAAACTCACAAGCTGTTTATCCCTTATATCTTAGTGACACACTTCCCATACGCGTCACTGATATTTTGGGGCGTTCGTTGATCGATGTGCATTACGTTGCATGCTGCCTGGGACATGCGGGCTTGAGAGGGAACGAGGAGGCGAACTGCGTAGCTCGCGGACTTGCTGGCCGAGCCGCAGGACACTGCTCAGTGCATACCAAAGGCCACCGTGAAGAAAAAAATAAACATAACGAGCAGACAGATATGGGAAGACCAACGCCTGACAACACGAAAGTACGTCCCTCCCCGTCTGAACTTAACCGCAGTCAGCAAGCCAGGGATTGGCGCCGCCTCCAAACGAACACATTCTCCCACATATCAAGACTACACGCAATTTCTGCACGCGCATACGCAGCAGCCACATGTGTGGTCACAGCCCGTAGTGCAGTAACCACACAGCCACACTTACACACATTAGTTACCAATGTACAGAGCGGCCAGCCCATGCAATATCTGGGCTGGTGCGTTCCCGACAAGAACTCACGACGTGGTCTTGGGAGGCACCGCTTTCGGAGCTGGCACTGGGGAGCCACCTGGTGACCCCATACCAGGCTCGGCGAGCCGCAGTGGGCAGTGGCGCTCTACTAGAAGGCTACATCCGCGGTTAACCACCGAGTATTGATGTAATGAAGTTCATCCATTCCTTGGCGTATGCAGAGAGGCAGGCAAAGGGGAGGAGGCCGAAGGTCGACTACATGGTGCTGTGCAAACAAATCTTCCGAGAATTCTTTGGAAGGTCCGGGCCATTGCTTTGCTCTTTCCCGGTCGAGACGAAAAGATGCGAGCTAGTTATGTAAGTCGGAATGCCGAGGGCAAACATGCAAGAGACTGCACCCGCTGAAAATCGCCGAACCATAGAATGAGCGAGCTCATTCGACAGGGCAGTGTTGTGAATGCACGTATGCGCCCTTCCATTTCTCTATTTTTGCGTTTCTTGTACACGGCGGAAGCACCATTAGCAACAATGTTCCCAAGGGCCGCGCGACGACTTTAACACCGACTAGGGGTGCAATGCCGCTGCCCCTGTGGTTGTTCCTAAGCTACCGCTTTTCCCTGTTGGTGGAGAAGTAAGTGTAGGTTACTTTTTCGCCCTGCGTAAGCATGGCTCACTCAGAAATCTTTTAAGTCAGCTACGCTTACTTGAAAAGTAATTAAGTCTAACTTACTTTGTTCGCCTGGTGATACCACGAGGTAGGCAAAGGATACAAAGGGATGGGAAACGTAGCCGAAGCAGACGGAAAGTTCTAGCAGGCGCCGACCCGATTCAGCTCCCGCAGGAAAAACAGGCGCGGGCCCATATTATTATTATTATTATTATTATTATTATTATTATTATTATTATTATTATTATTATTATTATTATTATTATTATTATTATTATTATTATTATTATTATTATTATTATTATTGATATCTGCATCGTCATTGATCGTCTGCTGATGTGCCAGGCCTAGTCCTCCAAGCCTCCTGATGGCTCTTACAGGCCTGTTGTCCTCGTATTCTCTCCCCCAATGTGACAATAAACACAATTAAACAAACATTATTATTAATATTATTATTATTATTATTATTAGTAGTAGTAGTAGTAGTAGTAGTAGTAGTAGTAAGCTGCATCAGTAGTTTTACTTTTGCTGTGGCTTTTGCGCTTAATGACACAATGAAGCGGTCCCTTTGAAGTACAAAAATATCTTACCGACAAACGGCCAATATAGCCATGAACTTCCAAAAAACGGCAAAGCTGGTATTCTGGGCACTTTGCTGAAAGGCTTTGCGGGCGATGAGTGATCGGCGCCGGTGGCACAAGCGACTGCTATTCCAACGTCCTGGCCCTTAAAGCCGCAGCGTTCCAAAGGTCGCGACAAGACTCGAAACATGCTGACTTCCTTCTTTGCGGGCGGCAGTTTTATATGCGAAGAGCATAGAGATTTGGGTGCTTTTAAAGTCCATTTGGCAGAACAGAGATGTATCGCGTATGAATATAGGTTATGTCTAGGATGACCAGAATCTCTCGGCGGTTGAGCGACATCGGCGCTGCAATGTAACTGGAACTTGCAATATTAGCAACAGCATTCCCGTTGCTTGTCTGCTTGTAGTTATCTCTGCAGAGCGACGAACGTTGCGAAACCCGTGTTCCCATTCCAGGACGATGTCTATGTAAAGGGGTCAGCGAAATGCCAGATGGAGAATGAATGCGTGCAGCTGTATGGCAAGAGTGTTGCAGTATAGCAGGGCTCGTTCTGTTTAGTAGTGCATCCGTTTCTCGTGTTCGCGGACTCTTATGGAATCACTATCCAGGGACAACCATAGAAAATTTTACAATGGCAACATTTGTAGAGTGTAACACATATCTAAGTTGGTGGCAGTGTTGTGGCAGTGTTTTTTTCATTACAAGATATTCCAGCCGTTTGTCAATAAATCAGTTTTTTCTGTTTTTGGTTGTTTTTTATCCTTTCTGCTGTAGTGATTACCATTTTTGCAATGTAGAGTGGCTTTATAGTTGCGATACATACAGGTAGTAGAATCCCTCGGGGTTGTAAGTGTGCCGCCTCGCTGTTAATTGAGAGGCCACGGTGTCGCTTCGTGACTCGCCGCAGCCGATCACGTGTTCGGTTCAGGAAGACTTCACAGCCATTCCCTGTACAGATAGACACCTTTGTAGCCGCACTCTCTCCCCTTCCTGTACCCTTAAAAGGAAGGTGCTCTGCAACACCTTTTAACTCTGATGAAGGCCGGTCCACCGGCCGTAACGTCAGTAAATTTATATTCTTTTTGTTAATCGTGTGAATCTCTTCTTTCGAATATATATATATATATATATATATATATATATATATATATATATATATATATATATATATATATATATATATATATATATATAGTACCGAAAAGTAACGAACCCTATAGTGTGGTAGGCTCTCCAGTGTGATCTAGTGGGTCTGGATCTAACGCGCACTGCTCGTGCTCGCCGCTCGCTCTCGGGGCTCGTGCTTTCAGCCGTTGAACAAGCTACCGGTCGGGCCTGACGCCAGCCTTCAATAAACGCCCTTTACAATTGGTGGAGTGTGTCTGGGTACCATCACAACAACTTCGGCCTCTTTCTATGCCCCTGGAACTTCGCTCCCGCGTAGTGTCGTCTACCATGCCTCAGGACGCCGCCCAGCAAACACCTGCGCCCGCACCGACCGCATGTCCCGGTGTCCCTCGTGTCCGAGACCCACCTGTCTTCACTGGCGCAGATGGGACCGACGTGGAGGACTGGCTCACGATTTATGAGCGCGTGAGCGTGCCCAATAGGTGGGACGAGGCAGGAAAGCTGAGCAACTTTATATTCTACCTCGCGGGTGTGGCGAGTCTGTGGTATAACAACCACGCATCAGATTTCCTCACGTGGTCCGACTTCAAGACCGCCATTGTCGACGTGTTCGGTCGCCCCGCCGTTCGTAAGCTGCAAGCAGAGCAGCGCTTACGCGAACGATCTCAGCAGGCCGGTGAGTCCTTCACGAGTTATATAGAAGATATCCTCGACTTGTGCAAGAAGGCCAACGCGACCATGTTGGAGTCTGAAAAGATCAAGCACATCATGAAAGGTATCGACGATGACGCCTTCACCATGCTGCTCGCCAAAAGCCCTCGCGCTGTGACCGAGGTCATAACGCTATGCCAAAGTTACGAGGAGCTGCGTCGGCAGCGGTTGATGACCCGTCGCCCTTCATCACGCGACGCCGATCTCGCTGGCTTGTCGGCCACTTCTGACCATTCCGCGTTGCTCGCGGAAGTCAAGGCATTCGTGCGCGAGGAAGTTGCACGCCAGTTCTCTCTGCTGGCCTTTGCTCAACGGCAGCATGTTCAACAGCCGTCGACCACACTTCTGCCTCCCCTCCGCCGAGAGATTGAGCAGGAAATCGCAGGGGTCATGCCTGAATACCACCAATACCCTCCGGCCCCTGCACCTCTGAGTCATGCTCCAGTTGTAGCCACGCTGCCCCAACCGATTCCTGCCGCTGTCCCACTTAGTTACGCCCAAGTTGTCGCTAGACCTCAGTCTTTCGATATGGGTGTGCCGCCTCCGTACGCCGAAGTCATTCCTAGGGCCCGGCTGCAGTCCATCATGCAGTCGTATCAGCAGCCGCCCCGTCCATCGCGTCCTGCGACATGGGTGGCACCTGCCCCAGCGAACCGATGGCGCACCTCCGACAACCGTCCCATCTGCTTTGCGTGTGGTTACGCCGGACACGTCGCACGTGATTGCGACCGCGTGCAGCCGCCTCGAGTCGCATCACCCATCGCCAACCGGTCCAGCCGCCCGTATTACGACCCACCTCCGCCTATGTCACCTCCTTTGCGAGCTGCTCCGTCTACCCTCCGGTCACCGTCTCCACGACGCCGCTCCTTGTCACCTATGCGGCCACGTGCGGTCGCCCGTGACCAGAAAAACTAGTCGTCGCAGTCCATGAGGCAAGGGCTGCGACGCTATCGAACTGTGAAAGCCCTCAGCGCAGCCCATCGAACGTAATAGACGTGTTTGTCGACGGTGTTCGTGCATCAGCCCTTGTAGACACTGGAGCCGCCGTATCAGTCATGGACACAAGACTTAGCCGTTTACTACGAAAAGTGACGACGCCACTTTCTGGGCTCTCCCTCCGTACAGCTAGTGCCCAAACTATTCGCCCTACAGCAGTATGCACAGCCCGCGTCGTCATTCAGGACATTCTGTACGCTATCAAATTCATCATAATTTCTCCATGCTCTCACGACATCATCCTGGGATGGGATTTTCTTTCGCGCCACGACGCCGTCATTCATTGCGCACCTGCCGAGCTAGAACTCTCGCCGTTTTCAGACTTGACGCCGGCAAGTGAACCATCGGCTTCGTACAAGCTACTCGTCCGAGACGACACCAGAGTGCCTCCTAACTAGACAACGGCTGTGTCGGTCTACTGCGCCGATCTCGCCTACACCGTTGCACTCTTTTCGCCATCTGAGCGCGTCTCCACTATAGGAAAGGCTTGCTGGTGCCTTTTGCGACCGTGCAGCTCACTCAGGGCAACGCCGCGATTTTTGTAACCAACCCATCCCCGTACATAGTTGTGTTGATACGAGGGGGACGTCTCGGCAGGGTGGAACCCCTGGAAGACACACAAGTTATCGACGCGCCCGACGACGTGGACTGTACCAGTTCGAGCGCGCTCAGTGCTGTTTCGACTTCTGGGGCCGAATTCACAAAACTTCTCTTTCGTAAGTGCTTTTTGCCATTGGTCAGCGGGCTTCTGTAATGATATGCCCAGCATCAGGATTGGCTGAAATTTTCTCTTACCAGCATTTTTGTCGTAAGTTGTTTTTGTGAATACGGGCCCTGATTCGTCACCCGTTGATGTATTTGGGTCATTCATTGCTGACGATCTTACGCCTGCCCAACGTTCCCAGCTTCTGGGCCTGCTAGAAGAATTTCGTTCTTCTTTCGATGTTGCACAAGCTTCTCTCGGCCGCACGTCCACTGTTACGCACCGCATCGACACTGGCAGCCACCCGCCACTGCGGCAGCGTCCATACCGCGCATCTCCCGCAGAACATCGAGTAATCAATGAGCAAGTCGACGACTTCGACGCGACATTATTCGACCTTCGAACAGCCCCTGGGCGTCTCCTGTCGTTCTCGTTGCGAAGAAGGACAGTTCTATACGGCTCTGTGTGAACTACCGGCGGCTCAACAAGATCACTCGTAAGGACGCTATCCACTACCGCGAATTGACGATGCGATTGACAGCCTGCAAGGAGCAGAATTCTTTTCATCCCTCGATTTGCGGTCAGGATACTGGCAAGTACCGATGGCTGACGACGCTCGACCGAAGACAGCCTTTGTCACGCCCGACGGCTTGTACGAATTCAACGTCATGCCGTTTGGGCTGTGTAATGCGCCCGGTACCTTTGAGAGCATGATGGACACCGTTCTGCGCAGCTTGAAATGGTCCACATGTTTGTGCTACCTCGACGACGTCGTCGTTTTCGCTCCGGACTTCTCTACGCATCTCCAACGCTTGCGACATGTTTTGACGCGTTTGAGGGACGCCGACCTACAACTTAATTGAAAGAAATGCCGATTTGCGGCACGGCAGCTAACAATACTAGGCTACGTCGTGTCCAAGGACGGAATTCTCCCCGATCCAGCCAAGCTTCGGGCCGTGGCCGAGTTCCCCAAACCGATGTCTGTCAAAGAACTGCGCAGCTTCGTAGGGCTGTGCTCCTACTTTCGACGCTTCATTCGGAATTTCGCCGCCATCATATCGCCGCTAACGAAGCTCCTCGGAAGTGAAGGGCCCCTCGACTCGTGGTCGTCAGAGTGAGTGAGTATGAACTTTATCGTGGTGAGACGACGTGTTCTTAAAGCTCCGTCGTTTGTTGACATCTCCTCCCATACTGCGCCACTACGATCCCACGGCTCCTACAGAGGTACACACAGACTCTAGCGGTGTGGGCCTCGGCGCTGTCCTTGCGCAGCGCAAACCAGGGTTCCCTGAATATGTTGTGGCATACGCGAGTCGTACGCTTACTAAAGCCGAGACCAATTACACCGTCACAGAAAAAGAATGCCTGGCGATCATATGGGCTCTTGCAGAGTTCCGACCTTACCTGTATGGTCGCCCATTTGATGTCGTCACGGACCACCACGCCCTTTGTTGGCTGTCGTCATTAAAGGATCCCTCCGGCCGTCTTGCACGTTGGGCACTTCGCCTGCAGGACTACGATATCCCCGTGTTGTACCGCAGTGAACGACAACATTCGGACGCCGATGCCCTTTTGCGCTCTCCCTTGACAATGCTCACTGCTCAGTATCCGAGGTTACTGTTTCATCTATTGACCTTGACACCATCGCCGCCGAGCAGCGCAAGGACCCGTGGATTGCCTCGATAATAGGCTTGCTGTCTGATCCATCGACACCAACCACTCGAGCAAAGCGCGCTCAAGCTCAACATTTCACCATTCGCGACGACCTTCTCCACCGCCGCAATTACAGCCCCGACGGCCGCCAGTGGCTATTAGTAGTACCTCGCAGCCTGCGTTCCGGAATATGCACGGCTTTCCACACCGATCCACAGTGCGCACACCCCGACATATTCAAGACCTACCAACGCCTTCAACAACGGTACTACTGGCGCGGAATGTACCGCTACATTCAGAAGTTCGTGCGCTCTTGCCCCGATTGCCAGCGCCGGAAATCTCCACCTCGCCTTTCGCCGCCGGGTATGCAGCCTTTACCTTGTCCTAGCAGGCCCTTTGGGCGGGTAGGCATTGATTTGTACGGGCCCTTTCCCATGACAGCTGCTGGAAAGCGCTGGGTTATTGTGGCAGTTGACCACCGCACGCGATACGCTGAAACTGCTGCGCTCCCGGCAGCTACAGCGCGCGACGTTGCCTCCTTCTTGCTTCATCGGTTCATCTTACGTCACGGGCCACCCCAGGAGCTACTCAGTGATCGCGGTCGTGTCCTCCTTTCTGAAGTCGTTGAAGCTATTCTTAAAGAGTGCCACGTGGTTCACCGTACGACTACGGCGTACCACCCTCAAACCAATGGGCTCACTGAGCGCTTCAACCGCACGCTCGGCGACATGCTTTCGATGTACGTCGCCTCGAACCACACGAATTGGGACATCATTCTACCATTTGTGACCTACGCGTACAACACCGCTACGCAGAGCACCGCGGGCTTTTCACCCTATTTTCTACTGTACGGTCGGCACCCGTCGCACACTATGGACACAATTCTACCGTACCGCCCACATACCTCTGAGTATGCGCCCATATCTGACACAGTGAGGTACGCCGAGGAGTGCCGCGACCTCTCACGGGCCTTTACGTCCAACGACCAAGAGCGTCAGAAGAGCATTCGCGGCGACCCTACCTCTGCACCCACCTTCCTCCCTGGAGCGCTGGTGTGGCTCTCCGTTCCTACCGCTGCGCCTGGCCTCTCCTCAAAGTTACTGCCAAAGTATGAAGGCCCCTATCGAGTTGTTGAACGGGCATCATCTGTCAACTACGTGATTGAACCCGTCGACCCGTCTTCGGACGTGCGCCGTCGTGGACGCGACATTGTCAACGTCGAGCGCCTCAAGCCGTACTATGATCCACTCATAGTGGATCATAGTACGGCACAAACACCAAAGGGAAGAAGCCACTCGCCGCCTGCTGCTCGAAATGCAATAGTTGTCCCACGAAGACATGGGTAATCTTGTGGCCTAGGCGGTTCTTGAAGGCCAGGCTCATCACAGACACACTCGCACTGATGTCAACTACAGCCATCGTCGGTATTCCGTCAACCAGGACATTCACTTTGTGTTTGATCATCACTACAGGCACAGGCATTTCTTCCAAAGACCGTCCGGCGATTTCACCTCCATCAGGCGCGGATGCTATTTTCCCGACGGTGGTAGAGGGGTTAACGGCGTCGTGGGGACGGAAAACGACGGTAGCCGTTAGTCGGTGGCGTAAGGCAACGTTCAGATGCTGGCAAATCGCTGCGTCTGGTCTCGTGCGAGAAACGATCCCTGGGGGAAAAGAATTGGCTGTCCGCGGGCAATGCGATGGGCGGTTCCCAGGTGGGAAAAACGTCGGTGGTGTCTTTCGTGACTGGCGGCGATGGGGACATTACTGTACTATGTGTCCTTCTGAACCACAGCTGTAGCACACGGGTGGATCACATAGACCAAATAATCACCCAAACCAACTCTGTATATATATATATATATATATATACATATATATATATATATATATATATATATATATATATATATATATATATATATATATATATAGAGAGAGAGAGAGAGAGAGAGAGAGATCAGTAGTAGACACTCGGAATTGGCGACCAAAATGGGGTAAGCGTTTATTCAACGTTCCAGCCGGAGTCCGGCCTTCATCCTGATGAAGGCCGGTCTCCGGCTGAGACGTTGAATAAACGCTTTCCGCATTTTGATTGCCAATTACGAGGGTCTACTACTGATCTCTCTCTCTCTCTCTCTCTCTCTCTCTATATATATGGCCACGGTGGTCTAGTGGCTAAGGTACTCGGCTGCTGATCCGAGGGTCGCGGGATCGAATCCCGGCCGCGGCGGCTGCATTTCGATGGAGGCGAAATGTTGAGGCCCGTGTGCTGTGCGATGTCAGTGCACGTTAAAGAACCCCAGGTGGTCGAAATTTCCGGAGCCCTCCACTACGGCGTCTCTCATAATCAGAACTGGTTTTGGGACGTAAAACCCCACAAAACAACAACAACTATATATATATATATATATATATATATATATATATATATATATATATATAGCAGTCATGGTGGTGAATAGGCCGGAGGCGTGAAGGCAGAGATGAGTAGTAGGCCCTCCGAATTGGCAACAAAAATGCGGAAAGCGTTTATTCAACGTTTCAGCCGGAGACCGGCCTTCATCAGGAATGCCTATGGTTGTATTTCCGCTTCTATTTATACCTATCTGAGAGATTTTCATAAAAGAGGAAGGAAGAAAAACATGAAAAAAGAAAGAATAAGAAAAGAAAGAAGACAGCAAAGATCTAGAACCTGAAAGAAACTGAGCAAAGAGTGGAGGAAAAGCAGACGACGTGTGCCATATGCCGGCATCATGTCCCCCCCCCCCTTCTTTTTTATTATTATTTTTTTTGTGTTCCCCCTCTGCCCCCTTTTTATTCTCTCCCCTCTTTACGAAGTGGTTCCCGTGGCTGGACACAATAGTCAAGCATACACTTCAGGCCCCCCTCAGGTGTGTCAATGTCAAGAAAAAAAAACAGAAACAGGGAAGGAAGGAAGAAAACGGGTGCGGGTCGGGGAGTACAATTGCAGTGACGTCAGTGGCGATGGCGCCTAGAAGTCTGCGCCTGGACGGGCAAAAACGTGCACTGACCTGCCTGCGTGTTTGGCCACATCCAGGAGGAAAGAGAAAAAGAAAGGGAAAGGAATGTTTCAGAGACATAATTAGAATAAGGCATGTAAAAGATGAATGGTCAGGAAGTTAAAAAAAAGCAAAAAGGGAAATATCATCAAACAGGTTTACATGATTCGCTTTGAAGAACGCGTCATATTTCAATAGTCCGGTTCCCGCTGTACATACGGTGCCACAGGTTAAACGCTTGCCAATGATTTTATTATGGCGATGGTTCCCGGGCTCTCATTTATACCTTTCTCGATCGTTTTGAACCGGTATATTAGATATGATTCTCGTTGCTCACGTTCTCGCTTTGACTTGAAGCCCGTTTCTAATAGTGTCACTGTTAGTTTATCGAATGAATGGTTTGGGAGGTTTAGATGTTTCGAGAGAGGTAGATTTGGAATAGATTTGGCATGGGCTTTGTGGTTGTTGAAGCGGAGCCTGAATGAGGTTTCTGTTTGACCTATGTACTGCATTCTACATACAGTACACTCCAGCAGATAGATAACATTCGAGGAATCGCATGTTAAATTACCGCGAATTTTCACAGAGTACTGTGATTGGGAGCTGTGGGCAGTACTTGTCTGCTGCATTGCTTTACAGACAAGACACCTTGGTTTGAGGCATGGCCTGCATCCGTTGTGTGGCCGTGATGTATTTAATCGCCAGTTCACAAGGGTGTCCCTGAGGTTACATGATCGTCTGTAGGTAACGGAAGGGGCGGATGGAAATGCACGCTTAAGTCGCTCGCTTTGTTCTATAATGTTGTAGTGGCGCCTTAGGATATTGTTGACATTGGGGAAATTCGTGCTGTACGTTAAGCACAGGTTTGTACGTTGAGAGTCGCGTTGTGTGGGACGGTTCGAAATGAGGTCTTGTCGGTTCAGTGTTTTGGCCCTCTGGATGGCGTCGTCGATAACACGTGGCGGATACTTTTGTTTGTGAAGGACGGTTTTTAGATTCAGGGCGGCCGAGTCAAAATCTTCATCTTTTGAGCAGATTCGTTTGAAACGGTGTGCTTGGCCGTATGGAATGTTGTTCTTACTATGACGTGGGTGGTCGCTGTGGTAGTGAAGATACTGTTGTCGATCGGTAGGTTTCCGATACAGTTTTGTTGATAGTCGACCGTTTTCAATTTTCACAGTTACGTCCAGGAAGTTTATGTTTGTGCGAGAGTAGGAATGGGTAAACTTAATATTCGGGTGTGCGCAGTTGTAGGAGGTTATAAATTTTATCAGTTCATCCTCGCTGTGCTTCCAGACAAAGAAGATATCATCTATATATCTCTTGTACACAAGTGGTCTTAGAGGGGATTGAGAGAGAAATTTTGATTCCAGTTGTCCCATAAAAATATTGGCATAACTAGGGGCCATCCTGGTGCCCATAGCGGTTCCGCTAACTTGCCTAAAGTATTCATTGTTGAATTCAAACGAATTGAGTTCCAAGACTAGTCTAGCTAAACTTGCAATTGTGTGGTGGTCTGGAGTATCTGGTTGTCTGTGAAGCGCGTACGTGCTGATTAGAGCGGCTATTCCGTCTTCATGCGGGATATTTGTGTAAAGGGAGGATACATCGAGAGTTACCAGGTATGATCCTTCCGGCACACATATGTTTGAAATTTCTCCGAGGAAGTACGTAGTGTCTTTGACATATGAGTCTAGTATTGTAGGGATATGTCTTATTAGTTTGTCTCTATATATATGTAGCCTGATATAGGTTCCGTTATCGTCCCAATGCCGGATACGATTGGGCGCCCTGGGTTGCCCGTTTTGTGTATCTTGGGGAGCATGTAAAACCGACCCGGAATGGGGTTGGCTGGCCGCATTAAATTATGTTCATTGGGCGTTATTTTTCTTTTTTCTAATAGCATATTCAGTTCCGATGTTGCGATTTTCGTGTACTGAGTTGTTGGGTCCCCTGGAAGGCGCTCGTAAAATTTGGAATCATATATATATATATATATATATATATCGCAGCGGTGGCTGGCGATGTATGGGCTCATGAGATATTAGGCGCTCAAGTCGGCAAGTGTAAGGTGAGTGAACATCTAAAAGTCAATACTGAAATGCGAAGAGGACGTACTGTTTGGTCCATGAACATTGCTTAAGGGATCATTGTGGCGACGAAACTGTTCGGTCGGTTGGCCCTTTCTTAACAGGAGAGTTGAATAGAGCTGAGAAGGAAGCGCATCATGAGCAATACACAGGGCAAGAGATATACATTAAAAGAAACACCTTGACTTCAACGTGTCGGTACACAGTAAGCGCATAGGCCAACAATCAATCTTGCGTATTTTAGAGCGGGTCCGAGCTTGAATGGCCTGTCTTTTATATAGCTGGTAAAATGCACGCGTTATAACGGTGCCTCCATTGTCATTTGATGCATTCGCTATGCATCCGGAGCTGTGGAGTCGATAAATTGCAATGTGACCGGCCTCTCAGTTCTTCCAGTGGACTGTGTGCGAAATCCGATATCGCCGTGATGACTTTCAACTCGGTACCGCTTCAGCACCTGCGAACGGCGAAGAACAAACAAACAAAAAGCAAATGTTATCATGAACATTTTCCACATTTCAAGTTTTGCTGCTCAACGTGATGCGACGTCAAGTCGCATGGATTTGCAACCTAGGCCACGCACAAACTTGATTACCCTTGCGTCTCTTTCCGGTTAAGCTGTACGCTGCTCTGAATTAGCTCAGCGGTGGCACTATAGCGGTTAATATTTTTCGCTACTTTGTTCGGAACACTGCGCAAATGCTTTCACGCCATACGCGACATGGTTGCACGTAGAGGAATAAACGCACTACTGATTCATTATTTCTACAAGTCAGGAAAATCCCAACACTGATAATGGTTCAACTTTTGCCTGCAGAGGGACTCTTATATATGCAGTTTTAATTAATGGAAAAATAAGTCCCATTTGTTAGGTAATAATACATGGGCGAACGCCACAGATGCGCACGTAGCGCACAATACGTTGCGTACGCTGAAAATGAATGCACGTCGTAGAATATTCATCTTAAGCAAGGTTACACGACTCACTGCAATAGGCTGGTAATATTACAAGGTGTAGGCGTTTTCGATTAGGATGGAGCGACTAGCATTGTCCGCTTTGGGCAATACACTGGGCGCACGTGGCAGATTTCATACATATTGATTGTTTTGTTTGTTTGTTATTTTTGTGTGTGGGGGGAGGGGGAGCTATTACGTCCGGAAACCACGATTTGTTATGAGAGACGACGTAGTGGAAGGCTCAGGAAATTTCGACCACCTGGGGTCGTATAACATGCACTGACATCGCACGGTACACGGGCCTCAACATTTTGCCTCCATAGAAATGCAGCCGCCGCGGATGGGATTAGAGCCCAAGACCTTCGGATCAGCAGCCAAATGCCATAGCCACTGGGGCTTCCGCGGCGTGGCCACTTCATGTGTATTGAAACATGTAAATGTGCATGTAAAAGTTATGCCAGCATACATAAAACAAGCTCGTAATTTCCGTACGCTGCTCAAGTATTAATTAAATGTTAGATGAGAACGTGCCGGGTTTTCCTACGGAATGCGGCACGTTATTTATGACAGAAATAGCATTCCTACATCAGCTGACATAAAAGTGTAAACAGGGGTACCGTGAGATAAGTTTAACAGGCCGTATATATGTAGAAAAATCGGTGTGATACGCCTGTTGTGTCGCTTGACTTGTGTTACATGAAAAAAGAAAAGTATTCTTTTCTGATCTTTCTTCTCATTTTTTTAGTTGCGTACATTAGCTCATGAAGCGTTGTTTCTATGCCTCCTGTCTTATTTTTCAGGAACGTTCTTATTTTTGTTGTCTTGTTTCTTTAGCTAAACACGAACACATTCTTCTGAAATTTATGCCACCCAATCCTGGCTACGCCCTCATTTTGATGCCAGAACTGAATTAATTAATTAATGAGGGCTCTAAGGTCACGACAGCAATAGACACAAATAGAGGTGCCAGGGCAATTTGTACGTAGGACAACAAAGTATCATTCCCCGCAAAGATAACTTCGTTGCATTCAATAAACCCGACTTTCAGCTCTATAGCTCCTCAAATTGCTCATGTTTTCTGTGGTAGCGTACACAGTTTTCAGACAAGTAAACTTCGCCGGGCCCTTTTGCTGAGAGCCGTGGGGTGTGATGAACGCTTACGGCGGCAAATGCGCAGCATCGCCTCGTGAAAAAGATGTTATATTTTTTGCAGCGGTCCCGATAACAACGAAACCTTGCGAGAAGATTTTTTGGTAAAACAGCAATAAAGA
Organism: Hyalomma asiaticum; assembly: GCA_013339685.2. Classification (NCBI taxonomy): domain Eukaryota; kingdom Metazoa; phylum Arthropoda; class Arachnida; order Ixodida; family Ixodidae; genus Hyalomma; species Hyalomma asiaticum. Next base: position 92,231,499 of record CM023488.1, on the reverse strand, counting down.
ATTCACATTTGAAAACACTTCCTTATTTTATAAACTAATCGCTTTGGAGAGGACGAGTACGGAACTAAAAGCTGGAGCAGCTTGACGAATTCCCGACCATGTTACAGGTTGGCAAAGTATCAAGATTGTTATCAGACACGCACAAACGGTACGAATGAATCAACAATTATTACATAGCATATAGTAACACAAAAATGTTAACGAAGCCTTCAACAATACAGAAAAGCCCATAGTCGTAAAAGGATCATGACAGGCATAGATGAACAAGAAGAGGGGCGAAAAAATCCCGAAGGATGTACAGTGTGCTGAAAATAAATGAACTGGGTGAAGCGTTTTTTTTTACTTTGATTAACAGGGATCACAATTGTTATTGTTTAATGTGTTGAGCAGGGAAGATAGCCTGAGGACTGAGATTGTTCATCATGAATAGTTCTTCCCCTCATTGAACACTATCTTATTCTTGCGCAGGACAACAATGTTCAGAGGGCAGCATCTGTCTGAAGCCCTTGTTGTCAAAAAATGTTGTCACATTCTCGCGGTTTTGGCGAACCACTTTTATCGGCGTGCCAAATAAAAATGCAGCGATGCTCCACAAAACTAAACTTGTCTCCAAAGAAAGTGCAGTTATCACGGTCAGTAGCCACTGAGTTTCATTATCGTCAATTCAATTTGTCTACGCCAATAGCTTTCGCAATTGCTGCTTTTTGATCCGCGTATTTATTTATTTATTTATTTATTTATTTATTTATTTATTTATTTATTTATTTATTTATTTATTTATTTATTTATTTATTTAAAATAACCCGGAGAATATCGCCGCTCACCTGTGTGAGAAGTGTGCATAGCTCCATCTCTGCGATCCTTTTTCCTATGCATGTTCTTGGACCAGTGCCAAAAGGCAGCGAAGCGAACGGGTGATGGTTCCACGCATGAACTCCAACTTTGCCGTCTGGTTCCTCCTCGCTCGACTTCAGCCACCTCTCGGGCAGAAACTCGGAGGCTCGGGTGAAGTTCTCTTCAAGCCTGCCGGCCACGTACCACTCAGTCCTTAGCACCACCTGACATGTTCGAGAATGGGAAGAGGAAGGATTTCATACACGAACAAACTGATATAAGAATACTCAAAGGAGACAGGTTCGACCAGAATAAGTCAGAAAAGCTCATGGGAAGTAGCACGTTTTCGATCTTTATGACGTGGTTAGGCTAATGTATGTATCGCGATGTATGGATCGACTTGCTCATTTTACTACTGCGTAGAATGATACTTTCATACGCTTACTACAATGGTAAAATAATTAATTATTGATACCAATATCGAAGCAACACATCCCTCGAACAGGATGCGGTCGCCGGGACAACTTCAGGAACTGATGTATATGTCCTCGAACGCTTTGTAGTAGCGCATATCTTAAAATAAATTCCTGTTGGGAGAGTTCGCTCACGTTTGCACTGAGCAAAGCAGTCAGAAAACACAGGAAAATGAAGTTGACAGAAGGTCGCATATTTGAATCCAGCATTGCGGATCCTGGTACGATAGTGCACCATATGCAGGTAACTCTGGGTGCTGCAGCACGACTGTCACTGCTGACACTGCTGTCGTCATCGCGGATAATGTCTTCGCGGTAGCCTGGGTTTTCTTGTCCGGAATAGTCCACGTGCCAATGGCAACCTCACGGCCAGCGCTTAGTTCCAAGTGCGGCGATCTAGTCGTCGTCTTGACGATGGTGAAGGCTTGAGGGGGTTGCCTGGCCCACTGGCATAGAAAGAACCGCCACATGTCACATGGGTCTAACGATGAAGGACGCAGAGTCCAGCATTTAAAGATCACGTTCTTTATTGGTAGAAACTGTGCCTAGAACTTTCACCGTACAATGGTGGCGAGCTCAATCGTCGTTCTGCGATAACTCTTAGCAGTGGCGGCATGTGTCGGTGTTGATATTGTGCCATTATCTCAACGTAGATTTATCACCTATTCTCGCAGAAGGCGCGGAACGCACACAAACATACTCGTCGTGCATACTAAGTTGTAGAACACTCGGCAACATTCGCGAAACTGACCGCAACTTCAAGCGTGGCATGCGCCACACAACAACACGCCCAACAGAAGAAACGGCTGTACCCTTGAAAGCAGAGAAAGCAAGCCAGTATAGATCACGAAAAAATGGATGAGGAGCGTAATGGAAATTGTGCTTATATGTGTGAGCTGGTTTCTGTTCCACAGTGCTATTTGAATTCAGATGAATACATGGTACCATGGGCCTTGCGCTTCCAGCGAGTGCATTACCTGATCCTCGCGAAGGAATCCTACACTACCGTCAGAATAGTGAATACTTACATTAGCTGGTATTCGATAACCAGACATGATAGTGTCACGCTTTAGCTTCAGATTCACGCCTGGAATGATCGGATGCAATCTGAAATGTAGACAGAAGAGCACTGTAAATATAGGTGCAGTGTGCTTCAAAAATTGCTGCTCGTTAGAATGACAGCGTTTTCTTTTAGCCTACAGCTTTCAGCTTTCTGGTACCAAGATTCTCTTACCAGTCCGTACCATTCCCCCTTAAACCAGTTAAATCTATACGTATTCAAAAAAAAAAAGAACCTTCAGAGAGAGAGAGAGAGAGAGAGATGATGGGCGGAAGGCAGGGAGGTTAACCGGAAGAGAAAATATCGAGTTTGCTACCCTGCACTGGGGAAGGGGTGAAGGGAGACAGAAAGGTGATGGAAAAAGGATAAAGAAAGAGAGAGGTCAAATCGCGCACACACAAGCACGGCATGTGTCACAGACGGTTCACGAGGCCCGTTGCGCGCAAAAACTTGAGCACAGCCTTCGTGGCTTTCTGCTGCGAGACACTGTCTGTCCGGCATTCCAATATGGTTTGCTCGGACAGCGGTCGACCATCAAGGCGTGACAATTCTGTGGCGAGAGTCTGTCGCTGGGAGCAGTACCCAGGGCAATCGCAGAGGACGTGCACAATTGTTTCCTCGCTGCCGCAGTGAATACAGGCAGCACTGTCTTCCAGTCCAATGCGACAGCTGAAACTTCTTGTGAATGACGTACCTAGCCACAGGCGGCAAAGTACGGTAGTTTCACAGCGGGTAAGCCCACGCGGAACTCGAAGTTGTAGTGATGGGTCAAGGCGGTGCAGACGGGTATGCAGAAGACCAGGAGTGTTCCACAGCGCTATAGTCATATCACGCGCAAGCGAGCGAAGTTTTCTTGCTGCATCCGTTCTTGACAGTGGGATGGCTTGCAGCACTCCAATTTCGTGGGCACGTTTCGCAGCATTATCTGCGTGCTCGTTGCCGATTATTCCAGAGTGGCCTGGTAGCCACTGAAACGTGATGTCATGGCCTTTGTCGGTTAATTCGTGATAGAGCTGTCGTGTTTGAAGCACTAATTGGTCTTGCGGCCCGCTACGTAAGGCCGATAAAAAGCACTGAAGGGCTGACTTGGAATCTGTAAAGATGGCCCATTTCTGTGGTGGCTCTCCATCGATCACGCAAAGTGCGGTGCGTAGTGCCTGAAGCTCCACGGCTGTCGATGTTGTGCCATGAGACGTCCTGAACAGCACATCTACTGCTTTGGCAGGGAAGGTCACAGCTCCTGCAGATCTGCCTGCTGCTGTTGAGCCATCAGTGTAAAGCTGAAGATGATTCCTGTAGTCCTCATGTAGCATTAGTAGAGACAGCTGTTTTAAAGCCGGCGGTGAGAGCTCCGCTTTCGTCCGAATCCCTGGCACTGTCAGCCGTACCTTTGGACGGGCCAAACACCAAGGAGGCGTCGGAAGTCTCTCAGCAGGAGTATAATTCTTTGTGAGGCACTCGCGGAATGCCGATATCCTCTTACAAAAAGAGGCACCGGGCCGGTCTTCTGGAAGCGAGGCGAGGTGGTGAGCAGGAGCACGAGCTAGGTGTCGAATGTGTATCCTAAGCACCTCCAAAGTGATGTGAGTGGTGGCAGGAAGGTCTTTGGCCATTGCTATAGTATCCGCTGTTGAGGTGCAGCGTGGCAATCCGAGGCAGATCTTGAGTGCCTGGCCCTGAACGCTCTCGAGTGCGCGTAGGTTACCTTACAGGTGTCAGTCAGCACCGGTAAGCTGTATCTCAAGTACCAGATAAAGAGCGTCCGGTATAGGTGCAATATGGCGGTCACTGACGTACCCCACGTTTTCCCTCCGAGGAAGTGGAAAACTTGTGAGGTGGCCGTTAGGCGCTTCTTGAGACCGGCCACATGGGGACTCCAGCAGAGGTCCCGATCGATGGTTACTCCCAGGAACCTGTGCGTCCTAGCGTAACAAATTTTTTCCCCTTGATAGAGATGGCATAGGCTGTCATTGGCTTTCGCGTGAAAGCGACCAGCGCCGATTTTTCAGGCGAAATTTCAAGGCCTTGTTCATTAAGGTATGCCGATATCGAAGTCGCGGCTTTTTGGAGCCTCGCGCGTATCTGAGGACGTGTTACGCTAATAGCACTGACTCCAAAAGAACGCATGCATCCATCTAAGTGCCTATAATATTCGCATTTTCCAAGAGCAACGAGAGATAAGAGTAAAGCTGAAGAACAACACAAATTATTAACGTACATTAAGGAAAAAACACCGCGCGATTAAGTGCCGTGTGCGCTGCTGTAGAGGACCCCACGCCCTTAGACCTTGATTACGCCACAATTCTGCATTATTACAGTGGTAATAAAAGAAATTATCGAGCACCAATTAAGAAAATCAGATCAATGGAACCTACATACATCAAACATCAACTTACATAGGTTTTGTTGTGCGTATTCTACCCCACAGCATACAGAGACATTAGTCCGTGAGGCGGTGCCACACCAACTCTGTTTCATGTGACGTGGGAGTGTTGACTACATAATGAAGAAGGCCACAACACGAACAATAGAGAGAAACAATGGGAGGCACTGCTGTCCAGCTCGGCCTTCGTGTATCAGCTGTGGTTGGATCCAAGGACACAATGATGGCAAGGACCAGCCGAGTCCTGGAACAGGGGCCCGTCGATTTGCGACAGCCTGCTTTCAGGTTGTTGTTTTGTGGGGTTTTACGTCCCAAAACCAGTTCTGATTATGAGAGACGCCGTAGTGGAGGGCTCCGGAAATTTCGACCACCTGGGGTTTTTTAACGTGCACTGACATCGCACAGCACACGGGCCTCAACATTAAACCACCTGGGGTTTTTTCACGTGCACTGACATCGCACAGCACACGGGCCTCAACATTTCGCCTCCATCGAAATGCAGCCGCCGCGGCCGGGATTCGATCCCGCGACCCTCGGATCAGCAGCCGAGTACCTTAGCCACTAGACCACCGTGGCGGGGCCTGCTTTCAGGGGCAACATAGATCTTTTCGTGTGATAATGAAGTTGTTCTCTCTCGCAATTTCTGATGGTGTAAATTACGCTAAATTATCCATTAATTCCTTTTGTAAACCTACTCTACCTGTATTGCATTTTGCAATACATATTTGGAGCAAAGGCAGGATGGTAGAAGCAGCCTGACAATAGGCCTTTGCTCCAAATGCAGCGAGGCGTGCAGGCCAACGTAAAGGCTATGTGGACACAAATAGAAATGAGAAATAAGTAGATACATGAGCAAAATAATGTAACGCACTGAGGCATTATATATATATATATATATATATATATATATATATATATATATATATATATATATATATATATACATACACCTTCCCTTTCGTTATTTCATAATTTCGACCTCGTTGCGGCAGACTTGGTGCCTTTAGGCCTTTAGTTAGCATGTGAGGGCTTATTGGGCAGCAGCCATCTCGCCATAAGACCCCGTTCTACGTGACACCTCCCGGCAATAAGATTGCGCCAGCCACACTTGGCGCCATTGTTATGAATGGCGCTGCCTAACACTCCCAAGATTAGATATTATAAACGAGATTTATTGGAGATCAAGGAGATTAAGCGTCTGCCGGTTGAAGGATCTGCCAAGCGCGTTCTCTGAGCTCGAGCTCCCTGCTGCACCGCACGATGCTGCTGCCTCTGCGCCGGCGCTCTTCTTCTTCATTACAATATACATAACTACCCAATAAAGTGGACGGGGGGACGACCGCCTTCGTAGCTCAGCGGTAGAGCATCGGACGCGTTATCCGAAGGCAGGTTTGTCTTTTCGTCCGCTGTAATGCATTTCTACTTACCCCAAAATTATAATATCGTAATTAGGAACTTGAATCAACTTCCCCTGTGCTTTCCTAGGCTTCAATGTTTGTTGGTTCATTAAGCATTATATATATATATATATATATATATATATATATATATATATATATATATATATATATATATATATATATATATATATATATATATACACTATCAGAAAGACACAGTGACAAACATAGGATTTATTCTGATGTTTCGGCTGGAGGCAAGCATTTTTCAAAGATGTCACTGTGTCTTTCTGATAGTATATTTATCCCGATAGCCAGGAATAACATATATATATATATATATATATATATATATATATATATATATATATATATATATATATATATATATATATCGACATGCTGTACCATCCGTGGCACTTAACTGTATATATATGTTTACATTTTTCCGTATTCTGTAGCACGCCTCTCGTTATGATTGCTACAAGTGATCTTTCACACAAGAATTTCCTGTAACATGTTGAACATACTATAGTCTATTATTCTTTCCATGAGGATGCTATGACCCGTTTTCCTCCATTCATCTAATGTCAGATTAACGCTAATTTGAATGGATAAATAAAAATAAATTGATGATACTGATTTCGCTCCTTAAATGAGATAAAATTGATATTTCTTCAGTACATTGTCTGTTTATACTTCTTCACTGTATATTAGAAATTTACGCTTGTCTACTTTTATTGCATTAAATAATAATACAGTGCAACATTTTTGTATGAATTTGTCAACTTTAAAATTTTCTTGTTCATCAACTGTTTTTCATTTTTTCTTCGGCATTCTCCTCCCATCTTCAATGTGCAAACCCTCAGAATAAAATAAATAAATACACCTAGCTAAAGCGGAACTGGCTCTTTTAAAGAAAAGTACTCTTCCCGTGACCTGTATGTAGGCGTGGTAATATGACACTTTCATTTAGAGATTAACTGTAGTTCTTTTTTTCTGTTAACGTATTTGAAACACCTCGGATTCTGCATTAACCGAATTCGAGAACTTTACCACTCTGGTTCCATTTGCATTAAAAATAGCAATAATTATATATATTCATATAATTAATCCATGTTAACACCGAGGTGCTTACCGAAGGGTTTCCTTGATGCAAGCTTTCAGATAGGGCAGAGCAGTGTCACTGCTTGGTTGTGTTCCTTGGAGCTGATCAGACGGCAGTGACATCACCTCTTCTCGTGCTTTAGCTTGAGCCTCAGGATTTGTCGCCAGACGATAGAACGCGAATGTAGCCGCAGCCCCTGTCTGCAATAGGCGTGAAATGAAATGATTAGCAGCGGTGGTTTTGAGGCTGCAGTTCATGTCGACAGGAGCGCCCGTGAAACTGGCGAAGCGGCTGAGGGCAAAACAAGGACGAGAAACAGTGCGAACTGAGGGAAGGAGCTGCAGACATAGAAAGAGAGACAGAGTGAGAGAAATAAACATGTACAACAAAACAGACTTTCTTGTCAAAGCGGGATTCGAGCCCGTGTACTCACTGTGCTACTAAACTCGGGTACAGATCAAGAAAAAAGCGGCGTCTACCCGCCGAAGGACCCCACCTCCTCCATTCCGCCAGCCAGTGGTGCCTCCCTGTCAACGTGACGTCACGGAACACCGCCTCTGCGCCATGCTCTGATTTCTCTCCTGAGCGCGCGGTTCGGATGCGGCCTGTCGCAACGTCACGTTGACAGAGCAGCTCCGTTTGCTGAAGGACTGGAGAAGCGGGGGGGGGGGGGGTCATTTGACGGGGAAACGTTGCTGTCTTCTTGAACTGTACTGGAAGACCATACAGCCTTTTTTCTTATTGCCTTTTACACATCAAGGTGCGAAGCAGTTAGCACAAATCACACACGTTTTATGCGCGTTGAAGCATCAAATGATCACATGACATCTTCACGACAATCAGATTCTTATTGACACCTCGCACCTTGACAATCATTTCTAGAAAACGTTGATGTACTTGCGGAACTTTGTGATCACCGTGGTTATATGCTAACAGGCTGCTCCACACTGCATGAAAACCAAGCAAGAACATTGTATCTGTCGGTTGAAGGCCACTGTCATTGGGCAAAAAGGGAATGCGCATTTAATTTAGGGGTAAACCTTTATTCAAGGTTCTTTGTAATATCTTTCAAAATAAATGGTATTACTACGTTCAGCGAGTATGTGATAAACCATCTGCGGTTTGTTGCACGAAAAAACACTTGCTTCCCCACAGTAATTCCCCGTTCTTATAGTCACGTTTTCCCAGGTAAGTTTCCTGTGTGCAGCATCAAAAAGAAAATGTTAACTTTAGATGGTATGCATATGTGCTTAATCTTTCTCAGCTCATTTTGTCCAGGCCATTTCGGAAGAAAAAAAAAAGTCGGTGCAGGCAAAGTATTGTCGATTAGGTCCTTCGTAAGATAGTTTATATTTTTACGACAGGGAGCTTTAGAAAATGACCTTTGCTTTAAGAACTGATTGGATATCTTTTCGTGGCTTCCAACTCACCAATATCTACAGCCACTGGCGTTGCCAGAAATATTTTTCAGTGTGCCACTGTGATAAGAGAGTGCTTCGGCAAGATAAAACGAGCCAAAAGGAGTGCGCGCCTGCGCGAGCCCAACGGGATGCTCGTGCTATGAGGAACGCCGGACAGGCTGAGGTTGCGATGCCAAGCTAGCCAGAGCGTATTCCCGGAGGACCCAATTAACCGAGCCCGTGCTACAGGCCAGCCGGGACGAGGCTGGCGTGTTCTTGCGTGCAACCAGCGTGCCGGGGCCGAGCCAGTCTGGAGACCAGCCGGGGCTGGTCTGCGCCGTTCCTGACGTGACCGAGCCGTTTCTTTTGGAGGGCGAGGTGTTACAGGCGAGCCAGGGGATGGGGCCGACACAACCGGCTGGTTGAGGGCGTGGTCGCGGTACTACGCTTGACGACGGCGCCTGTCTGTCGTGGTGCTGCGCGAGCAGTACATGGTCGGCTTGTGCACTGACCTAGTGTGCGAGTGGGTCGATCGTGCAGACGGCGCTGCAATCATACAAGCGCAACGACTCAGACGGCTGTTAGCTACTGTGAGTGACCATCCCCTTACAACAGGTATTAGAGTTGTCGAACCGTCAGTGGGGACGTTAGTCCATAACGCCATGACGCAGACTGTTAGTTATAATAGTCGTCAAGTGTGCTGTCACCCATTGTATGTATTCGTGATCGTCGGTCCTGTCATAAATGTTTTTCTATCCACGACTTTGGTTCACGTATTCCGAATCCTGGGCCCACGCACTACCCTTGTTACACGGTGCTTTCAGGGGGTGTGATACGGGGCGATGTGTTAATTACTTGGACAGAAAGAGGTCGGAAGTAGGGCTACAGGCCGGTTATGCAGTCTTCAGAAAACTTTGGGGGGTAATTTGACATGGAAACACACGTCTGTCCCCCTCCGCCTCGCTTCCTGGCTGTGCCAATCTCCCGAACCCCCGAATTCCACCAATTAAAAGGGCATTAGTAAATGTCAATTGGCCTGCTAAGTAATTAGCACGCGCTTGACAATTCGCGGCGTACACCACTTGCCATGGAAAAAAAAGCATCTAGAAGGAGGATTCACGTGATTCTGCCACTATACTCAACAAGCCAACCTCCTCTGGCACTTTGTGCGCGCTGCCTCTCGGGGAGGATTGCCCGCATATTTTCCGGAGCGCTCGAAATTGTTTGGACTCGGGAAGTGCCAGGAGCGCGTGACCGTACATTAATCAACGGATTTGCCTGTCACGTGACCGGGGCCCATGCTATTCTCCTTAAAATTTTTATGACTGTAGGCTTCAATGTTTTAAGTGGGCAGGCTGTCGGGTGATGAACAACGTTTATTGCGGTTGAAACGAAGTAGATATAGGCAAGAATGGTGACGTAACAGGTCACGCGATTTTAACAAAAGGGCTGGTGGCGAGTGACTCCGCCATGCTACAAATATAGCCACGTGACCCCTTCTTCTAGCCTTTAAGGCGTAAGCTGTTACGGGTTCGCTACAGTGACCAAAATCGGTGACGATGGTGTCCGCCTCCGCTTGTCAGTAACCTTGTCAGTAACCATTACAAGCTTGAATGAGAAAAAATGTCCACGCCTGTGAGGACTTCAAACCACCTCAATAAGGGTGGTACCAATATAATCCTCCCAGACTCTCACCACTTGGTCGGGCATCTTGCATTCTCTGCCACCGCTATGGTATGTTAGAGAGGCAGCGGCATCCACCGCTGGCTGGCACTACACGGCACAGCACTTCGCACTCTCGGCCACGGCTTTCATGGTTACTAATGTCTTTGATTGATTGATTGATTGTGGTTCGGAAAGGACGCCAATTTCTGCAGCGCATGTATGGAGCACGGCTAAGCGTCCGTGGGGGTGTGTTGGTCCTTGATTGACATAAAACAGCTGTGGCGTATAGCAGCATACAACGGGACGAGCACTATACGGGTATGAGCCTAACTTGATTGCAGTGTCGTTAGCCGTGATGTAAATGGCGAGTATATCATGTTAGGGGCACAAAAATCAATCATTCATGTTCGCCATACATCTATACCCTACCATCAAAACTGGTGCATAAAAGGTGAACGACACGACCGGGAGAGCACCGAGAAGTAGGCGACTAGATAGATAGATAGATAGATAGATAGATAGATAGATAGATAGATAGATAGATAGATAGATAGATAGATAGATAGATAGATAGATAGATAGATGCGGTCAAAGAGACAAGTTCCACTAGGAATATTTCGCATTTAAATAATTAACACCATCTTCCCTAAGGTAACCCTGATGGGATGCGAAGCAGCAGCGTTGCGCACGGGTGGCGTCGCGGGTTGAACGGCGCTAACGCGGGTGCTTCGCATCCCATCAGGGTTCCCTTTGGGAAGATGGTGTTAATTTTGCGCGTGAACCGACGAGTCGGCGGTGTACCGAGCGGCGGTCGCGGTAGCGGAGCGAGCGGCGGTAGCGGCAGGTGTTGCGGGCGAACGGACGAGGCCGCAGCTGCGGGCGCTGCGGCCGAGGAAGAGAGTGACGTAAGCGCGCACTGCGAGGGGAGCGTGACGTCAGCGCGCACTGCGAGGGGAGCGTGACGTCAGCGCGCATTGCGAGGGGAGCGTGACGTCAACGGGCAGCTGCGGCGTGACCTACTTGGCACCGCTCCAACACCTGCGGCGAGGGGAGCACGTTGCGCCGCGTTCCTACGGACGCACGGAGGGACAGCGTTACACAGGACAGTCAAAGAGCTGCTTCGCATCTAAAATTAGTGAAGCTTGCACTAGTGGCGCAAGGCTAGTGAAGATGATGGCCACTTGGCTGGTCCGGGTATGTCGTGGTCCTGCGCTTCGGTAAACGCCTCCCAAAGCTCTGCGGGGCCCAGTGAACACCTCTCCACGTTTCGTACCGAGATCAGCGTAAGGACGTTCGCGTCGAACCACAGACGGTGGAAGACGCAGAACGCGTATCCTCTGCTCGACGCCGTCCCAACCCTTTGCTGTACTACGCTATGCGCAAGCGCAGTTTTGCAAGACGCTGTGCACCTGACGAATCGACGCACACTGTCTTTGCGTGTTTTTTTTTTCTTGCTGCATGGACATGTGCGCTCGCCTGTTGCAGTATTGCCATTGCTCTGGTGGGCTGAGGTCCTGTGCGCAAGAGAGGAAAGCAGCGCGCAAAGTGGGCATTACATAGAATAGGTGCACGCGCACTTTTGGGGATTTGAACTAATGATGACGATAATTTTGCTATACAGGCGCACAAATTATAAGAGCCTGAAATGCCTCACATTTAAAAGATTAAAATAGCTTGCAACAAAATCTAGCCTGCACCGCCACTGTGCTGCGCCCTTTTCGCATTCGATGAACAGATCGTTAAAAAGGATCTAGAACAGGCAACGTCGCTAGAGTCAGCGACGTTCCCATTTCTGATCGTTTTTAACAATCTGTTCATCGATTCAAGCCTGTTTTTAAAGATTTTTTTAATGTGCTCGCCGGAACACCGTGTATACCAATACGAACGCATCTGACAGCTATAGTGCGAGAGAAGTGAATTACCCTCTTTTGGCAGCGGGTTTTCGCAATGCCGTAATGAGAACTATAAAGATTTGTTTTCGTTTTAGATCGTCGAATTCTCGGTACATGTGACTTAATAACGTTTCTCTAGCCATATTAGATCGCACAAAAGGTAAACGAAGACATCATAACCTAATACAGGGCCCAGCCAACCCTTCAATTATCGTTGCTTCGTCGAAGCGAATTTGCGTGGTTTTTTTATAAATATCAATGAGTAAGCAACAACGATGCTATAAAACCGCGTTTACAAAGCCATGACATGTGAAATTCTGAGACTGTCGTAATTTTCAGCAGCAAATACTTATGTAACGGTATTTATATCCCAGCGCTCCACATGGCATACCTGTTTGATAATCTGCCATTGAAACTGCTCACCGTGTTTGCGCCAGAAATGACAAGGTCGTGCAATAGCGTGAACATCTCCTTGAGGTCAGCCTTCTGACCCGCCAACAGGTGTTGCAGGATGGTACTTCTTTTGTTGCGATCTTCTGACGTGTGCGCTTCGGCTACTGCCTCTTTGGTCAATCGGAACAGGAGCCTGCGACAATTACAAAATTAGTTTTTGGTAATACTTACTTGCAGCGCTGAGTAAAGAACATAGTGAGACGAGTGCTAACTTCCATCGTAGTTAGTCCCTCCAAATAAATAACTGACAAAAATACGTGAGCGAGGAAAGAACCATACAACACCCTTACAAAAATGCCTGTTAACATTGAATAGACCACCTATTAACTTTCTAGTGACCGTACTGACAGTCTACAGACATTTACACTGCAGTAACATTTGTTTGTAGAACGTCTAAAGACCTACTCCTTACTTCTGTATAAGGAATTTTTTAGCTAGACCGTCTAAGGACTTCTGTCTTACTTCTGTATAAAGAATAGTCTGACTACACTGTCTAAACGCTTCCTACTTACTTCTGTATCAAGAATTTTTGAGCCACCACATATAAATACTTCTTTTTTAATTCTGTATAAAGAACGTTTTAAATACATCGTGAAATGATTTTGTTCTTACTTCTATATAAATACTATTTTAAATGCGTCGTCAAATTGCTTCAGTCTTATTTTGGTATAAATAATTTAAGCACACCATCAAATTACTTCCTTCGGACTTTCGCATAAAGAACTTCCGGCCGTTTTGCACAAAGATTCAAGGACCAGCACTCACCCCAAAGGGTCCGAGCTGACCCTGAAACGTTCGGTTTTTTGCGTTTCAAGTAAAAAAAAGAAATCAAGCAGGGGCCTACGCTGGTGTCATCTCCTTTCAACACTAACATTATTTTGCTTAACCAGACAGATTCGTGGCAGCTGTTAACGTTTAATATGTGCTTTGCTTGCTGGCAAAGAAAAGAAAAAGACAACGTAAAACAGCAACAACAGCTCATCTTGCTACCAGCACGGAGCAGTGAATTGCTATCGCACATAAGCTGGCACAATCTCATAATAAGTCAATTGCGCGGCTTTAATATTTCCCTAATTCCCGCAGATTCCCTTTTCGTAACCATCTGCCACATAAAAGCCCTTGTGGATATAATGTTTAAAGGTTTGTGCAGGCTTATTTTTTTCCGAGCATTTGCTTTGTAGCTCGCATGCTCATAAAATACACGGCTAGCTACTTTCCTTGTGTGTGCGCGTAAATATAAACATATTGCGTGTAGCCGTCAAGCATGGCAAGCGCACTTGTTTCAATGATGTCAAATAATTCTGCCTTCTTAAAGAGTTTGAGAAGGCAGAATTATAGTAATAGTAACAGTAGCAGTAACACTGCATGTGAAGAAAAAAAACGCGCATCGAAGACTTCTCGGATGTCAGTTTTCCACATCAATGGTGAAACCAAGATCCTTCAAAGCCACCTTGCAAACGATGCCGAAAGGCACGCCACGCTGGCACATGCTGCGTGCACAAAATTCCGGAACCAGCACTACTAGTTTGCAAGGAGGAGAAAGTCCGGCAGTCCACACCCCCCCCCCCCCCCGCCCCCACACCGATGCGGTTCCTAGAATATCCATTGTGCCAAAGCACTCCGTCCACTGTTGGCGCCCAGCGAGGAAAGTGGTGTTGAGAGATGTAGAACAGCGTGCACATGCTGAATGCGCCATGTGTCTGGGATGCCAGCTCAAGTCGTTGAATTTTTCGATATGTGTGAGCTCCTGGATATATTCTTCGATATTTGTGAGTGCCTGAATATGAGTGGCCCAAAACTATGTGGTGTTGCCGAAGGGCTAAGCTATTAGGATGTGCTTTAGGCAAGAAAACGGACACCCGGTACAAGCCCTCCACTGTTTTAGGCCAAGATCACTGCAACCTGCATACAGCAAAGACAAGACCAAGTGGTAACTACTTCTGCATCTCTTTGGACTTTTGTTATCTTCTGACCACGCATGAACTATTTCCAGTCTTCTTGTATGTTCTGTTAGTGTGATGCGCTTGAATATTTTGTGTTGCTCACATATTTCTATCTGTTTTCGATCGAAGAGGCTCACGTGGTAAGTTTTTCTGCATAATTCCTAGTATAATTCTCCTCGTTGATATACGTTCAGCCTAGCAGTGTGCACGAATGTACCTCGGAATGCTTATTTATTAGTCCGAAGCATATCTGACAGCACATATTGCTTATGACACAGTGCCACGTGTCTGCGGTTGATTCTAAATTACTACTGGGATGAATTTTCAAGTTAAATTACACTGTCTTTTTTGTTTTCTTTTTTCTCAATTTATGAACTTTCTTATAGTTGAAATACTTATGAAAAAATCATACTTCTATGAGAATGTGTTTGTGAGGCTAAAGCAGATCTGCTTATTTTAATCATCTATTTATCAAACCACCTCGTGCTAAGTAGAGGCTGCTTCACGTTGCCTATTTTAAAGTTTACTACCTAATGCACTTGTCTATTGTTCTTACTGCTGTGTACCAATGAAGGATAATAAATTATTCATTTTCCTACATCTTCGTATGTATTTTGCTTAGCTTTGGTTGTACAACTCGTTCACACATATCGACAAAAGCTGTCACGGGGTAACATATGTTGGTAGACCATCCTGAGAACGTGAACAGTGTGTGCATGAACATGCCTCACTAGATATATTAACCAATTGTTAAAAGGGTATACTGAGACAAATGTTAGTACATGGTACACAGAAAGCCTACAAACATTTCGGCAGTATGTTCCTTGGGCGTCAGAAGACGCATAGGGCAGTGGTAGAAAGTAAGCAGACAGCCTATGAACACGCGTATGTACTGTTGGTGGCCACTTGTTTCCAGAACGCCAACAAGCAGTCAGTAAAGAAGTACACAGATTTTTGGTAGACATTCTGTTTGTTGTTGGTAGGTTCTAGTGACAATTGTCTGTAGACAGCCAAGTTAATGTTTCTAGAAATTTTTGTAAGGGGTATGAGCAACATCGAAGACAAACAGCTCATTGACTAAGTAAGCGCGCACACCTCCGAGCCTAACGTATGTGATGAACGAAGACAAAGCTTTGGAAGATCGAAAAAATGCACTGATCGCAAGAACAGACGAACGAGCCCAGGCGCAGAGTGAGCAGGTGAAGATAAGCGCGTGCTGCCAACAGCCCCCGGCAATCGCGTGCTTTCGATCAGCAACGCTGATACGACATTGAAGGCTGGTGACGTAACGTGATGGGCGAGGTACCTCCTTCGACACCGCCCACAACAGCTCTATGGACTCTATTCCACAGAGCTGAGGCAGAACTGGAGAGGGAGGTTTTCCGCTCGCAACATCTTCGCTCCTAACAGCCCTTTTTGAAAAAGTCTTTCGGCTGTGAATTTCTGAGAGGCTATCATTACAAACCCATCCGTTTTCAAAACCAAGCCCGAGGGGTGGTTCAGGGTCCCCTTAAATGAAAATCGCACCTGCCCGGGGCCGATCTCCCCGCCTGTACCCGGAAAACGAAGGGCAGAAACCGATCAAATTCGCTTGCTGTACGACGAAAGACCGGAGATACCCCGCCGCGATAACAGAGCGCCGCCTGCCATATTATTATTGTTATTATTTTTGCTGTTATTATTAAATTCGAAGCATTTCTTAGCAAACTTCGGTGACTTTGGGCGTATCTATCTATCTATCTATCTATCTATCTATCTATCTATCTATCTATCTATCTATCTATCTATCTATCTATCTATCTATCTATCTATCTATATTTGATTCAATTTGTGAATAAAGCTCAGTTGGAAGTTAGCGCTCTGCCCACTTTTGTCGGTCTGCTTGGCCGTTCTTTCTCCTTTTTTTTTCCGCAATGCGCTGTACCAGTTCAAGTACGACGAACCAACTCATCCAATCTTCAATACTTGTGCCAGTCAGGTTTGCTGCTTCGGCAGCCTTGCACCACTATGTTGGCGTGAGGCACCCGACACTTCGTTTTTTGTGTGTAAACTTACGGGACCAGCGTGTCTCCAGCGCCGTCGAAGCTTCGGCTCGTGGGCGTCGAAAAGTAGCGGTAGTAAGGAAAGTGGGTCACGAGCGCATCAAGACCAGTGAAGATGCGGTCTATGGCGTCGAATATGCTGACCGAGTCCGGTTCCACGCTGTCTGCCAGAAGTGAGAGCTTCTTCCCCAGCGAAACCATCATGATTGCTAAGGAGAGAAAGAAAAGTAACCGAGACAACCATTTTAGGGGCACAGCACACGCAGCACCGTAAATCTCTAATTTTTTTCAATGGACAATGATTTTCTTTTCATAGTAATCGTAATTCTAGTAGGTGCGGTGGCCTAGCTAAAGCCAATCGAGCCTCGTGACAGCACGTAAGAGGCAAGAGCGCGGCGCGTGACTTCGCTCCCAGAATTACAACGCATCAGGAGGAGTCGAATAAAAGGTGTGCCGACAGATCCTCTCTCTGTTTCACTGATCCCAGATGACATCAACAATAGTCACAAATGCGTACCGAGGAGATTAGATAGATAGATAGATAGATAGATAGATAGATAGATAGATAGATAGATAGATAGATAGATAGATAGATAGATAGATAGATAGATAGATAGATAGTCAATGGGGGCAAGATAGTCAGAGAAATGCTCCGCATTTGAAAACGGTGTGACGTACAGAAAGTTTCAAGTATCCCAGCGCCATTGGCCGCTAGCTCGGCCTATAGGTGGCAGCACCATCACCTTGTTGGAGTGCATAGGCGGTTGGCGGAGCGCATTGAAATGTAGACTTGCACGCAACGTTGCGAGCGGTTTCAGGAAACTGTGGCTAAATGGATGCATTGACTGTTATCAAATGATTATAGAGTCGTGCTCCAATGCCACGTTATTGCTTAATGGAGCACTGACGTGAATTTTTGACATTCTCATATTGTTCTTGTAAATAAAGCACTGGCGTGGAGAACCCCAAAAAGAGTATCATCGTGCCTCGCAACGCAATGAATATATTTTTAACATGGCTCCCTTAAAAGTCCACTTCCGGTTTTGATTTCGAGGGGGCGGTTTCCTAGTGACGTGTCAACACAGTCAAACGTACGTCTAAGTCACGTAGGGACAGAAATTCGCGATAGCGTCGCTGCAACTCTGCCGTCACTGGTCAATTACACGTGGGGTGAGCAAATAACGACTGTTTCACGGTCCTACAATGACTCTGACAGCGATTTCGGCGATTTTTAAGAGAGTGTTATAGCGCTGGGGCTAGCTTGCAGCGCTGGGCGACGAGAACATTAAAATCAAATTAAAATCTTTTGTACGTGTTTCCCTGCTTTCGGGTGCGGAGGGCGTTAACAATGCATGGCTAGAAAACGAATAATGTATATTTTGCGCAGCCGCAAAATCGTGTAAGTACTCCTTTTAATCACGCGGAACGTTCCCATTACATAGGGAAGAAGTGCTGTATACCATTCCACAGGGCACTGGCATAACCCAGTCTCACAGTCTGACTTCCTCGGCGTTTCGTTTCTCTCTCTCTCTTTCTGGCCATACTAAGCCGTGGTTTCGCTACAACGTTGCTATTGGTGTTACGTGAGTGCAATATAGTTCAGTAGCGAGCTCTCGCTCGTTCGTCACAGCTGGCTCTAGAAACAAAATAAGTCTGCTATTTCGCATTCACTTAAAGTAGCAGCTTGTGTACACCACACGACCACTTACAAGCATATACCTGTGTGTCATTTCCCTCTGTCTTTTTTTCAGAATCTGCCGTAAAATATAAGGCTCTTGCCAGCTCAGGTAGTTAAAATACGTTACTGCAACACCGCTTGATCACCACCAGAATGTTTGGCCCAGGTTTTATGTAAAATTTTTAATTGCGGAAAGCGTGGTTTTCTTGGCATGGTTACTTGCGTGACCGTGACACAAAAAAAATGTTCCAATTAATTTAGGGAGCAAAAACATGGGTTCCAAGCAAAAAAAAAAGTTGACGAAGCTTGTGCTATATTGCGCATGACTTAACATAATGAAGGTGGCCGATTTAAGTTCGACAAGGTTTCTCTAGGACTCACATGTCCTTGCTAGGTTTTGCAAAGTCTCACTTGGACACCTCACTTGGGCTCAATTGGGCTCAATTGGGCTTGCTTCACTTAGTATTAACTTAATTGCGCTTGCCCTAATTAGTATCGACTTATTTTGGCTTGCCAACATAATCATACGGCACTTAATTAAGCCAATTTTATTCATACATTGCTTAATTAGCGTTACTTTATTTATGTTGTCCTAATTATCCTTACCTTGTTATGTTTAACTTATTTATTATTACCATAATATGATTACTGTAAGGTTGGGGTGTCTTAATTATGCTTGGCTTAATTAGCTCTAGTTTAATTAGGTTTGGCATAATTAGTTCCAATTCGATTAGGTTTAACATAATCAGTCCTAGCCTATTTAGGCCTGAGCTATATACCAGCTTATTTGGACTTCGTTTAGATTAATTATCCTCAAATATTCTAGCGCTGCTTGGCGAGTTTTCTACGTACGTATTTCGGTGCTGTAAAAATGAACTATTTTGCATCATGCTAACGACGTCGCAGTAACGCTAAACAAATACTAAACGCCTGGATGCCGCGTCATGTGTGACCCTTGTGCAATACACTCTCTATTCCGTTTTGGCGACCAGTTTATGGGACGGATTTCCCTTGTGAAGCGGAAGCTTCCTCCGTAGATGTACCAATACTGTACATTAACAGGACGTCTTAAGCGCAAACAAGGCTAATCACGTAACCGCTAAGTCGCAGTCGAGCTCTCATACGCCACTTGACAAGTACGTCGTTACATAAGCACATGTGCCAAATCACTATTTTTCTCTGCCACTGAGAGACACTTCTGTCAGCTCATTAGGCTCATTTTACAGCGTAAGCTGTTATGAGGTCACAACAAGGGCCGTTCCTAGCGCCGTAGTTGTCCGCCGACGCCGGTGTCCGTAACCACTATCACGCCAATTTTAGAAAAAAATATAACCAGGACTGAGAAGGATTTGAACCCACGTCCGCCTTCGCGTCATTGGGGCATTCTACGACTGAGCTACGCCTGCGCTTGAAAAATTATCGTTAAAAGACCTAAACACCTATAAAGCCTGCCGAGGAATCTCATTAACAAATGCAATGTTACGTGGCAAAATAGTAACCCGCCACTATGCGTCGAGGAAAGTACATTGCATAACGAGTGCGAGGAATCATTTGAAAGAATACAGGAGTGCATGCTTTGTATGTCTGCACAGTGGTGCATGCTTTGTAGGTCTGCACCCATTACAGAGGCATTATCAACATCAATATATGAAATGATCTTCTTCAAATTTACCGTCATCATTATTACAAAGCGCTGCCTCGCGAAGCAGTTTTGTCGTATCGTGTCATGCTTCACGCGACAGGCGACAGGCGACGCGCGTAGCCCCTACAGCAATCTGACTTCTCCTCCTCTGTAAGTTGGCATGTGCCCAATGCAAGGGATTGGTCAATACTGTTTTGACTTAGAGTACTTTTATATGTGTGCTTTCGCGAACCACAAATGATGAAAATTAAGGTTCTTTTGGTTTCAATTAGAAATTTCGTAATTGCTAAACAAAGCTGACTTAGCTCTTCGATATACCTGATGGACCGATCGCTTGGCCAGATCCCCAAGCGTTTACAATGGCCTCTAAGAAGGTCGCTCCTCCAGCTTACGCTGTCACAGTCCTGCGATTCCGCGCAGCACCTGGTGTATTTTGTTGCTAATCGCAACTCCAGAAAAAGTGATTCATCTGGCAACATTGCTCAGATAAACAAAGATGACTTTACATCCAGGATCGCAGCCGCGCTTTCGCTCAGCGCTGTCTTCAAGTTTCTTGATTGCGGGGTCGAATCACGATGCTTTGTCGAAGGCGAAATGGTTCCTGCTGAGGAACATCTGATATTAATCGGCCTAAATGATTTGAGCGGCGAAACAGCGGAAATAATTGCGCTGTGCGTTCCAACGTCGCACTTGTTCGGAGACCCGCATCAGATTTTCTTAAGGATAAAGATCCTTTCCACCGAGCCTGAAGTTGAAGAAGGCAGGTCCGTGTTCATGCGTAGCAGTCCTCTCCGAAAGAAGAAAGCACTTGTGCACGGCTTTGTTCCATTGAGTACAAATGCGTCACTTATAAACGTGTTAAAAGAATTCAGTTCTATGCGCAGTGCCGGAAAACAAACTTAGACGCGCGGTGAACAGGTTGAGGGCTCAAAAGTTGGAACGAGTGCAATAAACCCTGAACTGCAACCAGATGAACTCTAAATGCAAACGCGCTACGTAAAACGATTACCTCCACAACCACCAAACAAATTACGAGGCGCAGCGCGCGCATGGGACGAAGAAGACGAACGAAGGCAAGCGCTCGTTTTGTATCTACTTATTACGACGCATGCGGGCAAAAGTACGTCATTAATAATATTACCGTGGTTCAAGTTGAGCAGTGACACGTTCGAAAAACGTACCAGATACACACGCTTGAGCAATGTCGCTATTTTGTTCACGCGCTTGCCTAAACTAAACTACACTTCCTCTCTTCGAAAAGCGCGCATGATAAAAAACGCGCGCCCACACAAACATAATTTGTGTACGATGGAGGAAGCAATCGTCGCGAGTGAAGTACCTGGAACAAACTAGCATAGTTCCCGTCACCTTCTTGCCGACGCGCAAGTTCCTAATCCATGTTGCCCTGCATGAAGCGTCGTCTGCTTCTTCGGGGAACCGAAGAAACGACGTGATGCTGTCCTCGCATCGCGATGACACGCACTGAGGCACGCAACCAAGGTCTTTTATGAGGATTTTTTTATTTTCTTTTTCGGGATGCTTCGAGGTGGCATGACGTCGATTAAGGAACTATAGAGCTGCTTTACAGCGCGCGGTAATGCGATAACATGGCGCGTTTCGAGGTCGACCTTGGATCGGCTGGTTCCAGGAGCGTCCGCTAGGTGGCGAGCATTTAGATGGAATCACGAATAGAACAACCACGTATGGGACGATATCGCTGCCGCCTACATGTTCACATTGCCGATTTTAGCGTAGTTTGTTCAGAAGAAAAGCAACTGCAACTGATCGCATATATGTTCAAAGATACGGCAGCAGCTCAACTGAAGTAATTGTACCGGACCGGGCGTGTGACAGTCATACGGCTCGCTCGCAACACACGCACTCGGCCTAACTTATATTCCAACTGCGTCTTTCTTGATCTCCTGCCGCACAGTTTATGTTCCGAGAACCTTCTTTGTCCTATATATCTACGGCCACTCTCGCGAAAAATCAGCAGATCGCCTTCACGCTCTCGCGCGTGCTCTTTCGATCGCAGGTAAAGTGCCGGTTGTCACAGTGGGTGATTTTAATGTTCCGCGAGTACAGTGGGGATACAGGGCCTCCTCCGTAAAAGGAAGGCAACCTCACGATTTTATTCAGCGGCACAGGTTATGCCTTGCGACGGACACCATGCAAGCTACCCGCATAGGAAACAGCGTTAGCAGGGACACGTGCCCGGACTTAACACTGACCAAGAACATCAATCAGCCACACTGGCATAACAAGGGCCTCACTCTAGGTAGCGATCATTATATAATTGACATCAGCATCCAGGCAGCTAATATCAGACAGCTGCTCCATTTTAAGTCCGTTGTAGACTTGGACAAATTTATAAAACAAGCCACCTCAATTTAAAATTATGAGATTACGGAGAATGGGTCGTTCAGCTATGCAAGGATATGAAATCGGTAACTCAACATGCCCCCGCTGTGCAGAACAACGAACCGGTAGACAGCCGTTTGCTACACAGACGGGAAGCCTATGAAAAGCATGGAAAGACGCTGGCTCAGACAGAAACACAACCGGGCATTGCGGCGTCGCATGTCTGCCACTCTCTAGCTCATCACACAACATGCCACCAATCTTGCACCGCAGCAATAGACTCATATCTGTTACAGGCTCGATGGAGGCCTTCAATTTAAAAAAACGTGGTCCTTCTTACGTCACCTGTTGGAACCATCGAAAGCCAAAACGGAAACTAGTAAGCTCATCACACGCCTGCTCCACCTGACGCATCAGCGAGGTCAGGATATGGTATACTCTAAGGGAAACCTACTTCCCACAGTACAAGACCGACACCATGTCAGACCACGGTAGACTACTCATCCCAGATTTAGACAGCCCCATAACAGCGGCGAAGGTGCATGCAGCGTTATATCAGTTACACACCTCCTCAGCTCCCAGCCCAGGTCGCGTCACCAACAAATCTCTACGTAACATAGAAGCAGGGTTGATTAAGGTACTAACTGAATATATTAATAACCAATGGGAACACGGCACACTGCCACCCCAGTGGAGACATGCAAACGTTACTTTCGCCATAAAACCAGGCACACCGCTCGACTTAGCCACTTTGCGCCCAATCTCCCTCACTTCGCGTACAGGCTAATTCATGGAGCACGTAATCCTCAGCCGCCTAAATAGATTCATAGAGAAAAATTAGCTCTTCCCTCCCACTATGTTGAAATTCTGGGCATGCCTATCTACGCAATACATAAGGCTACAACTCAAGGAGCAGGTAATAACTCGAAACTTCCCACATCTGACAAAAGCAATATTGGTACTCGACCTGACTAAGGCGTTTGATAGCGAGCGACATGCAGCTCTTCTCACAAAATCTCCGTCAACTCAACGTGGGCTCACGCACGTATCAGTATGTTGCTGCCTTTCTAAGGAATCGAACCGTGGAGATACGCCTAGATCACTTAAATCCCCGACGTTCACCCTCGGCAGTAGGGGCACTGCACAAGGGGCCGTCTTATCTCCTTTTCTCTTTAATGCAGCCCTGATCGCTTGAACGCAGAACTTATCCGCCATACCGGCCATTCCCTGTACGCCGATGACAGCACTCTCCGGACCCCCACAAGTAACTGTGGTGAAATCGGAATACGCCCTCCAAAAAGTAACAAAAGCGGTCCAAGAACATGCACGGAGTATTGGCCTCAGTTGCTCAGCACCTGAGTCAGAACTACTACTCATTCGTCCTAAAGATTCTTCACCTCCGGCAATTTCAATGTATGTCCCGCCACGGTGGTCTAGTGGCTATGGTACTCGGCTGCTGATCCGAAGGTCCCGGGATCGAATCCCGGCCGCGGCGGCTGCTTTTCGATGGAGGTGAAATGTTGAGGCTCGTGTGCTGTGCGATGTCAGTGCACGTTAAAGAACCCCAGGTGGTCGAAATTTCGGAGACCTCCCTACGACGTCTCTCATAATCAGAGCTGGTTTTGGGACGCAAAACCCCACAAATCAATCAATCAATTTCAGTGTATCTAGATATGTAAACTGATCTTAGAATAAAGAGCATCAGAATTTTAGGCATCCACATTTCCAAAGACAGCTCCAATACCATTGTGATAGGTGCTATGCGAAAGTCAGTGCAGAATACCTCTGCCCTCATCAAGAAAATTTCTAATTGACACGGGGGCATGCGCGAAGGGGACGCGCGGCGCTTGATTCAAGCATTCTGCCTTTGTAAGGTAACGTACTCCCTTCTCTATTTAGACCTCTCACCCCTCGCGAGGGACCGGGTGGATCGCTTCATGCGGACAGCATGCAAAACCTTATTGCACCTCCTTAATAGCACTCCTACGGGCAAGCTTTTTCAGTTGGGGGTGGATAGCACGATTGACGAACTCGTCGAAGCTCACCTCATTAGCCAGTACACACGCCTCTCCCAGTCTGAAACAGGCAGGCAGCTCCTTCAGCGTCTCCAAATCAATCTCATAGGACGCACCAAGTCCGTGACTTCTTTCCCCAGCAGCGTCAGCGAGTCTCTACACTCCTCCACTACCAAAAAGTACCCCTCCCGTTTACAACCATGACCGAAGGGTAGCCAGGGCCAGGGCGCTGCATAAGCGATACCCACCTTCGATCCCAGCAGTTTATGTAGGTGCGGCAGAATACTCCAACAGCCCTGCTTTCGCAGTGGCAGTCACAGGTAATGCCCATAAACTCCTTTGTTGCGCTACATTTGACCGTGTGGCTCAACCTACTGAGGCTGAATAAGCCGCCATCGTCCTCGCAATTCCTCAGACTTAGGCTGCCTACATCTTTTCAGACTCAAAAACGGCAATTCCCGACTTCGCTATGAGCCGCATTCACGCACCGGCTTACCGAATCCTATAATCAATTCATCTTCCTCGACGTTTAATCGTCCCTCTATTGCACTGTGGACACCCAGGGAATGCGGCAGCCCACGAACAAGCCCGAGCACTCGTCAACAGGGCAGTGGACGTCCTACCTTCCTTTCGCAGTGCGCGGGAACACCTCACCTCTCACGAAATTACTCTATACTCTCTCACTGCCCTTCGCGTCATAACTGTTTGCACCAGACCAAACAAGTAGTTTGGTGCCGACTGCAAACAAGCACTTTGCAGTCTCATTTCATGAGCTGAAAAATTCATCCTAATGACACCTCGCCAAACTGCCGTCTCTGCTCAAGTGCGCAAGCTGACTTCGATGACATTTATGGCAGTTGCCCTAATAATCCAACTTCCCCTTTGAGGGGGCTGAGCGACAGGAGCGATGGGAGGAAGCTCTGTGCAGCCCACGTTCGGAAGATGAACTCGGATTATGCGCTGGGCCATAGGGGCCGCTGAAGCACAAGGACTTTCGGCCACCTAGGGCGGCCTGAGGGCCCGTCGTTTTCGTTCCCCCATTAGCCTCCCTATCCCTCCGTTACTTTACTGAATTATCAACAAAGTTGTGTCTTCCTCCTAACAAATAGGGAAAACTACAGCGTAAGGCCAAATAGTTTCGTATACGCACGCAAGCATTTAACACTGCTGCAGCACAAGGAACGAACATCCTTGCATGAAGTACGCGTGCACGTGCACATAAACGCGCAGTGGCTACCAGACAACACGAGGAGTCATCCACACTTGGGAGCTTCATCCGTCCGCCGCTAGGCACCGACTGTTCGATCTCGTGGACAATAGCGCCGCCGCTGTTGCTGTTGCTGCTGCTGCTGCTACTACTACTACTACTACTACTACTACTACTACTACTACTACTACTGTGCTTGTAATGCATTTCCAGCACTATCAAAGGAAAGAAAACGAAGAGAAGACACAACAGTAGATAATCATAACGCTGGTCCTTCAACTGATTTTTATTGCCGAATGGTACAAATATATAAACATTTGTGCGTGCTCAAACGCCTAAGATCAAGGAGTGTGGCGCATGCATGATACCACTCATAACCAAATCGCAGAGGCAAGATAATTTATTTCTTTGGCTTATAGTGCAAGAGAACGTGTACTCATCCATTTGTCACTGTCTTTTTTAATGCAAAACACTTCATAAATCATAGAGCATTGCTCATCCTTATAATTGCCGAGAACACGTATGCCGTAAGAGTCAGGCGTACATTTGCATCGCTTGCAGTGGTCGGCTAAGTGGCCGGCACCCGCTATTGCCTTGACGTGCCCCCTATGCTCCATCACCCGCTATTGCCGACTTGCGGTCTTTTTCACCCATCTGCGATGGCGATTACATCTTGACTCTGATCGCTGACGTCTTATCGGCGAGGAACGTCCCTTTTCCTGATACCCTTATTAAAATTACGGGTCATCGAACATCGCTACCTATACTGAGCTCACATGCTGCATGAAAACTACCCCACGCGGTATTACTCCAGCCAACATGCGTTTCTGCATTCGTTACCGACGGTATCCCTTCATCTTGCTCTCAGTCTCGTCGACGGTGATACCGGTAGGATGATAGCGTCTGACCTCCTTCCTACACAGACAGCCCATAGATGGTGCATATTAAGATCCTACCCCGACACCTTTGACTTTGATGGTCGTCCTTTGAGGCGGACATCGCTGGTCACTCATAAGCTCAATCACGGAGATGCCAGCTCACTCTAACGACGTCCCTACCGCGTGTCCCACGCGAAGCGAGAAGTGATACAGCGTGAAGTCGACAAGATGCTCAGAAATGACGTCACTGAACCTTTGTGCAGCCCATAGGCTTCACCGCTCGTTCTTTTCAAGAAGGTGGCAACTGGCGTTCCTGCGTAGACTACCGCCACTTAAAGTGACGCGCAAGGAACGTCTATCCCCTACCTGCGTATCAACGATGCTCTCGACTGTACACGGATCTGCCTTCCCTTCTGTCGACCTGAGATAAGGATACTGAGAGATTCCTGTCCATGATCAAGACCGTGAAAAGAGCGCATTTGTCACGTCCGGTGGACTTTATGATTGTAAGGAAATGCACTTTGGTTTGTGTAATTCCTCAGCCATATGGACTCTCTGCTTCGTGAATACAAATTATCGACGTGTCTGTGTTATTTAGACCATGTCATGGTATTCTCGCCGACATTTGAAAGCCATCTTAGCCGCCTGTAAGCAGTTCTCGAAGTTTTCAGACAAGCAGGCCTTCAGCTAAACTTTGAGAGATGCCGTTTGGCCGCTGTGAATCATTGTGCTTGGCCACCTTGTGAGCGCAGAAGGCGTGCAACCTGACCCAGGCAAAGTTTTCGAGGGCGCACCCTTTTGTAGGCTATGCCCACGGCTCGCCAGATTGCAAAGGATCGCCTTCATACTTCCCAGCTATCCCAGAAGGCTCGCTATGAGAGTCAAAACAGAGACGTCCATTACTCTCCAGGCTCATTGGTCCTCCATTGGACACCTTGCCGCCACGTTGGCTTGTCGCAAAGCTTCTCTGGCGTTACTACGGGCCTTACGAAGTCCTACGCCAGGTCACTGAGGTCACGTATGAGATCGCTCCGCTGCACAGTCGATCTGCCGCCACGGCAGTGGAGGCCACCTCCACTGATATCGCGCACGTCTCCCGAGTTAAGCCGATCCTACCGCTTCTTAAGTGCCGAAACAGTGCTATGTTACGCGCTGTTCCGCACACTTACCACCCATTCGGCTGAGCCTGGAAGAACGCACCAGAAAGATGGTGAAGACGACGATCCGAGCAGCGCCTCGTGTTGATTCTCTCCCATCTTGTCTACTGCTGTCTGTCCCTGTTTATAGTGTGTAATTATAATTTCTACACTGTTTTCTTTAATCTTATCCCTGTGGCCATATTGTCCCGTGGTCGATGACTGTAAAGGACGCGGAACACGGACCGTTATAGGTCCATGTCTTTAATAAGCGAACTCGTACCCAGCAACTAAAATAACTATCGCTGCACAACGGTAGCGCCTAGCACAATCTGTCAGTCGTCGGTGAAAAGTGATGCAGGGCGAAACGACTCGGCCTTTATACATGCACGATAGCACGCTCTGCCGTTAACGTTGATACTCGCACGAGATCAGGAACGTACCCTTAGAGATGCGTCGTGCGTGCAATGTTAGTAAATGGGCAACACTCGCAAGGCTCACGCATGTTGAAGCGCGTGCTGCTCCGAGCAAAAGTAGGCTTATCACGCAGCGGTCCCCATGAAAGAACACAAGTACCCGTGTCGGTAATGAAGGAAAATTAAAGGGCGCATACACGGGCATAAAAGAAGAGGTGGTGACAGGAAATAATTTGTGGCGTGCCGTCCTCTTTCTTTGCGTCCGTGTCACCACGTTTCATATCCTTCGCTATACATGAAGTTATTCCACATGTGTTGTGCCTGAGCACGGAAGTGTCAACTGTCGCGGTGTTAGCATGCTGTCTATATAAGCACGCCCTGTAAAATACTTGTAGCATACTCACACTCCAAGGCCCATTTGTTCATGATGACCTCGAAATTGGACACGTATCCGTCCTTGTCTCGCTTCATGCCAATGTAGTCGACAGCGCTGCGGGCAGCTTCTTCTATTGCGTCATAGTAAGACTGCACCGCTCGAGGACGAAGAGTAGAAGGCTGCACCATGGACCGTATTTGCTGCCACTGCTCTAGTTGGCTGCAAATACAAAGCATTGCTGGTGTAAACACTTCGGAGAGTGTAATTGTAAGATGTGGAATTTTCGTTAAACAGGCACATTCCCATTAGATGAACTCTATAATAGTGTCGTTTCTAGCGAACGAGGTCGCCTTTGATTTGTAGAAGAAAATTCTGTGAGAACTGCACTATAAAAACATAGGAATGGGGTGGGGGTCAAAGCCATTTTTCGATAACGAACCCTTATAGAAGTTGTCTTTATTTTTCCCTTACAGAAAAGGTTCAAGGACCATAGACCAAAAGCTACAATAGTGTAGCTTTACTGCGCCTGAGGCCCTACAGAATACATTCATACGACATACATGGCAGGGAAACAAAAACGCAGTCAACAAGCGAAATTCCTAAAACTATATAAACATGTGTAAGGATACATCAAAGAAAGCTTGAGCTATGCATGTTGCAACAAAAGTAAAATACTCCGCTGGTATAACATGCACACACAAACAGAAATGAAAGGCTACACCGTACAAAGTATTTTTAGCATGGAAGTGTCTTATGCCATGGTCTATCAAGAAATCCGTGACGTACTTTCGTACCGGAAGTGGACATCTGAAAAATGAACACACATTTACAATCAAGAAGTACCGCTTGCCGAGTGTAGGCTTGGACCCACATTCACCCTGGAATCGACGATAGGAGTTGGAAGCTCTACGAATACACCACCGCAGCATTGGTCATCCGGGGAACAGGCGGGCCTTATATCTTCACTACAGCATGTTTGCATGTTGCATCAAATTGACGGCCCGTTAATGTAAAGGTGTTTATCAAGTAAAATTACTCTTAAATTTACATCGCCTTCATTCCACTGCACTCTTAGTTCGCTTAGGTTCACTGCGGTGGTACCGCGATCCATACAGCGAAGCAGACTGTTGTGCCAATGCGCGCAGGTAGTCAGCGCTTCGGTAGTCTTCACGCCTATACCGCCGCGGAAGTTAAGGGCGTGGCGGCGTCGCCACGGCGTGTTCCTGGTGTAAACAACCGCGGCCGATACAAACTTTGTCTTGTGTGTCCAGGTGGGCTCAGTTGCGACGCGCACTGCTCCAGGAACGCGAAGACGGCCGTACACAAGCAAATGATGCGCCCTTCGCACCACTGGGCTCTGTGTTCAAAACACGGTCCGCTGACTACCCGTTCGGGTTCAGATTGCAAGGTGTCACCATTTGCACACGCTCCTGGTTCGCGGCAGGTTTGCGCAGGGCTCTGGCGCGGGCAATATGGTGTCTCCGGATCAACGTGAGTCGTTCCAGAACTTTCGCTTGTGTGCAACTGCCGAGGATCCCTGTGTGACGTGTTAACATGTCCAGAGTACTCAACCTATCTTCCACCTTACGATTCGCCACATTGCCGTTTGTGCTTTCCACGGCTTCGTGAAGACAGGTTTCAGTTTCGTGCTATACCGATTCCTATAAGAGAGGGATCAACTACATTTTTGTTTTTAAGTGTTATGGTGAGTATTCGACTATCATATCTTTGATATGTGTTTGAACACGTTGGCAGGAAGAATTGGGCATGTGCGTTGTTGGCTGCTATACGAGGAGGAGTCCACTTATAAACATTTCTAGTGCAAACATCATTGTCTTTTAAGGTTAATGTACATGAAGATATCAAAAACTCATTTATGGCAGATGTTCAAAATCTAAAGTGATGTAATAGCAGATGTTCAAAAGTAGCGGTGACGCGGATGATATTTTATGATATTATATGAGACGTAAAACCCCAGTGTGAATAACCAAGATCAGCATAGGTCTACCTTGATGGTCGTAGGTCTGTATTGCTAGGAGCTATGGTCGACTCCTCGTCACTAAACCGTTGCTTCAAGACACAATAAGTGATGTTGTGCCTCCGGCGCCGTGGTCCTCGGTTCCTCGTGTCTTCTAAATACTTTGCATGAGCTACAGGGACAATCCGCCTCGAGGCACAAACAAGACATTGCATCCAGTGGACGAGAGGCAATGTCGAGAATTATTAGCTCTTAACAGACTACCGCCTGATTGGTATGGCGATACGCAATTTTTTTAGGCAACTGTCATGTGGCAGCCTTTCGAAGAGCAATGGTTGTATATATTCGTTTGTACACATTTTATTTCGATGCGTTGAAACGTCAGCAAAGCGCTGACTAATTTCGACGTAAAAGAACATATCTTCTATATTCTTACCTCCGCATTCTTTAACGAACAAAGTTGTTACTCACTCACTATTCAAGAGTGGCTAACACCTTCACTACATTTGGTATTGTTTTATTAGTAAACATAATGATATATATATATATATATATTACTGGATATATATAGTCTGTAACTAGAAGAATAAAGTTGAATAAATAAATAAAAATAAAAAAAATCAACAGATTCTTACGCGTTAATTAGTCCGGGGTTAGCGAAGTACTGTGGCCTGCTATCGTGGTACAACTTGAAGGGTTGAGCCCCCATGCGGTATGGCGTCCTCCCTTCCTCCTGGTACAGCGTACGGAAGTCGCTTGCGCTGAACAGGTGCACAATGATTCGCCGCCCCGGCAACGTCTCAACCACGATGGGTCCATAGTCGTGGTACATCTCCCAGGCGCCCTTGTTGATGTCATGACGGTCGTACTTCCCTAAGGGGAAGGTCAGACAGAACCAACTCAGGTCTCTGCATGTCTGAGAGGACACTTCACAGTTTGAACAAAATACCGATGTCAGACGCCGCACTACTGATCGTGATTACGGCCCACCGGGATTATATTTATTGACGGTGATTGCCTCCTTTCCGCAGCTTAGGTAACCGAGCCAATCGCCACTAAGAAATTTCATTCGTATCAGGCCCGATCGCGATGGAAAGTAACCATGTGACCCTGGTATGAGATGCTCGTAGGGAAATTGGAGAGCGCAACAGACGCAGGCACGTCCGTAATATTTTTCGGTGTTTTAAGTGCCAAAGCCAGGATATGTTCATGAGGGAATCCGTAAGCGGAGGTATCCGGGAATTTTGACAACTAGGCATTCTTCGAGGAGCACTTAAAACGCACAGTAGACGGGCCCCTTGCATCTTGAGCTCCATCGGCAATGCGCCACTCGCGACCAGGGTGGAAGGAACGTCCTTTGAGTCAGCAGCCGAGTAGCATAACCACTACAACACCATGGCGGAGACGAAGATAAACTGAAGAGGACAAACGAACACCCAATTTCAAGTGCTCATATTTGAGCAAGGTAGATAACACGAATATTTTAGCCTTCATCGTGCGCAACACGAGTCATTAAGTCATGATGGGCCTTTTTGTTTATTTATTATTATTTATTTATTTATTTTCAATACTGCTAACCCCAATGATAGGGGTTCTAGCAGGGTGGTACAAAACATATAACAAGGTTTCTTAACACACACAATTAATTGAGACAACACAAAATAATTGAACTAACAATAGCAACGTGAAATGTAAAACCTTACATTGTGAAATAAAATGTAGACAAGCCTTTGATGATACAAAATACATCAGGGTTACAATTCAAGGAGAGCCTGAAATTCATCACTATCGACTACCGTTGCTATACGTCTTTATCGAGTTCATTCCACTCAGTTACGGTTCTAGGAAAAAAAGAATATTTAAAAATATTGTTCTTTGCGTAAAGGAACTGTCTATTTTTTTTTCACCAACTAGCCACGAAGGACATTACCAATAAATCTGTTTTGACAAAGACGAGAAACACCAGTACGTTTCCTTTGATATTTTGAAAATAAGCCTCCATAAATGCGTGTGCACAAGCAGGTGCATTATCACTCTATATTGAGCACATTAAGCGCAGATTCGACGCAGTGCGCAACTTCGGTTGGCAGTTTGAAAGATAAAGGTTTCCATCCACCAAGTTTGCAGATTAAGACCCAGGGTCATCTTATTATTACGCGTGTTGTCGTTAGAAAAGAGCTTAGACAGGGCCACACTCGGTGATCGTCATACAGGTCACCAAGCTCCACCTTAGCGAAAATACATACAAACGTATGAAAACTTCCCCACTAAAAAGCACGTCTGTTTTCAGAGGACATTACCCACAAAAAACAGGAGCAGAGTGGTCGAGGGACCCCGCAGAGCTCACTCATCTCACGAATGCTTTTTGACTTAAACTTGATGGGTCTTGGTAAGAAATTACAAGACGTTGAAAGCGTCACCCATACAATATATGCAGGCGACATTAAGATATCTTACGTTTGTGGCAGGAACGGACAGGTCGTGACAGCGCTGAAGGAACATATGAAAGCACTGGAGGAACATGTAGCTGAAACCGAGCTCAGATGCTAACCAAGGAAATCAAAACTATTAGTGGCAAGTAGTAACGTTTATGAAAGGGAAAATGAGAATCCACCCGTTTTGTAGCACAAAGCTACCAGGCAATCTATACGGATTTTTTAGGAACGAAAGCTTCTTAGTTGCCGGAAAAACCCCCGGGCAATGACGAATTTTGTGGCCACTAAGACTTCTTCGTTTCTGAGAAATCCGTATGGATTGCCTGGTAGCTTTGTGCCAAAAACGGGTGGATGCTAATTTTCCCTTCAATAAAATCATTCCCTTCAATAATCGACCCACGCTTAAGGAGATACCAAACGAATGCTACGCAGAGGGAGCGACTACGAAGAAACCAAGCTCTTCACGAACAACTGAGGCACTATTCCCGTTGTCGATCACATTTAAGTCCTCGGCATGCTGACCGAAAAAAATGAGATTGTCGGACACACCGTTAGCTTATGCATAAAACCGGTTAACGGAAAGACGGGGACTTATGCGACCACAAATGCAGCCCAGTCACTCAGAACAGGAGAGCCACGAGGGAAGGCAATCTCACCAGGCTGATCTACTCCTTCATAAGCCGCATTCCAGACATGCAATGGCGTAGACATAAATATTATTTTATGGAGGTGTTATACGATGATTGATTGACGGATTTCGGGAGTTTTACGTCCCCAAATAACGATTTGATTATGAGAGAAGCCGTAGTAGAGGGATCCGGAAAGTTTGGCCACCTGAGGCTCTTTAACGTGCAATGACATCGCATTAATGACACCACCATTGCCATTCATTAACAATGGTGACATCGCAGGATCGATCTTTGTTGACTTTTCCGAGGCGTTTGACAGTACTGACCATTCCATTCTCTTTCGCAAATTAGAGCACTACGGGATAACAGGTCCTGCGCTAACACTATTATAGAGCTTACTTCTTCACAGGTTTCAGGACGTCTCGGTAAATAACTTCACATCGAATCTTACACCCATTCCCAGAGGTGTTCCACAAAGTCCTATTTCGGGCCCCCTATTATTTATTATGTACATAAATGACTTGCCGCGTTGCCTTAAGTTCTCTTGATGTTTACGTTACGCTGATGACACAACCATCTTTTCTCATTATTCAGATCTTGCGATTCTCGTGCTTACGCTTCAAGATGACCTGAATTCTCTTGTGGAGTGGTGCAACTTAAATAGATTACTGATAAACCCATCGAAAGCAAGGGCCAATATATACATGAACTTCCCAAAACTGGCAAACCAGTTATTCTGGGCACTTTGCTGAAAGGCTTTGCGGGCGCTGAGTCATCGGCGTCGGTGGCACAAGCGACTGCTATTCCAACGTTTTGGCCCTTAAAGCCGCACCGTTCCAAAGGTCGCTACAAAACTCGAAGCATGCTAACTTACTCCTACGCGGGCAGCAGTTTCATATGTGAAGCGAATGAAGATTCTGGTGCTTTTTAAAAACATCCTCCTGGCAGAGCACAGACGTATCGCGTATGCAAATAGGATATGCCTGGGATGTCCGGTCTCTTTCGGTGTTTGTGCAACGTTCGCGCTGCAGTCTAATTGGAACTCAAATGTTAACACTACCCTTCCCCGCTGCTTGCTTCCGTGTAGTTAACTGTGCGGCGGATGTTGCAAATCCCGTGTTTTCATTCCAGGATGTTGTCTATGTCAAAGTGTCAACGAACTGCTTGATGAGGAATGCATGCGTGCAGCTGTATGCCAAGAGTGTTGCAATGTAGTAGGTGTCACTCTGTTTCTATTGTAGTGCACCTGTTTATGGTATGGATGGGCATTTGTGGACATTTATTGTCTCAGAATTCAGGGACCGTGATAGGGCAATTTGGCAATGAGGACATT
Source organism: Hyalomma asiaticum (assembly GCA_013339685.2). NCBI lineage: Eukaryota > Metazoa > Arthropoda > Arachnida > Ixodida > Ixodidae > Hyalomma > Hyalomma asiaticum. The sequence continues at coordinate 92,196,762 of CM023488.1, read as the reverse complement.
CGTAGAATATAATACATGTCTAATCCGCAGGTGCACGGTGGCATTATATTATGCATTCTTTGGGTGTCGAGTCAGCATCAAAAGATTTCGCCAGGAGTTCAAGTGGCCCGCTGACCCGTTGAGGCCACTGACGCATGTTCAATGGTAAATAAGTTGTTCGCTGCGACGAGTCACACCTAATCCCACTGAGACATGATAAATGCGTCACACCTGCTGCATAACAGCCCCACACACAGAGACAGAGACACATAAGGGTTGTGCGGAAAGGCAGGGAGGCTAACTGGAAGGAAAAGTCCAGTTTTCTTTCCTGCAGTGCGGAAGGAATAAAGGGGGATGCAGAAGGTATCAGGAAAATTGTAAGAGCAGAAGTCAGGTGACTTTATCAGTTGTTGTTTTGCTTTTGTGGGATTTTACGTCCCAAAACCAGTTCTGATTATGAGAGACGCCGTAGTGGAGGGCTCCGGAAATTTAGACCACCTGGGGTTCTTTAACGTGCACTGACATCGCACAGCACTCGGGCCTCAACATTTCGCCTCCATCGATATGCAGCCGCCGCGGCCGAGATTCGATCCCGCGACCGTCGGATCAGCAGCCGAGTACCTTAGCCACTAGACCACCGTGGCGGGGCTGACTTTATCAGACTGCAGTATATCGGTATCACTGCAAACGTCATACCTAGTCTTTCCTTCTACGACTCCCTTGCCGTCCTTTCGTAGCGCTCGCTTTAAAAAGGCTGGAAATAAAGCGCCAGGCATTGCTTGCTCGCGCAGCCTCTTGCCGCCATAATTGCCTGTTCTTTTCAACACACAACACAGTAACCCACCAACCACCCCTATATCACACATACACACTCGAACAATAGTGTCATACTCATTCTGCGAGGCCCTTTGCTCGCCACAACTTGTGCAGCGCCTTCGTGGCTTTCTGATGAAGAGTTGTGTTCAACCTTGCGTCCTGAAGGCTGATGCCGCTTTGTGCACCTAGGGGTGTCTAGAACACTACGCCGTCTCCGTCTCGTGCGGAACCGTGCCTCGTGAGCAGTTCCCTCTTCTTCATACCGATACTTTCTTTGATCTTGAAAGACAATTGCTGCTCTGAGCTTAAGAAATATCCGCAGTGACTACTGCCACCAGTTCCGACAGGTCAATGAAAAAGTTGTTGTAGTGATATAAACACGCGCCTCTAGGGGCCGTTCGCTTTCATTGGCGATTCGGGTATATAAACGTGTTCTGGAGGTCTCTTTTCTTTCATTCTATAATATTTCTAAAACAATTAGTTGATGAGTCTCGGCAAGCCTTGCACGGTAAGCTGGAGCTTTGGAAAAGCAATACTATTATGACATCTTGTTTCTTTCTTCTTTTCTTTCTTGAGACGCCTCCCCTATCTAGTTTCCCTTTTATTTCGCGAGAGCACGAGCGCCAGTTGTGATTAATCGGACAAATTATACCACCACGGCCATATAGTCGTCTTCCTAATATTACTATGTGCTGCTAGCGTATGGTTGTTTTCGTTTCTTTGTTTTTCTCTGTTGTAATAAGGCTTTATTTTCTCTGTCACGTCTTGTTTGCTTATTGAAGGAGAATTGACGGTGTCCCAACCTGCTCGCTCTTAAATTGCCGCAGTATATCTCATTTGATTTCATTTATTCATTTACTCCCAACAATAAAGAAATGTTGCGGGAGACCAGGGGAAAAAGCTGATGAAACGGCTTGAGGGTGTCCTGGCCACCCTGAATAAATATGTGCCACTAAATAAAAAGCTCGTGGAGCAATGAGAAGGAATCGCTGCTTTTATCAGCTTGCGTAAGCAGGGATACAGATTAAGTAAGGTTTAACTCTTCTAATTCGATCGTTCTCCCGCGCTAGAGGTATATTTGGCTTTTCGATATCATCCTAATCTGGCGACGTCCCTTTGCTCCGGTGCTTCAGCGAGCAACTTTGCGCCTGCTTGAGATTTCTTGGTGCGTCGTATGTACTGGATAATTGGACTGAGCTTGTCGCTTCGCTGAAGCACATGCGCTGATGGGAAGGCGCGCGCCGAATGGACAGCGGTGCCTCGAGGCGACCCTCTTTACAGTGGCTGAATCACGACCGAGAGGCGAGAAGAGGATACCGCTTTCGAGGAGCGCGGAGGCATACGTCTCCTTTACGCGCGCGTCCACGAAATTCCATATGGCAACGGCGCCAACGGCTTGAGAGTAGCGAACGCTCATACTCCGGTGACTAGATCAGTAGATGGCTCAACTAGCTACGTGGTATCAAAACGGTTCACATGGCGGCACGTCACTAACTTGCGCTCTGACCCTCTGGCGGCTCAAGGCCACGCGGCCAGCGTTATGTCACTGCGAAATATGAAGCAGTAGGGATTTCGCCCTAAATACTGATCAGTTTTCCTGCAGTAAGAATAAAATGATCGCTGGAATAGCACAAGAAGCCGATTGACTGTATAGTTGATACGAGGAGTAGGTAGCCCCGCCACGGTGGTCTAGTGGTTATGGCACTCGGCTGCAGATCCGAAGGTCGCGGGATCGGATCCCGGCCGCAGCGGCTGCGTTTCGATGGAGGCGAAATGTTGAGGCCCGTGTGCTGTGCGATGTCAGTGCACGTGAAAGAACCCCAGGTGGTCGAAATTTCCGGAGCCCTCGGCTACGGCGTCTCTCATAATCGAGCTGGTTTTGGGACGTTAAACCCCACAAATCATCATCAGTAGTAGGTAATTGTTGTATTTTGTGTGTTTCAATGGGCCTTTGCGGGAACACTCATGTTGCTTGTTATAGGCTGGAAGGTGTAACAAGGTATCTTATTCAGGCGACCAATTTTTCGTTTACTCGACGTCTCTGGGTTTCGGCACATGTCGCTGTGGATGGAGGAAGGCCTCTTCTGTTTGAATAAAGGTCAGGATGCCTGAGAACACGAAGTTACAGAGCGAGATACAATAAAAAAAAAATTACAGCATATCCACGGAGTGAATGATGATGAGTGGGCGAAGCTCGGGAGGTTCATCGTAGATCGTGCCGAGTTCCGGATTAATTTAGTTAACGCGCACGCTACGAATCGTCATGGTTCAACTATGCACAAGTGAAATCTCCCACCGGCACTTCATTGCAAGTCAAGATCCAGTGCCTATATATATATATATATACATATATATATATATATATATATATATATATATTGCCGGTGAACGCTTCTCCAACGCGAGCAGTCGGTATTTCTCAATCAGGAAACTCGCTATGAGACGCTGCCTGCGCCAACGTTTTTTCTCGCGGGTGAGGGCGCATTCTCCTTCCTTGCGAGCCGGTAGAGCGTTCCTCTAAGATGATTGATTGATTGATTGTGGTTCGGTTAGGAAAGGACGCTAATTTCTGCAGCCCATGTAGGGAGCACGGCTAAGCGTCCGTAGGGGTAGGGGAAAGGGAGTGAAAGAGATAGAGAGGGGAGAAAGGCCGTAGTGGAGGGCTCCGGAAATTTAGACCACCTGGGGTTCTTTAACGTGCACTGACAACGCACAGTACACGGGCCTCTGGAATTTTCGCCTCCATCGAAAATGCGACCGCCGCGGCCGGGATCGAACCCGCGTTTTTTGGGTGGCAGCCGTGTACCGTAACCACAACGTTTCCATAGCCTACGCGCGCCTTTCGCACTCGCTCTGTCTTTCTCACAAGACAGCAGAGGCACGCGCCGGGAGACACGCGCCGTGAGAGAGAGGCACGCGCCGAGGGCGAGCGCGTGCCTCCTAGCACGCGGGTTACGCCTGACAACTGACGCGTGACAAGGTTATGACGTCATTGAGCTAACCGACTACGTAACTTCAGACCTAAATGGCATTGGGTGATCTTATGATCCGGGAGATTATCTGCTGTGCTTTATTTGTGAATTTTAAATTCAACAACTTTCAAAAAGTAGATGGATGGATCGATGTTATTAGCGTCTCCTGTATAACGGGTCGGTGGCCCGTAGGACAGCAAGCTCTATTTTAGGGGCGAAGCTCCTCTTAGTCTAACCTTGTCACGCGTGTTGTTGTTGTTTGGCGCTTAGCCGTGCTCCCTTACGGGCTGCAGAAATTAGCGCCTTATTTCTTTTCCTCCAAAGCCACTAACAACAACAACACGCGTGACAAGGTTAGACTAAGAGGAGCTTCGCCCCTAAAATAGAGCTTGCTGTCCTACGGGCCACCGACCCGTTATACAGGAGACGCTAATAACATCGATCCATCCATCTACTTTTTGAAAGTTGTTGAATTTAAAATTCACAAATAAAGCACAGCAGATAATCTCCCGGATCATAAGATCACCCAATGCCATTTAGGTCTGAAGTTACGTAGTCGGTTAGCTCAATGACGTCATTTGTTGAACGAAGAACGGGTGCTCTCCGGCTGTGCCTGAAACCAAACTGCAAATTGCCTAGCGCGTACAGCGCAATAATATCTTCCTCACACGTTCACAGAAGCCTCTGCGACCAACAGGCACCGTTTTCAGACGATGTTCCAAAATATTTACTGCTCATTTTTAGTAATATTGCCAATCTCATATGAGATTATAGCAGGGAAGGTACACCATTGTTATATATGCATACAACATTGTTTTGCATGCACACGACATTTTTAGCACTACATTGTTTCAGTTTAAACACAGCTACAATCCGATAGAGACCATAAAAACAAAAACACATAATATATATAGTGCAAGTGTCTTCTGTGAATCCAGTGAGTATTTATATATATTGTTCCGCAGTGGTCCAGCACTTGAATGGGGTGAGGCTTCGGAAGCAACAGCAAAGCCCCCGTCCTCCTCTTCTACCATTGCCCCTCTCCCTTTCTCCAAGCAAGTCGTTACAATATATATATATATATATATATATATATATATATATATATATATATATATATATATATATATATATATATATATATATATATATATATATTGCGTCGCGTGTCCGCGCCATGAAGTGTCGCTCCCGTCGAAGCGACAACAGCGCACCGTCGGCAGCGGGAAACAAACTCCACCAAAGCCATTATATTGCCCACTTTATTTATTACACTTCAAATCTATTCGCATAAAAATGATTTGTTATTTAATTTTAAGTCACAAGAAGCGCAATTAGCACGAACGCTGATATGGTTTAAATAATGCGACTTCTCAAACGGGTAACTACGAGCGCAGTGAGTATAGCAGAAGACTGACAGCCGCGAATGCACTATTCGACGCTGGTGAAAGTTGCGCATTTATGTTCAAATCAAGCTCCAGGATACTGTTAGCGTGAGCTGATTCATACGGCGTCATCGCAAAAGTGCAGGAGCTTCAGTGGTGACACGGAGTCATGCAGTTCTATGTATTCATTCCTTCAGCGGTGAACAGCTGTACTCCGGATATCTGTGGTGGGGCTGCACGTAGTGCGCACCTTTTGAAATATCGACGGTAATAATGCATGATCATCGCAGTATTTCCTAAATCGCTAGTCACGTGCCCCTTATTTCACGTAAACGTCGATGCCATTACAATAAAGGCGTTTACTTGCCGCTAGTTTGTGTGATTAATGTTGTGGCTCTGCTCGTCCTTACGGCAGCGGAAGTAATAGTGAATTCTACTGGTGAATCTGGAGCAAGTTATTTTGCTCCGCGGCCGAGAATTTGAATTCCAGTGGCGGATCCCGAGCAAGTTCGCATGTTCCACTGGGTGATTTGAGGTAACTTGCTCCGCGTGGATCAGTCTTGTAGAGCCGGGTTCTGCCGGAACTCCAGCTATACGGCGTCGTCATTTCCGGATCAACCGAGCACGGCGATTTTTAAAGACGATAGTCTTTTTTGGGATACTTCAACGCAGAAATTTTGGTCTGTCTCTCTCTCTCTCTCTCTCTCTGTGTGTGTGTGTGTGTGTGTGTGTGTGTGTGTGTGTGTGTGTGTGTGTGTGTGTGTGTGTGTGTGTGTGTGTGTGTGTGTGTGTGTGTGTGTGTGTGTGTGTGTGTGTGTGTGTGTGTGTGTGTGTGTGTGTGTGTGTGTGTGTGTGTGTGTGTGTGTGTGTGTGTGTGTGTGTGTGTGTGTGTGTGTGTGTGTGTGTGTGTGTGTGTGTGTGTGTGTGTGTGTGTGTGTGTGTGTGTGTGTGTGTGTCCTGCTTTTCGATTCAGTAGAATGGCGAAAGTTTAAACCCTTCCTCAACGACCACCCATCTTGAACTGGTACCTGCGTTCATACTTGTGAACACAGTCGACCAAAGAGCAAATATTACGCATATCTGAGGAGCAACATCAATACGTAGGTATTAGATGCTGTGTTCCTTTAGTAGAAAATACATAGATGCGTAATTCTAAAGACCCTAGTGCTTGTTAGGATGCGCTGAAAATGCGACTCTATCAACGAAAAAGCGGACGTTTCCTACGCTTCGGTAAAACGACACGGTGCTGCCACCTACCAGTAGCTCTGCGTACTACGCAAGCTTCTTGCGTTTCCCGATATCATGGCCAGATGGCGTCCACATCTCACGCAGTGCTGCCTCCATTTCATCAACACCAGCCACATGCGGCTGATTCAACATAGACGGGGCGCTGTCTGAGGCAAGGCAAAACATCAATGGCCGTTTGATGATATAGAACACACTCTACAAGACATGCCTACACAACGCAGGGAAAAGACCGACGAGCAGATTGCAGCGGAGAAGCGCGGGCGTGCCGATGCCCGTCGTCTCAAGCGTGCGCAGGAAACGTCAGAGCAACGAGCCCAGCGGCTAGCGAAAGGTCGTGAATCGAGGCGCGGCCGGAGGCAACAGGAAACAGACGAGGTGCGCGACGCGCGAATTGTCACTGACCGAGAGGCTAAGCGAGCGTACTCGGCGGCTGAACAGACACCCGAAGCTCGTGCCGAACCGCAGATGAACCGGGACTCATGTAGTACTGCCGGCAGAAGACTAGCGTCTTTCGACGACATTTGCAGCGAAGCACGGAGATACGCGGCCAAATTTTTTTCAGCGTTTATTTAGGTGCTGTCTGATAACCATGGGCGTTTATTTACATATTTTGGAATGACAGCGTCCGACCCTACAGGATACTGCTCCTCGCTCTGGGCGACAGCAAGAGTTCTACGTGCTGTACAAAACGTTATTTAAGGAGCTGTTTCCAGAGTCCCCGTGCAGATGCCCCAAAATGCTCGGCTACGTCGAAGTAGTAGTACACGCGTACTCGGAGGAAGAGGTATGCATACTTTTGTGCGAGGTCTAACGTAGTCAAACGTAAGGCTGGAAACATGGGCAACCGGATGCATGCGACAACTTCAGCTGTAATCCCTGCCGGAGCGAGTTTATTTTTCGCTGGCCGATGGGGATCCGATCGCTCCGCGACAGATCTTGTTGCTCCGTCGCGGATTCGGCCCACCGCTCCAGATCCGCCAGTGGAAATCACTATAAGTATTGTGGGCTCAGGGTTTGTTGTTTGTTGTTCGCACGCGCCGCTCTTCTCCTCTACTTCCGCGGACGGGGGAGAGCGTGCAATGGCGAACATAAACGAACGCTGGAGAAGGCAGTCCCTATCCGGACGAAGACAAATCCACTTGTCGAAACGTTGGTTCCTGCGACACTGCCTGTTCTCAATCTTTTTTAGCGATCTGTTCATCAATGGAAGCCTCCATCCTTCCCCTGAGCTTCTCTTGTAGTAAGGTTTAGACAGGCAAGACGAGGCATGCTTTCACCGAACGTAGCCTACACAAGACACTACAAGCACAAGACAGAACAGTCTGATTCTGCATTCAGCTCTACGAGCCACACACAAGAGGACCTTAAACACGTCCTGTGCGACTGCCAGCGCTACGACGCCGAAAGACTTTGAAGGCAGGTCTTCGTTTGCAACACGGTTCGAACTTGGAACTGCGTCATCTCCGCAGCCCGTGGCAAGAAAACACTTGCTCATTACGCACCAGTAAAGGATTGCTAGCGCTTCTACGGGCAACATGCCTCGACGAAAGGCTGTGAACTGAGTTTTGGTGTATATATATATATATATATATATATAATCCAGTAAATGTGTCTGCGGATCCAGACGAATATGAGCAGTGAAGGAACGGACGAACGTGCAAGAACTTTTTTCCAACGTTTCGGCCAATGGTCCGACGTTCATCAGGAAATAGGCATTTCCTGATGAAGGCCGGACCACCGGCCGACACGTTGTAAAGTAAAAAGCTCTTGCAAGTTCGTCCGTTCCTTCACTGCTTTTACACACACACACACACACACACACACACACACCACACACATATATATATATATATATATATATATATATATATATATATATATATATATATATATATATATATATATATATATATATATATATATATATACGAGTTTGTCCATGACTGCACGTTCGTGTTGTGTTACACGTGATCGTTGTAAATATCATAATCACAGCTAAGCACCTGGAGTTGCAAGCCAAGCCACCAAACAGGCTAACATCTCCGGAGTCATTAATAAAATATTTTCTCTCTCTCTCTTGCGCTAAACCTTGACACTAAGTCAAATGTTTGCAACGAGACGTATAAGCCTCCTCCTTGAAGTAGAAAAATATCTTACCGATGAAGGGCCAATACAGCCACGAACTTCCCAAAAATGGCAAAGCTGGTATTCTGGGTACCTTGCTGAAAGGCTTTGCGGGCGATGATTGAGCAGCGCCGGTAGCACAGGCGACGGCTACTCCAACGCTTTGGCCCTTAAAGCCGTAGCGTTCCAAAGGGCGCGACAAGACTCGGAGCATGCTAACTTGCTCCTATAGGCATCATTTTTACATGTGAAGCGAACGGAGACTCCGGTTCTTTTAAAGTCCTCTTGGCAGAGCACAGATCTCTTGCGTATGCATATAGGATATGCCTGGGATGTCCGGTCTCTCTCAACGTTTGTGCAACGCTCGCTCTGCAATCTAATTGGAACTTCAAATGTTACAATACCCTTCCCGTTGCTTGTTTACGTTTAAACTCGGCGACGAATGTTGCAAAATCCGTGTTCGTATGCAGCATGTCTGTGTATGGTATACTTGAAGCGTCAAAGAGCTGCTTGATGAGCAGTGCATGCGTGCAGTTGTATGCCAACAGTGTTGCAATACAGTACATCGCACTCTGTTTTGTAATGTACCGGTTTCTTGTATGCGTGGGCATTTGGCGACATTTATTGGCTCACAATTCAGGGATCGCGACACAGCAGTTTCGCAGTGCGGACATTTGTAGCATGTAATGCGTATCTAAGTTGTAGGTGCACGGTGGTACTATGTTATACATTCTTTGGTCATCGAGTAAGCGGCGTCAGATTTCTCCAAGAGTTCAAGTAGCCCGCTGAGGCCACTGACCCATGTTCGATGGTAAATACGTTGTTCGCTGTGACGCGTCACACCTAATCGCACCGGCACATGATAAATACGTCATGCCTTCTGCATAACATCACGACAGAAGAGATAGAAATACGAGTTGTGTGAAAAGGCAGCGGAGCTAACTAGTAGACAACATCCAGTTTGCTTTTCTGCACTGGAAAATGAGTACCGAAGGATAGAAACGTTGCAAGGAAAAGGATGAGAGAAGTCAGGTATCTTTGTCTGATTGCAGTATATCAGTATCAATGTAAACATCATACCTAGTTTTTCCTTCTATGACTCCCCCCCCCCCCCCCCGTTTCAGTGGCGTAGCCAGAAATTTTTTTCGGAGGGGGGCTCGGAATTTTCGACGGGCAGGAGGGAGGGAGTCGGAGCCTCACTGTCTCTCTCTCTCTCTCTCTCTCTCTCTATATATATATATATATATATATATATATATACACACTTTCGGAACGAAAATATGCACGTGACGCATTTGCGCGGACCGTCGCATAATGAGTATGCATTCGGACAGAATCTGCGGCCTACTTCAGCCTTCAGTTGTCATGTCAATTGAGCGCCGAAATAACGATACTCTCGCACATTCAAAACTTTCACAGACGGCAATGTATCGGCGAAATCTTGTAGAAAGACATTTATTTCCTCAGCCACTGCGAAGATTCGTCAATTGCGCACGCTACTATCTTGATGACAATTTCAAAATAAAGTATAATGATCGATGTACACATACGCATGAAATGCTGTAAAGCATTAGTGATAGAAGGCGCAGCCGGGAACAGCGTTCAGCATACCTGAGCTGAAAATGACGCTATAACAAACACATTTTTTGAAACCCTTTATGAATTGATCGTGGCGTTGTCCTGATAAACACCGGAAGACTCTCTCCAACTTAACATGCTAGTAGACATACAGGACGACATTTTAGTATATATTTCGTATTTACGGTTTCCTCACCCAAAGTTACCTGTTCACTAATTATACAGGCGCTGCTTTCACCAAATTATCGATACATTTGCAGGAAGAACAGAGATTCACCTACGATTGTGATTCTAAGCAGCCCCAGATCTATCTGTCTTGAACATATTACCACTTCTTTTTTAAAAGAATTAAGCCTATTGCGTTACAGGAAAATGTCGTCCTCATTAACATGGTAGGCCTCCAGAAACATGGCTTTGTCTCCACTATAAACTTACAAACACCACCATCCCGACCCTTTTACGAATAATTACTGAGACATTTATTAAGCTGAAAAACGTGGTCAAATATCTCTTAATATTGAAAAAGCTTTTTATGCGGTTTGCCACTTCACACTTCTAGCCAGATAAATTAAAAATACACGGTGCTCGTCCCCTAACGCCATTTTAATCCTACAGTTACTTCGAGGCATGCGGAATGCAAGTTACGATGGATAAATCTGATTTGGAAGTCAACGAAGTGAACTCCGGAATGTTTAGATGTCCCTAATTCGCGCAAACGGGGAGGCGGTTCTACGCCGCAACACTTCACAAGTACCACAACTACGCTACGACTCCGTTCGAAATGCAACGCTCACCCCTTTTGGCCACACACCTCAACAACCATTTAACGAAACCGGATTCGTGCTGGGGCCGGGAAGAAAAGAAACAACAGGTTTATTTTGGTCAAAAAAGCATGGAATTTAATATGTGACCATGATCAAGGTATAGAATTAACAATTAGTAGCCAAAGTAATGATACAAGGCAAACAATGAGCAACGCAGACGCATAGTGCAGCACAGGAATTAACGGGGCAAACTCGTCAATGAACGGCCGATACAATGGGTAAAACAGCTCCTAAACTAACGGCGCAATGCCTTAAGTACGCTTGCTGCCGCCAACGAAAGGAACGCTTAAATGGGTGGGCTCTATCGGTACATAGATCTCGTCGCCGGCCTGAGGACTGGTGCTTTGTTAGAAACTCGGATGTCGACATCAAAGTAGCTGTAGCTAACGGATTCTCCCGGATTACTGCTGCTCGCATCATGCTCTCGCAAAGACTACATCGTCTCTCCGAGGTTAGAGAGCCGAACGGCCAGGCTCGCAGAAGGGATCGCAAACGAGCTTACTTCTTCACATGACGGAAGGTCACTGCCTCTCTTCGAGTCTCGAATCTCCAAAATTCCGCCCTGTGCTCTGTGCCGAGACGAGTTTTGCTCCCTGACAGCCCCGCCTCACCAGGGCGTCTATCCAATGGTTGTCTACAGCAACGTCGCCAGTAGAAAACGCACCACTCCAACCCGCCGTGGGACTATTGTTTGGGACTCGTCTCCACAGTGTAACGCAGTACAAGCTCCTCTCGAAAAATGTAGAAAGCAATATATAAACATACACAAAACTCGACATTCGGACAGGACGTTAGACAGCCTCACCAGCGACGTTTGTGTACAGATTACCGTAACGAACGTTAGCTACCACTGCTTCCATTCCGAAACACTCCAGGTGCAAGCAATTTGGCACCGTCTAGGCGCCCTCACGCTGGAAGCACCCGGTGACAAGACGCGCCCGTCCGCAGTCGCTCCTTTGTGGCCGGTCAAGTGTGCGCGTCCGAGAAGCAGTTCTGCTTACTGCATTGCCCGGTGATCGAAACATACCGGGAACGCTCCGTCGGTTTTGTTCAAGCACTTATGAGCGCGCTGGGTACGCTTTGGCTTCGGCATTCTGTCGTCTTCAAGGTCGCCGCCTAATGCACGTTCTAATCTGGAGCCGCCGCGCGAACGTCAGCTTTGCTGTCAAAGCGCGGTTTCCGCAAAACTCGCGGGTAACGAAAACCCCAGCGATTCTCTGACCGCAGTCGCAGCCGGAAAACAGGATTGCAGAAGGCCAAAAATTCCCGCTATCCGCGTTCCCGTGTCTCGCCCTGCCGATGCCCCTCCGGGCGTCACAATGGCACAAGTATTGATATTAGGTCCAATATTTCCTGTATAAATGATGTTCGCCATAAGCTTTCAACTTCACAAATGTACTCACAAGATGCAGCACCAGCACTGACAAATACTACATTATCAATTACTACTAGCCGTATCTCACTGGTTTTAGCAAACTGAAACGTCATATAGTTTAACCTTACGCAATCGCTTGCCACACTGAGTTGACAATATTACTTGCCTAGCGGTCGATTTAAACACATCTAGGTTTTAAAAAAGTTCGTAAAAGAAGGCTTTCTTATGGTTCTTACACGCTAGCCTACGCCTGGCAATATTTTCCCTATGACCTTCATCGGGCTTTGTAAGTTTTTTTTTTCTTATTTCGCTGTCACTTAGGTTGCTGTTGAAAAACATGGGGGCTGATGTAAATAACTTATTTGGATCCCTTAGTAAACGAGTACCAAGAATAGTGAGTTTCCTTCTGCCTAACAGAGAAGTAATATCCCGTTCAGTGAGTTACATGTTACAGACATGCCATATTTTCGTCCCCGATTCCGCGCACCAAGCAAGCAAATAAATATAGCGCATACAACCTTCAATTGTAGCTATTCCAATGGCGAGCAATTGCAGGACTTTCTAGGTGCTTTAACTTGGAATTGAATTAACAGTTGCGAGAAATTTTCGTATTTCATGCATCTAAACACTAGTTTCTTCGAAATAAAGCGTCCTGGAAAATCTATTTACTTGAATGAGCAGAGGCTCGATGTGGGCAAGTTTGCTTTGCATGCTTGAAATGCCTGTCCTTTGTACGTGTTTTTCTTTTTAGGGGCGAAGCTCCTTATGGCGTCACCCGTTCGTCCCCGTTGTCGTTTGTTTGTAACCGCCGCTCGTTGAGTCTACAATCCGGCCATAGATGGCGCTACTTGTACTATATAACGAATGCATATACGCTGAGAAATGCGAATAGATGGCGCTGTCCCATAGAGATGCATGCAAACTGCAGTTGGGTGACGATATCCTAATGGCGCTGGTCGTCATCGCCCTTTCTCGTCTTGTTTCCTAGATGGCGCTGTCCCATAGAGATGTGTGCATTATGGCGGTTGGGTGACTGGACACTAGATGGCGTCATCACGGTGAATATGCCGCGGTCGAGCTCGACGACAGTCGAGCTCCCCCTCTCTCCCTTTCCCTCCCTCTCCCCTCCTTCTCTCACGGTTGTGACACTAGATGGCGTCACCAGGGTGAATATGCCGCGGTCGAGTCGAGATCCCCCTCTCTCTCCCTCTCTCTCCCCCACTCTCCCTCTCTCCCCCTGCCCTCTCCCCCTCTCCCTCACAACCATTCAACGGGCCCCCCTCTCTCGCCTCGCGATGCCGACGCAGGCAGCGTCTGCTAGCGAGTTTCTTGTTTCCCGTATATATGACACTAGATTTTGACCTCCAAGGTAGTGCCTGTGTGCGATTTCTCCTGTGCGTGATTAAAGAATGAAAATTCACAGCGTACATGTAAAATTAAAGTGAGCTGCAAGTCACCATAAGTCTCATCGACCCTTTAGTATAAACGCGCACGATCTCACGTCTTGATGATGTACTGGGCAGAATTCACGGTTTACCGATGGACCTCCGTAGCTTCGCCCACTCATCATCATTTTCCCCGTGGATATGCCGTAATTTTTTCTGTCCCCGTTCTCCTGCGCTCTTTTTTTTTTCTTCATGGAACTCATTTGCACTTGTGCTTGAAAATGTAGCCTTCTCTGTTCGAGTTGCTCGAGCAAATACTAGCCGAAAAATGTGTTAGTATAAAAAGATTTCTACTCATTTTCTTTTCCCATTGGCTGCTCATTGATTGACTCATTTATTGATTAATCGATCAATCGTCTCGGCGACTGTACTTATTACGGCTGTTATGTTTACAACGCTGTATATTGTATTCAAGAAGTGAAATGATTTCAAATTAATTTCCTGGCTTGCTGAAATTAATATGGCATCATATGACTTTATGTAAGCACTAGCAAGGGGCTATAAAAATATCACCAGATAATTCACATATAATCCATGCAGGTCATCTTAGGCATATTACAAAGCCACTGCATTGTCCGAGGATATAAGGTATCAAGTAAATACAAATCAGTTGAAGAAAAGGACTTAGCATTGGCGGTCTCGCTCGTTTGTTGGCGCCGCGAAGATGGGCTTCCCCAGAAGACGGACAGCCGCTGCTGTCCTTGAGACATACTGCCGTGAAATCGACGATACGAATATGGTCACCTGCACCTCTTCTTGAATGAATGTCGCGACTACCGCCTGCTGGTAGCGGAGCTGTTAACCGTTGTCCACGTTCGGCGATGAGCCGCAGCGCACTCTTTTAGGGGCGAAGCTCCTTAAGGCGTGGGTCGTGCGTCCCCGATGTATGTAGTAGGTAGCCACCTCTCGTTTAGTTCTTGGAATGTCCGCTAGATGGCGGTACTTGTATATGAGCGCTGGAGGTGCCGCTGCTCTCCGATTAGCTGCTGCGCGGGGCTGCGCCGGGAGCGCTCTTCTCATTCTCCTGGATCGTCGCCGTACGCGTCGGATCACGCTTCATGGACCATGGACGAAGAGAAAAAAATTCCGAACGTTGTGTCCGAACCAGGGACCCCTCGCTTCCGAACGCGCGGCGCTAGCCACTACGCCACGAAGCGCACATGGACACATGCACCACGATGAGAGTAAACACCCAATATTAACAGAAGACTGCGCGTTTTTAACGCGTTTGTGCCAGCGCGTTACGACCCGTGTAAGAAGCTGGTCTAAGACGCTGAGGCCTCTCCGCCTTTTACTCTCTCAGCAGTCATGTGATGGCGTCGGCAAACGCGGTGCGCGTTCCGGCCTGTGTAAGGGGCTGCGTGAGACGTCTTTACACGATGATCGACTGGGCGAATTGCACGGAAGATTCACGGTTTACCGATGATTCCCTCCGGAGCTTCGCCCACTCATCGTCATTCACCCCGTGGATATGCTGCGATTTTTTTGTCGACTCCGTATTCCGTAGTTTGCTCTCTTGTGTATAACAGTTGAAAAGCAGTGCTGTCCAGTCGGAAGGTTGCTTGAAATTTCCTCTCTCTGCAGCATCGTCCTCGGAAGGGGACACGCCGGGCGCGCACATTGCGAATATATGTAAGTGGGCAAGAAAAATAACGAAAGCGAAGCTGTATTGAGCCGCCCATGTAGGGGCACTACTTAAAATAGAAAAAAAAGCCTGCAATGTACGCCATATTCCCCACGCGAGCGCAAACAACGCACGAAAAGCGTCAGCGCCCCACAGAAACAGGAATAAGAGGGGAAGAAGGGTCGGCCGGCACAGGCGAAGGCGTTGCACAGGGAACAGCAGCATACTTTGTGCTTGGTTCGTTAGCTGGATGACCTTAGCCCGCGAACGTTTCACCCGCAGCAAGACCACGCATGTTTCCGGGTACGCAGACTCGCCATATTCTTCCATCACCGCAGAGAGCTAATTGTCAACAGATTGCAGAAGTGTCTGTCTGCTGCTCCGCAGTGCTGCAAAGACTGCAAGCTACCCTTTGAGGCTGTTATTGTAACATTCTTTGCCGATAAATGACAGGCGCTCCTCGTTTGCCATCACCGTTTCCTACCTACAAACGACAACTCCCCCCCCCCCCCCTGCCATAGAGTTACAAGCCAACTTCTTTTGTGCGTTGAAAGAGCCGCGTTCTTCGTTTTCAAGCCCACCACTGAGACGGGGATGCCCATAGCCGCACCTTCCCAGAATGCGCGCCTTTTTTCGTATATGTAAAGATAGGCAGTGGGGCACCGGCTGGAAAAATTTCGGGGGGGGGGGGGGTGCTTCAGCCCGGTCAGCCCATGCCTGCCTACGCCACTGGCCCGTTTAACGGTTCACTTGGCGTGACGTTGCTCACTTGCGCTCTGTCCCTCTGGCCGCTCAAGGCCACGCGGCATGCGTAACGTCACTGCGAAACATGAAGCCGTGTGGCTTTCACTCTAAAAATTGACTAATTTCCCTGCAGTAAGAATCAAACGGTCGCTGCGACAGCACAAGATGGCGATAGACCGCGTAGATTTGATCCGAGGAGTAGGTAAATGTTGTTGTACTTTGTGTGCCTCAATGTGCCTTTGTGGGAACTCATGTGCTTGCTGTTGTAGGTTGCCTGGGAGGTGTAACATGGTGTCTTATTCAAGCGACTGATTTTTCATTTACTCGAGGTATCGGGGCTTGGGAACATCTCGCTGTGGATGTAGGGAAGCCTTTCCATACTGTCCTTGACCCTCCTTACCTTAACGTGGACCATGAAATGCAGGAGATGGACAGCAGCGGTCCAAATGGTGTGGTCGTAGACGACGTTTAGTATGTGTTAATATAGGTCTTAATTCCTAAGATCGTAAGTCTTTTACAGAAAAAGAAACGCGCAGATTGTCTTCATAAACAAACTTCAGTTGCACGATGGGGGACGAAGTTGAGCTCCTGAATACTCAAAGCAACAATACGGCAAAAGTTCGGAAACCACTTCAGCAGAAGAACAAGCCAGACCGCCGCTGGTCAGCGACAACTAATGGCACTGAAAGCAAGGAATCGCAAATGCGACAGACAGACAGACAGACAGACAGACAGACAGACAGACAGACAGACAGACGGACAGACAGACAGACAGACAAACAGACAGACAGACAGACGGACAGACAGACAGACAGACACTGAACTTTATTGAGGTCCTGAGGGACTAGCCGGGGTGTACCCGTTGGGGCCCCCGGTTCGCCGCTGGTTGCTCCCATGTCGGAATTAGGAGGCCAAGCCTCTCCGCTCTTTCACGCGTCCTCTGAGCGACCTTAGACTGGTGATTGAGTTCTGTATTCGTAATGGCCTCGCCCTAGTCCTGTTCGCCGGTGAGTAACGTATCCTGTAACACAGGACACTACCAGAACATGTGAGCTAGAGTGCCGAACTCCTCCCCGCAGTCCGGGCACTGTGGGTCAATTTCGGTGTCAATTCTGTTAAGGAAAGCGCACGAGGGATATGACCTCGTCTGAAGCATCCAAAGCGTGGTCGCTTGAGGCCTACATAATTTTGGGTGCGGAGGCGGGAAGCGCCTGCGCTCCTCTTTAGAGTGGGAGGGGCGTTGTAGCCGATCTGCTCCGGATCCAATGAAGACGTACCGCCGTCGCGGCACGTGAGTTCTCGCGCACGGCGGTGAGTAATGTCATTGGGATTCGGGTGGCCCGGAAGCACGTAGTCGCCCATGTGTGCGGGAAATCACGTGATGTAGTGCACTGCATCGTAATTAGCGCTTGACTTATTTCTCAAAAGCTCCGCTGACTGGCTCACAGTCATTCCCAAAGCGAAAGCCCTCATGGCCGAGCGTGAATCAGTGTAGATAGGCGCCCTCGTTGAATCCTGCATCGCCAACGCAACCGCCAGATGCTCAGCCAAGTCTGCCGTGACAGCGCCTACCGAGGTCGCAGATAGGAGCTCGCCCTTCTCACTGACCACCATGACAGCAAACTTACCGGTGCGCCCTATTGAGCTGCGTCCACGAAAGTTTCCAAGCCGACCGTTTTCTTTGCTGTCGTACTGGCACGAGCGGCTCGCCGGCCCGCATTGTGCCGTCGGTGGATATTTCTAGGGAAAGGTCCGACAACATAGGTCCCTCGGGCGTTTTCGTCCTGCTGAACCATCTGATTGGGACAGTAACGCGGCTGCAAGCCCGCCACTTTCAAGAGGAACGCTGCGAGCGCGCGACCGCGTTGGACGTGCAGCACACCGGCTGCGTCGATTTTCGATCGGAACTCCTGATTACCTTTTCGGACCTCCGAGAAAATTTCACCACCTTTACCGGAATGTGGTCCGGTTCATCTGGAAGCCTCACTTTGGTAGGTGGGCCTCTCTGACGACTTTTACGGACAATTTACGTCTCCACCACTCCGGCGGCGCTGCTAGGCGTAACGGCCATGGCACCTACGGGTGGAATGGACGGCCGGCCCGGCACTGCAACCGCAACCGTGGCAGACACCCAAGTTAGATATGACCCTGACAGCATGATGTGGACCACCATCCCGTCTTCGAACAGCAGACCGGAGCTGCCCCACCCCTTCAAGAGCGCCGCGCTTGCTGCCACAGTCGTTCGCCAAGAGCAGGCGAGGAACGCTCTAATGACGGCCTCCACACGCGCGGCGTGCACGGGCCGTGATTTTCGGCCCGGGCCAGGCCCGAGCCCGCCTCTCGCTGAAGTTGACCCGCCCGAGCCCGGCCCGGTGAATCAAAGTGAGGCCCGCACCCGGCCCGAGCCCGGAAAAAAAACTTCACGTACCCGGCCCGGCCCGGCCCGGCCCGAAAATCAGGCCCGACCGAGGCCCGAGCATGGAATCTCGAGCAAGAAGAGAGACCCCTTCGGGACACCGACTAGTGCGGACGCCACCGCATCGAGCTCCACAGTTTTGCTGTGTTTCGCGGGTGCTCCTCCTCAGCACCCGGGAAAGATTGACATCCTTATAGTCACGAGGTCCAGCGGCACCGGTGGATACCATAGCTTTGGACCTGGGATTGATTTTCACGCCGCTGCGATTCCGAGACGACTCCCACCCCGCAGCGGTACCGCTAAGCCTACCCTCGGGTAGGGGAAGCGGCAGCTGCAACGCGGGAACGCCGATGGCGTGCTTCCAACAAACGGTGACGACTGCGCCCGCCCCGGCAGCTACGGCAGCGTCTGCGGTGGACCAGCGTCTGCGGTATTCTCGCACACGTATTCGGCATTGACCATAAACTTCCTCGACGTTTCCGTAAGAATATCGGACAATAGGCTTGTTACATCAGTCTACAGAAAACCAACTGACCGACACCAATACCTCCATTTTAAAAACAGCCACGTTAAGCACTGTAAGCTCGGCATACCATACAGTCAGTCCCTTCGGTTCAAGCGGATATGTTCTGACGCGGCGGATTTTGCCTCCAACTGTGAACAACTAAGCAAGGACCTCACTCGTCAACAATACCAGCCGTCTGTCATCAATGATGCCATCAAGAAATCTAGCAAGCAGGACCGCCGTTACTTAATAAGCAAACCAAAATCTGATTCCGTAAACACCACTCCAAATCTCATTCTAACGTATTCAGCCTCACCCCCTAACATAAACAGTATCCTTAAAAAGCACCACAACATCCTTCTCGAAAGCGAAAAGTTGAAAAGCGTCTTCCCTGAACCTCCACGTGTTGTCTACAGACGGGCGCGAAATATCAGAGCCATTGTAACGTCATCTAAGGTGAACACTCCTACATTCACAGGCACCGGCCCCTGCAACAAACCCAGGTGCAAGCTATGCCCGATGATGAATAGAACGTCCACAGTAAACAGCACTGCGTCGCCATTCTTTTACCAAATAAGAGGAAATTTTGACTGCGACAGCTCAAATATTGTCTACCTTCTTGAATGCACCGTGTGCAACGCCCAATACATTGGCCAAACTGAGATTCCATTCAGGATAAGAATAAACAACCACAGGGCACACATAAAGACCCTGCCCCACCTTCCTCTATCCAAGCACGTAAATGATCTTAGTCATCCCTTCCATACATTCACAGCTGTGGTGCTCCAATCTGATTTCAAAACGCATTATGACCGGGAGGTTCGCGAATCTTACCTTATTCACAAATTCAATACTGCGTCTGGTGGCATCAACGAAAGTACAGGCCGACTATCTTGCTTGCCCTGTCAGGCAACTAAACCAATTAACGAAGCAAGCGACTAAGTGTCTTTAATATTTTATATTCCTTCTTATCATTATTGTTGTTTCTTAAGGGCTCCACATGCAAATCTATGTGCACTATGAACTCCCGGAAGTCTTATATTTCCTCTCTTTTTTTGCTTTCTCTCTCTATTTTCTTTCTGGTGCACATTCATGGCGCTCCTGTTGAGATGCAGAAATGATGGTCGATTTCATTCTGAACGCATTGTTATTTTTTTTGTATGTGTCCCGATTCTTTCTCATTGGATTTATTTTCGTTTGTTACCTCGCGATATTTGGTTCCCCATCACGTTTATTGCTGTCTTTCTCTTATTGTTGTCTGATATGTCTTGTTCATTTCACACTGCACGCGCACAAGGTGCAAATATGTCTTGTGTGCCCTCGGCGCTCACTCGGGCAGTGTCTCCTGTTGGGATGCGGAACTGATTGTCGATGTCCACCGGTTTTATTTTACTTTATTCTTATTGTTAATTTCTTGTTTGCTCTGATTTCATTTATTTTCATGTATTATCTTAGGACATTTAATTCCCATCATGTTTCTTGTTGTCTTTCTCTCATTTTATCTGGTATATTTCACTCAGATCGCGCCGCGCGCGCAAGGTGCAGATGTATATTGTGTCCCCTTGGCTGAACATCGCGCGCTTTCGTTAGAGAACGAGTTCCACGGAGTATGACTCGTCAAACTAAACGACTCTTCTTTCTGTGTGGTGTTTTCCCTTCTTTTATTCCTTTTTTATTTTTCTCTATTTTGTGTGTTTGTGTGTACATGCCTTTAACGAACCAAACCATTCAAGGTTGTTCGCGGATGCGCTACGTTTATCTATCCTCCATTTTCCGTGAACCACGACGCGGTGGCGATCCTTTGAACTATACTGGTACCGACCGCGCACAGAGCAAGCTGTTTTTCTCCCGTTTCCCCGCCCCTCCTCTCTGTACTCCCCACACAAGAACGACATTTGGCTTCAGCGGTTCCGCGCTGCACTGCGGGAGTCGTAGCACCAGGACTCAGCACCCGTTCTTTGTTATGGAGGCGCCGTGCGGACGCAGACGTCATCTTGGACTGGCCTTTGCTTCCTGGACACACATCTGTATCCCACCCCCCCCCACCCCGCTTCTTTTTTTATTTTATTTTTTTGTGAGCTCCCCCCTTTCCACCCCCCCCCCTATGCATGTTCGTTAAGTATATATATATATATATATATATATATATATAGAGGCACTAGATCTTGACTTGCAATGAAGTGCCGGTGGAAGATTTCACTTGTGCGTAGTTGAACCATAAGGATTCGTAGTGTGCGCGTTAACTAAATTAATCCGGAACTCGGCACGATCTACGATGAACCTCCGGAGCTTCGCCCGCTCATCATCATTCACTCCGTGGATGCTCCGTGGAGGCTTTTTGACCCCGGCCTTCAGCATCCCAAATGATGGAATGTTGGAATCAATAAAGTTTCAAAGTCTCAAAGAGTTGTTGTATGCTGCATCTAGTTTCTGCTGATTGATGGTAATAGCTGTA
This sequence comes from Hyalomma asiaticum, assembly GCA_013339685.2. Lineage (NCBI taxonomy): Eukaryota > Metazoa > Arthropoda > Arachnida > Ixodida > Ixodidae > Hyalomma > Hyalomma asiaticum. The sequence goes on along the minus strand of CM023488.1, from coordinate 92,175,272 downwards.
GTATTGGTCGGCTGTAGCGCAGAATGCCATCCACATAAGATTTGTGTAGGAGCACCATCGAGTGGAAGTCCTACCCGATCGTGCTCCCGCCACGTATCGGAGCAGTTGTGACTGCAGGTAATCGTGCACAAAGCTTTCTCACTTGTGGCGACCAAGACGTGCTTCTTTCATTCACCACCCCGAGAAACTTTTGAATTCGCACGTATGGAAGAGCACGTCCACGGAATATTAATGGGTAATTTTTCATGTTCCTCCAAAAAAAGGCCATGACAGCACTCTTCTCTGAAGACAAGTGCAGACCTCGATTTGTCAAATAGAGCGAGATGGCTGCCAGTGTTTTTGTAAACGTTGTTGAGTGATGTATAGAGTGATGCACTCCATATGCCAAATCATCTGCATACATTGTGGCGCAAACACCGCGTGGCAACTTTTCCTTCAGATGAATTAGGGCTAGATTGAACAACAATGGGCAAAGTACTGCGTCCTGTGCTACACCCTTCTGAATAGAGCGGTAGGCAGTACGTCCTTCTGTGGTGTTCATAAATGGTTGTCCTTGCAGACGATCCGCAATCCATGCGTATCTTTCCTCCAAGGCAAACAGCTCTCAGAGCTTGAAGTCTGTTCAAGGGACTGTAGTAAAAGGCTGTTATTAACTAGAGAAAGAGGAACTAGAGTAGACGGAGCGCGCGACAGAGTGACGAATGTGAAGCGCGAGAGCTTCGGAACGCCGACGGGCAGATCGATCGTGGTAAGCGAGCCAGAAGCGGTACGTTCGACCCAAGGAAGCAGACGGACCGAGCTGCTGCCATCAGACGAGCTTGGCATTTCCCTGCGGCGAAAGAGTGCTCCTGACTGAACATTGCGGGCTGTTCCCGTGGTGCACGTGCGAGCGGGCCAGGGTGAGCAGCTGACCCGGCGCCAGGTTGTGTGTCCGAGACCAACCAGATACCGAGTCGTGGCTATGGTGCTGAATCTGCTCGGGTCCGGCACAACCAACTGCTGAGGGCGTGACCACAGTGCCGCGTATATTCCAGTGCAGCACAGCCATTTTCCGAGGGCCTTGTCCTGGTGCTACGTCGGGTGCATCGTATTCCGATGCGCTCCTGAGAGAGCAGCTCAGGATCTCCTCGTGTCCTCGTGCACGACTATTCGTGGCCTCTCATGCTGCAAGCATGCGCCGCCTAAAATGTCGGCGGTGCTGTGAGTGATCTCTGACGAACTTCTAATAGACTCTAAGTTAGTCAAGATGCGCGAGTTATTCGCGTGAGCTTGGGTGCCAGACTTAAGGAATAAGGCTTATAGGAAGAGTCATTGTGGTTTGGCTGTTGAAAGTGTGCGTATCCGTTTCCTTGTGTTTTCCTGTCCCTGATTTCGATGTCAGTGTCTGAGGGCCCAAGAACAACTACATGGGTCAACTAAAATAGACATCTAGCATATCATTAGAATCCACTTATGAATAAGGAAGGCACACCGTTTGTCGCAGCTTTCAACTGAAATATAAACACATGAAGCACACAAGCACACACACAACCGACCAAGCAGTAAGGGGCATCGAAGCCGGGCACCGAGGTGCCAAGCCACCACGATACCACGAGGCTGCGGTCGCTCCTCCAACGCGGTATCTATATAGTAAGTAAACATACTACGCTGCATTTATGATTATGGCGCTTGTGTAGTGTGAATCGACTTCTAATGTGTTTTCTATCATAGCAATGTAATAAACTATATGTATGTTCGACATGCCTTTGTCCAACTTTGCTCGATCCCGTAGGAATACTCCGAATGACGCTTATGATACGCACGTCAGCCCCCCGTAGCGTGCGTTTTACCTCCACAAAAAAAAAAAACGCCTGTGCTGTGCACTGACATGAGCGCCAATATTACGCCGTACCGTGAGCTACGATTCGGTCATCAATGCGCTGTCGACGTTCCACCTTGAGCACAGACTCACCCACGCTCTTTGCACAAACCTTAATCATAGGCATAAAACTTGGCTTAATGTCTGCTAATATACGTTGGTGAAGAGCGAAACCGAAACTGAGTGAAGCTGGAGTAGACGAATAAGAACCAGCGCAAACTCGTGACGCAAGACCGCGTGCCAACGTTCGAGATAGTTCAGCGTTCGAGCAAGACGATTCTCAGACGGACGTCCGGTCCGGGGAACCTGGCGACGTCCTCTCGGCGCTGTTGTGTTCCTGCGCTCCGGTTGGGTCCAGTGTTCTGCGAAGGGTCCAGTGTTCTGGCTGCCGTTCCTGACAGCTGGCCGACCCACGAACGCGGCCTGTACTCTGGCTGGGTGACTAGCCCAGAGACCATCCGAGGCACCGCTGTTCCGGCTGCCGTTCAAGGCACCTGATCCCGTTCTACTGCCGTGCCAGGTGGCTGACCCGTGTCCAGGATGCGGCCAGAGGAGCATAGTAGCTTCTCTGCTACTGAGCTGCCACGGCGGCTCATACCGCTTCTGCGGCACGAAGCCGTGCTACCTTGTGGGCCGGCGCACGCTGACGCCGTCAACGAGACGGGCATCGCATCCACCCACGGAAGTCCGCGCCGACGCGTCCACGGGCCACGACAAAGAAACATGGCGAGAGACACGCTTATTTGTCGAGCAGTAGGACTGCTTTAACTTAACTAGTTGCCTGGATATGTGACATTAAGTGTTCATGCATATTTGCCTGTACGTAGTATGTAAATAGAGTTAGTGTTTTGTGTGTGAGCGCACTCGTGGCTCGATTGCGTTCCTTTGCTGAGCGGACCTGTGCCCACACCTTGAAAACACCCCTCTTTCCATCACATTGTCAAACAATTCCCCGTAGGCAGTTTCATCGCTGCTTCACATGACACCGATTCCCGCAATGTGTGGCATATGTACGATTTTTTGACACGCGCTTTTCTTGCCTAAGACAGCTTTTTCACTATTTACCTGCTTATCACTGTGTTACCACCTGTTTTCCCGATGTATATATGTGATCCTACAATAATAAACCCTCACTTGGTAGTCCGTACTTCTGTTTCTTCTTCGTGTCCGTGTTTGCTTCGTCACAGTACCCATGGATCCCTTCTCTCCCCGGATAAATCGAAACTCTCCACTTATGACCCGCGCGAATAATTCGCGCCACACCGAATTTCTACCGCAAGTTAAAGTGACAGACAGACAGACAGACACGTTAAAGTGACAGACAGACAGACAGACAGACAGACAGACAGACAGACAGACAGACAGACAGACAGACAGACAGACAAGCAAAGTGAATTCCCGGTTTTGTGGATTCTGAAGCACAACTTGGAACTAAAAGGTCATGCATACGTAAAACAACTAATTCTGTTGTCGTTGTTTTGTGGGGTTTTACGTCCCAAAACCAGTTCTGATTATGAGAGACGCCGTAGTGGAGGGCTCCGGGAATTTCGACCACCTGGGGTTCTTTAACGTGCACTGACATATCGCACAGCACACGGGCCTCAACATTTCGCCTCCATCCAAATTGCAGCCGCCGCGGCCGGGATTCGATCCCGCGACCCTCGGATCAGCAGCCGAGTACCTTAGCCACAAGACCACCGTGGCGGGGCAAAACAACTAATTCTCTATTCTTTCATCGTAATCCCGGTCTCTCCATTTGCACAATGATCCAATAGGACATTCTGAACTGTTTCTGACCCTTTAGTGAAAGTAACAACCAAATTTGTAGAAAAAGAAAACTGCGACCTCGGCAATGTAGTACGACAGTGCAATTAGCCATGTGCTCTTTTGGAAAAACTTGGCACGTATCGACATGATTTTTTCAGTACAGTGTGAATTCTTGTAGGCCCTCAGTAAGTGTTTTCTATACTTTACAGCATAGCAAATAAATGGGTATAGATTTGTCACGCCTATGTCTGCCCCCTCCCCCCAACGCCGGTTCTCTATGACCAGATTAAGTGCTCCTATGAACCAGATTAAGTGCTCGAGGCTGTTCGCAGCTTGAGATAACACGAAAGAATGCACTCAAAATATCTGAAAAAATCTGATGTTATCTTAACTCTTTTGCATGCATTCTGTAAAACACAACATTACGAAAGCGTACGACGTGTAGTCTTAAGAATTGCTTCTTTAGGCAAAGTGGTTAGGGCGTCTCACAGCGCTGATAAGCAAGGAACAGTAAGAAAATTTGAAGAGCTTACCCACGAGGGGGGCGTATATCCAAGAGCTTCCTGTAACCGGAATAGCTGGTATTCTTGGCACATCACTAAATGGCTTGACAGGAGAAACCGGATCGGCATTCAACCCAGTGGTTACGGTACTTCGTAGATTTGAAATATGAACATTGCTTGAGATGCCTGCCAAGTTCCGCCATCCTGTTATTCTTTTGAACATACTTGGACGCTTTGCACTACACAGTAAAAATGTTTGGTTTACAGTAACATTGCCGGCACAGACCTGCAGCTCTCAAATAGCGAAACCCAGCGGATGTACTTCTGACGCGACGTCTCAGGAAGTGGACCCATGCCGAATTCCGAACCCCATTTTATCGTATTTACGCACGCCGTTGTAATAAGTTCATTGACACGAAGCATCAGGCACATATATGAGGCAAACAGCGTGGGCCCACATGTGAACACCCAGCCTGAAGAGGAGGCTTCTTGATAAGAGTTTCCTGTGTGTGTGTGTGTGTGTGTGTGTGTGTGTGTGTGTGTGTGTGTGTGTGTGTGTGTGTGTGTGTGTGTGTGTGTGTGTGTGTGTGTGTGTGTGTGTGTGTGTGTCGCGCGCGCGCGTTTGCAGGTACAGTAGTAAGTGTAGTACTATCCTGCAAGATATACATCGGCCAAACTGGCTGATTAATGACCGTTTGGCAGAGCACGCTTTGTCTCTCACAAACGGGACAGGATCACACTGCACAGAATGTAAAAGTAAATACAAGGTGGCTCGCGAGAAAAAATTTGGTGATCACTGTATCAGCCTTCCGTCACAATTTACCAGAATGAGTACAACGTTCTGGTTGATAGGATTTTATTGAGTGGTGTTCATACAGATCACCTTATTTTCCCTGCTCTTCTGCGCATACTTGAGGGTTGTAAAGCAAAGTTTTCGGACGAATAAATCTTAGTTGCGAGTTTGCGCTTGACGGCGTTTTTGTTTCTTCTCCTGGTCCGTGTTTTCGCGCCAATCGCTAAGCTATAAAATCTTAGTCTCGAAAAGCTTGACCAAAAACCTTGGCCCTGGCTACAAGATCACCAGCATGACTCATGGTGACCTCTTTTCTCGAGGTTAAATACCAGCCACAATTTCGACGTCTTAGCAGTCTTAATTCATTTACACGGACACCGATTACAATTTCGCCACACAGGTACATGAATACTGCCACGTGCAGGAACAGAGTGCTTACTAGCAAGAACGGTAAAGAAATGTATTTACAGATTATATATATACAGGGAGCGGCCGTTGCAGCCAAGATGGAAGGACAGCACCAACAACAGCAACAGTGTGAGCGCTCCTCCAGTCATCGTCTTCGTCACTTACCTGCGTCACGTGCCGTCACTTACCTGCGTCACTTACACTGTCACGTGAAGGATGGCGCGCTTTCACTGAGCAGGAACGCTTCGTAACAATCGCGTCAGATACATGCTTGACTTAACCGACGTGGAGCTTCTCGATGGATGGAAAGACCAGATTATCAGGGTAATGTAGGCGCAGGAACAACACTCAGAGTGACACGAGGTGAAACGAGATGAAAGTGAGCGCTTGTCCTGTCTCCTCATGTCACTGTGAGTGTTGTTCCTGCACCTACATTACCCTGATAATGAATGTGCACCATCTTTGGTAAGTGCCCTTTGGTAAGTGCCGTCGCACGGGGCTGACATTTGTTATTAATAAGTTCGTGCGCCCATCGATAACATTTACAATTCCTCGTGCGACTGAGATGCCGTGTGTAAATAATAAGGGAGTAATTTGTTCTGCAATTCCTTCACAATTAAACGGTTCGTCGCACGCCACATAAACAAGGATACATGACCGCGGTGGGACGACCACGGCGTCTTCGATTACCTCAAAGGAGTTGCGTTGTGGCGGTAAGAAGTGATTTAAGTCAGGGCTCTCTTGAAAAGTTACCAAGCCGTCCGGAATGCTGATTATTGCTCCATATTCCCTCAAAAAATCCGTGCCTATGATCAAATCTTTACAGGACGTTGAAAAAACGACAAAGGTAGCCACGAAGGAAGAGTCTCCTATGTTGACTCTAGCGGTACACCTCCCGGCGGGCATGAGCAATTGGCCACCTGCTGTTCTAATATGCTGTCCCGTCCATGGCGTTTTGACTTTCTTAAGGAGGTCGGCTAGCTCTTGACTCATTATGGAATAATCTGCTCCAGTGTCGACTAAGGCGGTCTCTTGCTGTCCGTCAACGGAAACAATAACATCTGCACTCACGATTTCGTCGGTATCAGAGTTTCTTGGCTTAACGGCTTTCGGCATCGGATTCATGGGGGGCTTTTCGTCGTCCTGTTCCCGGCTTGCAACCTTACCCCGAGAGGTCGCTGCCGTTAGTTTCGCCGGAGTGGGCTGGGCGACCTTCTTCCTTGGAGGTTAGCGGAAGTACGTCCATTCGGCGGTGTGGGTTGGGCGGGAGACGGAGAGCGTGACCGTCGACCAAACTCGGCCGGGTAGTTCTGCGAAGAGTAGTTCTGAGTGCGCGTTCCAGCAGGTCTTCAAAAATTCAGCGTCGTCGCGGCGTGGCATGTAATCGTCACTGGTACGTCGGCTGTCATACCATGACCGAAGGGGGCGAAATTGTGTTTCCCGATACCAACAATAGCGGGAAATATGGCCACCCCCCCCCCGCAGTTAAAACATAGGGGCCGCCTATCCACAGTGCGCCATGTGTCCGTTCTGCGATTTTGCGGATGCCTCCAGGTTTCGTCTTGCGGTGGTGACCAAAGCGCGGTTGACGGCGGCTGGTGGTAGGACGGCATCGGCTCAATGGGCGGATGCCTGATAGCTTCCTGCGGCGATGTCCAAGGCGTTGCTCTCGGCGGCTGGCGGTACGGTGGTACGGGCGTAACAGCTAGTGGACGTTGGACAGCGTCGGCGTAGCTTACAGGACGCTGCTCTTGACCAGCATCGCGTGCAGGAAACACTTGCCTAATTTCATAGCGTACGATTTCAGCCACAGACGCCACAGGTGATTCCATTTCCGATGGCCGAAGCTTCTGGATTTCTTCACGGACGATCTCCCTGATTACATCACGCAGCGAGCTGTGATAGTCCACGGTCATCACAACGGCGTTTGTATGGAAGCCAGTGGATAAGCGATCGTACTGCCTGGACCTTAGATGGAGCGCTCGTTCAATACCAGTGGCTTCCTTAATGAAGTCAGCCACGGTACTCGGGGGATAGCGCACAAGCCCGGCGAATAGTGGCACGTTTACGCCACGCATCAGGTAGCGCAACCTCTTGTCCTCTGTCATGTTAGGGTCAGCTCGAAAACATAGGCGAGTCATGTCTTCAGCAAACATGGCCACAGTTTCGTTCGGTTTCTGTATGCGCAGCTCAATTAGTTGCTGAGCACGGTCCCGTCGGTCGACACTATCAAATGTCTCAATGAGCTGATGTTGAAAATCCTCCAATGTGTTGATGCTATTTTCACGGTTCTCAAACCACGTGCGAGCACTGCCGTCAAGAGCGAAATACACATGGGCGAGCTTTTTTTTCCTCATTCCAGCCATTGACCCTGGCAACACGTTCGTACTGGTCAAGCCAGTCTTCAACGTCTTCATGTACACCACCATGAAAGCGATCGGGAATCAGTGGCTGAAGAAGGGTTACCTGGGACGGGCTGTCAGTAGCGCTGGCCGGTGGAACTTAAGGTAGTTGTGTGTGGCTGGCGTTCGCCATTGGCAGAGGTTCACAGTGCCTGGACGAGCTTTCCTGAAGGGGGCTGTGCTCCGGAGCGAGGCCTAGCAACCGCCGACTGAAGCGATGTACAGGAGTCGTAATAGGTGATGGGCTGGATGAACGGCTCCCAGGAGGAGTGCGGAGCATCAGGCAGGTTACCCAGCACCTCCACCAGTGTCGCGGTTCAACGCGAACAAGTGACAACACGTTGCAAGAGACAACGAAATCAGCGTGTTGATGCCACTAGAACATGATGATGATGATGATGATGATGATCCTTCAAATATGGCGCATACCCACTACGGGGGATTGGCCAAGACCTGGAGTGCTTAACTTTTAGCTGGTATATTGTGCAAATACCACAACATGACGAATAAAATAGAATAATAAATTAATAATAATCGGGAGAAAAGTAAAACAGAGGGAAAAAAAAACTATGTAAACTATATGTGCACTTCTACCATCAAAACAGGTAATGTTTTCCTTTTTTCTTAATGTATAGGCTTTATCATAGTTAAGAATTTTGGAATGTGAATAATCACAAACGTAGTCGTTTTGAGGCCTTTATAAATCCACATACTGCATCAAATATGTCCCTGTGGCTGAAGCCCAATACCGAGGCACCAAAAGTAAGAATGACTTCCAATGACAATTTTAGCCCAAATTTAGAAAGCGCAATTTCCAGTTTTCTCTTACTGATGTATACTGGCGGCATTTTAAAAAATAATGGTCAATTGTTTCGATTTCAAGACAGAATGGGCACAGAGGCGATATCACCAGACCAGCCCTGTGCGAGTAAAGATTTAATGGAGGGACTCTGCAGCGTAATCTCGTAATCAGCACTTCAGCTTTTCGCGACGGACACCATTGTCTTTTCCACGGGAATCTTAGATGTCTAAATTCTGTCCACGTTGTTATTGTCTCAATGGCGTCCCTGTGTATCACGTATGCCCGATATCTTAGCGCAGTAGGAAATTCTAATGCTGGAAGAACCGATACTACTGGTCCGTTAAGCGATGCTCTCGCTAACGAATCGGCCATCTCATTTAGATTTAACCCACTATGACCAGGAACCCACAATAATTTTACTAGGTTTATCTGTGGAGGGACTAAAGTGAGGAACGTCTGGAGGGCAGCAGACTTAGGAGAAGCTGTTAATGTAGTGCAGACTGAAAGAGAATCTGTTAAGATCACCGCACTGACTGCATCTGACGGGAGTTTCCGCAAGGCTAAGATTATCGCTACAAGCTCAGCTACAAATACAGGGGTGTAATCTGGGAGTCTTAATGCATACGACCAGGTGAGCGACGAGGAGAAAATTCCCACCCCTGCCTTTTCCTCTATCACGGAAGCATCTGTGGCTATTATGTATTTAGTTTGTGCATGAGCAAGGTAATCTTGCAACAAGTTGTTTAAGAGCTTGTGGCAATGAAATTTAGAATTATTGGGGAAAATATTATCGAACTCAATATTTATATTCTGATTTGATTCCGCTATTGCAATTACCTCTCTAATATTCACGTTTATGCTATCTAACTGTTTTTGTACAAAAACAATTTGGGGTGTGTGAAAGCGTGGCCAATGAGCTAAGAAGAATGAATCAGGATCTTTTATAAAGACATATTCCGATCGTCTAAACGGAACGCTGTAAAATTTTAGAAACGTTTGGACCGTTAAGATGCGGAATCGGCAGGGCAATGTTGGCAGGCGCGCTTCTTGGTACAGAACATTGTTTGCGACAAACTTAGGGAGTCCCAGACACAGACGCAAGGCTTCACGCTCTAATACAACCAGAGGCTTAATTTTATAAGCAGGGCAGCCAGAGAATAGAATACACCCAAATTCTAGAATCGGGCGCATGTACATTTTATAAATCATTAACATAGTGTCTCTACGAAGACCGTATTGTTTTTTGCTCAACCGGCGTAGTATACCTAAGGCATGCTGCGCCTTTGAAGCTACGTTTTCTATGTGCGGTCCCCAATTGAGTTTTTCGTTATAAGTAATTCCCAGATATTTGAGAGAGGTCACCTGTGGAATAACGTCATGCTTGTACACTAAAGAAATGGAAATAGGGACTGCGAATGGGAACACCATTAATGCACATTTACTAACATTTAACGTCATGCAAAGTTTGTCCAACCAGACCTCGAGCATACCCATGTATCTTTGTAAATTTTGGTAAAGCGCCGAAATGTCACTGTCTGCCGCAAAAAACGCAATATCATCTGCATATACATAAACTTGAACGCCCTGCCATTTGGGGATTGAGCTCATTAATACATTAAATAGTACTGGTGATAAAACTGCTCCTTGTGGAACACCTCGGGTCTGTTTAGACGAGCAACATCCGTCCTTAAAACAATAAAATTCTCTGAACCTCAAAAATTCTGCTACCCACGCGATCATGTATTTAGGAAAGTTGTAACCCTGCAGAGTACTGAGCAAAACGGAATGTTCTACGCTGTCATATGCTTTAGCAATGTCCAGTGTCACTAAGGCTGCATGCTGTCTTCTTTTCTGAGCAAGTTGGATTCGGCTTTCTAAATCAGCATGAGCACACCAGATGGAGCAGTTAACTCTGAAACCTATTTGATTTGGATTTAGTATCAGATTGTCCGTCATCCAGGTAGTTATTCTGCCGTGCAATACTCTCTCTATCAACTTGACCATATTCGACGTTAGAGAAATAGGTCTGATGTTGTCCACGTTATACCCTAATTCTTGTTTTTTAAGTAAGGGGATTACCTTAGCTACTTTCCACTCATAGGGTACCCAAGCCTTTTTCAACGAATAGTTTATAGTGTCGAGAAGATCGCCAGGAGACACATTAAATAAGATTTTTATCATCGATACCGTTATGCCATCAGGACCAGGAGCTGAAGAGGGTAATAATCTGATCACTTGATCTAACTCAGATAATGAGATTTCAGTAAAGTCAGTCGCTGGGGCTGGCTTTTCCAGCACTTTAGATATGGACGATGTGAATCTACCTGCCAGCCCAACAGCAATCTGTTCTAGCGATTTAGTCATTTCATCTGGTGACAGCCTTACGTAATCTGCATTAACTGGCGTTGGTAGGATTTTACGAGACCTGAGATATCTAAACAAGGATTTCTTGTTTTTAGGACTCGAAAGGAATTCAAAATGTCTTTTATCATACTCTTCTTTAGCTATAGCGACTGTGCGCTTAAATGTCGCGGAGAAAAATTTGTAATCTACCCAGTTTTGAGGGGACTGGTTATACATAAGCTTCTTCCATGCTGCCTGACGTCTTCGGTGATCCCGAGTACAGTCTGCAGTCCACCAAGGGCTGTACGAAGGAGTCTGCGCTGATGCAACCTTAAACTCGGCGTTTTTGTGTGTTCTTTTAATTACAGCACTTAGTTTCATGGCTTTGTTGTCCTCACCATCATAATCAGATGTCAAAGCTGATTTTAAATCCTTTTTAAATTTTGTATAATTGACAAATACTCGAACCTGTATACCTTCAATCTTTACTAGGCAAGTAATATCAAACATGATTGGGAAGTGGTCACTATTTGTGGCACAGTCCAAAGCACTCCACGCACTACTAGAAATTGACGAACTAATAAAGCTTAAGTCCAAGGCAGAGCGGAACCGATCACGGATAAATGTAGGCGTTCTGGAATTAAGACACCTAAGATTGTTGTCATTTGTCCACTCCCACAAACGTTTACCGCATTGGTCAGTTTTAAAACCCCAACACGTATGGTGTGAGTTGAAATCTCCAACAACTATTTTGTCTTTGCACCATGAAGGCAGAGCTAAGTCCAAGCTTCTAGTGGTTTGCACTCCTGTAGGAAAATATACATTAACTAATGAAAAGGGCGGGCAACCAGGTAGAGTTACATCTAAAGCAAATATCTCACTGTCTGGGCACATGTGTTTATATGATATTTTTGCTTTTATACTTAGTCCATGCTTTATAAAAAATGCTAAACCGCCACCTTTAGATGGGCGGTCCAATCGAAACGATCGATAGCTATTTAAATGAAAAGATTGATGCCCTGAAAGCCAGGTTTCCTGTAGTGCTATAATATCTGGACTGAATTTTGATGATAAGTACAATAGATCAGTTACCGCGGAGTGAATAGATCGACAATTCCAATGAATAATCTTGAGGGACGCTATGGTTTCGCAAGAATAGCCTCAGCAACTGCCTTGCTTAGGATACTTTCCTTCAGGAAATTGCTCTTAGATAGATTGTCCTTGAGTTGTTTTTTGGATTTGAAAGGAATAGCCAAAGGTGCTTTTTTTGACAACGGTGATCGAGTACGCTTTAAAGATCGGGGATCCAGCTCCATGTCATCAGACTCCTGCACCTCATCGATGTTGCCATCGTTTTGAATCTGATTGGCACTGGCAACATGGTCTGCAGATTGAGCATCCTGGGACGATACAGGGGACGTCGCTTCCTCTGATAATTGTGAGCGCTCATTATTTTGAGGCGTCAGAGTAATAGGCGCTGATGTGCCAAAAATCTGTGCCATCTGGTTGCTAAATATCTGTATCAAGGACTCGCATAAGGTTCCAGCTAGGCGTTCCATAGCCTTTTCCATTGCCCTTTCGACCACATCAGCAATGGTGAGAGAAAGAGAGGCTTCCATTGAAGTTGCGTGGCGGCTAGCAGCTCCGGCGTAACCCTGCGATCTAGATTGAATTTCATTTATGGCGTCTTTACGCGAACAACGTTTTTGTTCCACAATTTCAAGAATTTGCAATTCTCGAGCTTTAGCAGAGCAATTCGCATCATCAGCCGAATGTCCTTCATTACAGAGGCAGCACTTTACTTCTGAGCTTTTGCACTCACTAGAGTTATGGCCTTCTCCGCACACTCTGCACCTAGGAGAGGACCTACATCCTCTCAATGTGTGTCCATATCGCCAGCACTTCACGCATTGTAGAGGGCGAGGAGACAGCGTGTCTACTCTATAAATTAAAGGCCATGCCTTGATTTCCTTCGGCAGAATGGACCCAGCAAACGTGACTATCACCGATTCCGTCGGAACCTTAGTCCTGTCAACTATCCGTCCACACCGATAAACAGAAATAGCACCTGCCGGAGAAAATAAGTCGAGTACCTCTGGTGGTGTCAAGTTAACATCAACTCCGCGGACAATTCCTTTAACGCAGGCCAAGTGGGGGGGAATGAAAGCGCTCACCGGACAAGATGCGAATGCTGAGCACTTAAGGAGGTCCTGAACACAGGGCTGGTCTGAGGAAAAACAGACGATACCTCCTCTGCCAAACTGGCGGACTTCCGTGATGTTCTGGTAATGGGCTGTCACCGTGCGAAGTTCCGCCTGAATCGTTTTCGGATTCTTCATCCGGATGATGCCATCGGTAGTCGGGACTAGGGCCACTGGGACTGATGTGATGCCGTTGCGCAAAAATATGTCCACAGGTAAATCCTGCGGAGAAACAGAAGCAGACCAGAGGAAGGCCCCTGGCCCTGGAGAGGAAAACGGCATCGATCTGCTTTGATCAGGACAAAGTGCACTTAATAACGATCAGTAACACTAGCAATACGAGCTACAATTCACAAAAAAAAAAACTCAGCAACTACTCAGGTCTAGGCCAGAACCCGGGGAGCAGGCGAACACAACCAGCCCTTGTTCGATCGCTGGCCAGCTCGCTGAAGATCCTTGTTCTCGTCTTCTTCGTCTTCTTCGGTCTGGAATTTCCCCCTAACCCCACTAGCCGGAGTTCTTTCTTTCTTTCTTTTTTCCTTGAAGTTTGGCTCTTGCCCACTACGGGGGATTGGCCATGAAGCCGGCGGTTAATATAAAGAGGGAAAAAAAATTGAGCTAAAACAAAGGAAGAATAAAGAATCGGTAACGTAAGTAAGAATGAAATGTTAGAAAAAGATAGGCTATTTATAATAGAAATGAACTATAATAAAATAATTTGAGGTTTAATCAACTAGTGGAAGCAATTTCGAGGTACGAAGATTTGGATTGAATGATGATTAGCAATGAATTCTTTTTGTGTCACGAAGGAAATTGCACATGGCTAAGCAGACGTTCCTGTTGCTATAACCTAGTGAGGACGCTCCAAAGGAAAGAATGTTCTGAGAATTTAGGGGAATGTTTAAATTCCTGAATAAAATTTCGAAATGCCTTTTTCTCTGACTACTATAGCGCTGACAGGTAATTAAGAAGTGATCAATGTTTTCAGGCTCTCGACAATAACAGCATAGCGGAGATGGCACCAGACCAAACCTGTGTAAATAAAAGTTCAATGGAGGGATACGACAGCGAAATTTTGTTATTGCCACTTCCAGTTTACGAGAGGGACACCACTTATTATCCCAAACAAAAGAAAGATGTCCATATTCTTCAATTGGTAACTTCATTTTTAAAGAATCTTGAACTAAAGAGTACTTTCGGAATCTCGACAATGTAACGAAGGCAGTAGTAGGCACCATGGACATTACCGGCCCATCTAGGGACCACCGCGCGAGAACATCAGCCATCTCGTTTATAAATATGCCACGATGGCCCGGCACCCACACCAATCGCACTTCACGCACGTGGGGAGGAATTAATGATATGAATGTGTTTAGAACAGAAGACTTGGAAGGAGAAGCTGAAGCGAGGGATGTGCATACCGAAAGCGAATCAGTCACTATAACAACTGCCGAATTTTGTACAGGAAGTTTGCGAATGGCTAAAAGAATGGCTAAGAGCTCTGCTTCAAATATAGGAGTATAATCCGGGAGGCGCAAGGTATATGACCAGGAGGAAGTCTCTGAAAAAATGCCCACTCCCGCTTTCTCCTCACGCATGGATGCATCCGTCGCAATTATATCATCAATTCCCAATTGACATAAATGATCTTCTAATAAGCCTATTAAATATCTGGAAGGTAGGAGTTTGGCATTAGAAGGGAATATATTATCCAATTCAATTTTAGCATTGGCCAATGGTTTATCCGTTGAGACGATATCGCAAATGTTAACATCTAAAGCCTCTAGTTGATTCTGCACAAACAAAACTTGAGGTCTGTATATGCGAGACCAAGGCTCATGAAAAAATGTTAACGCTTCAGTGCAGAATACGAAGTGTGACCGCCTCTGTGCAGACGCATAAATTTGCAAATATGTTTTGACAGTGAGGATACGGAATCTGCAAGCTAACGTGGGGATTCGGGCTTCTTGGTACAGAACATGATTTGCAATAAAGTTTGGTACCTTGAGACAACTCCGAAGAGCCTCTCGCTCTAAAAGAACCAAAGGATTAATCTTGTATGCCGGACCACCAGAGTATAAAATGCAACCAAATTCTAGAATCGGACGAACATACATACGGTATATCATAAGAAGAGTGTCTCTGCGTAACCCAGAGGGGTGCTGGCCAAGTCTGCGTATCATCCCAACAGCGCGAGTAGCCTTACATTTAATGTGCTCAATATGGTGGCGCCAACTCAGTTTATGATCATAAAACACACCTAAATACTTCATGCACTCTGTTTGAGGGATTATTTCCTGGCGATACTGAAGGGAAATGTTTACTGGATCATTCAAAGGAAAAACAATAACAGAACTTTTACTAACATTTAAAGTCATGCTAATTTGAGTAAACCATAACTCTAGTCTTCCTAAATAAGCTTGTAAGATTGCATGCAATGAGTGAATATCACCAGCAGCAGCCGGAGTTCATTGAAACACATAAGTCGTCGTCGTCGTCTTTGTGCCTACACAGAACGCACGCGTCAATATTATTTTCTGAAAGGACCGCGAGGATGCTACCTCATCATCTGGATGTGTGGCCATGATATTCAACAGAAGTGTAGCATATGTCAGCACTTTTCGCTTCAAACCACACTCGAGGCCGACGCTGTTCGTGCTGCCTTTTCAGATAAATTAGTAACCGTATGCTCGCTCTACATACTGCCGAATTACCAGCTGCAAAAACAGGAATTTCACCCTTTCATTGACGAGCTCCCCGAACCCTACCTGGTTCTTGGAGGCCTCAGTGCACACGGCGGTCTGTGGGGCGAGTGTCGCATCGATGCGAGAGGCCGTCTAATCGAACACTTTCTTTTCTCACCTAGTGCTTGTCTGGTGAACAAGAAAGGACCTACATATTACTGTCTGGCAAACAAAACCTTTTCCTCTATAGATCTCAGCTCCTCCATCCACGTTACCTGTACTTGAATGGAAAGTTATAAGAAAAACCTTACGGGAGAAACCATTTCCCGATACTTCTAAAAACACCAAGACAACATGAATCTCCGTCACAGGTGGAAGGTCCACACAGCAGATAGAAAACACTTGCTAGTACTCTTCTTGTGGATTGACATCACTTAGCCTAGAATTGATGGTGCCGTCGCATATGTCACTAATTTCATTATTTATGCAGCTTCCAAGTGTATTCTCCAAACAAAGGTACTTTCTCGCAAAGGGACGTTCTAGCATTTTTTATACCGCGCTGGTATAAAAAATGCCAGAACGTTCGTAGAAAGCAAAATAAAGCATAGAGGCAATTTCGCGATTCTCCTACTGCGGAAAACCTTCTCAGATTTTAAAAAATGCAGTCACAAGGGAGGAAAACGCGCCGGCTGGCCAGGAGGGAGAGCTGGCAGAACTTTCTATCAGGTATCAGCCCCTATACAGATGAGCCAAAGGTTTGGAATAGGATGAGTAGAGTAAAAGGATGATAAACCAATTCACTACCCCTGGTGAAGACGCAAGGAGACAGCCTGGAGGACCGAGCCTGCAGTGCACTTTTAGAACCTGCGTCTAGTCCATCGCGCTATTATCCGACATTTACAAGACGTAAAGCAAGGGTAGAAAAACAAAACTTAAAACGAAAAAGAGCCAAGAACGGACTATATAACGAACCTTTATGTCTAACTGAGGCACATGCTTCTCGCATGCACTGATGCAACGAATTTGCCCTGCGCTCCCACTGCACATTGTACGAAGTGTAGAAAAACCGGCCCTTGGCATCAAAGAAAACCCTCCCCTGTACAACTCTATATGTACTACATCCGGCGAGATCCACACTGCTTAGATGGAGGCCTTAATTACCCCTATAGACGGTTTCGCCAGCGCTTGCCGTTCTCTGGCAACATCGTGCGTTCACCGGAAACGTGCCCTGGAAAACTTCCTGTTTACGTTGTTTTCGCGTGGTTTCAGCGTGCGTTGGTGGCCGCGGCTGACTGTGTTCCGATGTTTTCCGCTGATACAATTATTCCGATAAAGCGCTCGCGACTCGGACACTGCTGTTGGCGCCAGGATGCAGTCTGCGATCGCGAACTAGTTTTCTGTCGTAAGTCAAAACGTTGTCTCCCGACAGAGGAAGCGGAAAGAGCGCTTGGCTTCCAGTGACCAGGCAAGAAAACTAATATCCCACACAGAGCGTGCAGATTCGTTCTGCCCACTTCATCAAAGGCAAATAAATCTCAACGCGCACGTCGGACGCCGTCGTATTCCACCGATGACGGATAACCGCAGTGGATAGCAAAACTTGAAAGGTGGATAAGGCCGAAAATGCATCGTAAAGGTGTTTCTTCTAGATGTATACTTTTCCAAGCAACACACCGCACACCAAAAGGGCCGCGTTCAACATGAATCGCCGCACGGTGTACGTAGCGGTGCCCGTAATTTGTTACCAATTGCAGTGACGCCGTGCATTGACTGACATACCACTGACATGCGGGATGGTCTATGTAGGCCAGACAGGTCGCTGCTTACTGGATAGAACATGGGAAAATTACAAATCATTAGATACAGGAACGGGATCTAATTTGGCCCTTTTTTGCAGAGTGCAAGTGTGAACCGGTTTTCGATAAGATCAGTATATTGGGCATAAGTCGCGATAAAACAGCTCGCGAAATACTTGAAGCCTTCCGCATCGCTAAGAAAGGCAAATCATGTTGCAGTGACAGCTCCGCGACATTGCGCAGAAAGGAAATGGCCTTTATCGAATCTTTTTTATGGGCCCAACGAACTAATGTCACCGCAAAAGAAAAAAGTGAATAGAAGAAAAACGGGAGCAGAAGGGAGTTACCATTTGAGGGAGCACATGCAAGGCTTTGCACGTGATGGATTTTATTAAGTCCATGTGACCGCGTGACTGCACTATTTGAGTGCTGCTCAGTTGAATAAACTGTTGGTAGTCAGCCACTTTCCTGTGTTCCTTGCTGTTTTTCTGGGCCCGTCTATTTTCTTGGCTGCATTACATTTTTAGTCAAATAAAGGCAGATTAGAGAACATGAAACAAACTGAAAAGAGAAGAAAAGCAAAAGACGTGCGTCAGTTGGGATCATGTCCTCGACCTCCTCCCCTCTCTATCGTCCCCTCTTTACGAGGTGGTTGCGAGGCCGGACCGGACAGTCAGGTATGTGTCGATGTCAGAGAAAAAAAAAGGAAAGAAAAAAGAGTGGGTGGGTACAATAAGCAATGACGTCACCGTAAATGACAGTGGCAATGATGTCGCCGAGGTGATGCCGCAGCCTGACCGGCCTCCACGTGCACTTTCCACCAGCACGTGTCACGAGTTTCAGGAAAGAAAGAAGAAATAAACAAAAGAAGACAAACAAAATAGAAAAAGAGAAGTAAAAGGCTAGTGGTGAGAGTGTAAAACAAAAAAAATTACACAATTTCCCCGAAGGGGACCATGGGGTGATGCGGAGCATCACTGGGAGTTTCAACGGTGCATTTAACGGCGGTGTTTTCAGGTTTGCAGTGTTTTCGCTGTTACCTTTGCGGTGAACCTTGCGTGTTATCACGTTGTTAACTTGGTTCGTTACCACGCATCGCGTGACCGTTGTCAGAGTGTGGGTTGATGCTGATGCGTACTTGCGGCAACCCACTCGCTGACGGAAATATTGCTGCCATCACACAACACCACCAACTTCTTTCATCGGAGGAGGAGATACTACTGAAGCGAAGCGCGCGCGCGCTCTCTACCCGCTTTATTTATTGCAGCTCCTGTTGGAGAGAGGGAAGGGAGAGGAGAGTCGCGCATGCGTAGAGTGAGTGCGGACGGACGCCGCGCGCGCGCTCTCTCTACCCGCTTTATTTATTGCAGCAGCTGTTGGAGAGAGGGAAGGGAGAGGAGAGTCGCGCATTTGTAGTGTGAGTTCGGACACCGGACGCGTGACATACCCGCGAGCAAGAGATGCTCCGCATCTAAAATCAGATACGTTTACAATGATTTGGCTAGCAAGAACACGTCATATTTCAATGGTCCAGTTAACCCGCTGTACATACTGTGCCACAGGTTAACCGTCTGCGAATGATTCGATCATTCGATCGCGACTCGCCATTATCTCGGCGTGGCAGCTGCCACCATCGTTCGCGGCTGTGCGGTTGCGTGTTACGACAATGGCTGCGGGTTTCTGTCGTAGCATTGTCGTAACACGGAACCGCACATCCGCTAACGATGGCGGCAGCTGCCAATCCCAGACAATGGCGCGACCGGAGAAGGCGGAGGCTAGTGCGCGTGTGCAATGGTGACAAGACGCGCATGCGTGGTCCTTGCCTGGGCAAGGCAAATAAGGTCGCTGCTGATGTCTAAATACTGTAACTTTTGTTGAAATCAAGAGCAAGAACTGCACCATCAACAACAGAAAGTTTTATCTATGCTAACGAATATTTCATGCTGCTACACAAACTTATTGTGGTCATGCACAAATCTCAATGGAGACACTTCACCCATCAAGATGTCAATGCCATGAAGGTCTTCAAGATGGCTGCCTTCCACACCTACGCAAAGCATAAACATCTCTCGCGTCGACTAGACAACACGGCTCAGTACTTCTGGACGAATATTCGCACAGGTAGATGCTATCTTGACCTTCACCTTATTGGCGTCACTAGGCTCTGTTACATAAATTCGCTCTTTAACGTTACATATTTCCCAAAGGAAAAAGTCGAGCGCAAAAAGTTCACGAGATCTTGGTGACCAAAACATCACTCCTGCGCCCCCAATCCACTGTCGTGGAAAAGGTGTGTTTATCCACTTCATTGCCGTAGTGGAGAAATGTGGTGGTGCTCCGTCATGCTGAAATTGTACTTTGTACATGTCGTTCAGGGAAAGATTGCAGACAAAGCCGTGGATGACAACACCTAATATTTCTTCCGCGTACATCTTTCCATTCAAATTGTCCTCAAAAAAAGTACGGCCTAATCAAAGAGGTTATATATTTCTTTTCTGGAGTGGAAGCTGCCCGCCGGAAGTGAAGCCGTCGCCGCCATCTTGCTCAAGGAAACAGTAGCAGACGACCACAGAGACGGCGGAGCGCCTAGACAGCCCGACGCTGTCTCGTGGTGTTTAGACACTGTCATATTTTTTAAGCATCTACATATCTGAGAAGACAACGGTCACTTAGTGCGTTGCTTTCGGCTGCACAAATCGCGTTAAGAAGAAGCCTGGAAGAACATTTCACGTGCGAGTCTTTCTCACTTTCTTCACATACCGCTGCTCGTTTTCAATGCAGTTTGCTAAATAGAGGACAATTTGAAACGTTCGCATCCATGTATTACATCCTGTACGCCTGCATGAAGGTGAACTGCAAGCTTTCAATGCTCATTAGTGCTTTGTTTTCAAATGCGGGCATCTGAAAACAAAGCACTAAGGAGTACGGCTAAAACACACGCAAGGTCTGGTGCACGTATTGAATCGTCTCTGTGTCTATCAGAACTTTAGAGGAAGGGCATCTTTACGGTGCGTACACGCCAAATTTGTTATGCGTACGTGTTGACGAATCCGCAAATGCCGCAACGCGTATGGTGTGTTTCCCGTGCTACTGGTTTCGAAAGGAAGAGGGGAAAAAAATTACAGCATATCCACGGAGTGAATGATGATGAGTGAGAGAAGCTCGGGAGAGAGAGAGAGAGAGAGCAAACATTTATTTTAACGAAGTGAGGGATCTTCCTCGTAGGGTGGAGCCCTTAGTTCAGGGCCCCATTGGCTCGCGCCACTCCACGTGCTCGCTGGATCAGCCGACGCTGCTCCTGCGGCGCTGAGCTGGTCAGCGCAGTCTCCCAGGAGGAATGTGATGGTGATGGGATAGGGGAACAGCCCGGTGGACATGGGCATTCCCACGTGCAGTGATAAACTGTGGGCTCCGCTCCACAGTAGGGGCAGTATGAGGGATATTGTGTGGGATGAAAGAGGTGTAGGGTGAAGAGACATGGGAAGGAATTAGTCTGTAGTTGCCGCCACACGACAGCTTCCTCCCGGGTAAGGGAATGGTGTGGTGGGGGGAAATAACGTCGGCTTTGTCTGTAATGTTCTAGAGTGTCAGCGTAGTTCAATGGCTCTGTTGGTGCGTCGTCTGGATTGGACAGCTCTTCCGATGGCGCCCGGTTTGTGAGCTCTCGGGCTACCGCATTAGCGCGTTCATTGCCATGGAGAGAGGCGTGTCCAGGTGTCCAAACGATACGCACCCTGTGTAGTAATGAGGGGTGTAAAGATGTTAGAATACGGTGTGTGTACGGTGTCACCATTCCTTGTGCTATGTTCCTGCAGGCAGTTTGAGAGTCAGTGACCACTGTCGTAGGTTCGTCCCGTGCTGGTAGGAGAGAAGCATGTACAATAGTCAGGGCGACAGCCGCCTCTTCCGCCATGGCACTGTCGTTAGTGTTAAGCGTGGCCGAAACGCTTACAGTGTCGGTGTTGTCTACTACGACAAGACACATGGCCTGTCTTTGTGGGTACCGTGCCACGTCAGTATAGAGGACTGGCGTATCAGAGGTACCATCGCCTAGAACGCGCATTAAAGCCTGAACCCTTGCACGTCTCCGGCCTTTATGACGGTCAGGATGCATATTTCGTGGAATCGGGGCCACCTGAATTTTGCTTCGAATCTCGAGTCCGAGGTTCTGGCGTTCTTGTAGCGCTTTGTTCGGCAGGGTGTATCCCAACCGGGAGAGAATATTAGTACCTTGCCGTGTTCGTTGGAGGCGTTGAATTTGATTGTTCAGGTGGCCTTCCACCAGTTCTCGGATCGTGTTGTGGACCCCAAGTCGCAGTAGGAGCTGCGTTGACGCGTATTGGGGTAGTCCCAGAGCCGCCTTTAGTGCCGTGCGAAGGAGGGCGTCCATCCTGTTCGTCTCAGTTTGAGTGAGGTTGTGGTAGGGAAGGTGGTAGGTGAGTCTGCTAATCACTAGAGCTTGCACAATTCGGAGGGTGTCTTTTTCGAGAAGCCCATGTCGGCGGTTTGTAATGCGCCTTATCATGTGCGTTACTTGGGCAATTTGCTGGCGTAGTAGTTGGACAGTATATGTAGCCTTGCCGTTGTGTTGGATGTGGAGCCCTAGTATACGAAGTCTATCTACCCTTGGAATTTGGTTGCCATTCAGATGCAAGGTCACGTCTGGCGGTTTGTCTGTCTTTTTCCGTTTTTTGAACACGAGCAGAAGTTCCGATTTTTCAGCTGCGCAGGTGAGTCCTCCGGCAATGGCGTACCCTTGGACAGCTCGGGAGGTTCTTCGTAGATCGTGCCGAGTTCCGGATTAAATTAGTTAACGCGCACGCTACGAATCTTTATGGTTGAACTATGCACAAGTGAAATATCCCACCGGCACTTCATTGCAAGTCAAGATCCAGTGCATATATATATATATATATATATATATATATATATATATATATATATATATATATATATATATATATATATATATATGGGTTGCCGGTGAACGGTTCTCCAACGCGAGCAGTCGGTAATTCCCAATCAACAAACTCGCTAGGAGACGCTGCCTGCGCCAACGTTGTCTCTCGCGGGTGACGGCGCGTTCTCCTTTGCGAGCTGGTAGAGCGTTCATCTAAGAAAGAGCATTTCCATCAACGCGCGCCTTTCGCTCTCTCTCTCTCTCTCTCTGTCTCTCTCTCACACAAGACAGCAGATGGAAGAGTGAGAGAGAGAGAGGCACGCGCCGGGAGGCACGCGCCGAGGGCGAGCGCGTGCCTCCCGGGAGATACTGCCGGTTATGCCTGACGCCTGACGCAGGACAAGGTTAGACTAAGAGGAGCTTCGCCCCTAAAAAACTGAATATGCCATATAATTAACCTTAGACGATCGCCTGCTGCATTGCGTTGACAGACTTACATGCCTACCGGTCGATTTAGACACATCGAGATTGAAAAAAAGGAACGCGATTGGAAAACAGAACAGCTATAAGAACCTTCTAATAGTTCTTACACTTCTGCCTATGCCCTGCAATATTTTGCCTGTGAGCTACATCGGGCTTAGTACATTTACAGCGAAAGCTGTTTATCGCGAGGAGAAACGAAAAGCCGCTCGTCCGTGGAACGCGAGCGGTCTCCATTGGCTGCGCCTTCCAGTGACGTCGTTCTCTGCGCCGTACCAAAGCGCGCGTGCCATTGGCTGGCCCGTGAGTGACGTCGTCTATCCCGTCGCAGCCGTCCGCCGTGGCGCCCAGCACGCGCGCATCAGCTTCGACTGAGAGCTTCCACATGGGTAAGCCACGGATGTTAGCTCGCGATGTCGAACGCTTGCAACGATGGCGCGCCGAAGAAGCAGCGTTGCGGGCAGAACAGCGTCGACGTGATGATCGCGGGAGCGCGTTCGCGGGGCGAACGCCCGCTTTCAGCGAGAGTTTTTCCAGCGGCACTTTGGCTTCGACTGCGACGTCTGTGTCGGGTTGAACCCACTGCTAAACACCGGGGCCGCACATTCCAGCTTCGCTGTTTAACCATTTGTACGGAGTGCTAGGGCTGTAATTTTTTTTCTTACTTCACTGACACTTAGGTTGTTGCTGCGAAACATTGGGGCTAACGTACAGAATTTTTCGGCTACCTTACTGCGGTTCCAGAAACAAGCTCTGACAGTAAGTCTTCCCTCTGTCAACTGCTAGCGAATATTCTGTTCGGTGAGTTCCACGTGATTTCGTTTACAGCTTTGCGAAACTATAGACACACCTGCCTAGAACACAAGAGATGTCATAGGGGAATAAGGGCCGGTCGATGCACAGGGAACAGCAGCATTCTTTGCGCTTGCCTCGCTAACTCGGTGGCCTTGGCCCTCGAACGTCCTCCTTCCAGCAAAACCTCGCATGTTGCCGGATGCGTAGACTAGCCGTGTACTTCCGTCACCTTGGGGAGCTAATTGGTAACACATTGCAGGAGGGTCTTCCTGTCGCCGACGCTGTGAGACCGCAAGCCCCCCTTTGAGGTCCTTATCGTATACATAGCAATCTTCACCGATGAATGGCAGGCGTCTCTCATGTGTCACTGCCGTTTACTGCAGAGAAGCCTCAACTTTCACCGCCATAGAGTGAGGAGTGAAACTCCTTTGCCGAGTTGAAAAGCCTCGTTCTTGGTATTTAAGCTCCCCGTTGAGACGCGAATTCCCACAGCCACACGTTAACTCTTTCGAAGGATACACGCCTTTGTTCATAGGTGACTGGCCAGAATAGGTATCGGTGCGCCGGGTGGAAAAATTTTGGACGAGGAAGGGGAGGCTTGAGCCCGTTCAGCCCAAGCGCGCCTACGCCACTGGTTGTATTGTAATGTTATCGGTGTTAATCGTCTGTGACACAAGAAATTTTTCTAACCACTTAGCTGAGCAAATTTATTCCGAGAAGAGTCTTTGCCTCACTTCTGACAGTCAGCGTTGACGGTAACCTGCGCTTTGTGTAACACTCATTTTAAGGACATGGCATTTGCACTTGCCTGTTAATGTTCACTTTTGTGTTGTACTGCGAGTACACCCCACAGCAAAAGTTTACGGGACGCGAAAGTTCGGATGAAGCTACATTACCTCTCAGCCTGGGAACACAGCCTCCAATGAATAGTTTCAGCATGTAGAAACTTCTCCAATGTAAATGCCGATACATTGATTTGAATGCTATGTTGCCAGGCTTGCGCCCCTTACACTTTTGCTGTTTGGCTTACGTCAAGCGTATTCATCTTATGTGACGTTACAAGGTCACTCGTCCTACAGTTACCGTTTGTGTACGATTAAGTGAATAAGGTTGAACAAAATAAAAAAGAGCTATGTCTGCAAATTCAACATTTCTGGTTCTCATTTCCAATCGAAATTTATCTTAAGACGTGTAAAAGACAGGGATGCTCCTATATCACATCAAGCAATTTTTCTTCTTGAACAAAATTTCTCCATCTAAAAGTAACAGTAAACAGGAGTGGGTAAAAAGACAGCTCTGCATTTTCATTCATGGTTGCGCGTTACGCCTCACTGCTTTTCAGTGACCGGCGCCTCACTGCTTAACTTTAACATTAACTTATCCGAGATCAAAATAAGCAGAGCGACAACGACAAGTCCGTTCCCCCTTCTGGTGCAAGATCTTTCGCCCTTTTCCTACGTATACTCCGCCACTTTCCTTGCAGCGCTTGCGCAATTTGCACTGCAGAAGCGGCACCGTATTGGGGACGCATCACTTCGAAATTTTCTTCGTTCGAGTGGAGCTCACGCACTCCGCGTCGAGAGATGTTGAATGCGGCCGTTTCACTGCGGCGCTCCGCGGTGCAGTTTGTTTGCTCGCATTCCATTTAATATTAAAGAAACGTCCGAGCTTAGATTAGTGCGTTTCTCATGCCCTAAATTTTCAAACTGCCATTCTTAAAAGATAAACTGGTGCAATATTTTCGAGCATCGTTCTTTTCGTGCCTAGAACGAATAGGGTATCCCAAAGGTCTTGTAACTCTTACTTATCTAACACAAACCCTTTCAAACGGACAGGAAGCTGAGCGAGTTGGTAAGGATCTATAAAGAAAAGAACAGGCGTGCAAAACACGGACACAAGGGGCGTTCGTGTTGTCCACTTGTCCCCTTGTGTCTGTGTTTTACACGCCTGTTCTTTTCTTTATACAAACCCTTTAATAGTTCAGTCGTCGGTACTCAGTACTGCGAGGCAACTCCGAGTTCTGCAACCACAGCGAACCGGCATGCACCGTTTCCTCTCAGTTGATTCGCGACGTTGCGATTTTGCAGCTGCGTGCACCAATTACACGGTGTGCTCGCGTTACTCGATTCTACATCCCGGAAATTGCATCCTGCGACATCACTATCGCATTTTCGGCTCAAAAACAGCAGGGAGTTGGAGCCACGTGTACAGCCTCACAATATCCCGACTCCAGGCTACCGTGACTTATAATATTTACTTTTTAATGAGGCGTCTCTTCATTTCCTCGCGCGCACGTGTGTGCATGACGTCATGTCCCTGCGAAGAAAAAAAAAAGATCTCCCAAGGCGACCATCAAGGGTTTGAGACACCAGATTTGTGGCTTGTTACAAACGTTCCTCAACGCTACAGGAAGCACGACAAACGCACGAATATTCACATATTCTCGGTAAGTAATTCGATATCGCACTTTTTATGCTAACGATTTTAGGTTCCGGTTTCTGGGGGCCGAGACAACGACGTCTGTGTCTAGGAAGCTTGGCCACAAAGCTGTCACGCACACTCCAAAAATTTTAACGCTATTAAGGCTGTTTATGACCTCTCCGATGGGCGACACCCTTTTTTGGTATACAGCGACACACCAAGACAAGGGGAGTAGATATGCACTCCCTTGCTTAGGGTGTATAGCAAAAATGCAGGCTGTGCTTTGCAATCATGCTGTTATTCGAACGAACGGCCAAGAATAGCGTGTTGGCCTTAGAGTCTGGGGGAGGTTGTAAACCCCGATAAACTCTTCGTGAACTTCCAGCGACGCATTTTCCACCCAACGCAAGGAAAACGTAAACTTCTCGTGCCCCGCCACGTTTGTGGTCCCATCAGCGATGATTCCAAAAGATGGACTCCGTTTAATGTCTTGCAAGGTTTCGCGTTGTAGAGTGTGAGCTATAATCCTAATGGTTTCATTCTGAACGTCATTGCTCAGCCACTTGTCCCTCCGGCTTAGCCAAATCTTAAGAGCAGGCACGTATTCACTGCGCTGAGGTAGCAAATTTACCAGTGTGCCGACTTCCTGAGTACCCCAAAGAGCGTGAATGGTTCTGCAGAGGTTGCGAATAGAACTCACGATAACGCGAAGAGCTTCCATAGGCTCGTGTTGCTGCTTAGTACAATTACTTGTGAGGAGCTCAACAACACGCGCCACTTTGGCTTTACTCAGCTGGTGCTGCACAGCATCGACATGGTAAGTGCTCTTTCCGTGGCGCCGGAACTTGTCAATGGCATTGTTCCAGTTCGGAAAAACAATCTGCAGGAAGCTGAGCCGAGGCCCAGTAACTCTTCTTTCTTTGAATGCAACGCGGCACTCTTGACAAAGCACCACGTCGCGATCAACGACATAGTGGAGCCATGAAGACCTTTCGAACCACACGTGCTGGCAGGACCCGTTACATTTACCCTTTGCGAAAGCGTAGCTCTTGGCCGGCACAAACTGGGTTGATGGCGGTGTGTCTTGTCCATGAGGGCAGCGAGCATGCGTGAACATGATGTTGAAGAAGCAGCCGCGTGTGCACGTTCATCCGCAGCACCGACGGTGGCCGGGTTGGGGGAACGTTCACGACGAGTGTTTTCTGTACTTAGAAGTAAGAAACAATCCTGAAAAAGATGAACTGGCGACGCTGCAATTAAAACATTTACAGGATTCTATATATACAGTTTGAACATCAAAAACAGTTCATTGGCTACCATAGTCGAAAGGCACCTTAGCAATAGTGATAAATTTTCCAAAATTGATATTTTTGCTAATGGTCTGTCGAGTGTAATATGAGAAAAAACTGAGAAAAGGAGTTTCTAACATATTGACACACACTGAGAGGTGTCGAAAAACACTGATCTTTTTTGGCTGTACGTCCACTTGCTGTAAATCTGCTGTAAATTTTCATTGATATTTTATATCTGATAACAATAGTGCGGCTTTTTTTCTCTGAAACTAAAAGTATATGCAGCCTTACCGAAAATCCGCTTCCTTGACTCCTCACCATGAAGTGCCGTGGTTGGAGATCCACGGGCCGAAGACTGATGTCCAAAAGCTTTTCTTTTCTTCATCAAGTATTTTTCCATTGCGTTTAGGGCTGCTTCGGAACTGCGAAACAACACAACCATAAAAGCACAGAAGCTAAAAACGAACGCTTTCAACATCGAGTGAAAAGAGAAAATGAGATTGTATTATCGTCTTTTCTATTGAAATCCTTATTATTTTAATCCATTCATGTTTGCTGTCTAACTGTTCACGACACATAGTTGTATTATTTATTTATTTATTTATTTATTTATTTATTTACAAATAGTGATGTCTCGATAGACGAGACACAGAAGGAGTGGGTACATCGGTTAGTACTTGAAACAACATGCAATGCATTTTACAAGTATCACAAGATGTGGTTAGGCAATTCTTCCACAAACTAAAATTCAACAACCCCGCAAAAAATGAATAAGTAGAACCACCAGCTAGAATAACATAATAGCTCAAGTTTGTTTCCAGCTAAAATGTCCCATATTACTGCGATTGCGTATTTGAAGCGGTTGCTCGTCAACACCAGCTCTACATGGCGGAACTAGTATAATGAACTAAGCGTCACCCCGGTAGAGAATAATAAAATAAAGAACTGTTTTTAGAATTTCGTTGGGCAAAAATGAGCATAAAAACCATCGCATCTGCGGTTCGTATCCTTTCATCATCATCATCATCATCATCATCATCATCATCATCATCATCATTCTGTGGATGTCCACTGCAGGATTCCTAGCCACTTTTTCTTTCCTCCCTCTTCTGCTAACCCCGTACCTCAGTATCCATTCAGTTACTCGCGTTGTCCAGCTATTGTCTAGCCTGCGCATCACATGTCATGCCCAACTCCGCTTTTTTCTCTTAATTTGAACTAGAACTGGCTCTACACGAGTCTGTGTTCCCCTAATTGCAACTTTACTGATAAAGTTTTCTGCACATTAACTAAGCCACACAAATCATCAAAAGTTCACGCACGAATATTTTGTTGATTCTGACAATATCTTCTTTTCAGTAGATAGAGTTGTCAAAAGCCGAAATAAGCTGCCGGCCTCCCTTGAATGAACGGTCCGTTTGTAATTTACTTTTGGGACTAATATTGTCACTGGCCGGGGTTCCACAGAGTGGCGTATCTTTTCGCAGAACTCCGGCCGGCAGTGACGGAGTGGTTATTTCATATGCGAACGAGACACCCATAAAGCAGAGCGAGAAAACACAGTCTCGTTTCGAATGTAACAAAACAAAGCTAATATACAACGGCGTGCACAGCCGGCTGTTGTATCTCAGTTTTTGTTTCATTTGACATTGCACGTCGTAAGTGGCGCCATTGTTAACCTGTATATATGCATGCTTCATATTAAAGATTGGGTTCTTGTTTCGCCATTCTGGCAACGTCTCTGTCGCTCCTCGGCGTCTCGCGCCTAAGCACCACAATGGCAACGAGGTTCAGCGTAACCACTTTCGGTTACAGGCGTACCGTTTTCAGAGGGCATAACCTCGCCTTTTTTTCTGCGTCATGAGCTTTCTTGGGCTCGCCCCACCGTTCCCTCTTCTGCATGTGCCCGGCCGCCTTCCTGTTCCCTGGTCTCAATGGTGCCGGATGTTCGACAACCACCTACTGGCATCAGGACCATCCGACTTGAAGCCCGAACGTCGCAAGGCCTTACTGTCACACAGCCTCGGCGTTGAGGGTCAACGTTTCTTCAGCCTACTACTTACATCGGGTGCTGCTCAGAGCGTTGAACCTGTAGAGGATAGCAAAGACACCGTTCAGCCTTCCGTTTACGATAAAGCTGTAGAAATCACAAAACTACTTTCCAGAAGCTCAACTAATGTCATCGCAGAGGCACACCGCTTTCACCGCCGTATTCAGCAACCGGGAGAGTCCGTAGAGGAGTACGTTGCTGCACTACGTGCGCTCGCTGTCGCATGAAGGCACACGAAGGAACATGTGAGCCCTTCTGGCGAAGCAACATGCGACCCCTACAACCCCTTCTATAGTTCGTAGAAGGGGTCGCGTCCCAGAACCTTCGCGAACGCCTTCTCCTTGAGGGCTCGACCCTCTCCCCAGGCAGCACGCAACTTAGGGCCGATATTGGTCTTACGACGGCAAAGCGCGGCCCATCTACGGCTTAATGTTGCCGCCAGCCAGCCAGTATCGGCTAAGACGAATTGCTGACTATCAAAGTCGGGCCACTATAGCCACTGCCCCGCCTATATCGGCAGGCCGTCGATTGTAATCGGCACCATGGGCCCGAATATACCGCGCTACTGCCGACATCGGCTAAGCCGTTGGCTTTCAAAGGCAAATATGGCGCCGATTTTGCCGTTCTATAGACACTATGGGCTAAGCCGTCGCCTTTTAATGGCAACATTGTGCCAAGTATGCCACCTTAGAGCCGACATCGGCTGTACCGATAACTTTGTCTGGCAAATGTGGAGCCGATTTGGCGGTTCTTTATACAATATGGGCTAAGCCATCACCATTTATTGGCAACATTGTGTCAACTATGCCACCTTAGAGCCGACGATGGCTGAGCCATTAACTTTCTCCAGCAAATGTGGTGCCGATTTTGCCGTTCTTCAGCATCGTCTAAAGAATGGAAATTCGGCGCGATATCTGCCTATAAAGATTGTTTCACAGGAAACATTGAGCCATTTCTGCCGTCCTCGAGGCAACGTCGATTACGCCGCAGCCTTTCATGGTTGATAGCGGCCGGGATTTTTTTGGAAGCCTGCTGTATATAATAATTGAGATCCGATCGAGACAAGCAGGACCGAAATTCACTCGAGAGATTCGACGTAAAAATCAGATGTTGGGCTCCATATATTCAAGTATACGCGTTTCAGTGCCGGAACATAGCGCACGTGTTTCGAACAGCACATAATATTCTGTTCGCGCGCTTTCTTTTTCATAAACAAGGCGCACATGAACATGCATATAGAGAAACTATTGATATATACATATATCGGCGGTTTTGCAGGAGCTTTGCGAAATAGGCTGGCGCAACAGCTAGCATTGGCCAGAAGGATCGATAAGCATGGTGGAAAATTATCGGGCAGCGCATGTCAGAAAATAAAAATTCATAGAAATTGAACTATTGCGTGCTCACATCGATCGCCGTAACCAAAACTTGCACGCCCAAGCAAAGATAAACTCTCGCAACCGGCGTTATACTACTGACATTTAGCAACCTATGCAAAGGAAGGGTTTACGGAGGTAAGAGCGCGACAGCGAGGAGACAAAACAGATCTGGCGCTAAGTTTATATTCAGGGGATGTTAGGTGTTTTTATACACCATGAAGTACATAGATCCCGTTTCATTGCAAATTCAAATGAAGTGCTCTTGTCAAGAAAAAGCAAAAACAAAAAAGAAAGCAGTTTATGGCAAGCATTTTTCATCTCAAAGGTGTTAGGCCAATGCACACACCTCAAATTGACATATAGAGGGCTTTTCTCATTATTTCTGCTAGAGTGTATGTGATCACACAGTGTTCATGTGCAGGCGATCTGCGTATTTTATGGTATATGAAAACAGCAAGCATACACTGAAAAAAAAATCTGTCGGAAATCAAAGCTCTCTTCTGTCCTCTTGTTTCTTCACATGTTGTTGCATGGTTACAGTATTAACCAACTCGTCTAAGTCAAGCTGTTGTTGACTATGCGCCCCT
The DNA here is from genome assembly GCA_013339685.2 of Hyalomma asiaticum. NCBI lineage: Eukaryota > Metazoa > Arthropoda > Arachnida > Ixodida > Ixodidae > Hyalomma > Hyalomma asiaticum. The sequence continues at coordinate 92,143,811 of CM023488.1, read as the reverse complement.
CCACTGCATTTCGTCAGTGCGTTGGCGAAGCTAGTGCATTCCCTTCAAAAGCAGCTCCCGTACAGATCAACACATGTATCGCAGCTCGCATAAGCTGAGCTAGGGAAAACAATCTTTGTGTACTGGTCGGGTAAACTTATACCTCCCCTTTCCACCTCCATGCTCTCTACTACCACGCAGATGAAATAGGCTAATAATTCCTTAATATATCCACGGCGCTGTGTATAATTCCTTCTTTTTTTTGCTTTTTTTTGTGTAACTACCGTCAGTGCGTTGTTTCCGTACCTCTCGTATTCGTTTACACATCGTCCATTGGTTACGTTGTATTAGTTACATTAGCAGAATATATCGAGCTTGACTGCATACTCTGTGCAGTGAGTGTAGAATTTCTAACTAACGTTCATGTGAGACTATGGCGTTGATATAAGCACACACGTACGTTTTCTGGTATTTAACAGCTAATTTATTTTAACCAATAGGGGTAAAAGAAGGGCGCGAATAGAGACAGATTTATCGCAGCATTTCTTGTGCGGGAAGGCAGCACGTGTCTTTCCTGTGCTGTAGAAACTGGCAGAAATTCATGCACAATGGCGGCGCCGCGCGTCCTCGCTACGTTTGTTGTGTGCAGTGCAGCATTTCGCTCGCGCTTTCAGCTAGAGTGGGTGGTTCAGCTTCTGCTGAATCCTGTGCTGCAGGTAGCTCCCAAGACAGCATATGCATGCCAGCATAATCCATAGGCTGCACCAGGCTGCACACAACAAATGCAGTCCCCCTGCAGAAATGCTGTCTTCCACGTTTTGCGAGAACTGCAAAAAAAGAAAGACGTGCGTATTCTGCTTAGAAGTAACACAGCACGTGCTAAGCCGGCAGCAACTAAACATAAAAAAGTGTGTGAGGGGGGGACGCGCGTCCCCTTCAGAGCTGACCATGGTCGTCAGGGACCCCTCTAAGCACGTCCATTGTGCGCATCTACAGTTTACAAATGCTGTACTGAAGCTGCTTTTGGTGGCCTTAGCTCCCTTCGGAGGGGGGCATGCGCTGTTTTTTGAGAACTTGTTTTCCGTGCTCTTTCGTTGCGGCTGCAGATACAAGCATTCCTACCAACATGCAAGGTGCACGAACGAGTTTCAACGGGTGCGCGCATTATGTCTACGTGTGTTGGGGCATGTACCGCTTTCATCGATCATTCAAGTTGATTGCGCGATTCCTTGGAGAGTGTACCTCCTAAGACAATGCCCATGCCGACTGTTACAGCAGTTGTATATGAACACAAGCCTGCGCCTTTTAGTGAGACTACAGTTTCAACGGCGAATTTGTATTGCTGACTCAAAGCTGAACAGTGCACAGCGGATGCCAAAATTCGATAAGTTGCTGGCCAGTTTTTCTATGCGCAACCATTCTATGCGTAACCACGTCGAGACGCGCCGGAATTCATCTCTAGGTAGCAGTTGGTCACGCGACCTTAACATTCCTTATCGACTCGGGATCTACAGTTTCCATTCTAGTAGTTGATCTTTTTGATCAGCATTTCGCCGGACAGTAGTCGCTGTTCGCGCCCCGTGTGAAGTTGCTGGATTATTCGAAACAGCTTATCTCAGTGCGAGGATGCTTTCTTTCGAAAGTCTTGTACAAGGAACGCGAATTGTCCATTCTGTTCTACGTTGTTTCTCAAGGCGCATCGCTTCTAGGTATTGACACAATTGAGGCTCTTCAAAATTCATGGCTAGTCCTTCCGCTGCTTTGAGACTAACTACCACGTCAACTAACAGTGCTATGAATGTACAGGTCCCAGGTAAAGCAACAGTTTCATCTGCACGCCTTCCAGCTCAGCTGCGAAATGAATTTGCTTCCCTCTTTCATTCCACCCTTGGACCTAGCCAAAGGGTTTGTGCATCGTGTCAAAGTATGCCTTTCCATTCGACCCGCTGCAGCAAAACTGCGCTGCCTTACTTTTTGATTTCGAGCTCAGGTATCTGAAGAACTTCGTCGGTTAGAGCAGTTAGGCGTGATAGAGCACTTTAGCCCCTCAGAACGGGTGTCTCCGATTGTCGTTGTTTAAAAGGATGGACGCATTCGTGTTTGTGTCGATTTCATTGATTGATTGATTGATTGATTGATTGATTGATTGTGGTTCGGTTAGGAAAGGACGCTACTTTCTGCAGCCCATGTAGGGAGCACGGCTAAGCGTCCGTGGGGGTGGGGGAATGGGTCTGAAAGAGATAGAGAGGAGAGAAAGGCCGTAGTGGAGGGCTCCGGAAATTTAGACCACCTAGGGTTCTTTAACGTGCACTGACAACGCACAGTACACGGGCCTCTGGCATTTTCGCCTCCATCGAAAATGCGACCGCCGCGGCCGGGATCGAACCCGCGTTTCGATTTACTAGAGCCCAACAAAGCCCTCGTGACGGATAGCTTCCCTCTTCCTCACACCGACGAACTCCTTCACAGCCTCGTGGGGGCAACGCATTTTCAAAGCTAGACCTCGCATCGGCCTGCCATTAGGTTTTGTTCGGTCCTGAAAGCCGTGAATTGACCGCTTGCTTCTGCTGACAGAGGGGGCTCTAGCCTATAGCCTGCCACACCACCCCACTGACGTCACAAAATAGTGATGTCAGTGGCAGTGGCGCTGGCGATGGGTTTCCGTCGCGAGAACGAGCATTAACTCATTTTTGGAAACAAAAGTATATTGTGAGAATTATTCATACGCTTCATCTTCTCACCTGTAAGTACTCATCATCACCGCTTGGGCTTGGGTAGCGGTGCTCTAGCTAGAGACAATAAAAGGAAGTCTTGCTGCCTGAACGTTTTCTCACAAGTGGTGGGTTGTGCTGTCCGGCGCGTCAGCCCTCTCGCTCTACCTCTCGCTCTACGACTTCCGCAACAATACACCCTTGGAGCTCCGTTCAGGTCGCCGCTTGCACCAACAGCACTTGGCCACGTCGCAAGAGGAGCACTCCAACGCGGGAGTATCCACGGCGCCTGCCCCGATGGGAGCTCCTTCCTTATGGTCACCATCCCTCAGAAGAACCCTCTCATTTTCACTGGCCTTCGTGGGGACGACTGACTGACTGAAAAACATTTATTAAACAATTTTTTTACAGGAAGAGTTCGGAGCGGTCCGTAGGGGGCCGCCCCGTACAAACACTAGGTGGGCTCCCTCTTACGGGAGCCCATTGGCGTCGGCCGCGGCCCGGTCCCGCTCGACCAAGGCCCGTTGGGCCGTCAGGTCAGAGCAGCCGAGCAGGGCTGCCTCCCAGTCTTCCCGGGAAGGGTTGGGTAGAGGGGGTAAGTTTGGGTTTTTTTGGCATGCCCACACCATGTGGAAAATGTCAGAAGAACTTTCCTCACAGTGCGGGCACTTCCCCGTGCAAGTGGGGTCGAAGTGTTTTACTATTGCCGGGCACAATAGAGTTCGGGTATAAAGGCGAAGGAGGATTCGCTCCTCCACCTTCGTGAGACCCTTACAGGGTTAGGGTAAAATTGATGGCCGGATTGATAGAATTGTGTGATCTCCTTGAAGGTGTAGGCGGGGTTGGGTTCGGGGTCCGGATCGGTAGGGACGACGTTAAAGATGGTTGGAGCAGTAAGACCGCGTGAGTGCAATTAACCAGTGGGACGACCCCGCAAAACTCACTCGCATAGTGTTCTACCTGACAGGCGTAGCGAAGATTTCCTATTTTAAATATGAGCTGGACTTCGTGGATTGGACCTCCTTTAAGCAGCAGTTATTACAGATTTTCGTGAACCGCTCAAGTAGCTCGGACATCGCAAAGAATAAGCTAGCGGAGCGTGTCCAGCAAACCAGTGAGTTATGTGCGTTTTACATCGAAGACGTCCTTGCCCTTTGTCGCCGGGCGAACACTTCAATTGTACGATACCCATAGCTGACAGACGCTAGGCGCGTCTACACAAGTGACTCCGAGCCATGATGACCGAACGAATTCCCATTGCTTTATTCCCCTCAACCATATATAGAAAGCATGGCGCGTAGCGCCCTCTACATCTCTCCCCCGAGATATGAACCCAACAAAACACGACACATCACAAGTCAAGTCTTTTCGGAGTCTTAGCTCGGCGACCAAATCTGGTGACTCGCACTCCGCATTCATTGGAGACTTGTGGCGTCGCTGTTGCCGTGGCGTCTGTAACGGTGGCTTGGTCTTCGTGCCCCTCGCTGTTTTCCCTGGATGCTGGCTCGTTGAGTTGGCTCGTGGTTGGGTCCGAATAGGGCACTAGATGCACCCTATTACGCACAAGCACCGCGGTTGGTGTTTCCACGACGTACGAGCGGGGCTTCGAGGCTGGGCTGAGAACGCACGCCGTTTGCTTGATGTCTCGAACCCACACCGCGTCCCCTGGCTCCAGCGGAGGAAGGACGGTCGCAGCACGACGGCGATCAAAGTCTTTCTTCTGTCGCCTTCTTACCTCCTCGTCTTGGCACTTGACAACGTCAGGCGCAGGCCACTTCGGTTCCAGGCAATCCGCTCGCTTGGGAAGCCTAGTTCGTAGGCTGCGGCCCATCAGTAGCTGCGCTGGGCTAAACCCTGTGACGCCTGCAGTGTCTCTGTAAGACAGAAGTGCCAGAAAAGGATCCTCTGCTTTCTCGAACAATTCTTTGACCGTGCGCACCATCCTTTCAACTTGCCCGTTAGACTGCGGGTAGTTGGGACTTGAGCTGATGTGTTGGAAGCCATAATGCTTCGCAAAAGCTGCAAATGCATGTGAAGCGAACTGCGGTCCATTGTCGCTTCGTACAACTTCGGGGATGCCGAAACGAGCGAAAGTGCTTTTGACGGCATTGATGACCGCCTCAGAGTTCGTGCTTCGCATGTAGATGACTTCAGGGTAGCGAGAGCGATAATCAACTACTAGTAGGTAGTTGTGTCCTCTGTGACTAAATAAGTCCATTCCTACTTCTTGCCATGGTTGCGCTGGAGTTTTCGTCACAACCAATGGCTCACTTCGTTGCGCTCGTGTGGCTGCGCACTGCCTGCAGCGACTGACTCTGTCCCGTATTTGCTGTGAAAGTCCGCACCACCACACGGAATCCCGTGCTCTCTGCCGGCATCGGTTAATTCCCTGGTGGCCTTCATGGATAAGTTCGAGCGTATCCTTTTGCAGCGAAGTCGGGATGACAAAGCGATTGCCTTTTAGCAGGACGCCGTCCCAGCTAGCACACAAAGGATTTAAGACGTCTTCGAGACGGATATCCGAGACGTTAACGACGTCTCAAAGACGGCACGCGTAAGAAGTTTTGGTCTAGAAGACGTCGTATATCTCGTCTAATGTCCGTCTTGTTGCCCATAAACGAGACGTTTCCTGAACGTCTTTGAAACGTCTTCAAAAAGCTGGTCTTTTCGACGGCTTGGGGGAGCCTCCAATAATCCCATTTACCGGGATTTCTGAATCCGTTTAAAGACTTACCAAAGACGTCATCAAAAAGCTGGTCTTTTCGACGGCTTGGGGGAGCCTCCAATAATCCCATTTACAGGGATTTCTGAATCCGTTTAAAGACTTACCAAAGACGTCATCAAAAAGCTGTTCCTGAAATGTTAGCCGTAATCTGAAAAAGAAGCAGGAATAGTGCTCGGGAACGGGGCGCGCCCACCAAAATTTTGATCTGGTTACCACCCTCAGAATGTAAGCTAACGCCTGAGGGGTACAAATAACCACAAAACATTTTTTTGCACCCCTCAGGCATTAACTCCGTGGTTCTGAAGGTGTCAACGGGATCATAATTTTGGGGGGCACCCCCATCCGCGGACGCCGTCCCTGCCTTTGTGGTAGTAGCTGCGACCTGCTATGTTATCAGCAGCACCATAATCTTTTCGATGCTGCAGAGTGGGGGGTAGTGCCAGCAGAATACTTTCATAGTTACATCCTAGGAAGAAGTCCTGGCATCGCAGTTGCCTGGAATTCTTTTTTTTTTCGTGGTTAAAGGCATCAGCACTGAGTGCAACAGAGCAAAAATAGTGCAGTAAGGTAGGTACACAGTTCGCAACAAGGCTTCATCAGTCTTAGCATTTAAGTCAAAATTGGTTGTCATGAATACAAAAATCAATCTAGCATGTAATTTGTTGAGTATGAAGCAAATCTACCAAAAATAGTAATGACATTACTATATCTTTCTGCAGTGAAGGATAGACAGTTTCATGGCAAGCGGCCTAGCAAGGAGGCCTCTGTGCCAATGATCACGCAGTCGAAACACTGCTACATCATCATTTTATTGAGAAACTAACTTGTGCAAGTTCAAAAAAGAAGAAAATGAGAAATGCCAGAAAAACAAAACAACAAATATTCAAGAGCAACTGCAGAAGAAATACTTTAAATATATTTGGAACTTATTAAACACTAGAGGCTCACAAAAGAGCACTAGTAGTCACACAATAATCAACAGCCAAACGACTATGCGCTTTTCACCATGAGAGCAGCGCATCCGGTTATATGAGCAGAGACAGAACAATGGATGACTGTGTGACAGCCGCTTTCAATCACGTTATGCAGTATCTTCACCGCATAAAATCAAGGAATATAAACACAAGAACTCAAATATGACTCAGACATGAAAGTGAAAATTTGTCTAGGACATCAGCTGATGTAATGAAGCAAAACTTTAAAAGACAACCAAAAATATCAGTCAAGTGTCAACGAATATTGGCCAAAGTGACCTTCAAAGAAATTAGCGCATGAAATATTAACAAAATCGGTATAATGAGCAAGGTCGCAATGCAGCGCACAATCTCTCACAGCGAGCAACGTTACATCGAGGCAACCTCCATTTCATAATGAAGCTACATACGTGCTCGAAGTTTAATACAGTGGAGACAGCATTGAGGCCACGAAAAGAAAAAAAGAAGCAATATTCTCAATTACATATAAAAAATACAGATGTGGCTCTCTACAAAGCACTGTATTACGCACATATATGCAAATCTGACATGAACGGAGATCAAACTGGCAAGCATCAGTTGGAAGCCAAAAAAGAAAAAAAAAGAAGATTTGGCACCCAGCACAGGAAGCTATTCCTAAAAGGGACTTCAAATAACCATCAGGTCTACATGTGCAGGATTAAACTGAGAGTCTTCGAATTTCGCCCTGTTTCACATTTAAGGAAAACACTGTTACCTTATACCTAGTCATTAAACAAAACACTTCGAACAGCCAACTCCTTTGAGAGTGCAACCTCCACCAAACGCGCAACCAGTTCACGTTCACGCTCATCAAAAACTAGTTGTAGTGTCCAGGCTTAGTGCAGCTGGTGAATACGATGCTACTGGCATCATATGACACGCTGAAACCGCCGTCGCGGAAATGCTTTCAATGTAGAACCTCGGTGGGGCCGTGGTAGAACACAGTTGGTGCCCTATCAGGTTATCCGTACAACCGCCGATTAAACCGCATGTATTCCTGCAAACGAAAAAAAAAAAAAATGGGGCCGCTATTTTCTATAAAGCTGTTCTACAACTGTGCTTTGAGGAACGAAATTTGAAATGCATCTCTGTCATAGACTGCCCTGCAACTTGCAATAGATAAACACTCGAAATGAATTTTCCTCGAATGCCTGGTACTTCTGCACTGCTGCCTGCACCATATATATATATATATATATATATATATATATATATATATATATATATATATATATATATATATATATATATATATATATATATATATATATAAATTTAACGAAGCAACAAACTATGAAGCCTAGGAAAACATGGGAGAAGTTATTGGGGTTCTTAATTGCAGTATTATACTTGTGAAGTAGGAAGGAATTTAGGCGGACGAAAAGACAAACCTGCCTTCTGTGGGAACCGAACCAACGACCTTCGGATAAGGCGTCCGATGATCTACCGCTAAGCTACGAAGGCGGTCGTCTCCACCCCCACCCCCCCGTCCCTTTTATCGGGTCTATGCGCACATACAATCTAACACTCACAGGATTGTATGTACCTATGTACATATATACGAAGGTCAGCGAGTTCCGCCGAAGCTTGGACGCTCGTGCTAGATGCCCAGCGATGAAAAGGAAGAGAAGAAAGAAGTCAGGATACAACAGCCGGCAGTGCGGCAAAGGCGCTGTGTCTATGTCTCTATCATTTACAATATACAGTGGTGTTCGGGCCATCTCCGCAGGAAACTTGATGCATCTCCTGATCCTACCACCGCCGAATAGTATGGCACTCGTGAACGTTAAACAGCACATTACTGATTCGTAGTTTATTTTGGACGCATTCCCATACACAGCATGTAGAAATCGGGTGACACACATGCTTCACACTTAGACTGTGAGAATATTCTTCGAGGCGTGCTTACGTGCTCACTGCGCACTCGGTATGAAAGGGTCCCTGCAACACTTTTCGAACGCACTGAGCAAACGGTGCCAATCAATCGTTGAGGCTTCTGTGAACGTGTGAGCCAAATGTTATTGTGCTGCAAGCAGCAGTGGATTTGCAGTTTCATTTTAAGTACATCATGCAATCGCCTGCAATTGTTCCAACAACTGACGTCACTAGCAGCACCGACCAACGACTTGCCTGCTCTTCTTTCAACAAGTAACGTCACTGGCGCCAACGACTAGGTCCCTTCGCTCACCTCGGTCTTTTTAAAGACAGGCACTCAGATTGCCTTTATTTCTTTAATGCAAAATGATCAAATATATATAGGCAAATGAGTTCTGCGGAAACCCGCAAGGGTGGGTAACGTTTGCCTTGTGCTACAAAACGGGTGGCTGCTAATTTTTCCTTTCATGAACAAATATATAATTGCAGACTACCTTTCCGTGACCGTAAGTTCAGCCAGTGATATATCTGCCTCGAAAAAAGTAGTCGACGGCCTAGTGACATTTGTTGGAACGAAGAGCAATGTTAATTACAGCTGTGTTTGAAACCAAATAAAAAATTCCCTGGTGCACGCAGCTCAATAATACTTGGCTCACACGTTCAGAACAACCTCCACGACTGTTAGGCATCGTTTGCCATCGAGATTCCAAATGTCGCAGGGCTCCTTTATTAAATGGGACCTTCAAGGTCGCGCGATCTACGGGCACAGTGACTGCGCATCACATCTGTGCATAGCATCAACAAATTTTCGCTGTGGCTTCGATTTCGCCTGCACAAAACTGCCTTCCATGGCCAGGTAATAGTGAATTTAGTACAATGCAACGAAATATGGCTCATTTGGGGTAGCGAGTATGTCACGGGGTAGGAGGAAAACGTCAAACGTTCCGCTGAAAACTGTTGAATGGCACCGTGGCTTTGATTTGACGATATAGGTATAGGCATGCACAGCTGGTTCCCGGCACCGGACAAGCTGGCGGCGCCCGTACTAAATAATAAAAATAAACAAAATACGTCCAAACGTTCATGTATAAGTCGTCGTAACACGCCGCTCACCCATAGCCCGACGTACTAATTTAGTTCGTCGTTCGTCGCCTTATCATCACTGTCCTACGCTATCAGCCCAGCAACATGGTTCAAGTCTTCACTCCCCAGTCCGTACCACGTGAAACACTGGACAGCTTATGGCATACCAAAAATCTACTGTACACAACAGCGTCCCTGTAACACCACTGTGGAACCAGATAACAGGTCGTGTGATTATTTTGGTATTTGCGGTTTGCAAGAATAACGAACCCCAAATGCAGAAAACCGCAACAGCGTGGACAATGAGAAATAATAATAACGAACATTCGCAAACGAGTCACATGCCTCTGACAAAGTTTAAATATGACCGAGAACGAGCACAACGACACTCATGCTCATATGAATGCTGAGCTGCGAGAAGTCATTCCACCACCATAAGACGTCATGATTGCCTGCTTCAGTTCTGCTGACATGCCACAATAAACAATGCGCGATTTTCACATCCACATCACATGCACGTAAATTTCGCAGCTCTGAACTAAAATCTCACGACTGCAATGCAACAATGAAAGGACGCGCGGCAACGGTTGCCCTACAACGCGCGATATCACATGCATGTATTCGTCTGTGTAAGAGTAAATTACTACTACCCGACATTGTTGTACATGCGCTGCACTCGCTACCCGTAACGACCAAATGACAGGATGGTGGGAACGAAGCCAATGCACTCGTTACTCACTAATCAGGCTGAACACGCACATAGACCTAAGAAAATTTCAGAATGCAATCATACACGATGATCTGAATAATAAAACCAAAGTTGCGTTGCTTTGCGTTTAATGCGTCAACTATCTTAGACCTTACATAGCATTAATCCTCCTTGTATCTGTCACAGACCGATTCGCCCTATCCACGGAACACATGAGTGATCTCACAGGCATCATGCTAAGCCATTCAAATGTGGTACTTACATTTATTTTCGGCGAGACGTAGTTATTGGTGTTACGGGATCCAGTCACAGAAGCGCCGGAATTGAACCAGGGTTAACATAAGGAGGAAAGTAGAAAGAACATAATGCCACCACACAAACACACGCAGCAGTTGCAGCACGCTAGCAGAATTTTCCCAGAAACGAAGGAAGAGCCGGCCGCCAACAACTTGACCACACTGACTCCACGACCAACCACGCAAACGAGCTTCGCTGCCTGTGCTTCGTGTCTCCGCGTGTTTGCGCCAGCCTGCGCCCTCTCGCCTCATCTCCCCGGTAACCGGCGAGAAGGAGCCAGACATTCTGGCGCCTCCCTCCCGGCCCCATTGCAGCTGGCGACACCTCGGCGCCGTGCATTGTGTCGACGCCCGCCGACGCTTTGGGGAGGGAGGGGGTGGGGGGCGGTATTCTTCCACGTCTGCTTACCGTCTTGCGTAGGACGTTTCGAAGACGGATTCATTGTCCCTTTGATGTCGCTGCCCCTTAGTTCGCGTGGCTGACGTCTCAAAGACGTCAGCCACGCGAACCAAGACGTTAATCCGCCAATAAGACGTCTTTTTGGTCTTGTGTGCTAGCTGGGGTTGCACAAAGAGAAATCACCTCGATGGTTCCAGTATTTCTTCATGTGCTCCGGAAGCCTGTCTCGACGAGGCCAGCCCTGGGTGCAGTACTTGACGAGCTGGTTGCATTCACCATCCTGTTCTTGGTGCCTGCGGACATCATCTGCAGTAACCAGCTTCGTGTCAGTGATCGCTGCAACTTGGAATTCCACGAACTCTTCTACCACATCCACTAGACTGATCGACGGCTTCTCGTCCGGAGCCCTTGAAAGAGTATCCGCAGTGGCTAGCTGTTTGCCCGGAACGTAGAACACGTTGAATTGGTATCGCATAAGTTTGATACGGAACCGTTGAATACGTGGAGGCATCATGTCCAAGTCAGCGTTTCCAAGTAGTGTCACCAGTGGCTGGTGGTCGGTTTCCACCGTGAAGTTGAGGCCCCGCACGTACTGGTCAAAACGGTGCACTGCCCATGCTACCGCCAACGCTTCCTTTTCTGTTTGGCTGTAGCGTTGTTCTGCATCGGTTAACGACCGTGATGCAAACGCTATCGCGCGTCGCTCCCCCGATGGTTGTTCTTGCAGAAGAACAGTTCCCAATCCAAATGAGCTCGCGTCGCATGAGACAATGGTATTACGACCGGGATGATATTTCGCGATGCAGAGGTCCGAGGTGAGCATCTCCTTGACCCGATTAAAAGCGGTCTCTTGAAGCGGTCCCCACTGCCATGCATTTTGCTCGCCTAGCAAGGCGCGAATAGGGGCGGTTGCCTGCGAAAGGTTGGGCAGGAAGCGACCAATATGATTGACCATGCCGAGGAAGCGTCTAACACCAGCAACGTCCTTGGGTGGCTCCAAGTTGCGTAGGGCTTCGAGTTTGCTGGGACTCGGCGAGATACCGTTGGCATCCATGATTACACCCAGAAACTCTACTTTGTCTTGACCGAAGCAGCACTTCGACTTGTTGAGTTTAATTCCGGCTCTCCTCAGACGTTCAAGAACCTCCACAAGTCGCTTGTCGTGCTCTTCTCGGTCTTCTCCAAAAACCAGGATGTCGTCGATCATGTTGACGACGTTCGGTTGTCCTTCCAGAATGCGAGCCATTTCTCGCTGAAAATACTCCGGTGCCGAGGTCAGGCCGAAAGGTAGACGACAGTAGCAGTAGCGTCCGAATGGCGTGATGAATGTGGTGTACTCTTGGCATTCTTGGGACAATCGCACTTGGTGAAATCCTGCTGTCGCGTCGAGTTTAGAGAACACCTTTGCGTCGCCCAGTTGCCCGAGAACCCATTCAACCGTTGGAAGCACGTGCCTTTCACGGAGAACTTCCTTGTTGAGCTTTGTCAAGTCCACACATATTCGGATGCCGCCTGATGCCTTCGGTACTGCGACCAGACCTGCACACCACAGCGTCGGCTTCGTAATGCGCCTGATGACGCCTTGTTTTTCCATCTGGTCCAGCTCTTGCTTCACCTGGTCGTACAGAGGGATGGGAATTCTGCGAGGTACACTGAGCGCAAATGGCTTGGCATTTGGCTTGAGCCTAATAGTGTACTCCTCCCCTACGGTACCAAGTCCATCGAAGATACCCTGGCTAAGGGTGGCGTCGCTTGAAGAGCTGGCTGGCTTTTCAGGTCGCTGTGCGGCGTCGACGAATTTCACAACTCCCAATGCGAGGATAGCAGGGTAGCCTAGCAGAGGCGTAGACTGCGAAGGCATGACATACACTGGCTGTACGCAGGTGCGGCTCTTCCACTCCAACGTAGCTCTGAATTGGCCCGACACATTTAAAGGATAATTTCCAGGACCTGTTAGATGACCTTCCGGTTTTTCGAGTTGAGACGGTACTCCCGGAAAAGTGCTTGGAACGACGGTAACTTCCGCTCCGGAGTCGACTTTGAACTTGAGCGGGACGCCGTTCACGTGAACCCAAACGAACTTGGCGTTTGCTTCACGAGTGGTCTTGACAGCATGCATCTCGATGGCATGTGACTGTCGGCTGTGCGAACGCTGCTTGGCTAAGCAAACTGCTTCAAAGTGCCCTTTCCTTTTGCAAAAATTGCAAACGGCTTTCTTGGCAGGACAAAATTCCCGCTGATGCTTTTCACGTCCACAGAAGTGACACGATCCGTGCGTCGCGTCGGAAAAAGAGGTTTCTATTGATGCTGACGTTCGCTTATGGGATTGTCTTTTCACTGGCTTGTGCTTCGCTGCATCAACGGCGACTGGTCCAGATAACTGGTTTGCGCGTTCACGTTTTTCTCTTTCGGCATCTTCGTGCAGCCGTGCATGCAGGAGCGCTTTGTCCAGCGTCAAGTCAGAGGTGCGGCAGAGTTTTTCTGATAACCTGCTGTCGAACAAGCCGACGATAAATCGGTCTCGAACGAGCCTATCCTCGACGGACGCTGAGCCATAGTTGCATCTTTTGACCATGTTTCGCAATGCAGAATAAAAAGCATCGACGCTTTCGTCTGCTTGCTGCGTCCGCTTGTGAAAACGATAACTCCCGTGAACTTCGTTTAGCGGGTGAACAAAATACGAGGTGAACTTGCTTTTCACAACGCTGTACGACAGAGCTTCTTCGGCCGTCAAGTTGAAAGACGCTAGCACGCGTCGAGCTTGAACACCCATGCAGTAAAGAAGCGTTCGTACCCGAACCTCGTCGGTAGCTCGATGCATTCCGGTAGCATAGGCATAGTCCTCGAACTGCTCAATCCAGGTGGACCACGCACTTGGGTCTTTGAAGTCGAAGTTCGGTGGCTGTTGGAGTCCAGGTACCCCGGCAAACGCAGCGTCGGGCTTGTCCGCCATTACAGAGAGCGAACGGCGGCCACTTCTGACACCATGTACGATACCCGTAGCTGACAGACGCTAGGCGCGTCTACACAAGTGACTCCGAGCCATGATGACCGAACGAATGCCCATTGCTTTATTCCCCTCAAACATATATAAAAAGCATGGCGCGTAGCGCCCTCTACATCAATGACGAAAACTGACAAGGGGCATGACCTGCTCAAAGGCATTGGCGCTGCGGCATTTAACAACCTCCTACCCTTCTGAAAAAATCCATATGCAGCTTTACGGGAAACATATGGATTCCGTTCCTTCTCCGTACAAATTTTACGGAAATGACACGGAACACATGCGGACATATACGGAAGCCTACGGAACTGATACGGAGCATGCGGAAGAAAGCGTATGAAACATAAGGAATTCCGTTTCGCCATAAAAATGCATTTTACGGAATGAACTGCTTCCGTATCCGTTATATGGATATACCATGCGGCGATAAGGATCATACCCAAGGTATGACATATGACGAACGGAATATGAATGGACAAAGTGGCTAATAAGGCATCACCCCAAGAGGTGAAGCTACCCCGGCGAACGGCCCGCTCGCTGGAACGGCCGTCGAACGCTTCTGAAGAGGCGATGGATACAAGTGCCAGCCAGACAGAGCGGCGTGCGCCAATGGAGCGGCGCGACTCTGCAGTCGACCTCTCCAAAAAATACAAAACTCCCATCACGGGCCCAGAAAGGGCCCTTCAGGCTAAACCACCTTCTTAGCTCCTTTGCACACAGCACTCCTTCAATCAAATATAGATACAATTTTACAGTGGAACGTCAGAGGACTCCTGCATAACCTCGATAATGTTCGAGAACGTTTACACAAATTTACACCTAAGGTGCTGCCTGTACAAGAGACTCATCTAAACTCCAAACACACAAATTTCCTGCGCCAGAATGTAGTGTACCGTAAAGATCGCGACGATGGTGACGCATCTTCTGATGCCATGGTTTATCGTCGATCAAAGTGTTGCATGCAAACACTTAGAATTGCATACGTCGCTAGAAGTAGTGGCCGTAAGAGCCGTGCTTTTCAACAAACTTGTCACGTTTTGTTCTCTTTATATTCCACCACAGTATCAGTTGCAGAAGCAAGAATTTCAACTGTTACTAGACCGATTGCCCGAGCCATATCTTGTTCTGGGATATTTCAATGCACATACCAGTCTATGGGGTGACCACAGTTGCGATGCGCGAGGCCGTTTAATAGAGCAGTTCCTCTTCTCATCTAATGCATGTCTGTTAAACAAATAGGTTCCCACGCATTATAGTTTTTGAAACAAGAGTTATTCCTCCATAGACCTCAGCATTGCCTCTCCATCGCTTTAAGAAATCTAGGGTGGGAAGTTCTCGGAAATCCGTACCGCAGTGACAACTTTCCGATATTGCTTAGAACAACAAAAGTGAACGAGATTCCTCCGCACGCCCCGCCACGGTGGTCTAGTGGCTGTGGTACTCGGCTGCTGATCCGAGGGTGGCGGGATTGAATCCCGGCTGCGGCGGCTGCATTTCGATGGAGGCTAAATGTTGAGGCCCGTGTGCTGTGCGATGTCAGTGCACGTTAAAGAACCCCAGGTGGTCGAAATTTCCGGAGCCCTCCACTACGGCGTCTCTCATAATCAGAGCTGGTTTTGGGACGTTAAACCACGCAAAAGAAGAGAG
This sequence comes from Hyalomma asiaticum, assembly GCA_013339685.2. Lineage (NCBI taxonomy): Eukaryota > Metazoa > Arthropoda > Arachnida > Ixodida > Ixodidae > Hyalomma > Hyalomma asiaticum. Next base: position 92,128,387 of record CM023488.1, on the reverse strand, counting down.
GTCCTCCGTACGTGCCTCGATGGAAAGTTGGTTCAGCTGAACGGGAGACGTTCAGAGCTCTTGCTTGTATTTCATGGCCTGAATTGTCCTCTCTAAGTGCGGATGCCGCTGCTGAGTTTTTTACAGCATTCCTCGTCGATGCCGCTGCTAAGTGCATCCCTGAAACAAGCAGATTGCAAAGAAAACGTCGCACTCCTCTGTGGAATGAGAAGTGCCGGAATGCGCGCAGAAAGAAAAGCAAAGCATGGGGGTTGCTTCGTAATTCCCCAGTAGCCGAGAACCTTGATAACTTTAAGCGTGCCAAATCTGAAGGAAGGATAACACGCTGTCAAGCTAGGCGAGAGTTGGGTGAAGCTTATACAGATGAGAAGAGGGTGTGGAATACGGTGAACGAAGCAAAAGGCAGGCTAACACATACACTTCCATTGGTATATGCTCAGGGAGAAACCCTGCAAGACGAAGCAAACTTCCTGGGAGCCCATTTTGAGCACGTGTCCAGCTCAGTACACTACCCGAAAAACATTCCAAAATTACAAAACGAGTGTAGAACAACAGAAATTAGAACGCAAAAGTGCGAAAAACGGGGAACACAACCTCCCTTTCAGTGTAGCAGAACTACAAGCATCGTTAAACAGTTGCAAGCCATCCGCCCGGGGTTCCGATCGTATACTCTACATAATGCTGAAACACTTGCCCTCTTAAACGCAGGAGACACTCCTCTCACTGTATAATGTTATATGGTCTTCTGATAAAATTCCTTCCCAATGGAAAGAAGCTATTCTAATTCCAATTCTTAAGCAGGGCAAAGAACCATCCGCTGTATCTAGTTACAGGCCCATAGCTCTGACCAGTTGCCTCTGTAAGTTCGAAACAAATGATAAACCGCCGGCTGATGTCTTTCTTATAATCCAAAATTTGCTCGACCCATTTCAATGCGGATTTCGAGATAGCCGGTCTACAATTGACCATCTCGTACGCATTGAAGCAGAAATCGAGAGCATTTCGCGCACAAACAGTTCTTCCTCTCAGTATTTCTTGACATGGAGAAAGCTTATGGTACCACGTGAAGGTTCGGTATCGTAAGAGACCTCTCCGAGTTAGGTGTCCGCGGTAACACGCTAAATGTCATTGAGAGTTAGCTATCAGATCGCATGTGCCGGGTTCGAGTTGGCAACACCTTATCCCTTTCATCTGTCCAGGAAACAGGAGTGCCACAGGCTGGTGTCCTTAGCCGTACATTTTTTCTTGTAAAAATGAATTCCTTGCATCAGTACCTTCCATGCAGCATTTTCTGTTCGACATACGTAGATGTTATCCAAATCGGATATAAATCCTGCAATCTCGCAATCTGTGAACTACAGGTCCACCTTGGCCTCAACAAGGTCTCAAAATGGGCAGGTGAGAATGGGTCCACCTTAAATCCACAGAAAAGCACCTGCGTGCTCTTCTCTAGAAATAGAGGCCTCCATCCCGACCCTGACATTGAACTACAGAGCCAGAGGTTACCTGTCAAATCAGAGCACAAATCTTTAGGCATGATCTTATACACAAAATTGACCTTCATACCTCATATAAACTATCTGAAATACAAGTGCCTAGAGGCAATGAACATTCTTAAGATCCTGTCGCACACCACGTGGGGTAGTGACAGAAAATGTTTAGTTTAGTTTAGCATTTCCCTTTTTACAGGAAAAAAAGAAAACGCAAGGGCAAGGAACAAAAGCTGCAAAACAGCAGCTTGACGAGGTTCCTGCCCCCGTGTTTGGCAACAAAACATACAGCATATGTACAAATAGAGGGAAAAAATACATATTCACACGCTTCTAAGTCCACATATCCATGTATACACAACATCTGACCACTTTCCCATTTATACACACAAAATATCTACATCTACTCACACACAACAGTTTTCATACATACATACAAAAAAATGTATACAGTAATGTGCACACATATAAACTTAGTCGATGCAGGAGTGATTAACGCGCACATGCATAAAAATACTTAAGGGTTTAATATCGAAACTGACACTGTTGGGCCGAACAAGACAGGCAAAAAATATAGATAAATAAATACACAGATAAAGTAAGGAGTACGAAAAGAAAAAAAAACTAAAACAAAAGAAGGATAGAAAACATGAATGTGAAATCGGCAAATATTATTCATATAATTGTACCCTTATTTAATAGGTTTGATGTTAACGCCTGTTTTGTGAGAGTGCTCAACTCGGTTTTTGAGGAATACAACACATTTAATACCCAAGGCACTTTGTACTGCAATCGACATGAGCCGTAATTTGTTCGTGAAAATGGCAAAACCCAGTTATTTCGTTTTCTGAATTCATATAGTGGTTCCTGTGATACAACTAGGTTACACAAGTTTAAAAATATCGCATTGTTGCATCGGAAATACTTTTTGATTTTCAAAACAAGGTTATATTCGTAAAAGTGTTCAATGGGCAGTACATTGAGAGCGCGGAATATTTCGTTGGTATGTGCATCAAAAGGAGCAGTGACAATATGCCGAATAGTTTTCTTTTGTAAAGTTTGTAAGCTATGAATGTTTGTTTTTGATGTCGTGCCCCACACTAGATTACAGTAACTGACATGCGATAGGAACAGACTGTTATACAACATAAGTTTTATTTTGGTAGGAAGCATGTATCGTAATCGGCAGATAACACCACATGCTCTGGCTAGTTTAGACGCAATACGTTCAACATGTGCGTCCCAGTTTAAATGATTATTAAAGATAACGCCTAATGTTTTTACGTTGTCAACTAATTCTATCTTGTCTGCACCTAGGTAAAGAGCACTGCTGCAGTTTACATGTTTTTGCGGTGGTGTGAACAATACAGCTTTAGTTTTTTTGGTATTAATTGGCAATGAATTTAAGTCACTCCACTTTTGTAGTATGCTTAAGGATGTGTTTGCTACGTTTACGAGATGTACGATGTCAGGAGATTGAAAAAAAAGACTGGTGTCATCCGCGTAGACTACAAACTGAGCAAGTTTCGTTATATTTTGTATGTCATTAATGTAGAGATTGAATAAAACAGGTCCAAGTACGCTACCTTGGGGAACACCTTGTGTTAAGGATCTTGCTGATGAAAGTTTTGATCCAATAGCAACGCACTGTTTTCTGTGTTGAAGAAAACAGTGCGTTGCTATTGGTGTCCTTAGCCGTACATTTTTTCTTGTAAAAATGAATTCCTTGCATCAGTACCTTCCATGCAGCATTTTCTGTTCGACATACGTAGATGTTATCCAAATCGGATATAAATCCTGCAATCTCGCAATCTGTGAACTACAGGTCCAGCTTGGCCTCAACAAGGTCTCAAAATGGGCAGATGAGAATGGGTCCACCTTAAATCCACAGAAAAGCACCTGCGTGCTCTTCTATAGAAACAGAGGCCTCCATCCCGACCCTGACATTGAACTACAGAGCCAGAGGTTACCTGTCAAATCAGAGCACAAATCTTTAGGCATGATCTTATACACAAAATTGACCTTCATACCTCATATAAACTATCTGAAATACAAGTGCCTAAAGGCAATGAACATTCTTAAGATCCTGTCGCACACCACGTGGGGTAGTGACAGAAAATGTCTAATGGATCTCTACAAAAGCGTCGTACGCACACGCCTGGACTACGGCGCCGTAATCTACCAGTCTGCTACACCAAGTACTGTGAAGATGCTAGATCCTGTTCACCACCTAGGCATCCGTCTTGCTACGGGTGCTTTCAGGAGCATGCAGCTCCGTAGAGAGCCTCTACTTTGAGGCGAATGAATGGTCACTTCGTTTTCAGAGATCTTACTCATCATTTCTATATTTCATCAAGGTGGACACGGATAACAACCATCCCACCCATAGCACAAACGATTTGTCCAGCTCCCGCAACTTCCACAGCCGTCCCACGCTAAGAGCACCCTTTTCGCTTCGGGTAAAAGGTCTGACGGAGAAAATGGGTGTCGCACTTCTTAATCACCACCTTATGGCGCCAGCAAAGCAGCTCCCACCGTGGCAGTGGCAGCTTTTATTTATTTATTTATTTATTTATTTATTTATTTATTTATTTATTTATTTATTTATTTATTTATTTATCAGTGCCTCAAATGCCCCGCGAGGGGTATTACATGAGGGGTGGGCATAACTACTAGTCCGTGATGGATATGATGGATGCCTTGAAGGATGTATAGCTGGAGTGGTGCACCACGTCGGCAGGAAGACGATTCCAGTCCTTTGCGGTCTGAACGAAGAAAGATTTCATATGGGCGGTAGTGCGGGCTCATGGGAGATAGACTGCTTTTGGGTGGCCAAGACGGGATGAAGAACGATGTAAGGGTTCGATGTCAGCCTGATGACGTAGAAGGTGATAGAATTTGTGAAACAGACATAGTCTTGCAATTTCAGGGCGTTGCTCAAGTATTTGAAGGTGAAGGCACGACTTAAGTTCGGTGACGCTAGTGTAATAAGAGTAGTCCGAATGAACAAACCTAACGGCACGATTTTGTAAAGATTCCAGCGCGGATGAAAGGTTAGTTTGATGTGGGTCCCAAACTGAGCATGCGTATTCAAGTTTTGGTCGAATAAGTGTTAAATATGCTAGTAGTTTTACTAAGGGAGGAACAAGGCGCAGGTTACGATACAGATAGCCAAGGGCGCGATTAGCTGTGTTGGTGATGTTAGAAATGTGAACGGACCAAGTTAAGTTATTACATAAATTAACACCAAGGGGTTTGTATGAGGAAACTGCGCTTATTTTCGAGCCACCTATCGTGTATTTAGTGGAAACGAATGATTGACGACGATGAAAGGTGAGATGTGATGTTTTACTTACGTTTAGCGACATTAGCCATTTGTTACACCAAGATTCTATGACAGAAATTTCAGACTGTAGGGTAGGGATGTCAGCGTTGTTAAATATAGGACGATAAATTACACAGTCATCAGCAAACAAACGAATTTTAGAATTACAACCATTGGGTAAGTCGTTAATATATATCCAGAAAAGCAACGGTCCCAGGACAGTGCCCTGCGGCACACCGGAGACAACAGGCGACAAAAGAGAGGAGTGTTGGTTAGCGTAAACAAATTGCTGACGGTTAGACAAAAAGTCACAGAGCCAATTGTAAACGGGAGGGTGGAGATTTTTAACCGTGAGAGTTTTAGGAAAAGCCGTTTATGAGGAACCTTGTCAAATGCCTTTTGAAAATCTAGGAAGAGGGAATCAACGGGTATGTTCCGATCGAGGTGAGAGGATATGTCATGGATGAAAAGAGCGAGTTGAGTTTCGCAGGACATGCCCTTTTGAAAGCCGTGCTGATTAGGATTGAAGAAATGGCAAGATGTTAAAAACTTTACGACGTGAGAATAGATTGTATGCTCCATAAGTTTGGAACAGACACTGGCGAGGGAAACGGGACGATAGTTATTACATGAAGATGATGAGCCTTTTTTCGGTACTGGAATTGTCTTGCCTGCCTTCCAGTCTTGTCCTGCCTACCTTGCAGTCATTGTGATATGTCTTTCGTGGACGTCACCAAGCATGCACCAAGCGCACATATCCGGACAAACTTCTTTGAACTCCAACACAAATACTCTTGCCCTGAATTTTACACCGACGCATCGAAGTCTCGTTTTGGTGTGCCGTACGTCGCAGTGGGCCCATCTTTCTCGGATACGGGCGCAATGCACCCCCTAACAAGCATATTCACAGCAGAGGCCTACGCTATTCAAGGGCCGCTCAACACATCAAGGAATCAAAATTTCGAAAGGCAGTTACATACACTGATTCCTTAAGTCTTGTTACTGCACTAAGGATAAGTTTAAGTTAGGTTTGTGAATACGGGGGCTACCGCGATAAGTTAAGGCCGGTTCATGAATACCGCGGTTTAAAGACACTCAAAACGTTCAAGAATCCAGTGATTGTGCAACTTTATACCTTCTATGTTCCATCTATGCGTGCAAGCAACAGCTGATCTTGTGCTGGGTGTCAGGGCACCGAGATATTCAAGGCAACGAGTTGGCTGACCAGTTAGCCACGTCCGTCCACATAACGTCCGAGAACACGACCATGGTTTTCCCAGTTCTTGAAATCAAACCATACATACGCAAATGTCTTCAAATCCATTGGCAACATTTCTGGGACGCTGAGACAAATAACAAACTGCATCTCATCAAACCAAACCTAGGAAAATGTATACCATCCACAAAATCGAGACGATGTTTTACTATGTAGACTTAGGATAGGACATAACTATGGAACACACAATTACCTTTTAGCTGGTGGTCTACCCCCAATCTGTAGCAGGTGTGGGGAGGTGTTGACAGTTTTTCGTGTTTTAATAGAATGTCAGGAGCCAGAACGAGAAAGGAAAAAGCATTTTATCAAAAGTTACAGTGAGAACATTCCACTTCCCTCGATGTTTTGAGGTATTGGCCCAATTTTCAACCTTGCATCACTTTTAGACTATTTAGAAGACGCGAGAACATTGCAGATCGTTCAAGCTAGAGTCATAGCACATCCTCTTCAGGAGGATGTTGCTGCGGGAGTACTTATTTTATGCACTCGCCTCAAGACCCTTGTTCGCAAGGATCATTTGAGGCAGTAGTGCTTTTATTACTCCACACAAAGAAGACAGCTTACCAATTGGCATATATTTTATTCAATTGCACTTTTCATGTCATGTCCATGATTTTATTAAGTTTGCCTATTTTACGCACATTTAGTGCGTAGCATTTTAGGCCCCTCTACAGCCACTCTGCACTAATCCATTATCGCATCAACACGTAAATACCACCCATCGTTCTGGCGCTCTTTGGCCGTAACTGGCCCTTACGTTAATAAACACCGTCAATCATTAGAAGTTTTCAGGAGAAATAGAAAGGGTCTTGTTTTTACTAATGAGGTACCCAATTCGCTGCAGTTTTTACAACTTCACCTGACGCTTTTAATTGATCACGTTTGCTGTGCGTACCTTCCTAGAAGCAAAAAAAAACTGTTACAGTACGACCTGGCCCACCCTAAGACTGTCAAGCTCGCAATCGCACTACTTTGCCTGGAATCGGCTCTGCGCAACTGATGTGTGTGCGTATGATGCAAGCTAGTTTTCGCAGTCAGGCTGTCAGGCTTTTAAACTCTGGCTTCCCACAGCCTGTCATAAATACTGAGTGTGCTGCAAAAACCAAAAGCCAGCGCTGCCAGTGCGAAAACGCACTAACGGAGTCCCGTACGGACACCGTGTGAGCCATAATCTCAGGAAGGTGGCTAGGAGATACAGCATTCCCATTGCCTTCTCAACCCCAAACAAGTTGGTTCAACTGTGCCCTCGTATCGCAGGCGATGGGCAGAGGGTCTCTAAAAGGCAGAACATCGATCCGCTGAGGAGCTGTGCTGAGTGGTCTGCGAGATTCCCCTAGGTTGCGGCAAGTTTTACATTGGACAAACGGGACGCTAAATAAATGACATACTGGGGAGCATGCCCACAGGCTTGGTAAAGATACAGAGCACACCTTCCTGTGCAAAGCCTGCCATCAATTGCGAGCCGTACTTTGCACAAACATCGATTCTTGTTAAAAGCAAGGGTCAAATTGGCAGAGAATTGTTGAAAGGGTCTGACTGCATATTAGTAACACGTCTATCACTTCGTATTCCTCAGGAATGTGCCTTATCCGAAGGATGTTATCATGACCATGTCAATCTGTACGTCACCTTGGCTGTCAGCGCGAGCGCAAACTGTCTTTTTTTCATGCATCGTTTGAATCTGTGGTTAAACAGTTGGCAGTTCGCGCTTCACTGTCACTTCCTTTTTCTTGTACCTTTTCACGTAATGGCTTTCGCGCCACAGCTAATGTACGTATAATATGGAACTCGCCCATGAAGTACTTTTGGAATTAAAGGACAAGAGGAACCATCACCCCTTTCCGAATCCTTCTTACCTCTTCGCACCTTGCAAAACCTGGAAGGCAGCTTTTCCGCACGACAAAGATTCATGCACAATGGCGGCGACACCCGCCGGGACTGCATTTGTTAGGTACAGCGTGTGGGGTTTGCTGGCACGCATATTTTGGCTGCCGAAGGCACCTGAATACAGCCCCCATGCTTCCCTTCACGCCAGTCAGGCTCAATTGCATTCTGTCGATCGACCTACCTGCAGCACAAGCTATCGCAGAAGGTGAACGACTCCCCTGACACACGGGCATGCTAAAGTACTTTAGGTAAGGGGACATCTGCCGGAAAGGCGTTCATGCCCAGTGACACACGACAAAGGAGTATCTCCTTCCCGGCAAAGTTCCTTTGCAGAAAGGTAGATCGGCGATCTACTTTTCGAGCGTAAAGGCGTACTCTCGCCGACAGCGTACATGACCCTTAAACGGGAGATACCTTTCACAAAATTATAACACCCCGCAAGTATTTCCTTGCCTTGCGTATAAGCTTTAGCTTTTAGCCGTGTAATGAGATCTGTAGGGCCGCAAAGATTTATTTTTACCGTACTCTCGCACGCTCACATCGCCGCCATGCGGGATTCCGGCAATCATTATCTTTTTCGTCGTGGCGTGAAACGAACAATCAATTAACATTATTAGCCATCAGCAACAAAAACGATATTTTTCCGATCCACAACTGCTAAACGTAATTAAATGCGGAATATGTTCACTATCTTTCTGCTTTAACGAGGAGCGCCATTTTCTTGCGGCGTTCGTCTTAGGAACCACCTAAAGGGGTTCACGTGCTGCCGTGTGTCATCGGCGCAACTACTTTTTGCAGAGGGTCCTTTAGAGTAGGAAAAGGGGTTCGCTACAAAGGACTTTACTTTCGCCCGTCTGTCAGGGGTAGCTGAACACGCGAGTCAAACTGCGCTGCACTGCACGTAACAAACGTAGCGAGGACGTGCGGCGCCGCCATTGCGCAGGAATTTCTACCCGTTCTCAGCAGCACAGGAAAGCTACCTTGTAGGTATTGCAAGTCGTCTATATTGCAGTGCCCCGTTATATATATATATATATATATATATATATATATATATATATATATATATATATATATATATATATATATATATATATATATATCCTAGGCTTCATTGTCTGTTTGCTCATTAACTTGTTTCTAACAAATAAAGAACGAGCCCTTGACCCCTTCCCTTTCGTTATATATATATATATATATATATATATATATATAGTTGCAGCAAGGAAATCACGTTGGCCCCGGTACATATATATATATATATATATATATATTGCAGTGCCCCGTTTTTCACCACAGCTGCATTCCTGGTACCTTTAGTTGCTGCGCGTATATATTTTCTCGTGTTCCGTTAGGTACTTATTAGCCCCATTGTTTATCCACACGCCGAGATCATACCTGTATCTACTACCTCGCCAAAATGATCACCTCTATCTTACCTCCGACATATCGTTACGAAAATTTAAACCTAACCTATGCTCCCTTGAAGGAAGGAAAACTGTTCTATGTATATTCCTCTTCACCGAATTTCTCGATTAGTTCTCTGGACACTCGCCGACTGTATGATGTGCACCACTGCCAAAAGGCGAGTCGTCTTCGTCCGATTCACTAGGCTAGGCAAGGCCGGGCTGGACAGGCGCGCGAGCTTTCTTTGAAAAATTACAGCATATCCTCGGAGTGAATGATGATGAGTGGGCGAAGCTCGGGAGGTTCATCCTAGATCGTGCCGAGTTCCGGATTAATTTAGTTAACGCGCACGCTACGAATCCTCATGGTTCAACTATGCACAAGTGAAATCTCCCACCGGCACTTCATTGCAAGTCAAGACCCGGTGCATATATATATATATATATATATATATATATATTATATATATATATATATATATATATATAATATATATATATATATATATATATATGGGTAGCCGGTGAACGGTTCTCCAACGCGAGAAGTCGGTATTTCTCAATCAAGAAACCCGCTAGGAGGCGCTGCCTGCGCCAACGTTGTCTCTCGCGGGTGAGGACGCGTTCTCCTTCTTTGCGAGCTAGTAGAGCGTTCATCTAAGAAAGAGCGTTTCCATAGACAACGCGCGCCTTTCGCTCTCTCTCTCTCTCTCACACACACACAAGACAGCACGCGCCGAGGGCACGCGCCGAGGGCGAGCGCGTGCCGCCCTCGGCGCGCGGGTTAAGCCTGACATGGGACAGGCCAAACAAATTCTTGTTGAATGTGCGAGTAGATTGCTCATAAAATATACGTGACATGGGACAAGGTTAGACTAAGAGGAGCTTCGACCCTAAAAGGAAAGCGAGGAAAGCACGCGCGCTTGTCCCACTATCCTCGGGCCCCAGACCGGCTGTGTGCTAGGTTGATTAAGGCGCTAGTACCTGTTCTGTCTTTAGCGCTAAGGCCGGATGCCTGGAGCGCGCGCATCGAGTGTGGAGCGCGCGCAACCAGAGGCGCAACAACCTACGCGCGGCAGCAGTAGCAGCGGCGCGGCGCGGTACTTCACCGCAAGAGGCCCAAGCGGAAGCGGGCGCTTTGGGCACTATCCCTCTTGCCAGCGATGCCAACCCTAAGAATTTATCCCTAGATCTAGGGTATTTCCATGTCACTCAGGGATTTGGCGTCTCTGATGTGATATCTAGAGACAAAGTTTTTATGATTTTCTAGAGATTTTTGTGAGGTGGCCAGGCCCAGAACTACTTTTTAACAAGTAAAACCAAAATACGTTAATTTTGCTGCTTTTTAATTTTTTGCTGAAGGAGACAGGGTAGTAGCAGTGATAACGCAAGCATCTTCTGGCGCCTACTGGAACCAAAAACGAAACCTTGGGCGATATCTTATAACGGTTCCCGAAGTGGACCGGTTCACTTGGCCTCGCCTGATTGGTCACAGTCGCTCCTTTGCTGACGCAGGCGCGGTTTTACCCAATCACGCGCGGGCAAGTGGACCAGTCCACTTTTGGAACGCTTATAAGATACCGGCCCTTCTCTTCGTGATTGAAGCATGTGCGCGCGTTTATATTTCTACGCCGGGGTGGCAGGAGTCACTCGTGATGTTCGATTTCTCTGTGGTAACAGAGAGCCGTCTTGCCTTGCAGTGCACGGGAAAAATGCGCCTAGTTCGCGCTCGCCGGGTTCCTTCACTGTGCTATACTGAAGAAGGGCTGAACAATGGGGCTGGACTTGTTCATAGATTGTAACCAAAATACTTGACCAGATGGGACACCGATAAAAGTACAGAGCCTGTAACACAGGGTCCCATATGGGAAGCTGATCCAAAGTGGAGAGTGGCCACCTAGCAGTAAAGAAAAGGCACGAGAAAAGGCTTGCATTTCTATAGCAGATCATGCAACACTGATTTGAATGTAGCCAATCAGAAATGAACTGCCACCTTGCAAGAGAGCACAGATCTCTGTCGGCTCTTGGTGGTGTGCCCATCGTAGACTTTTTCTATACGATTAGCTTTGCATTTCCTTGATTCCCACTGCACGTGGGATCTGCCCATTTTTTTTATATACGATTACTCCACAGAAGTATATTAGCTATATGCCGCAGGAAATGTAGAAAAAAGAGAAGCAGTTGCTGTTAATGAGCTGATTTCGACATTCAACAAGATTGAGAAAAACGGGCCAAGCGGATAATTACGCTTGGACATCTGGAAATATGAATTAACCAAATTAACATAAAAATTACAATCTAAGGATTTTCCTAGGCCCAATCTAGGGATAAAGCGGTGGCATAGGTTGGCATCAGTGATCCTTGCTGATGCGCGCTGCAAGAAAGTCGAGTGGTCGAGTCGAGTCGTCGTCTCCGCACGCGCAATGCATGCTGCAAACGCTTCAAAACTACAAACGTGGTGATAGGTAAAAAAAAAAGCTGAACGACAGCTGCACTAGCGGCCAGCTGCTGCAGCATCTCTAGGCTGGCATCATGTAGTCCGATATGTTCCGTATTTTTGGGCCGCCCCGCTCCGTGAAGATGCTGGGCATTGCGTGACCTCGAGACAACGTCAACGACAGTTTCTGGAGCGATGGCATCTTCCGCGGTTGACGAGCCAAGTGCGCCGCTCAAAGCGCGCGGCTGCACCGACCTGCCTTGGCTCTTCGCACTCGCCGCGTTCCTGGGTGCCGCTGTGTTTGTGGCATCGTTCGCTCTGGCACTCGGCGACCCTCGCCGTCTCATTTACGGCTGTGACAGCTTCGGCAACGTGTGTGGCGCGCGCAATGCGCCCATCGGAAGCTTGGCCTTTTCCGGCATGGATGCGACCGACAGGCCGTACCTGCTTTACTTCGATCTCGCCGACCCGCGCAACTCGCTCAAGATATGCGTCAGCCACTGTCCATCGCGCGCGCTCCGCACCATGGAGGAGGTATGTGTGTTTCGCAGCAGTGCAGTCGAGACAGAGATGATGGGCGGAAGGCAGGGAGGCTAACCGGAAGGAAAGATGTCCAGTTTGCTACCCTGCACTGGGGAAGGGGTAAGGGGAGACAGAAAGGGATGGAAGAAAAAAAAAAGGGAGAAAGAGATATCGCGCTCACACACAAACACGGCAGTGTCAGAGACGGTCAGCGAGGCCCGTTGCTCGCAAAAAACTTGAGTACACCCTTCGTGGCTTTCTGCTGCGAAACTCTGTCGTTCCAGCATTCCAATACGGTTTGCTAAGGCAGCGGTCGATCATGAAGGCGTGACAATTCTGCGGCGAGAGGCTGTCGCTGGGAACAGCACCTAGGCCAATCGCAGAGGACGTGAGCAATGCTTTCCTCGGTGCCGCAGTGAACACGGGCAGCACTGTCTTCCAGTCCAATGCGATAGCCGAAACTTCTGGTAAATGGCGTTCCCAGGCGCGGCAAAGCTCGGTAGTTTCAGGGCGGGTTAGTCCAGGCATAACTCGAAGTGTGGAGGCGGGTGTGCAGAAGACGAGAAGTCAAAATACATATGATGGCCACGAGATGGCCGAATATGTGATATCAATTCGTCATGTACGCGCACACACATACACATGCACGCACACAAATTGATTGGACAGGAGGTTCTGTATGGGATTAACGTCTGGCACCAAACCAGTAAATAAGTTTATTAACACTGCAGTTAGGCTCGTGGAAGTAAACTTAGCAGCGGCAAGTTATCTCTAGCTCGACGTACATAGAGTTCATCTGTGAAAACTACAAATGCTTTTTTGTGAACAGTGTGCATAGCCAGAAAGCATGCACATTGAAAGTAGGTTAATAACAGTACACAAACATTGTGGCAACTAATCTGCAAATATTGGGCATGGACTGCTGTGGGTTAGTAACTAAATGTTTTCATCTAACTGCCAGTTCCGACCATCTTGGTCATGGATGTATGTTGTCATATTGAGTGGCAACTAGCATAACTGCAAAGCGTGATCTGACGTGAAGGCGTGAAAACGACGACAGACGAAGAGAACACACACACACACACAGGGCGCGTGAAGACATAGTCCGAATGTGGAAGCTATGGGCTGCAGCATTTTTGCCATTGTGAAAAATTTGGGACAGCATAAAATGCCAGATATGGAACGACAATTTTTATTCACTAAACCTGCACCTTGTGTGCAAAAGATATTTGCACCAACAGTAAGATTGCATGCAGGGCACAGCCACTACTTGAGAACAGGTCCGCTGTTAAAGGGCCCCTACAACACTTTTCAAGCATCCATTTTTACTAGCATGTTGTGTAGTTTGAAGGACGAACAGATGCATGCTGCAAAAACAACACCGATAGGAGCCGGCAGTCCGAAGTTATTAGGCCAACGAAATTCAAAATACAAGCAAAAAATTGCTGACCCTCGGCTTGAGTTTCGTTGGGTGTATTTCGTGACTGCATTTCAGCTTCGTGACTGCATTTCACTCACCACGTAGCGCAGCCAATAGAATTGGCTCAAAGCTCCTGCGTAGGGGAACTTCACACAACACGGTTGCCTGTTCTTTTTACTGTACTGGAGACGCCGTTCCCATAGCGACAGACATCGTGGAATTTGAACTTGCCGTGCTATAAATTATGGCTCTTCTGATGTTCAGTGAAAAACCACACAGGGGAAAAACAAAACCAAATAATAATGTGTTTTCTGATGTAATGGCGCGGCCACTTCTAACGTTACTTTGTCCAATCACAGCTTTGCGCAGTATGTTGTCACTTCGCCACAAATAGTTCTGGAAAGTGCCACTACGCTTTGACATGGTCGGCAGTGATGTGGTAACTTAATTGCACGATTAAAATATTAAGTCAGTTGATATGGGTGGTTTGACCTGTGCCAAAACTATAGCCAGCCATTTGTCTATGTGGCCCACAAATAAAAAAAACGGTTGCAAGAGGACTGTTAGAGGGCCCCTTCAAAAGGCTGGGAGCAAATAATGGAACCAGGTTCCGCAGGGAACCTTGAAGGCCAGCACAGCGGTGCCCTTGCTGCGACAGGTCTGCTGTTGTAAAGCAGGGCATGAACTTCAGGATGCTGTGAGATGACGTTCCAAAGGTTCAGCCTGGTGCAACAACGTTTCATGCCTCCCTATGCCAGGCAGTAGGCGAGAATAATGCGCAGTGGTCAGTCAGTTACAAATCCAGCCGCACAGCTAAGGTCATAATTTTGTAAGTGCCCACAGTATCGCTGCGCAACGTCTGTCCTCTGTGACCTGTTACCAACAGCTGAAATGAGTGAGCACGATGTTGGCATATTCACTAAGGGGTAGTCCTACTCAAGAAATGTGCAATATTTTAAAAATCAGACCTTTAGATCTTGCTTGTCTTGTGAGGTTGAGTTTCTCTACTTTCCTGAAAATAAAAATCAGTGTTGAACTTAAACTGAAAATGGACTGAGATTTTATTTGAAGAGTACAAGGTGACTGTTAAAACAAACTCCCACGCCTGCACTGAAGGCGCCGCAAAGTCACAGCTTAAAGGCCAGCTCTGGCAATTTTTGAGCATGTTGAGGTAATTGTGATGCTATGTTCCTGAGGTGCTCCTGTCAGAATCCTGATAGTAGAAGTGCTCAGCAAATGCGAAAATAATTTTTATTGAGCAAAGAAGTGTGAAACCGAAATCCAGTTTAAAGGGACCCTGAAACGGTTTTGACGATTTTGTGCAAACATGGTGATCCAGTAGAGCGAGTCATTAGGATTATTTGAGGGCAGATTTCAGCGCTGTGCGCAAAGTGTGGAATTTACAATAAGGTTTTCAACACGTGCATCGCAAGAGATCTCAGCGGCTCGCCGAAAGGCGTTTTCATACGCCCCCGTCATCGACCGATCGAATGAGAGGTCGCTGATTGGCCCCGAGCCAGTGACGTGCACAAAATTTTCAAAACCTAGCTGCGAACAACGTGCTTCTACAACGTACTCCTTCGTTTCAGCCAACGGTATCGTCCTGACATCTGGCGGCATACACACGAGTCGCCGGCGCTTTATTACAGAGGCTAGCACTGCCAAGGCGGGTGACCTCAGTGAGGATATCGGGGCGCTATGTCGCGGTGGAGGGCTCGGCAGAGCGGCTGACGCGGGAGGCGCTGTCGTCGCTAGCGCACACTCCGCAGCAGATCGAGTTGAGGAGGAACAGCCGTGGTAAGGAAGAAGGCGACAGCAATAAGCCCATAGCTGCCTTAGCGCATGGTGCTTCGCTTTATTTATGGTGTGAATGATTTCATAATTTTGTTGCCTAAGCAGTGACGCAATGTCAAAAAAACGTTTCAGGGACCCTTTAACAGTGATGTCAAATCAGTCAATCCGCCTCTTGCACAGTGCAAGTGTCCTTCCCCTGGCGGTAATGTCCCACAAGGTTTGCTGGCATGCAGACCTGGAAGGCAATAACAGTATGGTACTGGCGCACTTCTGTCGCTTTGCCAATGATGACGTCAACACACAGAGTGGCCAATAATTGTAAGAAGCCAGGCGGGCAGTTTGAGGTAATCAGTAAAGATTGATGTGCAAGCAATTGCACATTTCTTCAGCCTGTAATCTTGCACAAATGACAGAAGTGTGCCAAGGAACGTACCCAGCGAATTTTATTGCGATTCATTCACTTCGAAAAATCACACGAGTTGGCCTTTAAGCTAAACTTTGCTGCATGCTCTCTCATTATTGCCTTTCAGTGTACTTCTTGCATTCCTTCATATCCTCCCTCTCTTCGTTTTCTTCCTTTGTCTTCTTCTTTTTATTTGTTTTCATCTTTCTCCTCTTCATACTTGTCATCTTCTTTGCTTTCTTAGTATTAGTATTATTATTATTATTTGTTGTTGTTGTCTTCCTAGTTGTTGTCATCCTCTTCCTCTTCTTCATCTCCTCCACTTCACCATCATGCTATTCTTGCCTCTGTTGTTATTGCTTCTTGATTGTGTGTCCAAATGCTGACCAGCATTGGAGACAGCTTACATTGATAGCTAAGAAAGCTGCTTCAAGTCCCACTGCATCTGATCTCTCAGAAGGCATGTCCCTTCTTCAATCCCTAAGAAAAGGGCGCCTTATTTCTATGTTTTGACATTTTGTGTGTGTGAACCTATGATAAACATAATGTGGCTTATGTTTAACACATTCAAAAGCAATTACTGTTTTCTATGTGCTGATGACCTTTCGGATTTCCAAACGTTCTTATCTGTTGCTGATCGTATCCCAGCCGCGGTGGCTGCATTTCAATGCAGGTGAAATGTTGAGGCCCGTTTACTGTGCGATGTCAGTGCACGTTAAAGAACCCCAGGTGGTCGAAATTTCCAGAGCCCTCCACTACGGCGTCTCTCATAATCAGATCGTGGTTTAGGGACGTTAAACCCCAGGAATCAATCTTATCTGTTGCTATCTTGTTTGGACAGTGAACTAACCTGCGTTCTTCTTTGCAGTCTGCTTTGCTGGCTTCGTCAGCTTTGGAACATGGTTTAAGATGGCCCTAGTCTACGCAGACTATTATTTCAAGTCAAAACAGGATAGTTGTTTGCTGGATGTCGCAGTTATATTAGCAGTACAAATTGATAAACACTTTCAGGTTTTTCTGTCTGTGTGCTTTCCTTCGTGTTAGTGTTTCTCAATTCGCACTGATAATATGAATGTGATATCATTGGACGTGTAATGCGGCAACAATTAGAAAACTGTCTGTCCAATACAGGATAAATAATGTCCAGCCATGTTTTACTTCATGCACAAACTTAAGACTCCATTTTTCCCACACAGGTGCGTCGTTTTGGTCAGGAGACTGGCTCATCTCTCTGCCGTTATGATGTAGCAGCTAATAACCAGTCTGCATTGTCCAATGCAACAGTACTGGAACTATTCAACATGGAGCAGCAGAGCACGGGAATCGGCCCCTGCCCGAAGCTTCCATTATTACCGAGCAGGCCTATTCGCAATCGCTGTGTTCCATACAGTGCCACTTCAGACATCTTCCAGAGCATCTACGGATATCTCAACAGTGCCGACACCCTTCAGCAGGTTGTCAGTGACCTGTTTGCTGCGTGGCGCGAGGTGTGCTCTATGCTGTGCTTTGCCTGTGCCCTGTCCTTTGCGGTGGCTTTTCTACTTCAACGCTTTGCAGAACTGGCAGCGAAGGCCATACTGATTTTGTCCGTGCTCTCCTGTGGTTGCTGCAGCAGCCGTGCTCTGGTGGGCCTATGCTGACATAAAACTTCACCTCGATGTGACACCGTTAGATCGCCTTCTGGAAGAAGCTGCCAAGAACGAGCGTGCGTTCCTTGCTTTTGCCATTGGAATGACAGTGTTGGCTGTAGTTCTGCTGGCTGTTGCCGTGGTGTTGCACAAGCGTGCTAGGATGGCAGGAGCCTTGTTTTATGAAGCGGGACATTGTATCCGCCACATGCCTCTTCTTTTGGTGCAGCCTGTATGGACTCTCATTGCTCTGGCTGCTCTGTTTGCAACATGGACAGTTGTCTTCCTTCATCTGGCCACTGCCAATCATGCCACACGTGAAACCCGCCCCATTGCAGCCTTCACTACTGGCCCGACAAGTGCTGAGGTGCGACATTTCACTCTGGTTGCTTACGATCAGCCCTCGTGGGTTCGCTTCGCCTGGGGCTTCCAGCTGTTGTTTCTCCTGTGGGCGGCGCACTTCATGCTCGCCTGCCAGCAGACCGTTATCGCTGGCGCTGTTGCGTCGTGGTACTTCTGCAAGGACCGCACCAAGCTAGTGTGGCCCCTGGGCCGTTCTGCGGCTCGCCTGTTTCTCTACCACCTGGGATCCATTGCCCTGGGCTCAGTCCTCATACCACTGTGCAGCATTCCGAGACTTGCTCTTGCGGCCTTCCAGCGTTGCACTCTTGGGCGAAGGCCGTCATGCTTCGACAAGGTCAGCCACAATGCGTATACCGTTGTCGCCATTCGTGGAACATCCTTCTGCACGGCTGGTCGCATAGCCTGTTCGGTGCTCTCCGAGAGCTCCCTTGCCACGTCGCTTCTGAACGGCTCGAGTGACTTCTTGGTCTTTCTGGCCAAGTGCCTGATAACGTCTGTGGTTGGGCTGCTGGCTGTGGTGCTTCTTCGGGGCAGCCCGCAACTTCAACTGTGTGCTGTGCCGGTGCTGGCAGTGGCGGTGTTCTCGTATTTTGTGTCCCACTGTGTGCTCTCCCTCTATGGAATGGTAGTGGACACGCTGCTGCTCTGCTTCTGCGAGGACGTGCTGTCGTGGGAACCCAACCAGCGGGACTTGTACGCTCCGGACAGTCTCCACAGGCTGCTGCTGGGCGACACTGCATTGCTGCGTCCTCTGCCTGCGCAAGCTTAATGCAGCTATGATGCTACAAGAAAGCGTTGTTTTTACCCAGACTTCACAGGGTCCAACTCACTTTTTATGTACTTCTGGAGCCATTCATGCCCATTTATACTGTTGCTTTCAATTGCACTGGATATGTCCGCATGCTAAACACAGTCTGATATACCAAGCATTGCGCAGAATTCGTACTGAACTTAAAACTTATGTGCTCTATAGATAGTTGAATCTCGTTAGTATGAACATGGTTAATCCAGACTTTCGGCTCATTTGAGCTGATGCTGTGGCCTGGAAGAAGTTATGTGTGTTCCAGTAGAAGTAAACACTCGGTAATTCGAAAGCAAACGTATTTGCAATAGGTAATTTGAACATGCAGCTCTTTGACAATGCTCTCAGCAACACATCAAATGGGGTGGTGGCTCTTCTGACCTGCATTGCTCTTACCCACCATAAAGACAAAGTTTAGGAAGAATTGCCCCCCCCCCCCCCTTCCAGACCCCTCCTTGCTTGAAGGCAGTTTGTAAGGTACGAGCAACATTTATTGAGTCAATGTAAGAACAGATACACACCATTGATTCCCGCATTTACATGAATCTAACATGCAACCAGTCCTGTATAAAAAACAAAACACGAGCACAATTTACCTTTGTGGAATGCATAGTTCTCCTTGCACATCGCTTTCTTCTGCGACTCATTCTTTCTAGCTTTAAGGATCACCTTTGGACATTTCTCTATATTGCCCCATTTCAAGGGCTCTTACTTCAACAAGCTCGTTTACACCAAGTTGCTAAAGAAGGTCTGTGGTCCTGTCTTCGAGGTCCAAATGTTTTGTCGTTTTCAGCCCCTAGAAAGCTTTCCTTGCCGTCAAGATATTCATGGTTTCCCTTTGTTAAGTCACTGTCGCAGGCTTCACGCGCACAAAAAAGATGCGATGCACCTATCTTCAGCTTGCAACATAACTTCCGTTTGACATGCACTTTCATATTGACATTGACCCATCACCAATGGGAACAGATGCACGATGCGCACCATTTCAGCAGAGCACGAAATGAACCTATGCGAATTTGCAACAAAATGTGCTCGTCACCGTTCTGTGACCACTGCATCTGATTCCTCTGACGGGAAGCTGTGGCCAGTGTTGTGGTTTTGTTACTGTAGCCTTGGTACGTTTCATGCCCTGTCCAATGTGAGCGCAATTTTTATACTCATTTTGTTGGGAAAAGGTGCATGTTAGGTTCCAGTAAGTATGTAATATAATGGTGCCTTGTAATTTTGTAAGCATGTGCGAGTAAATATTTTGGAACTTCCAATTCGCGTGAGCTCAGTGCACATGCGCCACCGCAGGCAAGTCTTCTGTTCAATAAGCTTCCTTTAATGCAAAATTCTTTTAATTCGTATATACAGTAGAACCTCGTTATAACGAACCCGGATATAACGAACTATCGGATATAACGAAGTAATCGCAATTCCCCTTGAAATTCCTATAGACGAAATTGATATTGGTTATAACGAACTAATGGTTATAACGAAGTAATTACCACTCCCCCTTCAACTTCGTTATAACGAGGTTTTACTGTACTGTGGCGTCCCTTCAAGTTCAAATTATCGAGATTCAGCTGTAAATCTGATTGCTCCTGTAGAGAAATCAAGCGAGAAATCAAATCATTTATCGCAAACAAGAAACTGCACTCAGTAATTGTTTCGTATGCCCAGACTGTTTTTGTTGGCTTTGCAAAGAATGACTTTCTGACTGCACAAGGTTGTAGTGCTCCAACCCCCAATGTTGGCACAATACCAGCACGTTCATTTCAGGAAATTCATTGTGCACTCTAGACTGTGCAAGGTGCAGTGGTCTCATGTTCAGGTAGATGTACAGTAAAACCTCGTTATAACGAACCCGGATATAACGAATTATCGGATATAACGAAGCAATCGCAATTCCCCTTAAAATTCCTATAGATGAAATTGATATTGGTTATAACGAACTAATGGTTATAACAAAGTAATTAGCGCACCCCCTTCAACTTCGTTTTAACGAGGTTTTACTGTACTGTGGCTTATTTTGCAGTGCTTTTTTATGTACTTATATATACAGTAGTGCTTCATTAAATGTTCTTCCCATTTCCTGGATGCCAAGAAGGTGTAACTGTTCACAAACGTAGATTGGTGGTGGAGTTCTCCAAGGTCCATCAAATATGCCTTCAGCAAAGTGAAGACAGCGCTCATTGATGTGAGTTAAGGCTATACAATCTTCCATACTGGCTGTGCTACAATGGTGTTTCATTAATAGTAAATGCCTCTTCATTTGCCTGTCTCACTTCAGTGCAGAGTATTCACTGTTTTTTGTAGTCACTTCGTGGGTGGGAATCTTATGTTATTTAGCCCCCTTTTATATAAGCCTCCTCCACTTCTGGGTGGCATAATTGGTGGCCTGTAATGGCAACCATTAGCGAAACTGTGACTTCATTGCGCCTGCTGAGTGAGCAGCATAGCAGCTAGGAATCACGTGACATTGTTCCTGCCCTTTGTTACTGGTATACACCATGCCAACATCATATAAATCTAAGCGAGTGTCAAGTGAATGTTATGTTGTAATTTCACCTCATGTTCTAATGTATTTAGTTTAAAATGCTGCAAGGAGACGGGCAAGAATTATTTCATATATACAGTGGAACTCCCTTATAACAGACACTCACCGGGGAGCAGTTTGTGCCCCTATATTGAGGGGTCTCTTATGAGCATGGTGGCATGTTTCTATTTTCTGATCAACCCTTACTTTGATATGGGCACAATATAGAACTAAACTGACCACAGCCTTTAATAAACCCTTTATATAGCCTGTGGCAAAGGGTTTATTAAAGTGTTAGGTGATTTCCTTAGTGGACTGTGTCACTCAGAACAGAATTCGTGTTTTCTCCACTACAACTTTCTCGCATTACTTGATCATTTCCTTTGGCTTGCGCATTGAACTAGCTGCAGCTAACAGCCAACAGCACTACATTTACATTAAAATGTCTGTTGTAAAACAAGATTGTTGTCCAACACTTAAGGTTACGCTCTCCTTTGTAACCAGTAGTCCTCGGGAGCGTGTCTGTGACAGAAGAGGTCCAAATAATGGGAGAAACGGCGCAGTCAATTGTGTGTGTTTTTTATGCCCAGTTATACCCATTTGTCTCTTACATCAGTGCCTCTTGTAAAGGGGTTTAGCTGTGGTTGGTTTGAAGCCTAGAAGAATGTGCTTTTGTAGCTGGGACTGTTGTGTGAGCCAGACTGCTGGTTTGTTAGAGCTGGTCTTTATCTCTGCTGTTAAAGCGAACATCAGGTATGATGAACTAATGTATGGTTCCAACGCTGCTTCGTTAAAACAAGGTTTGCCTGTGTCACCTGCCAAAAAGTAAACAGTCCATGTCTTAGACAGCCAGAGTGGCTGCAAGGCCACAACACAGCACTGCCATCTCACTCGTTGCCCCTAGGTCATGAAGAAAGAATAATATAGGAGGTGAAACTCCGGGCTCGCATCAGCACGCATGCTGCTCATGGTGATGTTACCTTGGGTGAGGAGGAGACACACAGCTTCGTATGTGTCGGTGGATGTAGGCACAGCACACTTGGTGACAACCCAAGGGACTGCTTTCTTCCCATGGTAGGCAGCAGAGGCATGCCAGTAGAACTGTGAACCCTCAGCTGCATCTCCAGTGGCGTTCCATGTGAAAGTTCAGTACTGGTGTGCTAGGCGGCGCCTGCCACGGTGTCTGCAGCTGCGCTGTGGCATGACATTATCACGACCAGTGAAGCTGAGTTGCGCCTCTTTAATTATTCCTCCTCCGTGGCACATGTCCACAGTGCCCCAAATGATGTTCATTGTTGCCCTCACGTTAAAATTCACCTTCTTTGTGGGTCCTGCAGCTGCTCCAGCCATTTAAGGCAAGGTTGACCTTTTTTTGGCCAATAGCACATACTTGTTGCCGCTACTTTAAAGGGATACGGAACAAAACTTTCGCCGTCGAGATAAATGATCCATTTGAATGATTGGGTACTGAAATTTGTTTCCACAACCTTCATTTCAGCCAGAGACTAGTGGAAAATATTGAATTTAATGCATTTTTCGCAAATTCGCGCGTCTAGCGGCCGCACGGTGAACTAGAGGAAGTTGCGTGGCATCCACTGGATACTGACGCGCTGACCAATTCGCGACGAGCAACTCGCAACACAAGTGGTTCTTGGGAGAAGAGGTGGAGAGGGAAGTGGCTGGGACGAGAGAGGGCGCCGGTTGCATGTGACGTCATGGCCGTCGACAAGCGCACTGACGTGCAGCCACCGCGCTCTCACAATCCACTAAAGATACGGCCAACTGTTTGAAAATACGTAAAATGAACTCTGTTAATCGGAACAGTAAGGTCTTCCGAGTAGGTTTTTGATGTTTTCGCCAGTTTTCCCGATTTTCGTTCAGTATCCCTTTAAGTGGTGAGGAGGACCTACTTGCAGTTGTCTTCAAATGGTCACAGTAGGGTGTGGATACAAAGTTGCTTACAGTACTACACCATATTGGCGTTATTCTTTAAACTTCTTAATGTGGGAAAAGTTTTTGGGAAAGTATAATATCGAAAAGTATTGGTTCCCTCTCCCCCCCCCCCCTTTTTTTAGAGGGCTATTGCCGTTTAGGCTATGGCCACCATCACAATCACAGCTGTCAGTCACAAGTTGGAAAATACTGAATTATTTGCAAAGTGTGCATTTTCATCATTGTTGCTGTTATTGCAGTTTGCATTGTTGAAGCGACCCCAAATAGTTTGTATATAACTTGCACACGAAATATGGGGAGTTACCTTTGGTGCCTGTTCGTATTTTTCACTGCAAAGCAGCAGATGGCTTGTTTTTTGAGCAGCATACTCCTTGGTGTGAACCACTTCCCAGAAATGTTCCCAAAAGCAGCCTAAATGAGCTAAGTCATGTCTGCTTCCCTTATGGTCACAATGCACCATAGTAGCTTAGCAGCTAGGTGTTGGCGTGTATCTTGAAACGAATAGATATATATTTCTACACGTAAACCCCCTGTAAAGCTGGCTTCACTGCAGCACAGTGTCGGTATGCTGTGAAGCCGCATTTCGTGGTGAATTATGCATTTCACCAGTACCCCAATTAAAACTTTTTCGAGCGAAGCTTGTTATGCCGCACAAGTGTCGGCGCCATGGTACAAACTTCTCCTGCACCTCAAGCACAAGGCACGCCTGTAACACATGCATACCCTTCAGTGCATATGGGCAAACAGAGATGTGAAATTATCCGAGCCATATGAAACTCTTGGGTTTTCGACCAAAGAAAGAAGGAAAGAATGATGGAATGAAAGAAACAAGAGAGGAAGAAAGAATAAAGAAACAGAGAAGAGCAGTAGGTCATGCATGCACAAGCCAAGTTTTGTCTGACGCCCATTTTCCATATGGGGAAAGGGCTTCTGCATTTTTTTAGTCTATTGAGCGGATCGTACGAGCTTATATTGGACTAAACAGATTGTTGGGCTTGTTGGCTTTCCATTTCCAAGAGACTAGAATACAACAAGCATGCAAACAAAAAAAGAAGCGATAGACAAAAGACTGGCGCTTCCGCATAGCGCTAGTCCCTTGTCTACCTTTTCTTTCTGCGAGTGTTCGCTGCATTCTAACGTTTTGGAGCTTGTATTGGCTAAGTGCAGTAAACTGTAAAACATAATGTATTTTACCAGTTCTAACCTGCACTCACTGCTATTGTTCAAATGTTGCTGCTATATTTTAATTCACTTTGACATAGTGGATACTAACTACCATTCGCTGCACCCTGGAATCAAAACAAAAGTCATATTCATGCAAGCCTAATTTTCTTAGTTTTTTTTGTGCATTATTAACTTGCAGCTAGCGTGTGTTGCAGCTTATTAACTGCACTGAGAAGAGCACATTCCCTTACTGCACATAGAGCAGCTAGTCTATGTATGAAATATTTTTATTCTATAAGCATGGAAGATATGCTATCAAATGATCCTCTGAGATGAGTTTGAATGTTTCAAGCGCGCAGCTAAAGGATTGTTTCTTACAAGGGACAAATTTGAACTGCTAGGTTCCATTCTCCAAACACACGGTAACTGTATTCGAATTGTTTACTTCTAAATTATCCAACCAATGGACTATTTACCTCTAGTGCACCCCCATTTAAAACTTACTATGGTCAAAATTTATTTGCCAAGAAATTCACTTTGGGCGCAGTTAGTATTATGCTGCATGATACCGCATCAATTCTTTTGAAGTGAAAAGGTCTTTCTCACTTTTATGTGTGTTATGCTATGCAGGAAGCACTTACTTTGTGAAGGTATCAAGCATTTAATCTTCCTGCATGGAAACTTTTAATGTGTGTGTCACAAGAAGTCTTTTTCAAGCTGCTGTAGTCTAGTTAAATGCAGTTTCATTGATCTGTTTAAAAACAGTAACAAAGACTATTGTTACTTCTTGTACCATAACATTTCCATGACCCATATTCGATATTCAAAGAGTTTTTTGCTTTATTGGTATTCAATTCGTATTCAAAATTTTTGACATTTTCACGCAACTAGCTAATAGGACGCAAGGCAGACAAAATTGTACATGACTTTTTCTGCATTTTTTGTGAATGATCATTACTGTGTGGCGATGTGTCCACACAGTGTATCTGCTCTTCTTCCTTTCATAAACAATAAACAGTTGTGAATGAGCGCTGTGTGTCCATCTTTCTTGCCACATTTATTTTGTGCTGTGCTTATTTTGCAGTGGACTACAAACACACCCAAGTTTCTACACCTGAGATGCTTTTCAATTTTAAATATTAAATGCTTGGTCTACAAAATGCTGGTCCAACCTATTTTAGAATATGCAAATTAGCATGAGACCCACACTTGAAGTCAAACTATACCAAGTGTAAAGGCCAGTTTGTTATTCCCCTTCAGATGAAGTGTAAACGTAAACACCGTTAAAGAACCCCCAGGTGGTCAAAATTTCCGGAGCGCTGCACTACGGCATCTCTCATAATCGGAGCTGGCTTTGGGATGTTGAACCCCACATAACATAACAAACATAAACACATATAACTTGAACTGAGAAGATCATATACAGGCACATGAATATGTGAAAATTTCAAATAACGAATCAAATAGCTTTCTGTATATTCGAAATACTGAATATTTTTCAAATGGTTTGTGAATAGTCTGCACAAAAGAGAAAACTTCAAAGGAAGGAAAGTGCAGAATGGTGAGGGGTTATTTTCATAATCATTGAACTACTCGAAGCATGTAGCCAAACCTCTTAAGGGACTATAGAGGCTATACTGATCCCCAGATCTAGACCACGTTGCATAAAATTCCAGTGTCACAGAAGGAAAAGTGTCATCGATCTACTGTCATCATCATAATATCGGTATAGCAGTTTTGTTCGCAGAGTTCTTAGCAATTACAGTGTCACAGAAGGAAAAGTGTCATCGATCTACTGTCATCATCATAATATCGGTATAGCAGTTTTGTTGCAGAGTTCTTAGCAATATGTCCGAACCCTCTCCAACATGCTCCTGCATGCAGACAAAGAAAAGATAGGAGAAGGCATCACATGACAGTCTTATAATTTTGAAACGTAGCCAAAAAAAAATTTAAAGGAGATAATCATGGAAAGCAGATCTCATCATGTGATACGCAAGCACTTGATTAATGTACGGTCAAGCACCACCTACGGCTAATTCGCTTTCATTGCTATTCGATTTGTATTCAATTCGGTTCTAAGATTTACCATTCACACATCCTCAGATCATATGTAAGATTGAACATATATCAGATTGTACTTCAGCAAATATAGTAGATTGATCACACCCAATATTTCTAAATCAAACCTAACAAAACTTCCAGACATCACCACAGTAGAATTCATTCCACCCCTCAATCACCCAGAATAAACGGCAGTACTGTACTAATGTACTGTACTAATGCACTCCACCAGTAGCACAAGTCGTGATCATTAGCAGAACAGCATCAGCATTCTGCATCAAGGAGGCACTGACATAAAAATTTTCACGTCGTGTTCCTAGGGGCGAAGCACCTTCGGGTCGAGGCTTGTTTGTGCTCGTGGCACGGCACCGTTGCTGTAGTGTGTGGGTGCCGGCCCATCCTGGAGGCCGTACACCCAGACAGTGTCGTCTGTTGTCGTGAGAGAGAGCGAACAGCGGGTGTTGACTGCGGAAATGTTCCTTCTGTGATGAACGCTGTACCAGCTCGCAATGAACGAGAATGCGCCCTCGCCCACGAGAGACAACGCCGACGCAGGCAGCGTCTGCTAGCGAGTTCCTTGATTGAAAAAAACCGACTGCTCATCGCGGCACAACCGTTCACCAGCCGCCCCGTATGTAGTGCCGGTGGGAGGTTTCTCTTGTGCGTAGTTGAACAAAAAAGATTCGCAGCATGCACATTAACTAAAAGTAGTCTGGAACTCGGCACGATCCACGACATGGGAGAGCAGGAACCTCATAAACACCAGGAGCATGAATGACAATGCGTGTGTAAATAACATGCGAACGGTCCCCAGTGCTTCGCCCACTACCTAGTCATGATTCACTTCGTGGAGATGCGTGGATTTTTTTTGCTGCATTATGTAGCTGCGGACCTATTAGTCACGGTCCATCAATTGCTCCAGTGCAGGATTGATAATTATTTACGGCCTGTTTATTACCGACTAGTTTCAGTTTTGGTGCGGAAGAGCTCCAAAAACAGGCCTCGGGGTGCGACTCGCACCACCTAGCTTTCGTAATGGGGTAAACAACTTAAATTATGTGAGCGCACAGGACTGACGCACTTCCACACGACCTGCTACACGTGCTCATTTTCTTTCGCATGTTGCAAGTCCTGCATGTTGTTGTCGTTGTTGCTATCATTGTTGTCGGATGGCAATGACTTTCTTGAGGCCTGGCATTAACACAGGCGCGGCGAACAGGCAATGGTGGCCATGACGTCATCAGTGCTAGCTGCACTGCTCAGAGCTCAACTGTCGTGGGAAGTTGGAGGTTCCCTTTGGGGTCACCTTTGCTATTGTTGACGTCCGGAACGTGCAGCGTGTAGCTCTCAATTGCACATGCAAACTTCTACATTAATTTGAATTACCTACCAAGCTGTGTTCGCCGTTGAGATTTAGTAGACGACATGTACATGGTCCACGAAGATCGATCCCACAGGCTATCTCAGCAGCGAAATTTTAGTGTCAGTGCCCCTTGAAGTGCAGTAATTTACTGTAACATCTTAAACATGCACCTCATTAAAGACCGGCACGACTCAACCTAATGGTCACTAAATGACTGGTCGACCACGAAAACACCACGGTGAGTTTTGGTACCACCTGTATTGGCAGTAACTGCAGTTTCCCAGTCCAGTAGGTCGCCTCCTGTGTCAAATGCTTTCTACCAGCACAGCCAACCATGTCCCTTGCCCAATCAGTGCACAGTCGGCCCACCGTTAGAGGGATCACGCATGCGTGCATCCACACTATGCAGAATGCCAGTGTATTCATTTACAGCCACCCTTGGAAGCGAAGTGGTGCAGGCTAACGGGAACCCTAAGGTTAGGTGCCTCGCGTTGTCTGCCACAGCTATGACGTCGCTCTTGCTTTGAGCTCCAGCACTGTAGACGACCCGAGGCATCTCCCCTGGGTTCCTTCCGTGGGCGGCCGTGCCTTGAATCATACAGTCATACAAGCCAATCATGCACCAGTGTCGAGAATGGCTCAGCTGAACCAGTGCGGCTTACGTGGTTCGTCAAAAGTAGAAAAATGATAAAAATTGCGCTCTTTTTTATGGTGCTGAAGGTAGTGAAAAGAATGAGACGTGACTTTTTAATAAACAGAAATGAACAATTCCTGCTGTCCATCAACTTCACAAGGGTGGGAAATCGGGCTAGTTAATAAATTAGTTCTGAAAGTGCATCAACAATGGACTAATACCTAAGATGAGACATACGGTGCTGACCAGACTGGTTTTCACAAGATGCGCACTTTGTAGCGCATGCACCACAGGCAACAGAACACAGCATGAGCATAAGTGCCTTTTCTTCTCCAAGAAAAAGGATGGAAGTGGTGCTGCTACACTGATAACCAAGTCTATTTATTTATTTGTTTCCAATACCGCAAGCCAATGGTTTGCCCCAAGTGGTTACAAGAACAACATAAAAGTAAAGTACAAGCAATGTAAAAGACAAGCATAGGAAACAAAACGCAACGTTAAAAAGAACCCATAACATGCAAATTGCTTTGCGGATATCAAATAGGAAGGACACTATACACATGCGTAAAAGAACTAAGAAATCTAAAGGTTCAAAGCCTCGGTCTGCATTTCATTAAGAAAACTGTCTCATTAGGTCCGCTTCTATATTCTCTCTATTAATTTATTCCTGGCTTACGGAGACAAAGAACGGCTTATCATACATTGGAATACCCCCGATACATACGAGAACATCAACAAGCCAAATTGCAATACTTGTACTTTTCTACGTTGTAATTCTGTTCACATACTAGCTTACAACTGAGACATCTGCCTGTCTGACCAACATACCATTTGCCACAAAGCCAGGCATGCAATACACAATGTTAACCGTGCACTCAACAAACACAGTCTTCTGCTTTACAGTGGTGCTGCAACTATTTTGCGGTCTGCGTCACGAGATTCTGCATAGCATGTACGGCTCGCTGGGTACAGAAAATGCAATGCAAATTATCAGCTCGCAGAGGAGAGCACTCCTTCAGATTGAGTCAAAAACCATGCATTAAGGTACGACAGCAATACTGTGCTTTTCTGTAGGCAGGAAGACTGTTCTGGCATATGCTCATTTGGGAGCAAACCCTCAGGAAGAGAGGCTAGCACATGCTTAGGACACCCCGCACCTAGTGGGGTTGATACACCACCTTTTGAGGCTGCAAAAAGCCTGCTCCAGGATTCCTCCGTAAGCAAGGGCACAGCGAACGTTTAAAATATATTTTAACTCAGTTTCAAAGAGTGCCGAGATGCTCATTCTCACATCAACACACACCACAAGTGCAAAGGACACATATGTCACTGTGTTGGAAATGATGCGAAAGTTTTCCTGGTGGTGTACCGCGTTAGAGTGATATAGAAAAAGCTGTGAACTGCTGCAGCGGGCAAGCTGAGACAATTTGTTTTGTATTTTCCTTGCAGGTCTCTGGCAAACAGAAGGAGGCAGGGGGAACACAAAAGTAGGCGAGAACACAGTGCCTCAAGCACTGGGGGGCCCCCACATTGTCTATTGTGTGTTGGCACAGGTGCAGCACGTGTGCACGAGAGCAGACGACGTAGTATTATTTTCACCCCTTGAGAGTCTCCATTCAGCTCAGTGCCCAGACACCAAAACCGAAAATTGGTCACATAAATAATGCGATATTAAATTATTTACCCAGAATAATGGCGATCTCCGAGTGTGTTTCAAGCTTCCTGTAGCATTAAGAAATGCTTACGGCAAAGAACTCACAAGCTACAAATTTGTTGTCTTAACACCTTCAAGCAATGTGCTTGTCTCTTGAGACATTGAAAGAGTAATTAATTAAGGACATGATTCTGTAGGAGCATCAGTGACCATAGCTCAGCTATGCCTTTCTTTTTGAGCTTAGAGTGAGCAATGTTTTATTAAAGCAATGGTTTGCTAACACGTAGTTGCATTTCCATTCTTGTGCATGCCTTTGGACGTACAACTCGTTTGTTGTATCCAGAAGTTAGGAACAGATTACAAAAATAGATTAGAGAAGCTGACCTGATAGACAAACTTGGTGATCAATGTAACAGCATCCTTTTCAAACTTTCTTCTTGAAAACGAAAAGGCATTTCTGCATAGGCTGTAATTCTGCGTTGCCTGTGGTTTGAACCTCGCTACATATAACAAAATCAACACTACATGGAAATAGCTTCGTTAAACCCGATAATTTGTAACAAACACAGGTCCATAAAACTGTTCTAATGGGAACACTATTTTTCGTTGAAGTTGTTATAACTGATCATTTGTTACATCTGAATTCGTTATATATTGGAGTTCGACTGCATAAATTGCACGCCTTTGAAAAATAATCCACTTGTGAGTGTTTGTACGTTCCATTTCACGTGTTTGTCCACTGTTTAAGCACTCTTAAGATGTCCGTCAGCTGACGTATGTCCTCTCGGCAACGCGTAGTTTGGCTGAGCGGCTCCGTGGGTTGTGCACCATCTCGAGTGTGGACGGCAACTGCAGTGCTCCCAGTGGCTGCCAGGGGCACTGCCGCTCGGAGTTCATCTCTTCTGCACTGTGCCACACGGCTGCATTACGGAGGCGCTGAGCTATGTCCACTGGCTCGGCCACGTCCACACCCTGCAAACATCAGAAGGTTTTGCAAAGATGAACAACCTGCTTAAGGGGGGACACTGTGCTTTGGAAACATTTTTTTATTATTTGGAGTATTTAAATGAAACTTTCGCAGTTAATGCAGCTTTAACTGCCCATTTCAACTATGTAATCATTTTTGTTCTGTGAGGAATAGTTTTTACAATATATTGAAAATTAATTTATTTTATTGAGGCCTAATTAGCTAATTAACCACAGTCCTCACAATAAAAAACAGCCCAGAGAATCAAGTGACGATATTAACAGTGTGTCAAGAAGCGTAAGTCATCGTTTTAGGCCATTTCCAAGCAAAGTTGCGGACTGTTGAACATGACACAATGAATGTCCTCGTTGATACTTGAAACAAAAGCTTCATTTAGAAAAGTTCCGTAGCACAGTATTATAACAAAATTTACTTTACGACAAGCCACATCTATTCATCTTCCAGTAAAAAAAAAATTGACAATGATAACCTTTGTAGAACAAAAGATATTGCTCCTCCAACACAGGGAGGTTATGAATATTTTCATTTTGAGAAATTGAGGAAAAACGTTCAATTTTTTGCCCTATACTTATGGGTATGATGTGTGGTGTGGGTTCTTTAAAGCAAGGTAATTATTAAAATTTGGCTATGAAAATTTGTGAGTCGGTGCAGAATGACTCTAGGAACATGAATATTTCATCAGCAAAAACTCGATTTTTTGTCCAATTTTCAGTCCGGAAGTGCCACGTCCCCCCTTAAAGGCCAATTCCAGCTTGAAAAGCTTTGATGTAGTGCAAAACAACACACGGACATGAGAAGGCACATATGAACACCACACAGCGCTACTAGAAACAACACACTTATTTTCAAAATCAGATCGCTTTTAAACCGTAATCGCCAAGCAGATAGTTCAGCACGTGGGATCACTCAGATATATGCGCGACAATGTCACTCTACCTAAAACGAAATCGCAACAGATAACACCGTGTATCACTGCTTACGCAGGAAACCCAGCTCCTTAGGTGAGAATGCTATTGAAGGCTTATTAATGCACAAATCACCAAGTGCGTCGATAAGCTAAGCTTCCACGATCAGACGCATGGTCTCATCCTTATGTCGACCAACAATGACAGTGTTATGGAACAAAGGCTGGCAACCACATGCATGAACGTGAAGAGCGAGAAACCCTTCAGGAGGCAGTTTATTTGACTTGTAATTGTGCTCTTTCAGTCGCTCATTCACGCACCTGCTGGTTTGGCCCATATATTGTTTCCCACACAAGAACGGAACACGATAAATAACGCACGTCTTGCACTCAACAAATTTTCTTATATGCTTTTTTGTGAACACGACTTTTTGCCTTCGAGATGGATTTGTCATTGCACACAATTTCCCGAGTTTATCAGGCACAGAAAATACCACTCTAATATTGTCACGCATCGCCACCTTCTTGAGATTATGTGACAGCTGGTGAACATATGGAATTACAGCCGTGCGTCTCGTTTCTGCCGTTCTGCGATCATGAGCATTTGCCTGGCTTGCACTTCTGCGAATTCTTTTCAGCTCTTTTTCTGCAACAAAAACTAAAACATGGTCTGGATAGCCAGATTCTTGCAATCGTCAGATCTGATTACGGAAGCTTTGCTTTGTTAAGTGGGCACATGACTTGTTCAATGCGTTGTTAAGGCATATCGTCACGATACCTCTCTTGGTTAGTTTTGAATGATTCGAATGAAATGGGAGCAAGGCTTTTTGAGCACGTGGGTCATAGCACCAGCATAGCCGGTTGTCAAAACAAATGAGTCTTAAATCTAAAAACCTAATACTACCATCGCTCGGCCACTCAACTGTCACCTCAAGCGGCTTAAGACCAACGCGAAACACATCTAACGCATTGGTACTTGCACTTTCGAAATTTTCCGACGAGCTGTCTATAAAAATAATAAAATCATCAACAAAACGAAAAACTTTCTTTGCCTTTGTTCCTTCGAGACGACAAGCCACGTTTCTGTCAAGTTCCGCTAGAAAAAGGTTGCTTAATACGGGCGCTATACATGACCCGATGCAGATACCCTTTTTTTGCAAAAGAATATCATTGTTCCATTTGATGAACGTCAAAGCAAGATAAAATATTAGCAAAGTAATAAAACCATCAGCAGACACACCCGACTCAACAGAAAACTTGACTACCCCAAATTGGTCAATGCTACTTTCAACACATTTTAGCAATTGTCTTTTCAAGACATTCAACACATTTTAGCAAAGCTTTTCAAATGAACCACCAACAAGCCCACATCGCAACTCTCACCAATTCCAGCGATTTTTTTTTTAGCGTGTCAAAGTAATGGCAATTCTATGTTCGTGAGGCGATCTTGTCACACTCCTGATGCAGTATATGTTCGTTATAATGGACCATATCCGTAGGTTTGTTTGGTCACTACACATTTAAATGACATCCACTCTTCTCACAATGGACCCTGCTATAGCGGGCTATCGGCTAGAACAGACTAAATTTCGGGCAAAAATTGTTTGGACTGAGCGTATATAGCAGAGTTACGTGGGGTCAACACCCAATATGTGTTGTATTTTTTGTTTTTTTCACTTAGCCAGAAAACAACCAGTATGTCTGGCAACAGTGTCGGCGTCGAACGGGTTGCCGGCACGGCCGAGCCAATCCAGTGACGCGGCCAACGCGGCTCGCTGCGACCATTTTCTTCTTTTCGTTTGTGCGACCAGCAATGGGGCTTGGCTGCGCGCTTGTGTGCAATGGCTGGACGCAAGAGGAAGCAGATTTCACTGCCAGAAAAACTAAGCATAAGTAACGCTGTCGACAATCGCAAAAAATAGGCGGGCATCACCGGAAGAATGGGCATGTCTAAGCAGACTGTTAACTCTATCCTGAAAAACAAGGACATGGCCGAAAAACGTGACTCCAGTGAGATCCAGGAAAAGCGCTTTCAAATGCGCAGAGTGGTGCACCCGGACGTCGAGTCTGCTCTTCTGATGTGGCTATGGGACGTGTGTTCTCGTGGAATTCCAGTCAACGGACTTTTGCTCAGGAGCCGAGCTGAGAAACTCGTTGTGACTTTGGGACATGACGACGTCACCTTCAGCGAGGGCTGGCTGAGCCGGTTTAAGGCACGGTATAATGTTGTGTTCAGTGCTATGTGTGGAGAGCACGATAGCATCAACGAGAGCCGTTGTCTTGGATTGGCAGACAAATTGGCTGCCTGCACTTCTCACTAATATAAGGGCACAAATATCTTTAATGCAGACAAGAATGGACTTGTGTATAAAGCCAGGCCGAGCAAAA
The DNA here is from genome assembly GCA_013339685.2 of Hyalomma asiaticum. Lineage (NCBI taxonomy): Eukaryota > Metazoa > Arthropoda > Arachnida > Ixodida > Ixodidae > Hyalomma > Hyalomma asiaticum. The sequence continues at coordinate 92,094,001 of CM023488.1, read as the reverse complement.
CGTACGCTTTCTCTGGCGAGAACTGTCACGGGGGGAAGTGCTCGAAAGAGCGCTTCTCTGTCCTTTTTAGCTGTAACATGGATGGCTCAGAAAAGGTCAGACTTCTTCTCATTGGAAAGCCAAAACGGCCTCGTGCCTTACGTCACATGCAAAAAAGCCTCTCGGTCGATTAGGAGGCTAAAAAAAAAAGCATGGATGACGAAAGACTTGTTTAGCGCTTGGCTGCTCGAGATTCACAGGAGGATGGTAAAAGAGAAAAGGAAAGTTGTCTTTCTAGATAGCTGTTTGTCACACATTCAACCTCCACCACTGAACTGCCACGTAAGTGGTGGAACTGCCATGGAACAGGCCACAGAACTGGGGTACTTTCCACCTAATGCGACGTCGGCACTGCAACCAATCGACCAAGGTGTGGTCTATTTCACTAAGGTTGCATACCGGACCCGCCTTACAGAGCGCCTGTTTTTTGTTGTGCAGGAGAAGCTGGAAACGAAAGTTTCCTGTGGAAGTTCTTCCGGCTCTTCGGGCACAGCTAAAAAGCGATGCAATTCGTAACTGCCTCGGGAAGGCAGGCTTTTGCTGAGAGAATGACGCACCCAGCACTGCACCACAAGATCCGTGTGCGCCAAGCGTGTGGCCCCAAATTCAAGAAGCCACACTTGAAGAACTCCTCTGACCCGCTATCAGAAGACGACAGTAGCGAAGATGCTGAAGCTCCTGTTAAGCTTTCTTCGTCCCAAGCCACAGATTACATTGTGGCCCTGAAAGTATATTTCCTGCAGCAGCAAGGCAACTGCTCCGCGGAAGTTCTGCAGCCCACAGAAATGCAACACAAGGTGACCGCAGCTTCTCTGGCAGGAGCTAAGCGGGCCCTCATCACTCAGTATGGCGTGAAATAAAAATGTCATGTTCAGTGAAGTTTATTTCCTCGCACGCACCTTAGCCATACGATGAAAAAGGTAGGAATTGCCTTAAGCGGGGTGATGGTAACAGACCCTTGGTATCAAACTCCTGCTGGCGTGCGACATCAAACTTCTCTAATCTTTGATCTCAGAGCTGTAATTCATCAAGATTATTTCGTATCAGCTGTTCTACTGCCAAGAAGATGATCTTTAAAAAAAAATACGTTTCGGTAACATTTCTATGCGCCAGTGGCCACACAATCATCTTAACCCCCCCTTTCCACCACTTGGATACTGCATACTACAGATACAGCGGACATTTTTTTTCCGGATTATGAGGGTCCATTGTAACGGGTGTAGACTGTAGCAGAAATGCTCAGCAAATGCAGAAATAATTTTTAATGAGCAAAAGAGTGTGAAACCGAAACTGAAATCCAACCAAGCAGTGACATGAAATCAGTCAATCTGCCTTTTGCATGGTGCGACACCATGCATGCCCTTCCCCTGATGGTAATGTCAGCATGCGCAGATTTCGAAGGCCATGGTATAGTACCAGTGTGCTTCTGTCACTTTGCCGATGATGATGTCAGCACACAGTGTGGCCAATAATTGTAGGAAGCCAGGTAGGCAGTTTGAGGCAATAAGTAAAAAAATTATTTGTAAGCGATCATAGCACCAAAGGTATGGAGTACCTTAACGAGTGCTTTATGCTTCCACAGTGGAATTCACTGCATTTAAAGGGCAACTCCAGCGATTTTTCAGTGCCCACTGATATCAATGAAATTTTCAGTATATGTTCTCCTCGGTAATACAATAATATATGCAAAGCGGGGCGGTCACAAGTCATTTAGTTTTCCCGAAAATGAATTTTAAAAATTTTTGGCTGATTCCCACTTGGGTCACCCTGTATTTTTTGATGTAATTACTTTCAGCGCTGCCTACCAGAATAGGTGGGCCGGACACAATACTTCAGTATACCTGCCAACCTGGTGACATAGAAATGAGTAAAACCCTCAAAACGGAAGGGGGGGGGTAGCCCATCGACTTTTCTTTTGTAGTTCCGAAAGATTTGCTTTTAGCAACAAGCTTAATCATGTTTTGCAACCATAAGTCAAATCGGTCAGAGAGTAATCAGCAACTCAAGGGGCCAACAACTTATTTTTACAGTGATTTTGCTGTTGCAGACTTGGCTCGCTTGAGAAAGTTCTCCGTGTAACTTTGCTCAAAGCAGCTTCCACTCTGGTGCCTTTTCACCATCAGCAAGCTCTCAAGGGCTTTTTCACTGACAGATGAGCGAAACTCTGTTCGAGTTTTGTTCACAGTGCTCAATATTCTCTCGCATTCAGCATTACTGTGGGGAATGGAGAGGATGCCCAGCATAACCACTGAAATTCTGTAGAACCTGAGCGATCCGTCAACACTTCGAAGAGCTCCCAAACGCACATCGCACCTGCGCTCATTCAAAATGTCTGCTGGAACATTATATGCTTGTAAGCTCGCAAATTCCACCTCAAGTTCGTCAACTTGCCTTCTCTTTTGATTCCCCACGTTTGCTGTTGCTGGTTTGTTGAGAAGCCTTTCGAATCTGGACTCCCAAAACAGGCTCTGTTTATTGCACTTCTTCGCCTCACACAAAAGAAAGCTGAGAAGTGGCTTTCACTGGTCAAGAAGTCTCTTTAAACACTTTCCCAACGAAAGCCAACGTGTCGGCGAATGCTTCAGCATCTTCCTCACCTCGATGTCATGCATTTGCTGCAACTCTTTGGTCGATCTTTCCATTTCACACTTTTTTCAAGGTAAAAAAATATGTCAGTCAAGCCTTCATCAACCTTTACAGGAAGACACGACGCTCCTTTTTGCGCGGCCAAGTTTATCAGATGGCATGGGCAACCGACCCCAATCAAAACTGGTTGAACCTCTCTCAACACCGATGACATGCTATTTTTCTTGCCGACCATGACATTCGCGTTGTCCGAAGACAAGGCCAACAAGTTCTCAAGAGGCAAATTCCAGGACGTCATCGCGTCCAAAATTAGATGCCCAATCTTTTGACGAGTCGCCTCGCCTTGAATACGCGATGCGCAGCGCATACAGGGGCGCCATTGAAAGCCGCGGTAGCGGTGGTCGCTGGAACCACCAGCGGGACTCGTTCCGGAGACGCCCGCTTTCACTGCATGCATGGTCGTGGTGTATGCGTGCGATTCGCCGCTTGTGTGCACCTTCGATCATTGTTTTCCCGATGATAGCGTACACAAAGGGATCACCCTGAGTATTACAGGTCATATTAGCGCTTTATGCTAGTGGTGTGAGCGGACGTGCATGCGATGTGAGAGCTCTCTGTGGTGACTGTCTGCTCCATGCGCCCCAAATGTTTGTCACTGAGTAGTATCAACAACCTTGCCCATGAATAGAAGCTCATTGTAATTATGACCAGAAGCATTGTCTTTATTTGTTAACCTTGTGAACGAAAGCTCTTAATGCACACACCTGCTTCGTCGACGTGCCGCATACTTTTACGGTAGGCTGAGAAGCGCGCCAGTCGCACCTGAGAATGGTTCATATACAGCGACAGGGCCAGCGACCGGGGAGGTTGTAAACCGGGAGAATGAACTTGAGGAAAATAGCGTATAATAGTAAGTGTTCTTCGTTTTTAAGCATTCGTCCTGCTACTGTCTGCACAGAATGCATTTCCCCTTTCCATCGTTACACAACCAGAGCGTTTCAATAGTTTCACAGGAGCATGCAAGTGGGATACCACAAGAGGCAAGACCCGAAAAATTGATTCCATGCCGAGGGCACACTTATATTATATTGTGTCATTTTTAGTATAACCACCACTGGTGTTAGCATAACCGTCGCGCCCAAGTGCAGAATTAAAACACGTGTTCTATCGCCTGATGTAGGCCTCGAGTGTGAGAAACAAAGGCAGCGCCATCATTGTCATTATTTTCATACTCCTTGGCATACTGTTGAAGTGCTGGCAATAGTCTTCCAATTAAATATGTGGCAATTAGGTTTCCAAACGTAGAATACCAAAAGCATCCCATCCTCTCTACAAGATTCACTAGAATACAAAAGCGTGCAAGGACGAAGTAGTTATAGTTAAAAGACTTGCGCTGATGCAGTATTAACAGTTTGAAACCAAATGGAAAGCCTTGTATTAAATATTATGTACATAACGTTCATTAAGCCATTTTCGAAGCACAGACAGAACTACAAATGAGCTACATCCCAGCATATTCACCCACTACGCAAATGTATAACACGAAAAGAAGCGCCCGCTGCAGCACCACAAGCAGAAATAAATCAAAACATGAAGGTTTAAAAACCGGCAACAGTGCATGACACAACTTTATGTTAAAGTGAACATGAATGATTTGCAGACACCAAGGCTTCGGAGATCAGGCATTTGCCATTGCTGTGAAATAACGTGAAGGTATATTCACAGGAACGCTGAACTCCTCGTCAAACGACTTTAATTCCAGGTTGTAACAGCCAACCTGTTGCTGTACAACCTTTAATATGCCATGTTTAACGGCCAACACGCTGATACTTAAGGCGAGCGGACCCAAACATCCTATGCTGCAGGTCGAATTTCAGTGCAAACGATACGCAGGGCAACAGCTTACTACGACGCTTTTCTGAAGATGCTGTCCATTGTTATTTTTTAGACCTTTTTGTCTAAAGCGTCTAACCACGTTTACTTATAATCAGTACTGTTCGTCTCATACGTAGAAAGAATTTAATGTGTGTTTTATCTTCAGGCTGTACAAGAGGCTTCGGTGCAGACGCGTTCACTCAAGCTGCCGCGATATAAAGCAACAAAGTAGAAACACAGTGATCACTCTAATGCTGCATTAAAGAATGCACGATTGCTTATTCTCTGCGCTGAACAGCCGCACCGTCACCCTTGCTCGCAAAGCATTACCAGAAACTTCTTCCTGGCATGTTTTACTCCTTGTTAAATTAGCCAACCAATTAGCACAATTAGCACAATTGCCTTTAAATGTCGCTGAAAGCTGACAGAAGCGTCATGCTAAGATGAACAACATAAAAATGACAGTGTGCACAGTCGGCTGATGGGAACAGTGCTCCGCCGAGCCCGCCTACGCTTTGGAACTGCGGCGACAGGCGGCGCGGTCGGCGTTTTGCGCATCGCCTATAGTCCCGAGGCAAAGAAGGCGGCTTTCCACTCTAATATCTCTTTAACAAAGTAGGTCACCACGATGGGATAAAGCTGTGTATCCCTGTTAAAGCCATCCACAGCGATTGAAAATACTTGTCGTTTGAGGGCATCCATCAAAGGCGTCTCCGCATTGGCAGCCATTTCCCCAACAATTGCCGTCGTCTTTGTTCACCCACAGACGTAGCGTTTCGCTTCTTGACACTTCGGAAACATTTTCTGGAATAGTTGCCCAGCATGATCGCTAACACTCACCGGAATGTTATGTTCCACTAAGAACGCCGTGAACAGACACTCTGTGCGAATAACACCGAAATCACTGTCAGTGCGCACAAAACTCGCCAAGCTGTCGGCATCTTGCACATACCCCTGGTGCTTTGTCGAGGCAATGTGCACCTTAATGTTGGTCTTTCCTCCATGAAAAATGTTCATGTCACAGGCACACGTGGTACAAAAACCAAACTTCTCGCCTTTCTTCGACAGCACGAAGCACGGGAATTCCACCGTGTATGACTTCAAAAACACTTGAAAGTTCTGTCGCGGCTTCAAGCCTGCCATCGCCTGTGAAGCAGCAACGAACACAGCAGTCCTACGGTGTTGGACGCAGCAGCCAGTGATACGAAAAGCAACACAGTGAAGTCCTCACCGCCGGCACGCAAACAAAGCCCACCACCATGTTTGCGCTTTGCGGACACGCCGAGGCGGTGTGGATTCGTAGCCACCCCCTGAGAAGACGGTAAAAGTCACTAAATGTTGAAGCTGCTGCTGATACTGATAACACGAGTACATATTGTCCTTTCCTAGGGGCGGAAGCTAGCGCAATGCCGTTTTCGTGGCCTCTGCGACTAGCTATGGCAATGCGCCGTAGCCAATCACAGAGGCCACACTGTTTTACTAATTTTAATTCTTTTTTTATCGGAAATGAAATATTTTTTGTAAAAGTTCAGGCAAGAGTCCTAAAATCATAAGTAAGGTTGAAATTCGAATGCGCCGTAGCTAATCACAGACGCCACACTGCCTTACTAATTTTAGTTCTTTTTTTATCGGAAAAGAAATATTTTTTCTAAATGTTCAGGCAAGATTCGTAAAATCGTAAGCAAGGTCGAAATTCGTACATTTTACGGAGAATTCGGAAGAGTTGGCAGGTATGCTTCAGTGCTCAAATCATCGCTATAAAGTTCAGAAAAGCTAGCATAACTCAATACATCATCGGATGACCTCGCCACTGTCATTTTTCTGGCATCAGCTACACATTTGTGAAGGCGGCGAGGCGGTGACGTCATTGCATACACTGCTCAAAGCATCTGCCCGTTTCGGTTCGAGCACACGGTTCAATCAGTTATTTAATATTATTGGTGCATTTCTGAGCAAAGTGAACAACCCTGACTGCCACAGGACTACCAGTACAATTGGAAAACACTGATGTCAGAACATGGTGAGAATACCGCTGGGGTTCCGCTCTGAAGAAACACTGAAGGCAAACAGCTTTTTTTCGTAAGAATGATGGGCGATTGCTTAAAGGGTCCTAGGAATGGTTTTTTGACATTGCGTCACCGACTAGGCCACGTTAGTATCAAATCATTCACACCACAAATTGAGTGAAGCACTTTGCACGAAGGCAGCTGTGGGCTTGTTCGTGTCGCCTTCCACCTTACCTCTGCTGTTACTCCTCAACTTGCTCAGCTGCGGAGTGTGCACTAGCAACGACTGCGCTTCCTATGTGAGCATCTGTGCCGAGCATTTACTGTGTTTACACAACTGCAAGTACAGGAAAACCTCGTTATAACGAAGTTGAAGGGGGAGCGGTAATTACTTCGTTATAACCATTAGTTCGTTATAACCAATATCAATTTCATCTATAGGAATTTCAAGGGGAGTTGCGATTACTTCGTTATATCCGATAGTTCGTTATATCCGAGTTCGTTATATCCGAGTTCGTTATAACGAGGTTCTACTGTATACCCATATTGTTGAAATTTTAAATCCAAAGTTGCGGGGCTTGATGACAATTGGAACTGAAACTATATGGCCAGTCGTTCTTTTTTTTTTCTTTTGACTTGAGATTTGGGGGAGAGGGGGGAGTCGACCTACATTGGGGTCGACTTACAATTGTGTAGACATGGCTCCGCCATGTCGCTAATGAGCCCCGCCCACCTCAGTAGTGCTTGGATGGCTATAATACTACCTTAGTAGTGTGACAGCAATGAGCACTTCGTGTGCCAGCAATGGCAGTGTGCCACCAGGGGCTGCAACAATACCATTTGCTCACATCAGCTGGGAAAGCCAACCATTGCGTGCCCATTGCACACGATTCACTGTCTGAGTGTTTTTTTCTTTCCTTTTTTTTTTTTTGACTGCTAGTGGTTTTAAATGCCTTGACAACTGCTGGCAGACTAATGGATAGTTCAAACAAACTAGCCCAAACAAGAGTGTTATGCTACTGGCTCTATTTATGGCTGTTAAAAAATATATGAGCACAGATGTTCACCTAGAAGGAACCAAAGCAGCCCATATTTCTGGTAAGCTTTAGCACAAGTATGAATTAACCGAATAGTGCAGTTTAAATTAAGCAGCTTTTGAATAGATTGAAAATATAGCAGGCCAACCAAAAATTGGACATTTGTTTGAATTAACCAAAAGGCCAAGTTATCAGAGTTTAAATTATCATAATTTTATTCATATAGCCAGCCCGAAGAAGGAATTTTTCTTGGAAGAGTTCCTGTATTGTAGACACGGTCCCGCAAAGCAGCTGTGCTACCATGGTTGTTGCAACTGATGACTGCGAGCTTTTCTCATTTGAGTTCAATTCTTGTCTTCTTCTTGACGCAGATTCAGAAATTCCATAATAGAACCAACAGTACAGTGGCTAGAATAGGGAAGTGTGATTACAGCCAAGCGGCGCGTATGGGAGGTGTTGAGGCACCTTGGCGATGCATCCACTAGGTGGTGCGCTCTCCCGCATACACGTCGGGCCGCCGCGTGAAATGCGCACTTGTTGTATGCTCATCTGTGCGCGTGGCTCCTGGTGTTTTTTCTTTCTTTCTTTTTCTGCAAATTTGTTGTTGCCTTGAACAGCGACAGTTCACCGAGAGTCGCTATTTCATATCTAGCTCCGAAAAGTGTGAATATAATGCACGAAAACGAAGAAGCAGTCGGATATACAGGCACTGCACCCATCTGATCGTCCCTTTTTTTTTGCTTTTTGTGTAAGCGCGCACAAATCACATGACGGACGCAAACCATACATATCTCTCAGTTTTTTCTCCTAATAAGTATAGTAGTTGTTCGTTGTGCTGAAAAGAGAGGAAGTAGTTCAACAATGCATGAAATATTTAAAGGGCAGAGAGACCGCGCGCAGGAACAATGTTGCGAGCTTCCTTTCAGCAAACAGTTCGTGTCACGCCATATTGACCATTACTATACATGACAGCGTGATGACAACGAAGGGCTGTGCCCACTTCCTGGCGAGGCTTGACGCGCAACTCGCCATTCATTCCCCAGGCTCGTAAGATTATGGACATGTATTTTCAGGGCAGGAGATCGAGTTTTCGTTTGTGTGTTTCGTTAGAAGCATTCACCACAAGAAATGCGCAGGAATTTTAGCTTGTAAATATCTCCGAATGATCGTGATCGAAGTAAAAAAGCATGTTGCAGAGAGGAATGAAAAATGTAAAAAAAAAAGAACCAAATGGTTCTGGAAATGTAAAAGCTGAAAACTCAAGATGAGCAGCACTTGGAGGACGAATTAAGTTATGCTGTTAGATGAAGTAATTTTGCATATGAAACGAAGAATAAGAAAGTTGAAAAATCGGCCGCTCTTCAGAGAAAGATGAAGTAATTTTGCATATGAAACGAAGAATAAAAGGTTGAAAAATCGGCTGCTCTTCAGAGAAAGATGAAGTAATTTTGCATATGAAACGAAGAATAAGAAGGTTGAAAAATCGGCCGCTCTTCAGAGAAAGACCAGAAGCCTTAACGTCCTGGAAAAAAAAAAAGCTACTATACGTCTGTCTCCATGCTGCAAGGTGAAAATTACCAAATGCGTGTTTAAGATGGATATTTTCGAACCATAAAAGGCACCTTTTCTTGAATATGCTTTACCAACTACTATATCCCTTCATGAAATACTTCTAAGGCATCCTGTCTTTCGTTCCCCCACCCCCCCCTGTCTAGCGCTGTTTGTTCACGTTGTAATACTCCTATGGGTTTTTGAATGTGCTCCATATTATAAGAAAGGGTGTACGAGCATGTATTAAAAAAAGAATTCTTTGATATTATGAGTCATGTGCAGAATAAAAATATTTTTTATCTGTTCATAGAAGAACGTAGCCAAATAAACAATCAAGTAGATAAATATTTAAACAGATGTACCGTTCTCACCAGATCATATTTCGGCAGTTCCTTCTCACGCGCCGGGACTTTTGATACTGGCACCGCTACACCACTTCAGCTAAATGTCGCAAATATCATAGCACCTGCGATTAAATGCCGTTATATAAAAAGAAGCACGACACCCGAAATAGTCCGCAAGAACAAAATTCACTAAGGGAAAAAAAATAATCGCTTTACGCACATCTTCATTCATATTTAAAGAAGAGAAGGATCACGCCTCAAAGGCTCGTTTCCGCACAAAAAAAAAAGAAGAGAGAAAGAAGGAAAAAAAAAAGGAAAAAGAAAAGCGGTACACATACGCAAGTAGCAGGAAAAGCAGAACGAACGCTGCGGTGTAGAAGCACACGTCGCCAAACTCGGCCTATGCGTTTACTGCGCGGCGAGCAGACGATTTCGCACCGAGCGAACGTGTAAACGGGTTTCAGCGCCCCCTGGATTTCCCTTTCCCGCGCATTGCGGAGTGGCGTCAGTGCCGGCGGCGCGGTCTGCACACTTCCCTATTTTAGCCACTGTACCAACAGGCCTCGTTTCGCACAGAGTGTTGCCAACTGAAAATAGTTTGTGCTCTTTGGAGCATTCACTTGTAGAAAATAGTAGAAATTTTAAAATGGACTTTTCAGAAATGAAGCTAAAACCACAAAGGACCACCACAGAAAAGCTAACAAGACTTAAAGACCACCAAAAGTCGCACCTCCTATGACACAACTGTACCCGCCAGAGTTGGTGGGAATACAGCTGAGACCACTTACAACGTAACCGCTTGCAGTGCAGGACCAGCTCTAATGCGGTTGTTTTTACCCCCCGTTTACCCACCCATAGAACTTGATGTATACGCATACCATTTATTGTACAGCCCCCTGAGATGAAAGACCTGTTATAATGCGGCTGCCGGGAAATCCGTGGTCAACTGAGGTAGCAAGCAAGCTTCACAATGGAAGTGTGCCGCCCGAACAGGGCGCAACGAATCGCCATGGAGGAGGAAAAAGCACGGAACGAATGAACAAGCTAGGAGCGGAGGGAAGAAAAAAAAACGCAGCAGCAGCGTGTCGCGGGTGCGCCCTGTGAGAATAGGATTGATACGATTGCCAAGGCGATGGAGAATGCTGCTACGGCTGTTTGTCAGCTCCGAACGTGCACTCCACACTTAACGTGCGCCCGCAATCGCATGATGTCCGCTTTACCTCTGTTTGTCTCCAGTTTTTTTCTTGTTTTTAATCATTCACACCCGCTGCCCTTGAATCACCCTGCGAGTGCGATTTCTTGTGCACCCAATGTATTGTCAAGGGCAAGTTTCAAGGGCACGGGCAAGTGTTGTCAAGGGCGCAGGCTAGTCCTAACGTAGCAAGTGGGGGGTTGACGTACGTTTGGGTACCAAAGTAAAAAATATAATGTTCATTTGCTCGTAATGAATACCGCCCACAAAAATTTGCACACGTGCTGCAAGTTTGACTTGTGATTCCTCTAACGAGAGAGCGTTCAAGGGGCCCTGAAATGCAAATTACACACGTCGCTTTTATTGTACGTTTGCTTGATGTGAGACTCAATGCTTGACCACAGCAGCAGTGAAAGTAGTAAAAGCATATCATGTTTTAATTTATACATGAAATCGGCTTCTGCGCTGAGTGCAGCATCGTACACCAACAGTTTCCTCGAACGAATGTGACGTTGCTGCACTGGTTACGCTGTCAGTTCTCATTGGCCAGGAACAAGTCGGGAATAAAAATACGTATCGCACATGCTTAAACTGTACTGACTATAAACAATTTTGAGATGAAGACATGTTTTATGCTTGCTAAAGCTACTAAAAGGTACAAATTTGTGCATTACTATTTCATTTTGCGTGCAATTGCCACAAGAAGAGCTGTGTGGCCTACGTGGTTGCTTTGGCAGGAAGGCCACAGTGGGCAGCATTACTCCGGTACCACAGCACGCAAGCCACGCCTTGAATGGAAGCAGCGCGACATGTTTTTGGGTGAGTAAAATGCGAGAGGGGATGCTGACTATTTGCTGTCATGCTTTTATCTTGACTAACGTACGGTGCAGAAACATGGAGAATAACGAAAAAACTAGAGATGAAATTAAGGAGCACGCAACGTGCAATGGAAAGAAAAACGATAGGGGTAACGCTAAGAGATAAAAAACGAGCGGAATGGATCAGAGAACAGACAGGAGTAGCCAATATTATTATATCAATTAAAAGAAAGAAGTGGACCTGGGCAGGACATGTCATGAGGAGGAAAGATAACAGATGGACAGTAAGAGCGACGGAATGGATACCAAGAGAGGGAAAACGCAGCAGAGGTAGGCAAAAGGTTACATGGAGCGATGAAATTAAAAAGTTTGCGGGCATAAAGTGGAACCAACTTGCTCAGGATAAGGTGGATTGGAAATCGTTGGGAGAGGCCTTCGTCCTGCAGTGGACCTAAACAGGCTGATGATGATGATGATGATGATGATTTATTTCGAATTTGTAAGTTGCGTTTGCCTGCATTGATCCCGAAAATACTTTTTGCATTTACCTCATGGCAATACAAAGAACCCATTTCAATGCAAAAGTCAGCGAGTAAAATTAGGTTTCAGAGCCCCTTTAAGGAGCTCATGCTGTAAAAAATCCAGCGCCAGCATCCGCAGTGGCAAAATCAGCAGTGTCACCGATACAGACGACGGGTTCGCCTGGGTAGGGTACTTCCATAAAGACCATCCAGATGGTGCTCGCCGACTCAGCAGTGCCTTGCGAAGACATATATAGAATATCATAGAGGATGAGCTGGTATTAATGAATGTTCGGTGTGCATTCTTTGTGTGTTTTAATGCGATAGCATTGTGATGCAAACGGTGCCTGATAAAGTTATCACATTCCGCTCTTAACGGCCAAGCTTAAGTGTCCTCCAAACTTTTTAATGAAGAAATAAAGGATGACTGACTTCAGAATAGATTTGCATTTAATTACACCCCCAATTACAATTAACTACCGTATTTACTCATGTAATTTGAGCATTTTTTTCGCCATTTTAGAGCTCCGAAGAGGGGGTGCGCAAATTACACGGAGATTTCGCGAACACGTTCGAAATAACGCATAATATAATGCAACGAGCGCAGTAACTCTTTTGGATACGATCTCAGGTAACACTACAAAATGCTGGTGTAAGAGAATATAGCTGCTCTATGGACACTTTTCGCAGTCCCTTCACGTTGAGAGTGCAGCACGTAGAAGGGTTTACGAGCCGTCCGCTGATGGCTGCCGAGATAGCACGCACACCAGTGCTATCTTAGCCACCATGCGATCGCTCGGCAGCGGAGCGCCACTCCCCCCCCCCGCCTCGCGTCTTTTCATGCTCGTTAAAGATGGGCAGGGCATTTCCTCCCCGCATCGATGGCAGGTGTCCCGATCGGGGTGATGTTATTGCATGCGCCCACCGAGCGACGGAGATAGGCCGGGCTCATTTGATCTCTGCTTCAGCCGTTTTCGTTGCCCCCACTTGCATGGTTTTATTCTAGCGACAGTACTTTGGGTTCTGGGGGCTTCCGGAAAAAAAAATTGGAAAACAATTACAGCATATCCACGGAGTGAATGATGATGAGTGGGCGAAGCTCGGGAGGTTCATCGTAGATCGTGCCGAGTTCCGGATTAATTTAGTTAACGCGCACTGCTACGAATCCTCACGGTTCAACTATGCACAATGCACATGTGAAATCTCCACCGGCACTTCATTGCAAGTCAAGATCCAGTGCCTATATATATATATATATATATATATATATATATATATATATATATATATTATATATATTGTTAGGTTATTAGCGATACGGGAGCGAAAAGCAGAGGAAGCGCAAAGGAGGGAAGAGGAGAACGAAGTTCTGAGCGCCATCGCCACGGACTGAAGCTTCGGCCCATCCATACGCATTTAAAAGACCAGCTTAAGGCTCTGTTAATGCTGAAGAACAAAGTTCGTGTACTTGTTGATGGTGTACCTACCCTGGCACTTGTGGATACAGGTGCGACAATATCTGTGATGAGTGTTAGCTTTAAGAACTGGTGTAAGTGGTGACGCCGTGTGTCCCCTGGGCGTGTGCACTGTGGATGTGTCTTTGTGTGGCAAAGTGTTTCCAACAGAGTTCGCGGTTATTGCCCGATCCACACATGACGTAATATTGGGCATGGATTTTTTTGCGGGAGTGTGGAGCGACCGTGACTGTAGAAGTGGGCATCTTTCCGTACACGGTACTTTCCCGTCTCCGCTCTTAGAGAATCCGTCATGTGGTGAATGTAACTTCTTTGTCTCCGAGGACACAGTCGTGCCCCCCATTTTCTGCCGTGTGCATTCCAGTGAGTTGCTCAAGTAACGACCCCGCTATGTTCGAAGCCACCCTTGAACCAATTCATTCGGCTTGTATCAAAAAGAACATTTTGGTACCCCATTGCATGGTGTCTGTAGTCGACGGGAGCTCAAGTGTGTGGGCTATTAACAGTTCAGTGGAGCCTGCAGTGTACCCAGTGGCATGAAACTTGCTTTGTATAAACCTCACCCCCTATGACGCTGGTCGCATTGGTTGAAGCTACAAACGAGGAGCTACACGTAACTTCCCAGGACCCCGGAGATTCGCAACTTCTAAAGATGATTAACAACTCCCTCAGCCAAAGCGAACGCTGCGCGCTCTTGCAAGTTCTGGCCAAGCACTCGAAAGTATTCGATTTTTCAACGAGCAACAAACCACCTTCAATCCCTGCGTCTCGAATACGTCACCGCATCAACACCGCGTCAGCGCAACCCATCAGGCAGAAACCTTACAGAGTGGCACCAGCAGAACGCAAGGTCATCAACGATCAGGTGCAAGAGATGCTAGCAAAGGGCATAATTCAAGATTCAGCAAGTCCCTGGGCCGCTCCCGTTATTCTCGTCAAGAAGAAAGATGGCACGTGGAGATTCTGCGTTGACTACCGCCGCTTGAATTCGGTTACCAAAAAAGACGTCTATCCGCTGCCGCGTATCGATGACTCCATCGATTGTCTGCATTCCGCTTCCTACTTTTCCTCCGTTGATCTCAGATCCGGTTATTGGCAAATCCCAATGCATGCAGACGACAAGGAAAAAACGGCATTCGTCACGCCTGATGGACTATACGAGTTCAACGTCATGCCGTTTGGATTGTGCAATGCGCCTGCGATGTTTGAAAGATTCATGGACACTGTTTTGCGTGGTTTAAAATGGCAGATCTGTATGTGCTACCTGGATGACGTAGTAATTTTTGGACGTACATTTCAAGAGCATAACACTCGTCTGGACATTGTACTCAACTGCATTAAGAACGCTGGTCTCGTGCTAAACTCAAACAAATGTCATTTTGGCGAACGCCAAACGTTGGTGCTGGGACATCTCGTTGATAAGGACGGCATTAGACCTGACCCGCAGAAGACGGCTGCCGTTGAAGCGTTCGAGCAGCCTAAGTCAGTGAAACAGCTCCGTAGCTTCCTCGGGCTATGCTCCTACTTCCGGCGGTTCATACCCGGTTTCGCGGATGTAGCTCACCCCCTGACATGCCTCTTACGCAAGGACACCCCGTTCAAGTGGACCCCTGAGTGTGCTGCAGCATTCCGCCAACTGAAGTTCCTGTTAACCACACATCCAATACTTCGCCACTTTGATCCTTCATCTCCGACAGAAATTCACACGGACGCCAGTGGAGTTGGAATCGGTGCCGTTCTCGTTCAGCGCTCAGATAACCGAGAACACGTCGTCGCTTACGCGAGCCGTTCATTAAGCAAGCCAGAGCGAAATTATACCGTAACTGAACAGGAATGCTTAGCGGTAGTCTTTGCCGTACAGAGGTTTCGCTCGTATGTTTACGGTCGACCCTTCACCATCGTCACCGACCACCATTCCCTGTGCTGGCTGGTTAACCTTCGTGACCCATCCGGTTGCCTGGCGCGATGGGCTCTGCGCCTGCAAGAGTATGTCTTTACTATCTCTTACAAGAGCGGCCGTCGGCATGCTGACGCGGATTGCCTTTCTAGGATGCCATTATGTACAACAGACTCTGAAGCTGAGAACTTTGACCACCTTATCGCCGTCCTGTCACCTGACTTTCCCGACGCTTTGACGTTCGCCGCCGAGCAGCGCAAAGACCCAAGCTTGAAAAGCTTTTTCTCTGATTCGCAAGGCGATCTTAGCGACGACCGATTTTGCATCCGAGATGGTCTCCTCTACAAGAGGAACCTGTCCACGACTGGCGCTCGCTTCCTGCTGGTGGTTCCGCAATCTCTCCAAGCATCTGTTCTTCGTACTACGCACGATGATCCAACTTCTGGTCACTTTGGCACAGCGCGGACACTTAGCCGCACCAGAGATCGATTTTATTGGCCTCAAATGAGAAAAACGATTCAAACCTACGTAGCCAGTTGCGCGCAGTGTCAGAGTCACAAGCGACCCACTTCAGCTCCAGCCGGTCACTTACAACCAGTAGAGCCCCCTAGTACGCCTTTTGAAAAAGTCGGCATTGATCTGGTCGGACCGTTTCCGCGTTCACCTAGAGGAAACCGGTGGATAATAGTGTGTGCTGACTACTTGACACGTTACTGCGAGACGGCAGCGCTCACTTCCGCCACCGCAGCCCAGGTCTCCGACTTTCTCCTGCATTCCGTCATACTCCGACACGGGCCGCCTCGCGTGATAATAAGTGACCGTGGTCGCCAGTTCACAGCCGATGTCGTCGAAGCATTACTTCATTTGTGTGCCTCTAAGTTCAGACACTCAACCGCGTATCATCCACAAACAAATGGCCTGACTGAGCGCACTAACCGAACATTGATTAACATGTTGTCCATGTACGTCGCTTCAGACCACAAAAACTGGGATGAAGTACTGCCGTTCATGACGTACGCTTTCAACTCGGCGAAACACGAGACGACAGGCTATAGCCCTTTTTACCTTCTCTACGCTCGCCCACCTCGTCATACGCTCGATACCATGTTTTCTTTTGTTATCCATGAAGATTCGTCTGTGGCGGAAACATTGTGTCGTGCAGAGGAGGCCCGCCGAATTGCACGATTACGGACGCTGGCCTCCCAAGACTACTCCAAAAGTCGCTACGACCGACGACACAGAAATCTTACCTATTCTCCCGGTGATCTCGTGTGGTTGTGGACTCCAATGCGTAAACGTGGTTTGTGCCAGAAGCTGCTCGCGGACTATGCAGGACCATACGTAATTCTTGAGCGTTTAAGCGAGGTCAACTATAAGATCGCACGCCTCACTTCAAGTGGTCGACGCTCTTCAAAGACTGACGTGACGCATGTTGCCCGTCTGAAGCCTTTCACCGAATGGAAGCAAGACTGACTCGCCCGGAGGGCTTCGTCTGGGAGAGGAGAAATGTTAGGTTATTAGCGATACGGGAGCGAAAAGCAGAGGAAGCGCAAAGGAGGGAAGAGGAGAACGAAGTTCTGAGCGCCATCGCCACGGACTGAAGCTTCGGCCCATCCATACGCATTAAAAGACCCGCTTAAGGCTCTGTGTGGCTCGTAACAATATATATATATATATATATATATATATATATATATATATATATATATATATATATGGGTTGCCCGTGAACGCTTCTCCAACGCGAGCAGTCGGTATTTCTCAATCAAGAAAATCGCTTGGAGACGCTGCCTGCGCCAACGTTGTCTCTCGCGGGTGAGGGTGCGTTCTCCTTCTTTGTGAGCTGGTAGCGTTCCTCTAAGAAAGAGCGTTTCCATAGCCAACGCGTGCCTTTCACTCTCTCTCAGTCTCTCTCTCTCTCTCTCACAAGACAGCAGAGGAACACGCCGGGAGAGAGAGAGAGGCACGCGCCAGGAAGCACGCACCGAGGGCAAGCGCATGCCGGGAGGCACGCGGGTTACGCCTGACGACTGACGCATGACAAGGTTAGACTAAGAGGAGCTTCGCCCCTAAAAGGGACATCGCACTCGCAGCCTCTTTTGCGTATGACTGCTCTCGCCTGCGCAGCGAGGAGCGCGGCCGTGTGGCAGTTCTTAGTCCGTCCGTGCACGCACACCAGCGAGCTGGCTCGGGCGGGACGGGAAGCGCAAAATATGCGAGTCATTTTTCTTTTGTAAAGCTGGCTAAATATCAGAGGTGTGCGGGTAAATACGGTACTCTATAAGAAACATTTCAGCATATAAGTCTGCTTTTTCTTTCTTGCAGCTGACTACGGAGTGCCATGGAAGTACTAATGCGTGAAGATTTGACACATTTATGTACACTGAATCACAATTCACGCCCGAAGGGAATAAGAAAATTTGGTTAGTTCCACCCATTGAGAAATCTACCGAAACAGCAGAGCTTTGGTTCTCCTGTATTTCCCTTGTGATTATCTATGTTCTCTGTGATTTTTCACCACCCCAACGGCACCAATCACAACTTTCTTCATTTCTCCCGCTCTTTCTTTCTTCCTCTCTTGGCCTTTGTGTAATCGCTGTCACGTAGCGGTGGAGAGTGGCTCAAGCACGGCAGCGTATAGTGGATCGAAGGCAAGGCAGTGCTCTGCTTGGAGCACTGCGGGCAGCAGACACTGCCAACCCCCAAGCAGCTCTGCTGTTAAAAGCAACAGAAATGGGAAACAATTTCCACCCATTCCCTCGTTGCATGAGACCACGGCAGTAGTACATCATAACCTCATTACAACAGATTTGCCTAGTACAGACATTCTTTTTTTTTTTAATAAGACATCAAACTTCGCTGTTGTGCTCATCCTCCTATCTTTTCTGCTAAGCACTTTACAGCAGACTTACGTACAGTGGACATCACAAATTCGATAACTTCAAACTCCCAACATCACTTGACAGTGCCTATGGGATCAACACAATGAGGTACTATGGTGGCATAAAATGTCCACAGTTTTGTAATGATAAAGAAACGCATAGTGTCCAAACTGTTCATTAGACAGCACAGTTAAAGCTGACAAGTTTCTGTCAGAAATGTCAGAGAAGAATTAATCCATTCTCCAACCATATCCGTGACTTGTAATTCACTCCGGCAATAACAGACTCACGCAGTGTCTATATAAAAGTCTGCTTTAGCAGTATTTGTATACTACATTCTCCTTTTACAACAGACCAGAATCTTCTTCATCTAAAGGGATTGTCTGGTCATTTTACAAACCAAAACAAGTGGTCTTAAAAGAAAGTGTGTGCTTTATTTTACTTGTAGCCAGCTTGCACTACCAAGGCAATCGTGTAGTCGATTCAAAAATAAATATCAAATCCAGCACTTTTTGAAAATCCCACGCAGCGAAGCAAAGCGCTGGCCACAGCGAGCGTGATGTCACAGAGTACCGCGGCCCCCTTGCAGGGCGGTCGTGGCTTTCATGCCATGCATGCGCCGTACGTAGAGTAGCACAATTCCAATCACTTTTTTCCTTCTTTTCTAGCTCTATAATTTGGCTGATTCCGTAACGCTGTTAATGTGGAACAATGGAGACCCTTCGCAAGTTTCCCTGTGATGAGAGCCCACAGGGCGAGCGGGTTGCCGCCGTTAGTCAAGTCAACTCGTTTCTGAACATCAGACGCTCGGTGCACTTTACATGCGTGTGCTGGGAGTTGATCCTCTCATAAAGTTTTGACGTAGCTACAAGTGGAAAGGCCGCACGAATAATGTGAAATGCACACAGAGGTGTGCTGTCTTCCTCGGTCACGCTGTAATTAAAGCGTCAGATCTCCTGATTTTGTTGTGCTCTGAGCATTTTCTCCGGCTGAAGCATGTGGTGCAGAGAAAAGACGATGTATCTGAAGCAGGCCTGTAGCCAGGAATTTTTTTCGGGCAGGGCCCACTTGCCGAAGAACTTGACTACTTGAGAAAAACATCTGTTTTCATTATTTATTTCTGATAAAAATCGCAGTATGTACACTGACTTTTTCAATGCAACGCTATTCATAGGCTTAAATGTTATGTTATTAGCACTACACTACGTTCTCAGCACTACCCCCCAACCAAAATTTCGGGAGGGGCCCGGGCCTCAAGGGCACCCCCCCCCCCCCCTCTGCACGGTTCCATGTGACGTCATGCTGCAACGACCGCCGCTCATCGGGTGCTCCGTTGGAGTTTCATATGCATGCAAATAAAAAGCTGAATAAAACTATCGAAAGCTCCAGTTCGCTCAGAAAAATCACCTTTGTGTTCCCCACACGCACAAGTACATGATACGCCTGACAGTTCGTAATGTTTACAATATCACCGGACAATCTCGTTCAGTTACAACAGACCTTGATGGTCGGTTGAAATGAGGTTAAACTCTATACCTGGAAGTGCCTCTTGACAATGCGGTCCTCCAGCGAGTGGAACGAAAGCACCGCCAGACGTCCCATGGGCCGCAGCCATCGCTGCAAAAGGCCCATTGCCCAATTCAGCTCATTGAGCTCGTTGTTGACCAGGATGCGCAGGGCCATGAATGTCTTGGTTGCCGGGTGGCTCGGCCGCCCGAGGGAGTCCACGTTGGGAGTGCTGCAACGCAATGCGAACAACATGCTATGACAAGTTACACTTCTAGGGCTAGAAACAACTTAATGAGCAAACAGACAATGAAGCCTAGGAAAACATAGGGGAAGTTACTTGTGGTATTGTAATTGTGGAGAAAGTAGAAAGGAATTAAAGTGGACGAAAAGACAAACCTGCCCTCGGTGGGACCCGAACCCACGACCTTCGGATGTCGCGTCCGAGCATCGGACGCGACATCCGAAGGTCGTGGGTTCGGGTCCCACCGAGGGCAGGTTTGTCTTTTCGTCCACTTTAATTCCTTTCTACTTTCTCCACAATTACAATACCACAAGTAACTTCCCCTATGTTTTCCTAGGCTTCATTGTCTGTTTGCTCATTAAGTTGTTTCTAACAAATAAAGAACAAGCCCTTGACCCCTTCCCTTTCGTTACTTCTAGGGCTAGAATGAAACAGTCCCACATAGAAGCGACCACAGCTAACGCCTAAAGGGAACATTATATACCACACCAAAGCAACAGTATGTGTATCTGAAGGTGTGTTTTACTAAACAAATGTCTCTGTTCTTCTTGCCTTTCACTTGCTCATGTTTAACCTGCAATGCAGTGTACAGTTTACATAATTTCTTGGCAGCCGTAAAAAGAACATCTACTTCTTATTTTTTTAGCCAGTGCAAAAGAAAATGCATGTAAGAAATACTACGACTCTTTTTTCTTACAATTAACACTTTCTGCAACCATGTTCAATGCCAAAGAAATGGAATGATTTACACGTTCAGCTGCACCAGCTGCAGCAAATTGAGAACAGCCCACTTATAATAGATGCTTAACCTGTGCATTAAAGCTAGTTCTCATTTTGTGCATGCACGATTTGGTAAGAGAGGAGCACAAAACGCAAATTCCATTTTCAACAACTTTAGAGTGCTCACATGAAAAGTCTAGCAATAGCTTTGAAGCTCTAAGGGAGTAGTGCCAACACAGGTGATGCAGCTAAAACACCATGGGGACATTTAGAAACCATATTACACCACTCCGAGGAAATTCTTTAGTGAACCTCAACCTTCGCTTAGGAATTCAGGCATGAAACAAAAAAATGTCACAGTAGGCAACAGCAGGACAACTGTGCCACCACTTCCAAATGTCCTTTTGCTGTGCTGGGGACGCTTATCCGTACTAATAACATACAGTGCAGACCACTTATAATGTAACCGTTTTAGCATGGCTTCAGCGATAGACGTTTTTTAAAGACGATACTTCAACGCAGAAATTTTGGTCTGTCTGTCTGTGTGTGTGTGTGTGTGTGTGTATGTGTGTGTGTGTTGGTTTGTGTGTCTGTCCTGCTGCGAAAGGTGAACCCCTTCCTCAACGACCACCCAGCTTGAACTGGTGGCTACCTTCATACTTCTGAACACAGTTGGCCAAAAAGCAAATATTATGCATATCTGAGGCGCAACATCAATACGTATGTATTGGACGGTGTGTTCCTTTAGTAGAAAATACATAGATGCGTAATTCTAAAGACCCTAGTGCTTGTTAGGACGTGCAAAAGCGGACGTTTCCTGTACTAGGCAAGCTTCTTGCGTTTCCCGTAACCATGGCCAGATGGCGCCCTTATTCGGGAAAAGAAATGGTTGTAAACGAAAAAGAAATAAAGCTAGAGCTTGGTGGCCCGGCCACCGCCCCGTTATAAAGGGGACGCTCCTAATATCCATCCATCCATCCATCGTGCCGAACGGAAGGCAGGGAACGGCCGCCCGCCACTCCGGCCGGTCCCTTTCTCCCCTCGCGTCTCTTCGTTTTCCCTCTCGTTTGCGCAACTCCTCGGGGGAATAGAAACACGAGAAACGGGACTCATGTAGTACGGCCGGTAGAAGGCTATCGTCTTTCGACGGCATTTGCAGCGAAGCACGGAGATACGCGGCCAGTTTTTTTTTTTACCACTGGTGTGACTTCTATTGAACTCGATGTATAGGTGGACCACTTATTGCGTAGGCACGTGAAGCAGATTATTGGTTATAGCTTAGTTCTTTTAAGCGTGCGACCATGAAATTGGTGAACTCAGCATGGTCCACATGGTTGCCCAGCGCGCAGATGCAGAGGAGTGGGAGTCTGAGCGAGCACGCAGAGACCAACAGAGAAAAGCAAAAAGGCAGACGACAACTGGAGGAGAAGTCCAGGAGGCAAGACCTCGAAGCCTTGGAAGAAGCAGGGCGTGTGTTTTCATCCATTTCAGGTGTGCACTGCATGGAGCGCTGGTTAGAAGCAGTGGATCACTCACTTATGTTTTTCCTTTTTTGTCAGTTTCTTTGTTACGTTCTGTGCGCATATACTGTCACATTGTAGTTGTCCTCTCTGCGCACGTGTGTTGTCGAGCTTCAGTCGCCATGGTGTTGACAGTGTCTTCAAGCGGCATGACGAAGAGGCACACCTTATCGCTGGAGACCAACGAATTCATGTGGGCCATGGAAAGTGGGCTGAAGAAGGCATTGGTAGCGACTAAATACAACATTTCTGACACAAACGTGCCAACCACTTACAAGAACAAGGACAAACTGCATCAGCAGCTGCTGCAAGATTCGTCTTCCCTGTCACGGTAGAGGATACGTACGTTGAAGTATGAAGACGTGGACACAGTGCTGTTCTGACGGTTTTGTTGGGGCTGTGGGAATTTTTTTATTTATTTATTTATTTATAGATACTGCGATCTTTTTTCAAGATCTTGGCAGCGTGGTACATAAAAGGTGCACACAACAGAAAAATAGCAATGGGAAACGATCATATGAGTTTCTTCACACATGCGCTTTCAAGAACAAAATAAAAAGGCAAGTGATGTTATTCTAACAATTTTCAAATAGAACAGAGAATCCGTTAGCACTTGTAAAAAAAACAAAGAAAAAAATCACACCCATCGCCACACCCTTTAATCACACCCATTGCCAGGCTGTTCTCAGTCCAACACATGCTGCGCAGAGGCGAAGGGCGCGGGCCAATTGCTCCCTATAAGAGCGGCAGCGGAAGCACGGTTGGGGAACTCAGTGGTGGATGAGCGGGAGTGGCGTGTATGGGCAGTGCACGAACAGTCGGCTGTGTACTGGTGTAAGTGGTGGGCGGTGTGTACCCAGCGTGGGCAAGGACAAGGGCAGGTGTGGGAGCCCTCGAGTATTTGTTCGGCATCCGTAGTTTTCTTCAGTTTGTTCATATGTTCCGAGTTAATCTTTGTTAGTTTTGATAAAAGTTGCATTCTGAGTTTAACCGCCAGCAGCATCATTCTTTGGCAGCAAGACGGCCCCAACCCCACAAGGCTCAGGGCATACCAATAAGTGGCCCCATGCTCCAATAAAAAGCCAAGTCCCTTGCTGCTATTTTAGGCCACGACGACTTTAACCAACTTTAACCCACTTAATAGACGGATCCAGTGATTCAAGGATTGTCATGGCATCGGCTGCAAAGTGCTGTGCGGCAAAATCGGTGATGTGAACGACGAGTCCATTAAAGTCTGGCTTCACTTAAATTCGAAAAACATCTGTTCATGCATACAGACAGCAGGGACATACATATACAATGGCAACTAAACTGGCTCATTTCAGAGCTTTTGCCCAACCACGCTCTCGTGCTGAGAAGCAAAGCCTCCTCTGGCTGCAAGACCTCAAAGGAGCGCATAACTGTGTTGTTATGTACAAACAAGGATGGAAGCGACAACTGCCGCCAGTTTGTCACTGGAAAATCAGCAAGGCTAATTGTTAAGAAGCGAGAGTGCCTACCAATGTCATACAAATCCAACTCAGAGGCGTGGATGACACAAATGTTCACAAGCTGGCTTTGTGAGTTCCATGAAGACTTAGTGTGAGAGAATAGACGGGTCATGCTCACTCTTGACAATTGCACAGCTCACAACATCAAGCCAAAGCTGACCGCAGCCAACTTAATGTCTGTGCCCACCAACGTAACCATAAAGGCGCTCTACAAAAAGCATATCTGAGAAAGAGTTTTGCTGAGCAGCAGCAGCAGCAAACAGCAGCAAGCAGCAGCAGTAGCAAGCAGCAGCAGTAGCAAGCAGCAGCAGCAAGCAGCAGCCGCAGCAGTAGCAAGCAGCAGCAGCAGCAAGCAGCAGTAGCAAGCAGCAGCAGTAGCAAGCAGCAGCAGCAGTAGCAAGCAGCAGCAGTAGCAAGCAGCAGCAAGCAGCAGTAGCAGCAGTAGCAGCAGCAAGTAGCAGCAGCAAGCAGCAGTAGCAGCAGTAGCAAGCAGCAGCAACAAGCAGCAGCAGCAGTAGCAAGCAGCAGCAAGCAGCAGCAGTAGCTGCAAGCAGCAGCAGTAGCAGCAGCAGTAGCAGCAAGCAGCAGCAGCAAGCAGCAGCAGCAGCAAGCAGCCGCAGCAGCAGTAGCAAGCAGCAGCAGCAGCAGTAGCAGCAGCAAGCAGCAGCAACAGCAGCAGTAGCAAGCAGCAGCAGCAGCAGTAGCAGCAGTAGCAAGCATCAGCAGCAAGCAGCAGCAGCAGTAGCAAGCAGCAGCAGTAGCAAGCAGCAGCAAGCAGCAGCAGCAAGCAGCCGCAAGCAGCAGTAGCAGCAGCAGTAGCAGCAGCAGCAGCAGTAGCAAGCAGCAGCAACAAGCAGCAGCAGCAGTAGCAAGCAGAAGCAGCAAGCAGCAGCAAGCAGTAGCAAGCAGCAGCAAGCAGCAGTAGCAGCAGTAGCAGCAGCAAGCAGCAGCAAGCAGCAGCAGCAGCAGTAGCAAGCAGCAGCAGTAACAAGCAGCAGCAGCAGCCTCCTCCTCCTTCTCTTATTTAGGGGGCATGACTGATATGGTTGTTGGTTTATGGTGGCACGCAAAAGCCACTACAAGCAAGTGCTTTAACAAGGCAGGCTTTGTGCGCAACGCAGATGCTCTTGAAGCCAATGAGCCAAGCGACACTGTCACCGATAAGATGGCCAACACTGATGACGTGTGGTCGTGCCTCGTTGTAAGCAAGTTTTTTTCCACCATAGACACCTTTCAGGAATAGTCAGAGCTTTCTGTATGCAGAGAAGCGAGCATGGACGATGCTATTACAGCAGTGGTACATGGTAGTATGGAGCGTGCTACCAATGAAGACCCAACACCAGAACCGTATGTCCTATGCGAAAACGCCGTGGAATACCTCATCCAAATGAAGGTGTACTGCGCAAAGAACACCCGCGGCTAGAAAGCACTTAAATGCTTAAGCTTTGGAGAGGGTGAAACTGTTTGAAGCGCTGTTAAAAAACGTCACCAAACAAAAATAACAGTGTTCTTCCACTGACGCCGCACTTGTAAGTAGTTGGTTTTCATGCTGTGTTGCGATTGTATTGCATGTGTGCATGAGTGAAACGTACAATAGTGTTTCAAAGGTGGGGCGCTTGTTTGGCACATGCAAAAGCCGAAAGAAGCATGCTTTGGTTATAATGTGGTACCGCTTATTGCGCAGACTTTGTACAACTTTCATGACTTACGTTATAAGCTGTCTACACCATATTTGGCACTGGGGAATTTGTATTGGCCTTCACAGCACATAAAAATACCAGAGAAAACAAAACTACTAAACGAGCATGCATGTTCGATCTCTTGTGGAATTGGCCCCAAAACACATGGGCCTAGTGTGTCTAGTGAGTGGCTGTTTTTGGTGTCCGCAGTAATCGCGACATGGACAAGGGTGTCGCCATTCCTCAAATATATTATTCCATTGTCATGATGATTACGGATGCAGGTTCCAAATTGTTAAAGATGAGACTGTTAAAAATGAAGGGTGAATCTCTGCCCGGCAAAGAAATGCAGCTCCCCCTGTACAAAGGTAGCAGCGAACGCAGTAGTCAGTTTTTGATGGTAAAAAAACAGATCAGTGGCAAAGCACATCAGCTTTTATACACATATCACAGTACACTTTAGTGTCATCATGGATGTTCATGTACAATCTAAAAAGTACTCAAACGCACACATCCGGATTTCAAAGTTTGTGGAACACTCAACACCATTCGTAAAACAGCATCTAGGTTTGCGCATGGACTGCCCCCGGCAACAACGCGCATCACAACAAAGTGAAAAAGGCTGTCCCTGTGACACCAATGCAAACAAGTGCGCATGCCAGTATCAAGAAGATATCCTTCTTCTATGGCAACAATAAACAACTGCATATGCCCAGTAAAATATTCACCATTATGATGGAACAGTGGATGATGGTGATGGGAAAATTTACATTAGGAGTGGGGAGGATGGAAAATGCGCTGTCAGTCTGTTGGCACGATTTCCAAAATGCAGTGGGACATAATACCTACTGCAAAACAGCCGCTAATGAGTGCAGGTTAGTGCAGATGGCTTAGTTCCATGGAAATAAGACCAAAGTTTAGTTGCAGTTGGAAGATGTTACAATGAAAGCAAATCTAGTCACTGCACTTGCATGAGCAGTAGATAAATGTGCACTGCTCACGTGTCATCCAAGGCCACTTCGACGATGTGTGCCAGCTCAGAGGTGGTGCGCAGGCTCTTCATTAGGAAGCGAGAGTCCACTATGGCTTGTGCCACCTGAGGGGGGAAGACGTCAATGAGCATGACACTGATCGTAGTATTTTCTCTGTAGAACATGCAAAAAAAAAAAGAAAGAAATAGACAGATGCAGCATCCTGAGACCTGCTCACAAAAGCCTAGAGTGCCCCAGTGTCAACGTCCCCTATCCTTTACAGATATTGCAGCTGAAACCCTTTACAAGATGGGCGCACCAGGGAGCAGTTTCATAGAGGCCTTGTTGGTAAGCACGGTGCTACGATTTCATTCTATGTTCAACACTTATTTCAATTGTGGGCATCCTTCAACTAAACTGACCATTAAGAAGGATACACCGTGTTGCAAACGGTACCATTTGCCTAAATGTTAGATCACTTGCATGGCGGAATGTAGCACTCAGGACATAGTCCATGTTTTCTCCCCCCCCCCAACTTGCTCATGCTATACTTGGTTATCACTTCCCTTTGTTTCCACGACAACTTAACTGCAGCTAGCAGCCAACAGCACTGTTTTTAGAGTTAACAAGTTAACAATTCTTGGAGGACACTTAAGCTTTGCCTTTAAGAGTGAACGCTACTGTGTCACTGGGTCCCGTTCGCATTGCCTCCTCATAACAGAATGGACCATTTTCAAGCACGCGAGCACCACCAACGGCCACGCAAGCGCTCATGGGAAAAGCGTGTACCGCGCCACACCTCCGAGACAGGCTGGACAGGCCCCGTGCTTTCCTGCGGCACTATACCAGCACTTCCCCGATGAAAGTAAACTTGACAAAGTGGGCATATTGCTGTGTAATTCAATCATGAGCATTTGGTTTAGCTACGGTGGCTCCTCTTTGTGTTTTTCGTACATCTAGTGCATAGGCTCGCTAATTCCAGGCCAGCTGAGCACTTCCCAAGGATCACTGTTTTTGCACATTCATTTGGAATCAGCGTCCACTGACGCTGTTAACGAGCAGAAGGTGAGATTCTGAGATGAAAGAAGATGCCAGATTTCATAGACAGCATTTTACATTGATCAGACAGTGCAAGAATCATTCGCACCAGTGAGTAACAAGCTGCGATCACATTTCGTTGACATTGTCCTCAGCTGTACAATTCTACAGATGCAGGTTATCCTTTTGTGTGTTGGATTGCAGCTGATCATATCAATTAGCACACATGATGACATGAATGTGAATGAAGTCTTAGATCCAACAGGGGCATCGAGCAAGTGGTCATACAAGATTTGTTCCCAGCTTTTCGCGCTTGCTGCTGGTGTACACTGTTGCCTGGCCGACACACATCTTTTGCAAATAACCAAGGCGTACGCTTGATTTACGCGAATGTGCGAGCACAAATATGCATGGATTTTCAAGCAAAAATTAAGAATGGCTGTTGTGTTGGAGACTGCCTATTTTTAACGATGACGCATCCTGGGTGGTGGCCAAAATTTAGCTGCATCAGAAAAAAGTAACTAAGCACAATTACGCATAACAAGCACAGTAGGCCTCACACAGATTTAATATTAGAACTTATTGCATACTTCAGAACTGTCAGGTAGACTTAGTTTTATACATTGCCTTGTCTAATGTTGGAAATTCACGAGGGAGAGGTGCTTGCTTCACAGTTTTTTACACAATAGCTGAATCAAATAAACTCCTTTCTCTCTGTGCTTTTCTGTGGTAATATCAAGATTTGCATTTCGTAACCATCTATGACCCTGTGAGACATCCAACGGTGAAAATCTAAAATATTTCGATGTGATCTACGCAGTTGCACAATGTCACTTTATCTGTGGTCGATCTTTAATGTCTCGACAAAGATGTGTGCGGCGTATGCCCATAAAACATCAGCACCACTCATACTGAAAAATAAAAAACGATCGCAACTGTTTGAACAAGAATTCGCTGCAAAGAAACGTTGTGCACTTGTGATCAAGCTTCATACTGAGGTGCTTCCCAGCTTCACTGGGCTGTGATACAGCTACGGTTCCTAATAAGAGCCCTAATTTCTACTTTATCAAAGAAATAATTATGCCTGTTATGCCCATAGCACCCTACCAGCAAACATCTTCCGCACTTCACTGTGGCTGTATCTGAAATTCTACACCGCAAAGGCATCTTCCTCTATCTGATTGCTTTCCCTTGGGCAACAGCGATCGTTGCTGCCCATGGGAAAGCGATCCTGTCAGGTCAGACTCCTGTTCCAATTTCTCGGATGTTATGTCAGCAAGCCAGGCATTTCAATGTTCGGGAAGACATGCTGTACTGCAGGAATTATAGCACCGGTGGTTGTCAGTGGATCCTTGTCATTTCCCATCATCTGTGCTCCAAAATCTGCTCCACATTTCACGATGACCCACAATGTGGCCATGCAGGTTTTCTGAAGATGCATTCTCGGATTAGCCTTCAGTATCACTGGCATGGCATGTACCATTTTGCTCAACATTATGTTCAGGTCGTGTTCCACATGCCAGCGGCGAAAGGTGCCGCCTCAGCACGCCACTGGTGCCTTATTACCTCTGCCCACGGAGAAAGAAGTATTTGAGCAGAGGAAACTGCTATGCCACGGCAGCGTACGGCCGCGGCCCGTTAATGTAACGCTTGGGCGAGGAGGAAGTTGAGTTTTCTGTGCATCGCGACAGATGACGCTGCCGGCTGTTCCCATTGTTTACACGTCATCCTATGGGCACGACGCATAATTATCGCGTTACCGTCTCATACATTGCAAATTTTCTCAGTTTTCACTCTGTAGCATCAATAAATAGGCGAGACGGACATTTTAGCTGCAGCTAGTAATAAATGCTGAATTAATTACATGACGTACAGTGCTTGGAACGAGCTGCTTGCACTCACTTCAGAGCAGATGACGCATGCCGCTGGAAGCCATTCACTGGCGTGTTGTGAGCACGCATCTGTAAATGGCCTTGGGAAGAAAGGTCATGAGAGCTGCCGCGTATTCTTTGTCATCTGCTGACTCTAGGACAGTCACGGGCTTTCACAGCACGACGTTGCGCCACCACAGCCGATCGCGGAGGCCACAGCGCGACGCGCGCATTTCTCTTTTCGTCTGATCGAGGGCGCATCGGCGCGGTACTCTAAGGCGTGACTTTATCGGGCCGCCTGAGCGAGTGCTCTTTCCCCTCCTCAAGAATTCTTGCTCCGTGCCTCTGCCATGCCCCACCTGTCCTTCTGACTGCGTTGCCATTGACATCTATGGTCCTTTACCAGCCACACAAGAAGGTAACCACTGGATAATCATTGCCGTCGGTCACCTCACACGATATGCGAAAACTACAGCCTTTCCATCGTCTAAAACAAAGGACGTTGTGGCTTTCATTCTTCACAGTCTCGTCCTTCATCATGGAGCTCCTCGTGAGTTGTTTAGCGTTCGTGATCGAGTATTGCTCTCCGACGTCATCACAGCATTACTTCGCGAGTGCTGCGTCGTTCACCGCACCACCAGTGAGTACCGTCCACAAACAAACGGGATGACAGAACGCTTTAACTGTACCCTGGCAGACATGCTCGCTATGTATGTCTCAGGCCACTCCAATTGGGACTGAGTGCTACCTTCTGTTACCTTCACGTACAGTGCCGCCATTCAAAGCACAAATGGACTCTCACCGTTCTTTCGCCTTCACGAATGAGAACCTTCTTGCACCATGGATGCTATCCTTTCATACTGCCCCGATGCCTCAGAGTCCATGATTACGGTATATCTCAAGCAGCAACATACGCCGAAGAATGCTGACAACTGGCATGTTCAGTCACGTCACAAGACCGGTTGCACCAAAAGCAGAACCACAATGTGTACGCAACAATTATGTCATATGCTCCCGGCTCGCTCGTCTGGCTGCATGTCCCGTCCACGACTCCTGGCCTTTGGACGAAGTCTGTCCCCAAATACCAGGGTTTGTATCGTCTGCTGGACCGACATCCCCGGTGAACTACCTGACTGAGCCGTTAGAACCATCTTTTGACCATCGTCGCCGCAGCAAGGAAATTGTCGACATGTCCTCTCTAAAGCAGTGTTACGATCCCCCTGTGTTTTCTTGCCCCTAGGTCACCAGAACGGCTCCTTACTCCGTGGGGTGTTGTTCTACTGAAGGCGTACGACATTGGTATGCCCAAATGCCTGGGTGCAGAAGACGACAATGATTGGTGGTTGCTGTCGATGCTCTTGCATGTGCTTGCCTGGACCCAGATCTGCCTTCCTGTTAGCGGTCTGTAACACAATGTCGTGGTCTATTTGAAGACACCCACATTTATTTATAAACAAGTACTGCTTCCAAAAGCGCTAGTATGCTTGCCCTCACGTGCTTTGTCTCAACATGCTGCATGTGTCATAGGGTGCTCCTACATGCCAAAGTTTTTCACAGTTTTTCCTTTCCTGTGTAGCATCAGGAGAAAAGAAGAGAGAAAGCACTGCGAACGTGCGATACGTTGCTGCAATTCTGCTCATACCGGATGGACTATGTAGAAAAATTTTCCCAGCAAGCAACTCATGTTCATACAGTCGATCCCACATATATCGAACTCGAAGGGGATCACGAAATAGTTAGTTACATCAATAATTTGAAATACCAAATAAGCCTATGTGAAGCTTATCTTAAAACTGCAGACGACTCAAATTTTTTTTTGCAAGATTGTAACATCATCATCAGCCTGTGTACACCCACTGCACGGCAAAGGCCTTCCCCACAGATCTCCAATTATCCCTGTCCTGTGCTAACTGAGCCCAATTTATCCCCGCAAACTTTCTGATCTCATCTGCCCATCTAACTGTCTGCCGCTCCCTGCCACGCTTGCCTTCTCTAGGAATCCACTCTTAATGACCAACGGTTGCCTTGTCTTTGCATTACATGGCCCGCCCATGCCCATTTCTTCTTCTTAATTTCTATTAATGTGTCCCTAACACGCGTTTCTTCCCTAACCCACATGTCTCCCTTCTTGTCCCTTAACGTTACACCTACCATTTTCCCTTCGATAGCTCTCTGCGTCATCCTCAATTTAAGCTGAACCCTCTTAGTTAACCTCCAAGTTTCTGCGCCGTAGGTGAGTACCGGTAAGATGCAGCTGTTATACACTTTCCTCTTCAGAGACAATGGTAAGCTACCATTCATTATCTGAGAATGCTTGCCAAATGCACTCCACCTCATTCTTATCCTCTCAATTATCTCAGCCTCATGATTCGGATCAGGGGTCACTACCTGGCCTAAGCATACATATTCGCTTACTACTTCCAGTGCCTCGCCAGCTATCTCAAAACCGCTGTGCTCGCCCAAGGCTACTGAACATTACTTTAGTTTTCTGCATGTTAATTTCCGAACCCACTGTTCCACTCTGCCTGTTTAGGTCACTAATCATGCTTTGTAATTCATCTCCCCAGGTGCTCAGCAAGGCAATGTCACCAGCAAATCTGAGGTTACTGAGGTATTCCCATTAACCCTTGCCCCCACCTGTCCCCAATCCAGCATTCTAAATACTTCTTGTAAACATGCTGTGAATAACATTGGAGAGATTGTGTCCCCTTGTCTTAAGCCCTTCCTTAAAGGTATTTTGCTGTTCTCCTTATGGAGGATTATGGTGGCTGTGGAGCCATTGTAGATGTCTTCCAGTAGTCTTATGTAGTGCTCGTCTATGCCCTGATTCTGCAATGCCTGCATGAGTGCTGAGGTATCGACCGAATCGAATGCCTTCTCGTAATCTATGAAGGCTATATATAGGGGTTGATTATACACCGTGCATTTCTCTATCACCTGACTGATAGTGTGAACATGGTCTACTGGTGAATAGCCTTTACAAAACACTGCCTGTTCATTAGGTTGACTGAAATTTAAGGTGGCACGAATTCTGTTAGCGATTACCTTGGTAAATACCTTGTAGACGACTGAGAGTAAGCTAATGGGCCTGTAATTTTCCAAGAGATTGTAACAAGCAGTAGCTTATCGATTTGCACGCAATATACAACAGACCAGCGTGAAAACAGTAGCCTTCTATTTTGTGTGAATGAAATATGTAAGCTTCTCATAAGCCATCATGTTCCTTGAGCCATCCTGCGGCCTTACATATCAGCCAATCCAGCGCCTTCCAGTGCGCCACAACAGCAGTGAATGACTGCGAACGCCGACGGAAGCTGTCGGAGCACAGTGCAAAGTTGTTTAGCAGCGGCATAGACGCTCACCGCTGGTTGGAACCAATTCCTTGGCACCGGCAACGTCAGCTACGATCTCGGGATCGGTGCAGTCAGAAATGTCTCACACATCGTCTTCAGCACTAATTATGTCACTTGCTATGAGCAGTGTGCCCAGAAACGCTGATAACTCACTGGAATTCGAGGCATCCAACGTCGTTGTCAGCAGTGATGCCCCACGCGATGACACCACTTCGCAGCACAAAGCATGCTTACAGAAACATTTCACAACAAAGCTTCTCTTTACTGGGCCTTTACTGGGTCATCGTTAATCTCGTCCCGAGAAAGTGCATCTTTAGTTCAACAGATTTAACTTCCAAACAGGCTGATCGCAAGTGAAAGAGACGCATGCACCAAGTCCACAAAGCACCAAACTGACAAAACAAGCATTAACTTGATGATGATGATGGCATTTGTGGCTTCGCAACAAACAGAATCTAACGAGAATGTGGCCTTCGAGATCGGCACCATAAAGATGACGTAGATGACGTCATGCGGCCCCAAATCCTGAAGGCTATACTTTTGAAAACTACAGGCGGTAGCGTGAGGAAAACCATCGGAATGTGCACATCGAATCGATGCAAGTCAATGCTGCCGGTCCAGTCTGCCAGAGGCACAGCTGCCTTTTATCCAGCTCATTTGGTGCCTTTGCCTGCCAGCCTTGTTCAAAAATGTTGCTGCTCCACATTACGATCTAGAATTGGTGCACCAGACAAGTTAGTACGCTGACAAGCACTTTGCAACCCCTTAAAGCAATTGAACGACATCACGTTTCTGACACTATCGCACATAATATGGATCGCAACATGTTCGGGCGAGGTTGAAACATGATCAACCTATGTATGAAGGAGCACATTTGAGGGGTACAGCAGTGGGTCAAAGTTCGACATATCAAATGCACCAGGTCCACAGGTGTTCGATATACGTGCGCGCCAACTCTATACTTTAGCATTAAATTTTGAAGGGGATTTTTCATATAGGCAATAATTCGATATATCCGAGTTTGATATATCCAGGATCGACTGTAACAATTTATGGGGCTTAACATGCCAAAAGCCACATTATGATTATGGGGCACACCCTGCAGTAGAAATTCTGACCAACTAAGTTTCTTTAACATGCACTCACATCGCACACAGTACGTCTGCTATGCTCTTTTCCACTGAAAATGCAACCACTGTGGCCGGGCTCAAACTCACATCCTTAGAGTCAGCATTCAAGTCGCGATTCATGAGGCACCAGCTCATTATGGTGAAGTCATTCAAAGATTTCTTGGAAAAATGTTAGTGTTCAGGACCTTCTAAAAGTGCTCAGTTGCAGTAAAGAAACAGAAAGGAAATGGCAGCGGAAAGTAGTAGTAGTAGTAGTAGTAGTGCTTTATTTTTCTTCGCACAAACACACTTAATAAACAATTATCTGGACCGATAGCCAAGGAACGCTAGTTTCCAGTCCAGTGTTAAAGATCAGACAGACAGGTCAGATACAGAGTATAACAGAACGGTATTCAATAATATTTCATAATTAAAACAAACCATATAATTTTCATAAACAAAGTTTTTCATAAAGTGCACCTAATTTATCAATGTAGGTTCGTTAGATATCCTGGTTTTCAATAAAAAAGTACTTACTAGACTGCTTAAAGTTGCGTGCGGTTTTAACCTCTAGGGGTAAGGTGTTCCAGATTTTTGTCCCATTGAATTCAATTACGCTTTCGCCGTATACATTATAACACTTAGGTAAATTCAGATTGCCTTTTAGAGCGTGTCTCGTACTCCTTGTTGGAAAAGAAAATGCATCTGGAGGAATAGGAAAGTTGGTGCTTTGAATGGGAAAGTGTTTGCTTTTGGCATTTGGCTACTCGTGTACAGGCATTTATCTAACGCTGATTTCTTACAGCGTGTAACTGTTTGACCTTACTGTGATTCATTTATCATTTTTGATGCCTTCATTGATTATCATGTTCTCTGATTCATAGTCTGATAAGCTACTGCAGTGTCTTCATAAAATTGTTTTACTTCTTTTTTTCACGTGTCTGTGTGTAACTGTACGTATGACACGATCTCGTCAATGTGGCCATAATTTGAAGTATGTCTGAACTTTACATTTATTTCACTGTGTTGCTACTTTTGCTGTTTACACTTCGCATTGCTACTTCATCGTAATTATATGGTTTGTTCCTTCCTCCTTTTCATGTTTGCTTTTGTTTTATATTATTACAGCTATTTCTCGCTCGATATGTATTCTCGACACGTCCAAATGTTTGTTTGCGTTGTCTAATTGTATTTATTTGTACATTTGCCCCCTGCCTGGGCCCGTATTTGGGCCTCCAGTATTCTTTCAATAAATAAAAATAAACAGAGCAGAAAGATTACTTAGCATACCTTCTTGGCACGCTTCTCTTCTCCATACAACTTCAGCACCTTCACCAGCGAGTCATAGTCCAGGGAGTTGACGATGTCGGCAGCAGTCGGTTCATCAGGAAACCTGGACACATGAGCACGCAAAAACAAAGACATGGGCGTGACAAAAAGCAAATGCACCTTCAGGCCAGAGTCACAGCATGATTGCATCACCAAAAAAATAACTCTTATCAGCGTAACATACAAAAAAAGGCATCTCCTTGCAGTGCGTGCTAGAAAAGCACAAATAATTCTGCGCTTGCACTGTGCGCAACATCTGCATGCAAGACAGTGCAATTTACGTAAAAAATCTGGACAAGAGGTAGTGCAGAAAAAATACCCCTGCTTTTGGAGCAGCAGAGCTCATAAGAAAAACGTCAGAGCCCTGCCATGGTGGTCTAACGGTTATGGCACTCGGCTGCAGATCCGAAGGTCGTGGGATCGAATCCTGCCTGCTGTGGCTGCATTTCGATGGAGGCGAAATGTTGAGGCCCGTGTGCTGTGCGATGTCAGTGCACGTTAAAGAACCCCAGGTGGTCGAAATTTCCGGAGACCTCCACTACGGCAGTCTCTCATAATCAGAGCTGATTTTGGGACGTTAAACCCCACAAATCATCAATAACATCAGAGCGGTACAACCTCCCCAATGTTATTTACTGTGTGCTTAGACAAAGTGCTCGAGCATCTGGACTGGGAAAAAAAAATTCGAACTAATATTGATGGGAAATACCACACTAATTTAATGTTTGGAGATGACATTCTGCTCTTCAGCAATAACAGTGATGAAATACAAAACATGATTGATGACCATGAAAGTGGTAAAACAAGACTAAAAATTATTAGGGAAAAAACAAAATAGGGAAAAAAACCAAAACTGTACTCAGCAGCCTGTCTAAAGGCACAGTCATTTAACATTATCAGTCATCCTTTACAATGCGTCCAAGAGTTTGTACACCTAAGGCAATTGCTAACAGGGTAACCTAAATTCATGAACTTATCTATAGGTAAGAATGGGCTGCAGCACATATGGGAGACCTTCCAAATTCCTGACCACAAACTTACTGTCGTTCTTAACCAGAAAAGCACCACCCCTGCTTCCTCCCAGTACTAACATACTACCGTATTTACTCGATTGTAACGCGCCCTAGATTGTAATGCGCTACCGTTTCCCGCGTCCAAAAAAAAAAAGTGAAACATCGATTGTAATGCGCTCCCATCTTTCGTGACATGGAAAAAAAAAGGTCCCCCTTAGTAATCAACCTTCTCACATTCATAAAAACAAATGCCATACTCACATAATGAACGCACTCGCATAATACATGCACTGCCAACTCTAAACCCCCACAGTCCCTTGAAAGGCCACACTATGGCTTTCCCGCTTCACACGATCCCCGGTGTCTCGAAGATGTTCGGTGCGCCGATTCATAACTCCTGCGTCCCAATAAACTGCCCCATGTTGCCAGGTATAGCGGCACGCAAGCGGCGATAACATCATTTACTATCAGTGCTGCATCCCTCCGTGCTATCGCAGTTCCCTCACGCCCGCTGCCATGTGCTGCCATGCGTGCTGTGCAGTCTGGCGCAGGTAAGCCTAAGCATGGTGAGGGCGTGGTCTCCGAGATTGCATGGTGAGGGCGTGGTCTCCGAGATTGCCGTGATGCAATCTCGGACGTCATGCAACACACACGACTGAGAAGCTCAGGCCGCTCAGGCTCAGCACAAATATGTGGGAGAAAATGCGATGGTGAGCGGTTTTGTGTGCGGTGATGGGAAACATCTCCCGTTACGGCTAACCACGAAGGCTACTGAAAGCTGGTGCGGCAGGGCGTCTCAGAGATTGCATCGGCGACGTAGCGACTTTGGTTGGCTCCAAGACAGCCCAAGCCGGCATGGCGAGTATCATCGGCCTATGCACCATGTGCATCATGGTGTTGTTCAGCATGGGACTGGCGACGAAATAGAAACTACAGAAACTATGCACGCCGAAAACCGCGGCGCCATTAGTTCGTTTTTTTCGTGGGTGACCGTTCGACAGCGCCCAAACCACATTGGAGGTGGCCATTTTGATGTCGACGGCAATATGGTAATGGTGTCATTCGTTTGTACTCGATTCTAACGCGCATACGATTTTTGAACCCATTTTATCAGAAAAAAGGTACGCGTTAGATTCAAGTAAATACAGTAACACACGGTGCAGAAACATGTAGGATAAGAAGAAAAAACTAAAAAAGAAATCACCCAAGCACTCTGTACGGATGGTTAACCAGTGAAGCTGAAACATGTGGCCTCGGTGCATAGCAGTGGGTTACTCCCAAAGGTGTATTGTAGCCTTTCTCACTTATTGGTTACATGTTTGTGTTTGTTAATGTGGTAGCACGCACATTTGGCTTCGGTTTACCAGAGTGTTTATTTCACATGCCACATGCTCTGCCTCACATGATCACGGTCATGGAGGAGTGTAAAGAGCGGTCCATTGTGTTTAACTCGCGCCAAAAGTGGGCGCTGGCCCTGGCAAATACGTTCCCGCCACTGCCACGTTGATGCTGCTCAGCTGGCAATGCCGCATCCTCAGCTTGCCAATGTCACTTGCGCTCGATCTCTCGAGTTAGCTCGGCGTCGTGGTTAGCAGCATCCACCCGCCATTGGCACTTGCATTACGCTTTGCGATTTAGCGCGGCTTGGAAGGCTGCCGAATCCTTGGAACGCAGTTGCTGCTTGCGCTTGGCCATGAGGGCCTGTTCTTGTACCCGCAGCATCGACCCGGCGAACGCGAATTCTCTCACAGTTCTGCTGTCGGTGCTGTTCTTCGAGAGCTGTTTGCTGTTCGATAGTATGTATGATCCGTCACCTACCCATGTGGAAGGTGCAAGTTGAGACTGTTGCATACGCGCTCAGTGGGATGAACGACATCACTGAGGGCACATGGGCGCGTTTTACGCGAGCGCTGGGAAATGCAGTCGGCGTTGGCAGCACGTGTCCTCCTATGTCTTGCTTCACTGCTCCTCCCTCCCTTGGTACTGCTATGATTCGCGAAGCCAATCGCGCAGCCAATGGCGCGCATGCTTGGGTATGATGCAGAGAACGACGTCACTGAACTGCGCAGCCAATGGAGCACAGGAGACGAACGAATTTTCATTTCACCTAGACATCTTTCACTATAAAACTTGACATGACAGGACCATACAACGCGCAGTGGGACAAAAGATAACTGTAATGCTAAGAGAAATAAAGCGAGCGTGACCAGGAAACAAAGGGAGGTAACTACAGTCTACGCTCGTTATAGCGGACCCACGTACAACAGACTTTCGGATATAATGGACCATATTTAAACTCAGGTTTGTTCCATGTATTTTATCAGCGCAGCCAACTTCGCTCTGAACGGACCCCGCTACAACGGACTATCGGCTACAGTGGACAAAATTAATGGCAATTTTTTGCCAAAGTGGCGCATACAACGGACTTTTGCCCTGTCGACGCAGACTGACGACATACTTTACCACGCCGGCGTTTTAAGCAAAAATTTTAAGCTGCTGCTGGCAACGTTGGTGCCCATCTAGCCAAGCCGAGCCTCTAGCCAAGCGAGCCTGAGAGCATAACTAGGTGTTCTCTGGCATAACAAACGCCATTTTGTCGTGGTGTTCCGTGGGGATTTGTTGTGCCACACTGAGAGCAAGTACTGAGATAATGGCCTAAAGAAAATGGAAGCAAATTTCGCTCAGCGATAAAATGAAAATTGTGAGTGCAGTTGTACGCGGAGAAAAGCGGGCGGATGTTGCCAAAGCGATAGGACTATCGAAGCAGACCGTGAGATCCATCGTGCACAACAAAGGTATCGCCGGCAAACAATCGTCGGTGGAACTTTACTCTCGAGCGCTTCAGGCTCCGTGAAGTGACCTGAGGGGGCCGCCAGTCACTGATAACGAAGTTCTTTTCGAGTTAGGT
This sequence comes from Hyalomma asiaticum, assembly GCA_013339685.2. Lineage (NCBI taxonomy): Eukaryota > Metazoa > Arthropoda > Arachnida > Ixodida > Ixodidae > Hyalomma > Hyalomma asiaticum. The sequence goes on along the minus strand of CM023488.1, from coordinate 92,055,027 downwards.
GTGAATAAAAAGCTTTTCTTTGTTCGTTTTTTTCTACCTTGGGTGTTCGTCGTTCTCTGCGCGATCGCTTCGTTAGGCATCGTGACAAATGTTATGGAAGTGAGGCTCCCAGCCCAAATACCGGTGAGTTCCACTGAGAAGTTGTAATGAATAAGTTTTTACGCGCGAGGTGCGTTGGTATGAATGCGCGTGCTAATTCAGCTTAGCAACGGTCTTGGATTAGCCAAGGCAGAAATGCGTCCGTGCGAAAAATGAATTTGTGATGCCGATCGACAATAAGGACGAGCCCCAGCTGGAGCCAGTTCTTTTTGTAACATGACCGGCTTTGTGACGGCAAGCTGTTAGATAAATAGCTTTTGGACTGAGCCTCGCTAATGTTTACATGGGATCGGCAGCCACCCAGCAGGCCTTCCTGCACTTAGTACAGCTGCACTTCCTGATGAAAGCAGAACGTGTGCTACAGTTATAAAAAAAACACTGTCCGTCATAGCCGTGCCATGGAGTCTATATTCGGCAGCAGATATTTAAAAAGGACTAAATCACGCAGCTGAGCGACGATAAACACACGGGCGCCGTACACCCCTTCCCCCCCCCCCCCTCTTCCGTTCGGTGTCTGGATATTACGGACTTCGGATAAAACAGACAATTTTTCGCGGATTATGAGGGTCCGTTGTAACGAGAGTGGACTGTATTATCCTCATGTGAATTAAGAGAAAAAACTGGAGAGTTGGGCAGGACACATAATGCAGAGAAAAGACAATCAATAGACAGTGAGAGTAACAGGATAGTAGATGCCAAGAGAGGGGAAAATGTAGCAGAGACAGATGAAAGGCTAGGTGGGGCGATGAAACTTGGATATAGGGGATATTCATAATGCATCGTGCTCTGACAACACTGGGCACATCCACCATGTTCTTCGAGACGCAGCCGCGGAACAGTCAGCCATTGCTCGTATTAGGACGGGCCGGGAGGCTGTCACTGATGGTGCTTTCAGGCCAGTAAAACGCAGCAGTTTCCTGCGACCTCCAGCTGCGAAACATCAGTGGATCTCACACTGCTACCAGAAGTTGATGAGAACACACTAACGGAGTCTTGCGCTCTTAAATACGCACCTGGAAGGCAGCTGATACAGGCTTACTGCTTCACAACGGAAATAGTATGCCGAAGTTTCTCCTTTTGCAACGCGTACTGCTGATTAGAGGTAATTAAGTGTTCGAGGAAATTCTTGGGTGTCGAGAAGGTCCGAGTGCAGAACGTCTAAGATAAGCTGGTATGGAAATACAATGTCCCATGTCATTTACCAATGGAATTAGAAACGCACATGAGATAGTGAAACCGCATTTTTTCTTAGCGACACTGCGCTGCTTTCCACTCATTTCTTCAGCCCCAGGCGTCTCTACCCCTCTGCAGTTTCGTGTTTCATGTTTTCTCGAAAGAAGGAATGCATGGACACATGAGCGGTGCGCCAAGAACATCTCCGAAAACTAGACAACTGTGTTTTGCGGTTTGCATGTAAAGCTGGTGTTATTTCACTGCTGATAAGTTAATACACTTTAACCACGCTACATCTGCCGAACGGGCAATGTGGCTTTTCCCATGAGCATTGTCGTTCCCGTAGCGCAGCTGAAGCCCCGTGATGGGCACCAGTGTGAGAGATGGCCGTGTCTGAGCCCGCAACCACTCAATCTTGGCCAGTTGGCTAGTTCAGGACTACAAAGCCTCGGCTAACACAAGTCCACCACCACCCCATGATCAGATCTACATTGTCTCTTCTAGTAGGTATATCTCTTAGTAAAATCTCTCTAACAGCGACCCTCGCAGGTATCAACAAGATAAAGCGTAAGGCAAACATGAACAAAAGAGACGAGAAGTGGACAACACTTTCCTTCTCTTGTGTCTATCTGTGCTTGCATGCCTCCCTTTTATACATGACTGCACAATGGTGATGCAGCGGTCAACAACGAATGCGACACAAGTAGTCAACAAGCTGGACGACAGCTGTGATGGTTACAGCATGGCAGCTGACATGCAAGTCTGCTGTGAATTGTCTTTTCTCGCAAATTATAATTTTTGCAAATTATAACTGGACTGAAGACACACTTATGCAACTTCTTAAACATAGTTGGCACCACAACAGAGTCTAACAGTATGGCAAATTTCTTTTCACGTGGCAGTAAAGTTGAGTAGAGTTCCGTTGTCGGGAGATACAGAATACACTGAACCCTACTGAAATGAAATGCATGGGACCCCTCGTGCGCTCTATAAAGTGGAAGAAAAAATTCTCACCAGTGCTGGGCCTTGAAACTGTGGCCCCCATCCTCTCAAGGCAAGTGCCTTAAGCACTAGGCTACACAACCACACTTGAAAGATGTGAACATATCTAAATTGTACGACTGGCTTGGATATTGCCCCACATAACAGGAGAGAAAGCAAGAAAGAATGACTGATTGATTTCTGGGGTTTCACATCCCAAAAACATGATACAATTATGAGAGATGCCGTATGGTGGAGGGCTCCAGAAATTTCGACCACCTGGGGTACTTTGATGTGCCCTGACATCGCACAGCACACGGGCCTCAACGTTTCGCCTCCATCGAAATGCAGCCGCCGCGGCCGGGATTCAATCCCGTGGTCTTCAGATGAGCAGCCAAGTGTCTTAACCACTAGACTACCATGGTGGGGAAGAAAGAAAGAAAAAAAATTGCACATACCATGCGCAGTGGAAATCCAGGAAATGCGAAGTATGAATAAAGGAACATAAAATGGATCTGCATTGTTGTCTCGCTATACCGATTTTGGTACATACGTAGCTAACGAAACAGCCGCAAAAGCAGCAAGACTGTGGCATGTAAACCATGCCGCTCATTACACACATGTCATGATGGTAATGTTTTGATCTGTCATTTACGTTCATCATGCACTCGTATTGTGCCATAGCAATTTTGGTATACATATCGTTAACGAAACGCATGGCATGTAAATCATGCTGGTCATGACATGCATGTCATGATTCTCATGTAATGCCGTGTCATTTATGATCGTCATGCAGTCATGTTGTGGCCATACCAATTTTCGTGCACATCCAATTAACGAAACGGCCAGGAGAGCACCGAGACCGTGGCACGTAAATCATGTCACTCGTGACATGCATGTCATGATGTTCATGTTATGACCTAACGAAAGGGAAGGGGTCAAGGGCTCGTTCTTTATTTGTTAGAAACAACTTAATGACCTGTCATTTATGTTCGTCATGGAGTCACGTTGTGGCATACCAATTTTCGTATACATCCCGTTAACGAAACGGCTGCAAGAGCACCAAGACTGTGGCACGTAAATCATGCCGCTCATGACATGCATGTCATGATTTTCATGTTATGACCTGTCGTTTATGCTCATAATGCAGTCATGTTGCAGCATACCAATTTTCGTGCACATCCAATTAACGAAACGGCCAGGAGAGCACAAAGTTGTAGGTGGCTAGATAGATATATAGATAGATGTGCTCAAAGTCACCGAAGTTCACTAAGAAATGCATTTAAAAAAAGAAAGTAAAAGGCCAGGCAATCAAAGCAATGCTTTTACAGCGTAAGCTGTTATGAGATCACAACAAGGGTGGTTTTTGCGCTGTAGTTGTCTGCCGCCGCCGCCGGTGTCCGTAACCACTATCGCTGCAAATTTTAGAAAAAATAACCAGGAACGAGGAGCATTCCAACTTGTCCTCTGTGTGGATTCGAACCCACACTCTCTGCGTGGTAGCTGAGCGTTCTACCACTGAGCTACGCCTGTGGTTGAAAAATCATCGCTAAAAAACCTAAACATGTCTAACGTCTGCCGAGGAATCGCATTAACAAATGTAACGTCAAGTGGCAGAACAATAAAACGCCACTATACGTCGCGGAAAGTGGATTGCATAACGAGTTCGAGGAATCATTTCAAAGAACACAGGGCTGCATGGTTTGTAGCTCTACACCCATTACAGAGGCCTCATAAACATCATCATTATGCAACAATCTTCTTCAACTTTACCGTCATCATTATTACGAACCGCTGCCCTTCATCGTGTCGTATCGTGCCATGCAACATGTGGCAGGCGATGTGCGCAGCCCCGACAGCAACTTCACTTGGCTCTTCGATATACCTGATGGCTCCTCCTCGTAAGGTGCGGACCGCTGCTGAAAAAGTGAATCTCAGAGCTACGCGCGTGGCTGCAGCAAGGCAACGTCAGGCACAACAGACAGCTACGAAGAGAGAAGCCCAAACTGCAGCTCGCCGTCGACGCCGGGCCAAGAGTTCGGTTTGTTCTCGGGAAAACGATGCAAGGAGACTGTCCAAGATGTTCAGTTATACAGATTTGCATGTTACAATGCTGCAGTAATTATGGTGTAGTGGGTACTTCCCTACTTGGCGAAATGATAATAGTTATGGAGCAGGGGATACCTACCACCTATAGTTGCAGTAGTTTCCCCGAGTGTTTAAAATGGCGTCCAAGAACATCGGTCCTCCAGCTTACGCTGCAACTGTCCTGCGGTTGCAGCAACTGTCCTGCAACTGTCCCTTTACACAGCAGAGGAAAGGTTGCACATTCCATTCCTCCAGCTACCATTCTGGATGCCCAATTCAGTGTACAAGCAAGTTCAAAGGCTTTTTGTACACGGTACAGAGCTAGCATACGCGAGTCACACATCCTTGCCTTGCCGCATCCATGCGCATGTCGAGCGGCCCCTGCCGTGCCAATCCAAAGCCACGCTGCGGATCGTCCATCTGCATGGAGGAGCAGCCGCAGTCTATCAGCGCCCCGTCCAGGTGGCCCGGCAACACTCCGTGCTTCTTCAGCAGGGGGCCCAGCTCACTGAAGCGACCCAACAAGGGCACCAGTTGTCCAGCACTGCAAAACGGCACTGCACTCACACATCTGATGCGTTTAAATGAGTTGTCACAACTAGAGCTATACGAACAGCAAAATTCTGAGTGTGAAGCGAATTCGAATATTTATGTTCAAGTGCAAATCGAATAGAATATTTGTCAAATAATTTTCGAATATTATTTAATAATACCATCTCTAATTATGGAGAAATGTACTGTTAAACAGGGGCAAAAAGATTACTGAGTTAGGTATATACTTCCAGTGTCATTCCAAAGTCCTCAAGAACAGTCCAACACTGAACTGTGCAACAGAAAGTTGAGGTAACTTCGAGCAGTACACGGGTGTGACCTCCGCCGCCGTACACGTGTTAGTTTTGCCGCAGTACACTGGTGTTATGTGGCGAAGCGCGCTACTTGCAGCAACAAGCCACCTGTCATGAGACATAGCATATTTTGTCCCCTTAATTTCCTACTTCTCTACCAACTTACTATTCAAACTATATTCGTTCGAACAGCAAATGTTAGGTGCAAATCGAATCGAATAGCAAGCGCTATTCAAAAATTATCCGAGATTTCGAATATTTGCACACCTCTAGTGTTAACTCAAACTTGAGGGGGGCCCCATAACTTTGAATTAGTAAAGAAATTTTGAATTATCAGACGCAAGCAGAAGTGTCACCCAGTGCAACACACCAAGAAATGCAGAGACAGCCAGTTATCGCATGCACCGTCGACACCTCAGTGTTTCATTTTCTTTTTTCTGCTAGTGGTTTTTAACACTTTGGCAAGTGCTGGCAGGCTATTGGCTTTATTTCTGGCTGTTCAAAAATATGTGAGCATGAATATTCAGCTAGAAAGAGATATTGAATTATCAGAGCTTGAATGAGATAAACATCAACTCTAGACGCAACTACTCTAGATGCATTAACATAGCATTGTCTCAAAAATCCGAGCCCCAGCAGCTCATTAGGCTATCCGAGGCACAGGGCGTCGTGGTGGACCAAGAAACACACTCACGGGTATTGCTTGGCCATCTCCTGTGCTCTTCTGAATGCCAAGGGGTCTCGATCCAGGGCAAATACTCGGACATGCTTGGCAGCTGCCAGGATGGCCTTGGTGTGACCACCTGCTCCAAAGGTCAGGTCGATAAATGTCTGCACGAAAAATAAAAATCGTCAGAACATGCACAGTGAAGGGCAAATCCCTATCTTATCCATTTCAGCGGTGGTATGTAGTACCACTGTACACACAAACTTTAAAGAGCCCTGCAACACCTTTTTGAGAAGACTCAGAAGACGATGGCAATCAGTCTTGGAGGCTGCTGTGAGCATGTGAGCCAAATATTGCATTGCACACGCCAGGGAACTTGCAATTTTATTTTTATTAAAAATTCCTTAGAGGCCTATTGAAGGGCATTGAGTAAGGGGGGGCATCCGTATTTACAAAACAGAAAAATGCACAGAAACTAAATAATTAACAAAAAATGAAAGGGGACAAAATAAAAGAAAGAAACAAGACAAATATTACAAATAGTTAGGTGCAACAACATTAAACAATGCTAAAGCACAACGAAATCAGGTTATCACGGAAAGTTTCACGGTTAGCAATCGATGCAACGTGGTCAGGAAGACTGTTCCAATGTGCGATGGCTCAAGGTAGTGGTGATGAGTTAAATGCCTGTGTCTGACCATGAATGCAGGCAAAACTGCCGGTGTTGGGAATGTGTCGAGATATGCGCAGTGGAGTATGAAGCAGCAAACAGTGAAATTTGTTACTATAAATGTACCTGTGAAATAAACACAACAGCCCAATGGCGCAGCGTTCTTCTAGTGACTGAAATGCAAGACCTTGTTTTATTTGAGTTATGCTTGAATGATACTTCGATTTGGTTTCAAACACGGCTGGAAAGCACCTGCTTTCCCTTCAACAAATGACGTGACTTGGAGGCACCCACTACGTCGCTTGAAGCAAAAATAGGATTGACTAATTTCATGATTGCTGAAAGACATGCTTTCCTTCAGACATTAGCGAAAATGCGCATATCTTTCTTAAAGGCCAATGAAAAAGTCAAATGACATAATCGATGCCCCCAGTGACATCATCTGTTGAAAGAAGAACGGGCGGCGATGTGTTCAAAACCAAATTGCTACAGCAGAACCCCGCTGATACGTTTTTCACGGGAATGTAGAAAATAAACGTAAGAGCCGGGAAACGTAAGAGCCGAGAAACGGGAAAAATGGAAAAATGAGAGAAGTGGTGATCGGCACACAATTTTATTTCAGTGCTAGCGCTTTCAGTGCACGCATCGGCACACTCGGCTACGATTTCGTCGACAGAGAAAACCTCGGAGGTGACAACGGCATCATCGATGGAAACGTAATCACTCTACGCGGTTCCGTCACAAACAGTTTGCACAGCCGTGCCATAATTTTGCTGGCGGAAGCCGGAAACGTAATGGGCGTCGCCCATAGTGCAGCTAATATAGTCAAGCCAAGCTACGTGAAAAGTCAATATTGCCGTCAGCAGTGGCCGCTTGGAGTGTCGATTCACAACGTAACATACGGGAATGTTCCCACACTGCGACGTAACAGCGGGGTCTCTAATGTATTGAATCCTATGGGAGCTATGCCGGGACCGGCCCAAAACAAGGTAAAAGCCAGGAAAACGCAGCACCCGGAGCGGGTTTCTATTGTAATTACCTGGAGCAGGCAGTGCAATGGCTGGCTCACATGTTCACGGGAACCTCACGACTGATCGGCAATGTTTTCTGGCTTTGTTCAAAAAGTGTTGCAGGACGCCTTAAAGCAGTGTCGCGCATTGCACATTACTTCAAATGGCTTGAAACACGATTTGTGCATTTGCGCATGCTTCCTGACTGAACCAGCACCATTGATTCACTTCAATCACTAAATACTGCTACAGCACACCACTTAGTTGAAGGCACTACCACGTTCAACGAGGCGTTTTGATCTGCTGCGTTCCAGGACCTGTGCAAGAATTGTAACTTTTGTTCGCTCGAAATAAATGCATTATAACTCACGAAAGTCTCCCAAGTGTTTGGGGATCAGTTGCCATTATTTCCACACAGAACTATAACATTACTAGCTTATGCTTTAATTACAATTACTTAGCTACAATACCGAGTACCCCAGAATAAAGCTGCACAAGTTTCACATATTTACAGACAGTCTATTGAAATTTGTGCTTGAAGAGGACATGTACAGTAAACCCTCGTTATAACGAAGTCAATGGGACGGCAAAAAAATTCGATATAAGCGGTAATTCGACATACGCGACTGCCCCATAAGAGCTCAGCAAGTGCAGCTAAATTAGCCATGACAACTTCGTCGAAGCGGTATTCCCCAGTGAAACAAACTTTTATTCCCACACAAAAAGTCAGTCAGCTGGTTTTGTCGGGTGCTTCGGCTGGGTGCGAAGAGTGCCTGCTCCGGTTTGTTCAGGCAAATTATGAGATCGTGGTCGCAGCCCGCGCACTCCACTCTATTTCGCAACAGACAGAGGCACTCCTGTGTTTGTGCCACTGTTGGTAATTTCGCGAGGCTGTTCGTCTAGCAGCTCATCTTCCTCATCGGGGCCTCCAAGCAAGTAGACTACTTCGGCATCCGTAGCTGGGGCAACGACGGGTACATCTGCGTCAGCCATCGCGAACGATTCGAAGTTGCCTTCCATATCTCCGCCAACGATGCTGTTCACAGCTTCGTAGAGATCGTGGCAGTCCTCGCAGTCATCATCAGCGTCTTCTGCGTGCGACCGGGAAGATCCGGCATGTGCAAAGGAGTTTGCACCCGCTGTGTATACGCATCCGCAATTTGTTACTTCGCTCTAAACGGAGCAAGCTATCGACATGCTTCGAGTAATCCGGTCTAAAATACACGCATTTGGGTCGGGACTGCGTGGCACTACGATAAAAGCGATAATTCGAATAAAGCGACTTCGTTATAACGATGGTTTACTGTATTTCTCCAGTTAACATGCTCTGGCTGTGCCTTAAAAGGCTTCATATCTGCCTACCTAACTTTCTTGTATTGCCTCAGGTCAAGCTTGCCTTTTGCGGTGGACTCCAGCCTGTTACCCTTAATGACCATCAGTTTTATTGTCTTCTTATTACATGCTGTGCCCATTTCTTCTTCTCGATCTCGACTCATCAACATGCATTTGTTCCCTGACCAGAGTCAATCTGCTCTCTTCTTGTCCCACAATGTCACACCTATCATTTTCTGTTACCATGTGCAGGGTAGCAAACTGGTTATCCTGAACTTATTAACCTCCTTGCATTTCCTTCTCCACTATTTCTTCTCTTTCTTTCCATAGCTCGTTGCATCATCTTCAATTTAAGCTAATTACATTTCATGTGAGTTCAGTGAACAGAATTTAAAGAACTATGTGGTTAAATGGCATTGTTAGTTCTGTTCATGTTTAAAGAAGCCCTGACACCAAAATTTCCCTGCTGAGATAGACTGCAGGATCAACTTTCGTGGAAATGTACATGTCATATACAAGATGCCAACAGCGAACACATCTCTGAAGGTTAATTTAAATTAATATTGCAGTTCACGTGTCCAGTCAAGCGTTACACGCCGCACCTTGCAACATCGACAATACCAAAGATCACCCAAGGCGACCCCAAACTTCTGCGATGCCACAACAGCAGCCGAGCTCCGAGCTGTGCAGCTAGCAAATGATGACGTCATAGCCACCAGTGCGTTTGACACGCCTGCACTAGCAGACTCTCGTCGATACCAGGCCTCAATAAATTCGCTGCCAGCCAACAAAAACGATAGCAACAACGATAACAATGCACAGGACGTGTGACACACGAAAGAAAATGAGCACACGTTGTATGCCATGCAGAAGTGCTTCACATTTCTGTGTGCTCACGTGGTCGAATGTGTTCACCCCATTACGAAAGCTACGTCGTGTCAGTAGCACCCAGTGGATTGCAGTTCTTGGAGCTTCCCCAAACCAAAACTGAAACTAGCTGATAATAAACAGGCCATAAATAATTATCCATCATGTGCTGGAGCAATTAATGTGCCATGTTATGGCTAGCCCATCTACATATCGCAGCAAAAAAGACATCAGACGAAAATTTTTGTGTCAGCGCCCCTTTAACTGCCCACATCCTCCACTGTGGGTATGTATGATGTTCATGCCTTCTATGTATTGTTTTCACAAGCATGATGACAATGATGGTACACTGTGCACTGCTCGTGGAGGGGAAAAAAATAGGAGGCGGCATCCCGTGATACCGTTATGCTCGGCAAGCCAGCCTACTCCCGGCCAGCATCAGGCCCTTCATAGTTGCCGGACCACTCAAGCTTATCTTTTGGATGCGGTAACCTTTAGTAGCGCGCTTAAGCATACATTATTCTACCGCCTGCCTACCATGTCACCAGGACCCATTTCCTACGATTCTCGCCTTCAAATTTTTATGACACGGCTTCAAGATTGTGATGTGACACTCTCTATAGCTTTTTTCCTTGATCCATGGCACTGCAGATTTGGGCCCCATTATGTGTACGTCCAGCACGGCTGTAGCACCAGGAACTGTGCTTACCTGCACTGACGTGGCTTCAAATCCCAGTGGTTGCCTTTCCCTGTAGGAAACCTTGCCCTCATAACTAGCCTAGTCCATTTGCAAACCCTTAGCTGCTATAAAAGAGAAATTCAGCAACATGGACTGTTCCAAGCACAATAACAATTGCTAGGGTTTCATGCACCAAAACGACAATATGGTTATGAAGAAGACCCATTTCAGATTCAGATTCAGATTTTTTTATTGATACGAATACAAGAATATTACATGTGTTTAGTATACAAAAGGAGGTCCCAAAGTCGAAGACTGTATCGGGACCTCCTGTTAAGGGCAAATTGTGGTAAAACAGTGTTAGAGGCAACAACACTGTTTGCTAGTATATCAGAAATAAAGGCCACATTAGGCTGGGAAACTCTACAATCTAGAAGACGGAAACTTCGATTAAAGCTTCCGCATAGTATATACTATAACCTAACAGGAATTGATAAGTCGGAATACCTACTAGCACCAACATATCGTTCCACAAGATGCCAGCACACACATAAAATACGAGAATACGCATTCAAAACCACAACTTTCGCCAACTCCTTCTTTTTAAAAACAATTAGAGACTGGAATGAACTTCCCAAAGATATTGTAAACCTGAGTGACAACAGCACTTTTTTTTCATCGTTGTGACATAGTGACATGCCTATTCACTTTTTGTACCTGTTTGCCACATGCCATACTGTACGAAAATATTTTTGATTGCGTGCTGTAATTATTATATATTGTTATAATATTCCAGAATGTTAAGGTGCACTATCGCAGAAATGTTAGCAACCATATTGGACTTTGTATGTATACCCCCCTGCAGTAATGCCACTACGGCGTTGCAGGAACTCTGTAAATAAAAAAAAAAACACCGTAGCAGAAGGTCCCTGAAATATCGACCACCTAATGTTCCATGAAGGGGCCGACGACAGGCCAGAACGTGCGAATGGACCTTTCCACATTTAGGTAGACCCTGAATAATAGAGGTGGAATTGTGCACTCTTTCGCAATTTGAGTAGAGTGTGCATTCTCAAATCAAGTTTGAAAATCACGGCAACCAAAACGTGGCATCATCTGGTGGTGAAGCCTTGGTAGTGCATTTCGCAGTCTTTAAATGGCTGTATGTCGCCTGCTGCTGTTCGTACGATCATAACTCAGGCTTAAATTTGCAGCTGGTACATGAAAACACATCCCGGCCCCACTCTCTGCTTTCTAAGCAGTAAAAGCAGTAACACTGAGAAGAGGCATTGCCTTCACACTGACCGAAACCTGCTTTTAAAAGAGTACTGACACTAATTTTTGACAGTCTCGCATTGTTGCTGTAAATAAAAGCTCTGGCGTGGAGAACCCCAAAAAGAGTATTGTGGTGCCTTGCAATGCAATGAATATATTTTTAACATGGCTCCCTAACAAGCCCACCTTCACTTTCGATCTCAAGGGGGTGGTTTCCTGGTGACGTGTCAACACAGTTGGATGTACGTATAGGTCATTTGGAGACAGCAGCTCGTGATAGCGTCACTTCAACTCTGTCGGCCGTGGTCAGTTACATGTGAGGCATGCAAACAACGACGATTTCACAGTGGTCCAGCAACTCTGACGGCGATTTTGGCTATTTTTAAGAGACTGTGTTCATATGTCATTGTAGTGTCCATTGTGCTGGGGCTGGCTTGCAGATGCTGGACAACGAAAACATTAAAATCAAAATTTCACAAAATCATTTCACCCAGCTTCAGAATGACCTTAATCACATAGAGACATGGTATAAAAATAATGACATGGTGCTCAACACCAATAAGTGCGTTCACGTCAGCTTTACTAAACGGGGTCAATAGGTTCATGAACCAATACACACTAAACAACCAAGTTATTAGGAAAGAAGACAAATACAAGTATTTGGGTGTTATGTTTTCTGATGATGGGGGATCGTCTTAACACATTAGCACCATTGTAAGCGGAGCTGAAAAAGCCCTTGGCTTTCTACAACGAAATCTTAGACATGTAAATAGAGACGTTATGCAGGCCGTATACCATGCCTATGTTAGACCTACACTGGAATATGCCTCTCCTGCATGGGATCCATTTCGCAAAGTACACATTAATGCACTTGAGCGCATTCAGTCAATTGCCGCAAGACTTGTTCTTGGGAAATGCCACCAAACTGAAAGATCCCAACATATGAACGAGACCTGAACTGGCAATCTTTGCAAGACTGAAGGCGAAATCTAAGAGTGAAACTATTTTACTTAATCTATAACGACAAAACAGGGATTAATGCTTCGGATTATTTAAGAAATGCACATTATCAGTCTTCTCATCATGATCGCATATTTAAGGTACGACCATACACCCCCCAAGTCTGATCTTTTTAAACATTGTTTTTCCTTGACCGGTTACCAAATGGAATATATGTTACCAGCCAATTTGGTTGGACGCAAGACTGCAGATTCATTTCATCAAAGTCTGTGCCCCCCCAATAATGCCTAGAGAGGCACTGCATGTAATGTTCCAAATTTAAAAAAAAAAAAATACCTTGTACATGTTTCATGGTTTCAGTGTGTAGACAGCATTAACTATGCATGACTAGAAAACGAAAAATGCATCTTCTGCGCCGGTGCAAAGTCGTGTCAGTACTCCTTTAGACGCAGCTCATGCACACGGTGCCTCTAAAGCAGTGCGCGCATGCACTATGTTGCAGCAGAACCTGGTGCAAACACACTCAACTGCTGACAGCCATTGTTTCCAAATGGTGTTGCCTATAAGACTCCATAAGAAAAAAATTCTAATAAAAGAATGTTTCGCAGCATTTTACCCATTGTCACTGCACAATTGGTCACTCTTACCAGTAAGCTTCCCATCAAAATACAAAAAAAAAATACAGGTACCTTAAGAACTGGTTGTCAGTCTCTTTAACAAGCACAGTACATGGGTCTGTAGCATTTTCACCCACATCAACAATGCAAATGTTGTGGCTCGGATTGAACCCATGTCCTCTGAGTCAGCACCTAATCACCGTAACCCAATGTACCACCAACCAATGGCCACCAACCGATGGCCACCAACCGATGGCCACCAAATACTGTGTTCTGAATGACATTTCTTCAACCAGTGGAAGACGCATCTTTTCTTGAGAAATGATCCTGCTCGATATGCATAGTGAATCACTGCACAAAGAACAAATGACATTTTTGCCGTCTGAATCACCTGCGCCGTGTCAATAACCTTGATCAAAATTTAAGGATGGGTTGATCCAGCTACAAGGTGCCATGAGCAGTGAAATGTCTTTAACATAACTAACAAGGGAAGTGAAAGTGGTTGCATACCTGTTCATCTTGAATTCCGAGCGATTCGATGACCTCCTGCAGCATGACTGGAGTGTGGGAGTAGCCATTCTCAGCTGTGCAGAGGTGACGTCGCGCCGTGTAGCAGTGCCTCTGCCAAGAGTCAATCACAACTGCAGTTGGCCTACTCGTTTACACTGTTCCTGCAAGTCTGGCTAATGCTTCCTTGCCATGCTGAGACCCTTATGTGTATTGCTTCTAAGGTTGGAAGTTGATTTCACTGCTTAACAAAAAGGATTTCAGTACTGGGGACATATTCTGAGAACATCTGCCTTTTGCAATATCGCCCAAGTGTCGCCTTTGGTAGGTGCGAATTAGTTGGTAGAGGACAGGCGAGCAAGTAGTGACTTCTTTATTCGACATGCGAGATTATACGCCCCTCAAAATGGCACTGATCACTTTGGTGATCATCTCAGAATACGGCCTCTGGATACAATCAATGTACATCTACACTGCTGTGGCTTGAGTCACAGCGCACATCTGACATATGTCCCGCATCATTGATCATCTGGCCGTCCCGGCCCCATGAAGCTCTTCAGCTACACTTTCAAGGGTTATACTCAAGCATGACATTGTTCCTCAAGGCATACGCACGTGCAGCATTCTACATTAGCAGGGGTGAATGTTCACTACAGCACCCTGTCCTCCTCCCAACCCTTTCACACTGAGGCCATCTCGGTCAAAACACAGGACAACGTAAAGGTATGGGGCAAATTTGGCGGCCCCTGTCAAGCGATTAGAAGGGGCAGCCACCCAACCACCCAGCCACCCAGCCAGCAGCAAGACCTACATCTCCGTTACGTTACCTGGATAGCAACAAGTGAGCCTTGAGAGTATAAAGAAAACTGACCACTGAAGAACAGCTCCAAAACAAACCACGCTGCTATTTTCACATTAGATATATGAGGACCAGAGCACACATCTACACTGATGTCTCATCTAACAGCTCGTCAGCTGTGGTTGTCGTTCCGGCTGCCTTGGCCACAATCAAATTCATGTTGTCCCGTGTAATAAAGTCTATAGCAGCAGAGCCGGTTGGTGCGAGAGCTGCCCTACAAGACACCTTCAAAAGCTAAATGTAAATGGATCACATTTTGCACCTTGAAGGCGGCACTTCAGACTTTGTACCTTGCTGTACGGAAGAGGCCTCATGAGCAATCAGCGCATGATATAGAAAATTGTCATCATTACAGGCTCGAGCAAAAGGGCATGATGTTGTATTTCAGTGGTTCCTGCCCTAGCAAAAATTCTAATAGAAAAACCAATAGCCTATGCGGTTATTGACACCAATAGAATTTATTAGTATTAGACTAATAGCTTGTGCAAGACTTATAGGAAAACATAATACCATTGTTCTAATAACCTAGACGTATGGGGCTTAATATACACAGTAAAATTTTAACTCCCTTAAGGGTGTAAATGACCTAGCCCATGGGCACGGAGTGAGCTCATGGGCGACACCCTTTTTGTGTGTAGAGCAAAAATGGAGGATGCATGTGCTTTGCAATCGCACTGTGAGTGACACAGCATTTGATTTTAGCTGCATTTATGATCACGCATTACACACTAACAAGACACCGCAGGAACATCACACACGCAAATACAGACTCGACCATTTCAAATCAACATCTAGAACAGAGAACATTCACGTTATTTCACATCTGTACACACAGTCCCGTATATATACTCCAGATTCCTGACCTGCTATGTAGTGCCAGTGGGGAAATTACTGTTATGTGCAATAACAAAATGAGGATACACAGGACATCTGCCGATCAAGGATAGGCTAACTGGTAGCTGTGCATCACAAATATTTGTTAATCTAAACTCACCAAATATTCAATGCCAAATTGCCAAGAAATCATACATCCCTAGGTTCGTCATTTACACCCTTAAGGGTGTACATTTTTTACCGTGTAAACTAATACAAACTAATAAAGCTATTTAAAGGATTACTGAGCTGCAAATTTTGTGTTTTAATAGTTATCTAAAGCCCTGGCCACCTCGCTTGAGAAAAGATCCATTAGACCAATTTCGAAAAGTCTCGTAGAGCATATTGATATAAACTAGTAAGGCTAATAGAACACGGTATTAGACTAATACAAACACCTATAAGACAAGTAAAGATTCCTATAAGACTAATACAATACTAATAAGAGTAATAGAAAACTTATTAGACTAATACGAACCTCTCTTAGAATTTTTTGCTAGTGTGGGAGTACCAGTATTACTGGAAATGACTCAGAAATGACTAGTGCACGTTTATTGGCCATTTGCTTGCTTTGACAAGTGTCACTTGCGTTCACTTGACCATTCCTTGACATTACGGCTGCCATCACATATACACCACTGGAATGCAACATCAATTGTTATGCCACCTCTGGATAGGGGTTGCATTTATGGGGTTGCGTACATCGGCATGGCTGACACATCTACATGCGGCTACTGCGGGAATGAAGACTACACTGAACATGTTCTGTGCATTTGTGCTCTTTACGACACCCAGTGACACCAGACCCAGATGGTGCTCAACAGATTGAACTCAAGGTCATTTTCAACAGCCAATGTCTGGGTCCAGCAATATCAGGACACAGGAGAGGCCTTTGCCCTGCAGTGGGCGTAGACAGAGTGATGATGATGATCTGAGGCCATGACCATTTGAACTAAATTTTCTTTGATGGTACAGAAGGCAACCAAGGCCTTGTTAGCACACCTGAGGTCGATCTCTGTGTAACCAACTGTAGATGACGTGATACAAGTGCGTGCGTGTGTAATTGGTGCTTTTTTTCTTCCATTCTATTTTCCCCCTTTATCCCTTCCTTTAGTGCAGGGTAGCAGACTGGAAGCGCATCTGATCTCCCACGATCATTAAATATGATAAGTGCATGTTATTTCCAGTCCAACCGGTGTCACGGGCATATTTAGTCGCGATCAAGGCCTACAAGGCGCCGCAGTACGACCAATCTTGATAGCCAAGTGGCCCCCAGATCGTGATTTGGCTGACATGTGCACCAAATGCACATTCACGTGTTTCGGTTTGCACTGTGAGGCAGCGACCACTGTTGATCGCGACCGAAAGTACCTAGGTGACACCGGCCACGTTTGCGTTCTCATGTCCGTATTTAAGCGCTTTACTCTGTTCTGCAATTCATGGCTCAACGTTTTGGCGTTCTAAACTGAATGGTTCCTGTCTGTGGCGTAACGCGAAACAAGGCAGTGTCACGGAGACGACGAAGACGAGTCCCTGTCTTGTTTCGCGCCCTCATCACCTTAGCAAAGAAGAAGCTTCTAGCCCAAACCACTACTCTTCTGAACTGTTCTGCTCAAAACCTCTCAGGTACCTCTCCTTTTCTACCGCAGCGTAGCTGCGATGCGCAAAAGCGGCGTGGAACGCTCTGTTCTGCAGACCAAGCGTACCTGCAGGGCTGACAGCTTCCGTAGCGCCTTCGACATTGCAGATCACATAGCAACTGTATCACAACGGCGTCTGCCAAGTTCTTAACGACTCCCAACGCCGGTGTAGCCGGTGTCTGGCGGTCAGCGTTCTTAGCGTTCTTAGATACCGGCAGCAGACGCCATGGAAGCCGCCATTACGCAAGTCTTCTGGTTGCCAACAACGCGGTTGCCGCCGACTCTCGTCGTTTCACCGAACTACCCATATTTGTGGTCCTCGTATTTAAATGCCTTTGACCCTTCTCGTGTTTAGATCGCCAATCACCGATCGCAATTTGTTGTCATTACTGGTGAATAGCAGTGTTACTGAAGCAAGGCTATGACGGGGTCAACGGAGGGCCAACATCGGCGCCAGCGGTCCTCTTGCTGGCCACGTTGTTCCGCATGGCGCCTGCCATCAACGCGAACGCGTAGTTGCGTTTGGGTGCCGAGTTGCGGCCCCGTATTCGTTTACACGTGTAGTATTACACGCACTTAGCACAACCACGGAAGGCCAGCTGCCAGTTGATGACCATATTTCTTTGACCAGCACAATCAAGTAAGCTCCTGATGATGGGTTGCCTAGTGAGGTTACGCATGTGAGTCACAGGGTTTGAGGCTGTTATCGCAATGTATGAGGAGTAAACAGAAAGTGTAGATTCCTCTCGGTGTTCTCGGGCTAACGTTGCTGAGAGAGTAGGCTTTAAGAACGCACTTTGTTGTTCAGAACCTGCAGACGAAATTGGCTGTGTCAAGTGGGCTCATGATGGGCAAGCTTGCCGTGGCGTAGGCGGACTGATTTCATTAGATCATTCGTAGTCGTTCTCGAACGTAGCGGTAAGTGAATTCAGCAGTCAATTTTATCGACTCAACCTCTGTTCGGGTACCTGAAACCCTGATTGCATATTTACTAGTATATGCTGTGCGAAGGTGAGATCGGGGATATGGCGGCAGGAAGCCAAGAGAACTAAGTTTAGACAAATCATCATTCCCGTGCTGGCTGAACCGTGATACTAGATGTCTCTGCTGGTACAGCGTTATTAAGCAAGCGGAGTGCGTTCAGTCATTACCATGACTGATATCACCATGGGCCTAACCTATGTACACTGCAGGATGAAGACCTTTTCCAGCGATCTCCATGCTAACCAATCCTGCCCTAGTTGATCCCATTTTGTGCATGAAAATTCTCTAATTACAACCCTCCCCCCCCCCCCCCCTCTTAACATCTGTCATCCGTGGCTGGGCTTTCCCTCTGTTATACGTTCTGTCGCTCTGATTGTCTATTAGTTCTATTACTTTGCCTACAATGATGTCAACACGCAGTGTGTCCAATAATTGTAGGAAGCCAGGTGGGTGATTTGAGGTAATCGGCAAAAAATTTATTCCTAAGCAATTTGCGCATATCTCAAGCCTGTAATCTTGCACAAATGATAGAAGTGTGCCAAGGAACTTGCCCAGCGAACTTCATTGAGATCCATCGACCTTGAAAAATCGCCGGAGTTGGCCTTTAAGAAACGTTGTGCCGGGGGGCTTGCATAGGTAGCACACGGAAATATGCCAAATCAGCCGAGGGGGGCGACTGGTGTAGATATCACTTGAAGGGGGGGAAGCTAGCAGCAAGATGGAATTTAAGGAGTGATTGAGAGATGGAGGAAAAGCGATGGGCAGGAGGGTTTCCAGCTACTTTTACACTAGAGATGTCACAGAATGGAGGAAGAGAACTAGAAAATTGTCTAACAAGTATGTCAGCACCAGGAGGCCAAACTGAGAACCATTGGCGCAATAAAGGGCTGGCTAGAATCGTAGAGCAATGTTGTGGCACTGCACTTGAGGCTGAAGATTGGGATCCGTCTTCGGCCATCTCCGTGTCGGCATCTCAGTCTGAACTGCTGCCGCTCACTGTCCCACCTCCACAATGCTGCGGGAAATGTGTCGTGCTGAGCACGAGGCACCCCGTCGGCTCCATCCACAGAGGCAAAATGATACAGCAGGCAAAACAGACACTGTCTAGTGGCTAAGGTACTCGGCTGCTGATCCGAGGGTCACGGGATCGAATCCCGGCCGCGGCGGCTGCATTTCGATGGAGGCGAAATGTTGAGGCCCGTGTGCTGTGCGATGTCAGGTGCACGTTAAAGAACCCCAGGTGGTCTAAATTTCCGGAGCCCTCCACTACGGCGTCTCTCATAATCAGAACTGGTTTTGGGACGTTAAACCCCACAAAACAACAAAACAGACACTGTGCCAGCAGAAACATGGGTCGCGTTAATGCCGCCATAGGTAAGGATGAAATGCACAGCTTTATACATGCTGTCGTACATGGGTGGACGTAAGCGCAGCGCATCTGGTAGGGACACAAGGAACTACCTTTTTTTTCACCCCGTGGTTAACAGCAGAGATGCGATTGAGGGTCTACTGTCACATCTGTGGTAACAGTTGCTGCACCAGTCTAGTCTTATTACTCTGGTTAATGCTGTCACAGTGTCTGCTGCTGTGCTTTTGGGGCAACATTATTACGCCCGGGAAATCAGCAGAGTTGCACCTCCTGAATTATTCCTCTCTGTGGCTCTGGCTCTGCCAAATGGCACCTTCTCATGTTCTTGCACTCATGCTCTTTCTAGCTTCATTTCTAACACTTTCTTTCCTTTCTTTTTGCCTGATCTTTCCTTCTTTCTTGCTCCTGATGTACTTTACTTTTACCAGGTAATGCCATTCTTCTCTTGTGCTCCCGGACCGCCGGGGCCGTTTACTTGTGACAGTCACAATCACTTAGATCACTTGGGCTTTCTCTGAATCTTGGCGAGTTGTCCGGAACGCCTTGGAGACAAATGTGGTAACATGGACATTTGTGCAAACATGTCCGTCTTCTTCACAGACAAGACCTGTTGGTTTGTTCTCATCCTTTTGTCTGCTGTTCCTCGTGGGTCGCATCACATGTCAAGATGATAGCACAATGATTGCTTTATCATTACTAGACTAGCTTCAAGTGTGCCAGTCATCTGGTTTGCCAGTTATCTGTGTGCCAGTCATCTGAGTGACGAGGCGAAGCTGGGTGCGACTGCAGTGGCACAGAAGCGCAACCAGGTGGTGGTTCCACGCGAAATCGCTGAGTTTTACATCTGAAGCTAGTCTAGTAGCACGGGGTTGTCTGCTCCAGTGTGTGCCAGTCATCTGATTTTCTTTCAAAGAAAATGCTAATTCTCCAAGTGTCGAGTTCCACCAATGGCAGTGTGTCATGCCATCTTGGGCGCACTAATCACTTTTGAAGTAAGCGTACGATGAACCTCAGGTTCCAAATACAGTGCAGACTGAGGCTGCATTGGCAAAGGCAAAGTGGCATCGTAGGAAAGCGGAGCTTGCAAAGCATGCTCCGCCTCCTTCCTAATGAGGCTGGAGATGGACCCTGCATTAGGTTTGGTTGGGCAGTGAACTCCTTGCTGCTCATTGCCTACAACTGGTTCGATGAAATCACAGCATCTGTCAGTCTTAGTGAAATATAGGCACCCATAATTGGACCAGAAGGCGCTACGTCACATTCAGTACTTCAACCCAGTGTCGTTGATATTGGCCACTGTGTTTACAAAGAGTGAGATGCGTGTGCAGATGTATCATTTCCTTGTTAGATCAAATCTTATTCTGAGGGGCTCGAAGGGCTAGGGGAACCTTGTTCTCGCTTCCTTTTGTTGTCTCTCCACTTTCCTCTGTTTCGGAGAACACAAAAGAGCGCCAGACCATGCACATATGCTTCTAGGAAAGTGGGACACTTGCTGTCATCGACCTACAGGTCGCGTTCCTGTATTGCACGGCCACAGCCGGGCCAATCCAACACCCAACCTTGCTCCTTCTGTCCGCCATGCTGTATTTCTGACGCTGCTGTCACAGACAGTAAACTTCACTGACAGGTGCCTATAGACCTTACGTAAAGTTCCGCTCAGCTGCTATTGCTTCTACATATGGTAGACAGGCTGTTGTATTTGTCAGCACCCAATGGGCATAGGAGGTTGTTAACTGCTAGGTTGCCTTCTAGTGTTTCCTTACTGTGCTGAATACTGAGACTGTAAAGGCACTGCAAAGTTCGATGACTGCGCAGTGTTGTGTGGACACAAGAATGAAGAAACGTACCTGATTGTTGGGGCCTAGGATATATTTGTGTTGGAATGCCATACATTCATTTGTGACGTTTAGTGTTTTTTGAAATGGACATTTTTCATGGCATTAAAGGTAGCTGCTAAATTTGCTTTTCTATCGAGGCATTCAAGAATTATCGAGGTGAAAATGCTTGATTCTTGCTGATGAGCTTAACGCCATGGAGCCGCTTATAGTGCGTGTCATCTAAGCCGAAACCGCTTGCATGTGGATTTCTACACAAAAGCTATGAGTGATGCGGCTGAAGTCCCCATTGCACCAAATGTCCCTTGCAAATCTATCCCCATGCAAGCGACAAGTTGAAGTGGTGTATCAAGTGACGGCTCTCTGGTTTGCTGCCTACTGTACCATAACCGAGTTGGTGCACTCAGTAATAATTTAAAGGGGCCCTGAAGTGTATTTTACGCACATTGATTTTATTGTACTTTTGCTTTGGGGGTGTGGGACTTGGTGATGACCGAAACACCAGTGAAAGCGGCGAAATCAAACCACATTATATTTTAATTTGTAGCTGAAATTGGTCTCCACGCTGACTGCAGTGCCATACATATATCAGCAGTTTTTTCGAGTGGATAAGACACCACCATGCTGGCTTTGCTGCAGCTTCTGATTAGCCAGGAACAGTAGGAATATAAATATGCATCACTCATGCTTACAACGCATTGAATATAAGGAATTTCATATTGAGAATGTGTTTTATGCTTGCTAAAGCTACTAAAAAGTACAAATTTGTGCATTACGATTTCATTTTGCTCGTAACTGACACAAGGAGTGCTGTGCGGCCCATGTTGTTGTTGCTGTAGGAAGGCCACAGAGGCCAGAACAGTTCTGTTTCTGCAAGATGTAAGCCGCGTTTTTATTGTAAGCAGTGTGCACGTCTGGGGATGCCGATATCTGTTGTCTTCTTTCATTTAGAATTTGTAAGTTGAATAACTTGTGTTTGCTTGCATCGATCTCAAAAATTCCTTTTGGGTTTACCTCAGAACAATACAAAAAACCCATACCGGTGCAAAACTCGGCGAGTAAAATGTGGTTTCGGGGCCCCTTCAAAGCAAACTCTTTTGCTGTGCAAAATAACATAATATGTGTGAGTGTATCCTTCTAGTTTTGTTTTCTATTGGTGTTTTTTAATCGTTGACAGTTCTCTGCAGGCATACTTGTGTCACAGCTGCCGCGATGTCACAACTTCTATGGCCTTCTTGTGATCGGCTGTCACTGATATGACCTACAAGCAACGAGCAACCATTTATAGGTCTTCAAAACCAAAGCAATCGACCGAGCTATCTGGTGTGCAGTGGCTCATTTTATCACATATTATGTTGCTCGTTACAAAATCACGTGCATGTGGCTTCAGCTTAAAGCAATAAGGCAAAAATGATGTGCAATCATGTCTGTGCAACACAAGTTTTCTCTCCTAATGGTGGTCATTTAGTGAAAAGTTTGCCTTGTAAGAGCTGTGATAATGCATCAAACATTCACTTTCAAGGATTAATGACTATTTTGTTGCTGTGCTGCGCTCACTTGAGATGGAACATCATCTCCATACGTCAAACAGAAGAAACTGTGTGTTCGATAGAAAAGGTTTTTCGATTGTGCCAGTTTAAAAGGGTATGATCATTTTCCAAGCCAGTTCTTAGGTGCTGTAATTGCAGAAAGCAGCAGTTTGTGCTCCATCTCGGCAGTGCAGGCACACAAAGCACTTCTGCTTATTTATTTATTTATTTATTTATTTATTTATTTATTTATTTATTTATTTCAAAATAGAATCCACCCCATAGGGGTTTTTGCAGGAGTGTGCCCAATTGAAATGTAGGGAATCGGGATTCAAAGAACATAAATTATGCAATCAAAAGTTAGGGCCAGGTTATGCATAGGTTGTGATACATGGGTAAAAACAACATTTGTAGGAAACATGGGTAATCTTTGCTATGTATAACGATCAGGCCAGCTAACATTTCTTGCCAATGAGCACCTTCTCTGAGGGCGTGGCATTGGGCTGGGACACTCATGATAATGCCGCATCGCATGGAAACAAGGGGAGGTCTATTTTTAATGGAATATACTGTTGGCCAAAAAAGGACCACTGCATAGGCGGCCGGTGGGAGATTTACCAGCCATGACCAAGCACTGCACG
The DNA here is from genome assembly GCA_013339685.2 of Hyalomma asiaticum. NCBI lineage: Eukaryota > Metazoa > Arthropoda > Arachnida > Ixodida > Ixodidae > Hyalomma > Hyalomma asiaticum. Next base: position 92,031,527 of record CM023488.1, on the reverse strand, counting down.
ACAATGAGTTCGTCGCTCGGGGCTTTCCAGACCTGAGCCCAGACCTGAGCAAGATATAGTAGCCCCCCGTTGGTGGCCTTGCAGCCACTCGAACTACCCAAGCCATAGTCTGTTTTCTTTTCCTTGTTTTCTTTTTGGTCAGTAGTACATTCTGTCCTCATACACAGTTGCTTTGCTTCAGTGCCCTCTAGCAGTTTTGTTGGCATTATTTCATTGACGTTGAAGGCATGTGTCTGCAAATGCAGGACGACAGGGTGGCGTCGAGGCAGATGCGCTGCGACACACCGCCCAGGATGGAAGACGTCAACGACCGCGACAGCAGCGACGACGATGCACCAGCCGACATGGACGACATCGAAATTGTGGAAGTGTACGATGAACTTCTCACTGACTTTAGTGACGAGGAGGAGGAGCACGAGGAAGCCATTGCCGCGGGTGAAGACGAGCTGCCACTCGATAGTGCGGAGGTCTCCTTCACTGCCCACCAGGGCTCGGCGTTTGTGTGTGCGGTGTCTGGTGACAGCCGGTACATTGTGACGGGAGGCGAAGACGACCGAGGCTGTGTCTGGCACCTTGACACGGGCGAATTGGTGTTTGAGTGTAATGGTCACGCCGACTCGGTGACTTGCGCCGCTTTCAACCACGACTCGACGCTAGTGGCCACGGCGGACATGGGGGGCTCGCTGCATGTCTGGAACGTAGAGAGCTGCCAGCAGCTCTGGGAGTTTGACATTGGTGTGGACCTCAACTGGATTGACTGGCACCAGCAAGCTAACGTACTGCTCGCTGGAACCCTGGATGGCATGCTGTGGATGTGGCAGGTGGGTCTCCTTTGCCAGACTTGCCTTGTAGGGATCAACAACTATACTTTAAGATACCTGATTTTTTTTTATTGTGACAGGAAGCTTACCAGTCGGATTGTCTAATCATGCAGTGGCAAGCAGGGAAACCAATATGAAGCATTTTTATTGGAATTTTTTGCTGGTCAAGTCTTATGTTGTGAACGGTGGTTGGCAGCTGCCGAGTGTGTTTGTGCCAGGTTCTGCCATGACAGAGAGCATGGGCTGGATGCCTAGGAGACACCACTTGCATGCGCCGTTGTTAAATCATTTCTCAACCAGCTGGGGTATGTCTGGCAGCACTGAACCATTCGTTACAGCTATTTTCATTGGAGCACAATACTGTGATGATAAAGACCAAGAGCTGGTGTGAGGTTCTGTCATCCGGACAGTCAGGTTTTGTGTGGCACTTGCGTGGAACATGGCAAGTATATGAAAGCAACTTTATATCCAGAGGCAGTTAACTCCTCTGTGGGGGATGTAGAGGCTAGAGCAATTGGCAGACATCAGGTGGCTGATGTTTGCTAAGTGATTCTAACGGTCCAGCAGTGTCTCTTTCTTTGAGTTAATAACACCATTCTATAAAGCACTTCATTACTACAGAGTCACATCATGTAAAACTATTTCTCCCTGCCCTCATCTTAGCCAGGGTCTTGTGTTTGCGTTTCACTGATTGAAAACCATGAGGGAACGTGCATTCATTGGCTCTTGTGTAGCGTGCCTAACGGCTGCTTTTTGTTTTCCTGATGGTTGTCTCTCGGTTTTATCTGTAATGCCCTCTCATAGCTGAGCAAGCTTTTGGCAGTGCCTTGGGCCTAAAGTTGTTTCTGCTTAGGGATGGTCGATTAAATTTTTTGATCGATTAATTGTTAATCGTGCGTCGATTTAGCCTTTCATCGATAAATTGTTTTCGCTGTGATGTTTTCATCGATTATTCACTTAATCGACGTTTTTTATAAGTGCTTGAAAAAATGATGCCTTGTTGTTTGAGAGGCGTTGCTTGTGTTTGATATCGACACAAGTTATCCGACGCGCTGGAGATCACATGTGCGCATTAGTGGCTGCGTGAAAATTCACACTTTCGCCCACTGAACACAGGAAGCCCGTCGTCTTTGGATGTTGTCAAGGGTCCAAGATTTCGTGAGTGGCCATGATCCACGGACGATTGGGCAGCAGGTCGTATTTCGTCGAAGTCTGCCTACTAGAACGAACCGAAATTGCAGGCGCTTTCGACGACCACACTATTTGGAATGTCGCACCGGAAACACGTAGTGTGGCCGAGGGTGAGGCAATCCTGAGAAAGCTTAAAGAAAGAGACGAGGAGGAAAGGAAAGTTAAAGAGGCTCGCTCTTGTAGGGACGGCAACATTTCTCTGTTTGTCCGTTAGACATTGTGGAAGCCGTCAATAATACTATAACCACGGACTGACGTGATCTCTTCCTTGAAGTCACTCATGCGAGAATGTACAGCAACATACTCGCCTCAAGCGGGCCATCAGTGTAGGCATCTGTGGGAAATAGAGTGACACGAGTTTTTCCTCCCGGCTAGAGTAAACGGCAGCTGTGCCAGTATACTGCACAGGTTTCACCTGGTCGCTGACTTAACTCGGCGCTATACGCGCACCTTTTCAAACGCCTACAGCTCGAACTGTAAGTGCTGTCTAATGTATCAGAGATTAGAACACATAGTATTTCGCGACTGTCCTCCATTCGTGCCACAGCAGTGGACGGCGGCCTCTAGGCTGGCTGACATGGGAGTACAAGCAATAGATGAAAACTGTTTTTCACCAGAAATAGGCGACCATACAGAATTACAACCTACAAGCTCATTTTTTCGATAGAAATGGACTGGATGCTAGACGTTCGGTATACCAATGCGCAACGTGCGTGTGTCTTCCTTGTCCCTCTTTATTTCGCGCAGTTCGTCTCTGTCAGTGCGCAAAGTTGAGGATTATAAAAAGCGACTATTAGACTTAAATGCATCTAAAGTGGCTTCTTTCCATTATGCGACTATTAGACCTTTTTCATAATCCTCGAATGCGTTTCCTGCACAGCATATTCGCCAGCCAATGGCGGCCCCTGTCACGTTTCAAGTGGAGGCGAGGTCCTAGTTACACGTGCTGGGGTTTGACTATTATGAGTGTTTATGTCAAGAGAGCCGGGTCGACATTTTCGGCGTCATAGCACGCTGTTTTTGCAGAAGTGAATAGCTGCCATAAGTTGGGCTAACTGCATTGCAGTGAAGCTAGCATTACAGTTATCAAAGGGTATGTAGGCGTTAAGGCGGACAGTTGGGCTAGTTTGTACCAAGCGTAATGAAAAATGATTACTAGCGTCTATGTCCCCTTCGCAAAAGCAGTCATGTCTTATTATGTATATACGGATCACTCATTCTTATCCCCATCATCATGCTTCATCACTCTTTTTCCCCTGTTGCAGTGTCCCCAAATTACAATAGAAGGCCGGGGTGAACTAGATCAGGCCGCCCTCTCCGCCTTCCAGTACATTGTCTCTCTTTCTTTCATTGGTGACAAATAATCTTTCATTCGCTGAAGAGTAAAATACAACGGCAATAAGAACTGAACCAGTCAAGAACTGAACCAGTCAAGAAGTAAGCAGCGCATATTACAATGTGGCACTTACATGAGAAGCAAGTAAAATCTGGGGGTTAAATAAAACGGTGTAGGCACGGAGATCTGGTCGAGTTCATTTCTATGTCTATGGGGTATGGTCGCCTGTGGCTCCGGGCTCCTACTTGGGTAGAAATATGCACTCAACATCTGTGTCACGGCGTCGTGCACCTCACAATCATGCGCTCCGGCCAAGGGGCGGTGTTGGCGTTATGGGGGGGTGCCGTAATCGATTAATTGAAGAGCTTTAATTGATTAATTCGATTAATTGATAGGTGGAAATCGATGATGATTAATCGATTAACTGTGTAATTAATCGATTAATCGTTCATCGAATTTACCATCCCTATTTCCGCTCTGAGATGGTAGGGGCTTGGGTTTGCTTGTTCATGATCTTCGAGGTTGCATTGCATGGAGGGCATCACCACAAGCATAACAACAACAAGGCACACAGGACGCAATCTACCAGCACGACTTTATTCTCCAACTACAAGAACTGCAGTGTAATAACAGACAAAGATGACACATAGAAACTGTATGTCGTCTTTGTCTTTTATTGGACTGCAGTTCTAGTAATGATCTACCAACACACTCAACTCGCCACGTTGCTCATTTTATTCTCCAGGACCACACTTTCATGCTTATATGTTGTGTAATTCACCGCTTTCTGAGAAATTCTCTAACAGAAATATTAACGGACAGGGTGGTAATGGGGTCAGAGCCTAATCTTCAAATATTATCGGCTTATATCATCTCTCTTGTGAGCTTGTCATGAATGAAGCATACTTTTGTGCATGGCTGCATGCGCTTAAAGGGACCCTGAAACGGTTTTGACGATTTTGTGAAAACATGGAGATCCGGTAGAGCGAGTCATTAGGATCATTAGAGGACAGATTTCAGCGCTCTGCGCAAAGTGTGTAGTTTACAATAAGGCTTTGAACATGCGCATCGCAAAATATCGCAGCGGCTCGTCGAAATGCATTTTCAAACGCCCCCGCCTATCAAACGATGGAATGGGAGGCCGCTGATTGGCCCCCTAACAAGCGATCTAACTGCAAAAACGTGCTCCTACAACGTGCTCCTTTGTTTCAGCCAACGGTATCGTTGCAGGCATCTGGCGGCGCACACACGAGTCGCCGGCGCTCTATTACAGAGGCTAGCACTGCCGAGGCCGGGGACCTCAGTTAAGATATCGGGGCACTATGTCGCTGCGGAGGGCTCCGCAGGGCGCTTGACGAGGGAGGCGCAGTCGTCGCTAGCGCGCACTCCGCAGCTGATCGAGTTGAGGAGGAACAGCAGTGGTAAGGAGGAAGGTGACAGAAATAAGCTCATAGCTGCCTTAGAGCATGGTGCTTCGCTTTATTTATGGCGTGAATGATTTCACAATTGTGTTGCCTAATCAGTGACGCAATGTCAAAAAGACGTTTCAGGGACCCTTTAACAGAGGTACACATCAGCAAGGTGTGCACTGAATCACAAGCCATCCATTACGTACATTTTTTATATTTATTTTCTGTCACTAACCTAGGTTATGCACAATAGTAGACACCGACCAGTCTGAAAAGGTATATATGTTTAAGTTCCTTCTTGCATCACCCTTCATTGTGGGATAAAGCTCCTGCATGGGGGCCGGAACGTCATTTTTAATATAATTTTCACACATTATTCGCATCCACTATTAGTTTTTTCACTTATGAGTGTCCCCAGCCAGAAGAGCTCTCATCAGACCCTCCATTTCGTCGACTACATCTGCGCACTGCAACACCTGCACTTGTCATCCAGTGTTTTATGACGAGGAAAATTTGGGCTGATGCCCCTCATCTGCTGGCACAAGATTTTCTTTTATTTTTGCCCACCGCTAAAGCGCCAAACACCAGCAACTGCTGAAGGCACCAATACGACCTTCCTCTCGTGAGAGTGGAGCTTGTGCGAGCACTACAATACACACTGTAGGGATTGTGCAAAAAGACATTTTTAATTCACCAGGCATAGCAGGATAGGCTCGCCAAGGTTGGCCAGAGGGTGCTGTAGCGTACCCCCGGAAAATGTCGTGTTTCATTAGATGGCTTGAGCGTGAATAGTCCATGTTGACGCTTGAACCACTCTGCTTGAACACTGATGCCATTGTGCCATCCCATATGGCACTGTTCTTGTTCCGCCCTCTACTGGGGGGAGGGGGAGAGACAGGTTTGAAATGAGCAGACACCATTTGTGCCACCCTTCGACCCTCACCAGAATCCCAGTCCCTCGGCTGCGGTTGTAGTTTTGTGGGGTTTAACGTCCCAAAACCAGCTCTGGTTACGAGAGACGCTGTAGTGGAGGTCTCCAGAAATTTCGACCACCTGGGGCTCTTTAACGTGCACTGACATCGCACAGCACACGGGCCTCGACATTTAGCCAGGCAGAGCGACTGCCATACAGTGACATGTGGCAAGGCGGGTTGAGCGCAAATACTCCTGAAGGGGACGGGGTAGGCCCTGCACTTGCCACTATCTTTGGGCACACTGCGGTACATGTTTTTTCATTGAATTTTTGCCAGGGATAAGTGTCCCGAAAGCATGATTTGATTATAAGAGATGGGGCCCCAGAAATTTCGACCACCTGGGGTTTTTTAACGTGCACTGGCATTGCACGGCACAAGAGCCTCAACATTTCGCCTCCGTCAAAGTGCTACTGCCGCAGCCAGGATTTCATCCCACAGCCTTCGGATCAGCAGCTGAGTGCTATAGCCACTAGATCACCATGGCGGGGCGCTGCACTTTTTTTGTCAACTTGTAGTGGTGAGGGCCAGATTTGTATCATTTTGTTCAGTGCTTTGTCTTCTACCTACTGATATGAAAGTATTTTATTCTATAAAAAAAAAGCACGGCGAACAACTTTCCTGCTTTCCAAATGTAACTTCTGATGGATTTCTGTGTGTTATCTTGTCGACATGGTATCAAATCTTGGCTAAAGTGGCCATATTTCGGTGGAGGTGAAAGGCTAGAGGTCTGTGCAATGATAATGTATGTTAATGAACCCCAAGTGGTCAAAATTTCCAGAGCCTCCACTACAGCATATCTCATGATCATATCCTTGTTTTCGGACATAAAACGCCAGATATTATTCATTATGTGCATTATTTTAAAGTGTGTAGTATTAATTCTAGGGGTCCTACTTTCAGCTGGCACACTGCTACATAACCATTCTGTATGCACTGAAAAAATAGGTGTGCTGACTTCTCATTACAATAGAATCACACCAACCCATCAAAACATTATGTTTTAAGAGAAATGGGCATTGAAGGCCATTAAAGTGAAAATGTGAACTGGTTTAGAATGCCTAGTTATATTTTGAGAACTTGATTGTGATTAATATGCAATTCTATGTTGAATATTAAAGGAGAAAATTAATCTTAATGTTTTAATAAAATTCGCACTGGAACTTTGTCCTCATGACTTCACAAGGCCAGTTTCTTCTTTTTTATTCATATTCTCGCCATATTCACTCCATGAAATGTTCTGAAACTCCCTGTGTTAAATTGCTGGCTTCTTTAGACAAAAATGTACATCCTTCTTACCAGTAACTATGTAGTTATGTAGGCCTTAGGAGACGTCACCAAAGATCTGTGGCCTCGCATGTATTAGTGCTGCAACTTCAAAGTGCTGTCGCCACCTGTACATTTTTTTTTGTGCGTTTTCTAGCTTTATGATGATATTCTCGCAAGGTTTGTGTGCTTGGTATTGTGAAAAGCTAATTTACCATTGCGAGAAAAATTGTGTTTCGCTTTAGTGCCCTTTAATATGCTCTGACAAAACACTTCTTCTATAAAAACGCTTTAAAAGGTGCGATGCTTGCCTTTGCAACAAATTAAAGATTGTTGTCCGATGGCCCTTGCCTTCAGATGAACTGGGCAAAATTCCTAGATTTACGGTAAGATATACCGTATCTATAAAAGGTCGGCATCCACTAGAGGGTCGTGTTGCTGGTCACTTAGCAGTTAGAGTGCTCTTTTATGTTGATACAAGTTTCGCAAGATAATGTATGCACTGGAGAAGACACAGAAATCAATTTACTTTCATATTCAGGAAAATAGAAAATCTAGGTTTTTTCTTTTTTTCACTTAATTTGACCCCTTAACCAGACAAGCACCAGAAATCTGCAGTGTCCTGGGGTAGGCCACCAGGGAAGAGCCCTTTTTTCCGATAACGCTGCTACAATGTCTCTTCAACTACCCTATCAGCTTGGTAATATGCATGTTGTAGTGTAGTTCTCAGCGTACTGCATATGTTTAGTAGGTGTTGTAACTTCGTCTTCATGAACCTAGCAGACGACGGTCAGCATCATCGTGATTGCTCCTCACGAGCTGCGGCTCGCTCAAGGGCATGAAGCCGTCAGTTCTTTTTCTTTGCATGTTCCATTAAAGCGTTCGTTTTCGGACGTGCCGTCTCTTGTCCTACAAGGCAGCCTGGTAGCCAGCGGACCTTGAGGTCCAACACAGTAGGCACTCGCCCCATTGCACCAAGTTCACCAAGTTGCTCCACTGTTCGCTGCGACCTTTTTGAGCAGTACCACTAGTTTGGGAATGCAGATGCATCGCTTACAAGAAAGAAAGTAAGCAGTCAACCCCCCAGTTAACCAGCAGTGTAATCTCTGCACAAGTGTGCAGTCAGGAGCAAAGCGCATACGATCAACTAACGTGGCAAATGTGCACATGCGGTGCAACGAGTGTTCTGGCAGTGATGGCTTGAGTGGAAGATGGCAATGCACGGATAGTGAATGTCGTGTTTTAAGTGAAAGAGGGCGAGAAGCTAGGTTGAGGTGAGGAAAAGATGCTGTTTCTGCGGGCCTAGTTCAGCAGCTCATCAATACTATCCTCCTTTTTAATGCAGCCATAGTGGGAAAACAAAAATGTTTTTGCGCAGTTTAGATACCAAAAGCAAGGAGATCTAAGTAAAGTGGCTGGCCATGCTGCTTACACTCAGTGGTTGGTTCCAATACAGCATTTTAACAGTAAAACTGTTTAGGGGTTTGCCATGTTCGCCATCACCGATGTCCACTGTCACGGACAAGGGAGAGGCGGACCTCCTCTTTCCCTTGACTTATGGCCTCATCCCACCGCTGCATGATAGTGAATATGAGATGGGCAATAAGAAGGAGATGAAGAAACAAAGAAGGAAGGTAGGAAGGAAAGAAAGAAATGTCTAAATTTGTGGAGTAGGGAAGAGCAGTTCCATCAATGCACTCGACCTGCTATCCACAGCCCACTGTTACACGACAGTGATAGTGAAGAGGAAAAACTTGCAGGCCTGCACCGTAGTTTAGCTAGATTTCACTGTGTGCTCTGTTAGTCTTTTAGTTAGTCTTGCTTTACTCCTGCTTCTGTACATGGCTATGCTATGGTTTGCCCTCTCAGCTACTCCTTTCCCTTCACTTCACCCTTACATAAGTCCCCCTCACCATCACATCCCCTTTCCCGTCCCACTCGTAAACTTTGCTGTAAGAGGCTATGCCATGCTTTACCCTCTCCCCTCAGCATTATGCCACTCCTAACCTTCAGTTCTCTTTCCTGCCAACTTGCTATGCCAAGAGCTGCTTGGCACGTACCTGGCACATACTTGCTCAACCCAGTTTTGTGCAGACCACACTGGCACTTTTGCCCAGATCAAAGAGCTAGGCTGTTAAAAAAAAAGAACTTGAAGCAGTCATTGCCATTTCACCTGCTTCGCTCGATTACTGCTATGAAGAGGAAGCAGAATCATCGCATGGCACTACCTTTGCAGTGCGCTCACTTTGTATCGAAGATGGGTAAAAGCAAAACAAAGTTAACAAGAGTTTCCTGGCAACTGCACTGCTGTGAGGTGTTGCACACCTTGGGAACTTCAAATGGTTAAGACTGCTTGTACTGTAGTATAGGTATCTGTAGTGCTGTAGAAAATTTTTTTGCAGGGGAACGTAACAAAACACTGGCTGGAAGGGGCTCCTTGACTGCACTTGGCAGGATTTCTGCTGGAAAGCTATCAGCTCATGAAATGAAGCTCGGTTGATTAGTGGCGGTGATGCAACAGGGAGCTCAATAAACACCTGCTGTTTTTGTACAGCCAGGGTTGAAAAAGTAGCAGTATCATAAATCCAAATACCAAAACTTTCCTAAATAAACCCATTAATACTGAGTGATTAGCTGCCACGCCTTTATTGGCCTTTTTTGTGTACAATATGATGTTGACTGGGCATCATCAGCCTGCTCAGAAAGACTGCATGAGCTGCCGCTCTCTTATTATGGTTCTACGTGTCACGATGGTCTAATGGCACTTGAGTACTGTCCCAAAGGTCATGGGGTCAAATCCCGGTCTCAGTATCCTCATTTGGATGCAGGCAGAGTGCCAGAGGCCTGTGTGCTGTGCTATTCAAGTGCAAATTTCTGGAGCCCTCCACAACAGTGTCTTTCATAATCACATTGTGGTTTTGGGGACATAAAAGCCCCGAAATTAATATTGCTATCCTGTTATAGTTCTGCCGTGTTACCAGCCGCAGTAACTTAGTGGCTAGGTGTTGGCTTGCAAAGTCCATGATTGCAAGATCAAATCACCACAGTGGCCACACTTTAACAAGGGTGGAATGCAAAAGAACACCCTGTGCTTATATTTAGATGCATGTTAAAGAACCTCGGGTGGTCAGAATTACTCTGGAGCCCTCCACTTTAGGGTTGCTTCATAATTGTTATTTTAGCATGTAAAACCCCAGTAATTATGATTATTAGCTGTGTATAAATCCAGAACTGATTACTGCAATAACCGCAGGTTCCTAGTGGCCAGTGCAAGAACCTGGTGGGTCCAGGTGCCTCCTGCGGGGCAGGCCGCTTCCTGTCAGATGGACGACGGGCAGCGGCTGGCTATGATGATGGTTCAGTGCGTGTGTGGGACCTCAAAGGGGCGCACACCCTGTTCAACCAGGCACACCCGGGGGGCCCCGTCACGTGCCTGGACACGTCCGGCGACCTTGTGGTATCAGCTGCGACAGATGTGCGGCTGCTGCAGGCGAGCACAGGGAGGAATCTGGCTGCCTTTACACTTGCCACTTCTGCCGGTGAGTTCGAACATTCAGCCAGCAGCAACGAGCGGCTCCGATGAAAGACGAGGATTGTCACTAGAGCCAATGTTTCGACAAGTGTGCTCTGTCTTCTTGAAGGCATCTACTGCCTTCCTTATTGTTGCTTTTATATATATGTTTGCTTATTCTTCTCCCGAAGTTAGTAGCAGAGGAGGAGAAGGGGGAAGCATGTGTGAAAGAAAAGAAAGGACACAAGGGGGGTTCTGCTCAGATGTGGGGAGGAAGGAAATAGCAGAGAGGGAAAGGCGGGGAGGTTAACTAGTGCAAGGAAGCTGTCGTGCACCTTCCTCTACTAATCTACCCATCCCAAAAGGGTGGGTAGGCTGAAAGCATTCCCATCGCAATGTGCTAGCTGAAGAGAAGGGGAAGCAAAAGAAAGGAAGGGTGGAGCAGATTGTTTTCTTGGTTTATCCTGGTTGCGGCCATGTTAACAAGAAAAAGAGGGGGGTGGGGGCTAGGGCTAGCTGGGGAGAGCAAGCATAGTGTTAAGCCAATGCTGTTTTCAGAAATAGACAAGGGAGAGAAAACAAAGGAAGGTGGCACTATAGTAGTTTTTAAAAAAACTATCTCAGGTTGGGCAGCGCCTGGAAATGAGTTTGATGGCAAGCGTGGTTAAATAGGCTTAGCAAAAAGGCTTACATCTGACTCATCACAGTTCGTGACCTTCTGTTGTACCAAACAGACTCAAAAGCTCCTTCTGAAACATTTACATGCAAGCTGGTGTGCATTGAAATGGTGGATGTTTATGAGTTTGTTTTCTTTGTCTCCTCTTTTTTTGCAGCTCTGACATTTCATTGGTCATCCTAACATCTGAATCAACCCATTGTTCCCTTTCTTTCCTGGTTTACTTTTTTTTTTTTGAATGTGCCTCTCCTCCCCTTTTGAGGTTGAGAGAGAGTGAGCAAAGATTATGTACATGATTATAAGGTAGGCAGTGGTTAGCCTAAGACTGGTACACTTGTCAACATGTTGGCTCTAGCAACATTCCCTATTTTTTGTCATCTTCAGCTATGTACAAGTAGGCATTGCACAAGCATGGCTTACGTGTGATACTCATTATATGAGCAACTATAAATAAGCCTCTCAGGAGGTGTCCATAGGGAAAATTATTTCTTGGAAGAATTTCTTTGTTTACTTAGTAGCTTCAGTGTGGACCGTGCATGTTAGGAAGTCCATAGAAGTCAGCTCAAAATGTAAAATGTATTGGGACGAAATTAAAATAAAGCAGCTGTGGGTATTAGACATCGCAGGCTGTTAGAACATTGCTAGGCTGTACTAAATGAGCAGTTTTGTGGTTTGCAATTGAATCCCGTAATAACATAATCATAATAAAATGAAATTCTTGCAATAGTGGAACATTTCACTATTTCTGGCTGGCATATCGCATACTAAAAGCATTCTGTGTGCATTACAATGATGCTACATCACAGTGCAGTGACACCAAACAGATTGTTGTGGTAGGGCTGCTGGCGATAAGTTCTCTTGGTATGTTCGTCATCACACATGCCTCCATGCAGCTTTGTATCCAGCATTGCTACATTCTTGAGTTAAATCTGATTCTTTGGTTCATCGGTCTGTGCCACTGTTGTGTAACATATGTAGTACCAGCCACACTGTGGGTTGTGGGGCATAGTTGCGGTATTTACTGTGTCGGACGAACGGGGAGAAAGAGGGGATTTCTGTACGAAAAGCAGCTGCTTAGACATGCCATTAAACAATTGGTCGTCACTTACGCCCCATCTATTGCCTTTCGTTGTCCGAGTATTAGAGTAGTCTCCATTGTGGTGGAAATAGTCTTGCAGTAGCAGGGTATACGTATGGTCACAGTCACAGTGCCTCTCCTGGAAAGAAAGGGAATGGGACTCTTTTTGTTGTTGTTCTCTTTGTTGACTTAATCATCATCACCATCATCATCAGCCTGTTTAGGTCCACTGCAGGACGAAGGCCTCTCCCAACGATTTCCAATCCACCCTATCCTGAGCAAGATGGTTCCACTTTATGCCTGCAAACTTTTTAATTTCATCGCTGCATCTAACCTTTTGCCTGCCTCTGTTACGTTTTCCCTCTCTTGGTATCCATTCCGTCGCTCTTACTGTCCATCTGTTATCTTTCCTCCTCATGACATGTCCTGCCCAGGTCCACTTCTTTCGTTTAATTGATATAATAATATCGGCTATTCCTGTCTGTTCTCTGATCCATTCCGCTCGTTTTTTATCTCTTAGTGTTACCCCCAACATTTTTCTTTCCATAGCACGTTGCGTGCTCCTTAGTTTTATCTCTAGTTTTTTCGTTATCCTCCACGTTTCTGCGCCGTACGTTAGTACTGGGAGAATGCACTGATTGAACACTTTTCGTTTTAGTGAGAGCGGTAAGTTTCCAGTCATGATTTCGCAATGCCTTCCGAATGCGCTCCAGCCCAACCTTATTCTACGGAGAATTTCTTTTTCATGGTTAGGAGTTCCTGTTATTAACTTAATGCAATGTATGTAGATGGTGAATTCAGTGGCATGTCAGAATGTGTTGCGGATTGATGGAAAGAAAGTGATTTATTGGAAGGGTAATTAATACACTGCTGTAAGTCATTTGTTAGTGGAAGAAAGCGCTTTTCTCAAGCCTCTGAGGGGTGTGTGTGTGTGCCGACAACCTAGGGGATGCTGCATGGGAAATGGGATGCACTAAATTTTGCATTTCTTGGGATGCTTGCAAGAAGCGAGTAGCCCTGCCTCAACAATAGCAAATTTCTTCAGGAAATGTGGAAGAGGTTAAGGGGACCTTGAAAAAGTTTTGGCAGTTTTGTACAAATGCATACTGCTGGTATATCAAGTCCTTCTGGCCATTAAAATCACCCCTCTGCACTAAGTGTGTAATTTACTACAAGGTGTGTCATATACGCACCCTTAGAAATCGACGCGACTCAACCTAAGCAGTTTTCCACCGCCCCAGCCAATTGATCCTGCAATGAGCACGCAACAACTAATGTGATTGGCTTTACCCTTTTGACGTCGTGAGCAATGGCTAAAGACAGCCGCAGGTATCGTCACGGCGCCTGGTGGTGCACACTCACATGGCCAGCACACTGCTGGGTCTTCATCACAGCAGTTGCCGTGGGCGGTGTAATTGCCATTATCGTGCACCCCACAGCTAAGCGAGTTGAGGAACAGTGGTAGTAAGGAGGATGGCGACAGCAATAAGCCCTTAAGTGCCTTGGTGCTAGGTGCTTCACTTACTTTATAGTGTAAACGTTTTGATGACGATGTAGCACAATCAGTGATGCATTGTAAAAAGAACTGTTTTAGTGATCCTTTAATAGTTTTAAACCCTCAAGGAAAGGCAGGTCTATATAGTTCACAGAGAAATAAATTTAGGCTTGGTGGTGCTTGAGCAGAACTATACGGCAGTTGCAACAAGGCTCTGTTGTCGTGTGCAGGTGACGAGGCTTGCGCAGTGGAAGCCGTCTGCATAGATGGAGCCCAGCGGATTCTGGCAGCTGGCTTGCTGTCCGGCCGTCTATCGCTCTGGGACATGGGTTCACAGGCCGAGCGCGAGTGCTGCATCCACCCTGCAGGCGTGACGCGCGCTCTCTGGCGTGGGCCACACACAGTTGTCACCGGATGCCTAGATGGTGTTGTGCGTGCCTGGGACGTCCGCACCCCACAGGAACCGGCTGTATGTTGGAGGGCGCACCGTCACGACATCTTAGACCTAGCGCTGTCTCCAGATGGACAACGTGTTGTGAGCGTGTCTGACGGTGGCACGTGCACCGTGCACAAGTTTGCCATGCCCGATTGATCTCATCTGTTTATGCAATAAAGGTTTCGTTGTGTTAAGAAGTCGAAGTTCCATTTTGCACTATTGCCTGATTCCTGTAGTTTCTATGGCTTACTCATCTTTACTAAAACATTTCGTGCATGTTGTGAAACAATAAAATATGGCAGGACACTAGGTCAAGTAGCTCAGGTGGCGGCAACACCTTACCAAGAGCTCCCTCGTCGTCTTGTTCGTACTCTACCTGAACAACCACTATCACTCATGTCACTACCATGCAGCGGTGGGCTGAGGACAATGATTTGGGTAGTTGCTTGAGGGCAAACCCAGGCCCCTTATGCACAACACAAGACTTGCGTTTCTTTACCTCTCTTACCCTCTGTATCATTTTTAACACGAAAGTGTTTTATGCCAGTGTCCACCACGACCCCTCCACGTCATTTTGGTAACGGAAGTGGCGCAGTAAAACGTACATGTAAACGGGTAGGAAAAGTTGCTTGGATGCGCTGAGAATCGAACTTGCAACACCTTGCTCCACGACAATGTGGCCAGTTTTCTACCGCAGCGCTATTGGTTTATTTTTTCTTTATTTCCAGACAACGAGTACACATACATCAAAACATTCTGCTGCCATCAGCTGGCGTTATTACCCTTCCCACCACTGCATTTTTAGCATGCGGCTGAGATTACACTTTCATTTTGACAAGGGCATCCGTCGGTAACAGCAATTCATGATCATAATGCTCGAAGCTGTACGAACGCAGCTTATGGTTTGTCTCATCACTTCTTTCCCTCTGGCTCGACGCGCGCTTACGGTGCACTTTGGAACGTGCCTGGCATAGTGCTGCCATCCAGGCGAGGCGAAGTAAAGCACGATGTGAGGCTCGGAGCCGTGTCGCCAGTCACCTTTCGTCATGGAAGGCGTTTCC
This sequence comes from Hyalomma asiaticum, assembly GCA_013339685.2. Lineage (NCBI taxonomy): Eukaryota > Metazoa > Arthropoda > Arachnida > Ixodida > Ixodidae > Hyalomma > Hyalomma asiaticum. The sequence continues at coordinate 92,016,276 of CM023488.1, read as the reverse complement.
ATGCCTTGTACTCTCCGACCGTGATAGCAACAAGAAAAATGCTGTCCAAGATCGGCAACGATGTTGGTGGGTCAATGCGGCGCAACAAAACATGATTGATGCCCTTGGGGGTACACATAACTGTAATGCGTCCACACGAAAGATGGAACAACAACAACTGCCCCGATTGCGGTAGCACGCCCAGTTTATATCTTCTGTTGGGCGAGATTGTTCTTATCACCTGGCGCACGGTTTAGTAGCGTCAACACTGCGCACAGGTGCAGAAGCGGCGCCGCATCGTGCTGCCACACCATCCCCCTACGCAGACAGGTGCCCTCAGGTTTGAAGAGCATTGGGGACGCGCACCTCGCAAAAATCCACGGAGATGACGAGCGGGCGAAGCTCCGGAGGTTCATCATAGATCGTGCCGAGTTCCGGATTAATTTAGTTAACGCGCACGCTACGAATCCTTATGGTTCAACTACGCACAAGTGAAATCTCCCACCAACACCTCAGTGCAAGTGAAGATCCAGTGCCTATATATATATATATATATATATATATATATATATATATATATATATGGCCGGTAAACGGTTCGCCAGCGCGAGCAGTCGGTATTTTTCAATAAAGAAACTCGCTAGAAGACGCTGCCTGCGTCAACGCTGTCTCTCGCGGGTGAGGGCGCGTTCTCCTTTGCGAGCTGGTAGAGCGTTCATCGAAGGAAGAGCATTTCCATAGTCAACCCGCGCCTTTCGCTCTCTCTCACAAGACAGCAGATGGAAGAGAGAGAGCTCGCGCGCCGGGAGGCACGCGCCGAGGGCAAGCGCGAGCGTGGCTACGACCCGACAACGAAATGGATGGATGGATATTAGGAGCGTCCCCTTTATAACGGGGCGGTGGCCGGGCCACCAAGCTCTAGCTTTATTTCTTTTTCGTTTACAACCATTTCTTTTCCCGAATCACACATATTTTCACAACTAATTTCTTACTTCGTCTATTTATTTTATCTATTATCGTTCCTCTGTGATGAAGCAATCTTACCCTAACTACCTTTCGCTTTTGTTTGCTCCATACTTTTGCGCCACCAATGCTCTAAGCGCCTTTTACTTATATCTATCGCCGGCATGTTCAGCTTTCCCCTGTTACTCCTGAAACCCATGGCCTCCTGTAGGGTAGTGTCCACAGCTACACCTGGGTGGACATCTGTACATTCAATCAAAATATGGTCTGTCGTTTCCCTAGCTTTTCCACAGCACGTACATGTATCCCCTTCTTTATTGAATTTTGCTCTGTAACTTCGGGTTCTCAGGCAACCGGACCTTGCCTCAAACAGTAAAGCGCTTCCCTTTGAATTATCGTAAAATTTTTCTCTCTTGATTTCGTCTTTCCCTTTTCGGTAGTTGTTCAATGCCAGTTTCTTCTCCATTCTAGCTATCCAATCCGAGTTCTCCGCCGCTCTGACCATGCTCTTAACGCTCTTTTTCGTCCCATCCGTTTTGTTACTGGATGTATACTTACTGGTAAGCTTCCTAGTTCTCTTCCTCCATTGTGAATCAACGTTCTTCCTATACAAATACCTGAATACTTTCGCTGCCCATCTACTTTCTTTCATATTCCTTAATCTCTGTTCGTACCTAATTTTACTCTGAGCTTCCCTTCCCTCAAAGTCAGACCATCCCATATCCCCCTTAACAGCCTCATTTGTGGTCTTCCCATGGGCGCTGCAGCGCCATCTACTGATCAATTCATGTACTAGCTAAGCAGCACTGCAGCGCCATCTCCTGATCATTCTGAGATCATTCAAGAGCGAGCGCGAGACCTACCATGCGCTCCCATGCTACGCGTTCCCATACATGTGAATGAAGCGAGCACCGCAGCGCCATCACGCCATCTAGTGAGCACTTCACGAACTAGACGAGGTGGCTACAAGGGACATCATCATCAAAGGATGGAACGACCCACGGCGCAAGGAGCTTCGCCCCTAAAAGCTCCACTCTTAAAGCGAAGAAGGAAAATTGTCCTCTCATGCGATTGAAATGTAGATAGCAAGCTCACAGACACAACTTTCCGAGCAGGTACTTAACACGAGCTCTCGAGGTGCCAAGAAAGCACACTACCACTAGGCTACGGTGGTTTCTTCCACACGTTATAAAGAGTAAATGAACCTACTGCACCTGCAGTGCTTGTGTAATGTGATTGCACTTCTGTGTGATTAGCACTATATGATACTTATGTTGCCTTATCATTTGGTACGCTTTTGCGCACCTTTTGGTTCATCACGTAGAAATACCACGCTCGTGATAGCGCATCAACACACCATTTTTTTACAGTATCATGTCTCTGTGCACATAGAAAACACACTTCTAAATGCCAAGCATTTCTTAGCGAATTTTGGCGAATTGGAGCGTATCTATCTATCTAGCCGCCTACGACTTTGTGCTCTCCTGGCCGTTTCGTTAATGGGATTTAAACGAAAGTTGGTATGCCACAACATGACTGCATGAAGAACATAAATGGCAGGTCATAACATGAAAATCATGAGTATGCATGTCATGAACGGCATGATTTACATGCCATGGTCTTGGTGCTCTCTTGGTCGTTTCGTTAATGGGATGTATACGAAAATTGGTATGCCAGAACATGGCTGCATGAAGAACTAAGTGACAGGTTGTTGTAACTTCAGAGCCGGGCATGCTTTTCAAATCCTTTATTAGGGCATGCCAACTGGCAGCCACAACACAACACAAAGAAAGCAGTAACGTAAGGCACACGCCCATGTATACAAGTATCTCCAGGTTACACATGCTCAGTGGCGACCATTCACTTATCACTGCAACTACGACACATGTAGACTATCGCCATATGAACACAACACTCCCTTTCTGACAAAATTTAAGTCCGGCTACTATTGGGCGCGAGGGCCACCACTGGAGAGGCTGGCGCTGCGGTCGTTCTGACGTGCAAAGTTGGATCACGTGACCCCACGATCCCACCTCGCGCCAAGCCTCCGCCGAAGCGGACGGTTCACGCAGTTCACGCGCGCTTTCAAGGGCCATTCGCCAGCGTTTTTATCTACAAACATCGTCGCTTCGCGTTTATTTCACGTTCGCGGACACCTAGCGACCACAAAAGCTGAAAAGTGCGCTCGGAGTTATTGGAAACTTGTTATTTTCTAAAAGACGTCGTCTGCAAATGAACCCAGCCAGTATCACTTCTTCCCCTTTTACACCCAGGCCATTAACCAGGCTAACATCTCCGGCTTCATCAATAAAATATTCTCTCTCTCTCTCTCCCCTTTTACACTGCAGACGACGACGTGGCCAGCTTCAAACACAGATTCTCCTTCTATCAGCAGTCGCGGAGTGTCATACGGCTTATCGATGAAGGTGCAGATGCTGGACACTGATAGTTTCACTGAATCATTTAGACCACAATAAGTTACACCTTGCAGCGTACTAGTGCAAAGGGACTCCGGAATGTTTTTCGGAGTGTGTGTGTGTGTGGGGGGGGCACTTATTGCCGTCTTTGCATGTTGCGTTGACTATTTTTGTTCTCAGTATTTGTCGATTCTAATTTATTTAAAATGCATATTATGTATTATTATTTACTATAATATTAATGAAATCAATTATTGTTTTAATTCATTTTAGCCGTCTAATATTTTACAAATTTGCATCATCGCTTATTTCACATTGGTATACATTTCAAAATGTTTGGAACTTTCGGAAGTACTGAAAACCTGCGGCACACCGCGCAACCCACGTGGTTGTGTGGTCCAGTGTTTTGGAAAGCACTGCACCACAGAACCACCACCTTGATTGATTGACTGATTTGTGGCGTTTAACGTACGTCCCAAAACCAGCTTTGATTATGAGAGACGCCGTGGTGGAGGACTCGGGAAATTTCGACCACCTGGGTTTTTTTTTAACTACCACCAGCTTGAAAATTCTTCTCAAAAAATTTTGATATCAGCGTAAACGGTTGGAAAGTGGGAGGGGGGGGGGCGAGCCCCCTCTAGAAAAATGGCAGGGGCGGGGGGGGGGGGGGGGCGGCCCCCCTCCTCCCGTTCCGGAGTCTCTGCTAGTGCATTCAAATGAGTGAACTAATACGTCCGGTCTTACGCTGTATTTTCGATCGCTATTGGCCCCTAATTCGTGCAAAATACGGACGGGAGTCATTCGTCGAAAAATGCAGCCATGAACTGGCTCGACCGCGATCGAAAATCGCCGTGTGACGACCGTCTTGAATACGCGGGAAAAATAAGCAACAGAAAGAGAAGCAACGAACAACTGTGCTCCAGGCTAGTGTCCTTGGGGTCATACTGGCGAGAATTTAAATTGTGATCAAGCCACAACGTCCTAAGGTGAACCCCATGTTCGAAAATAACAAGGTTTAATGAGGCGCGCATGTGCGTATGTCGTGTGTACACCTTAAATCATGTGAGAAAGGTCGCGATTGAATGCAGCTCTATGCCTGCTGCTTTCCGCAAAATGAAGGAACCACTCGCATCGCGCTGCATAGAGGTATGCGTGTTCAGCATGAATACAAATTTGCTAATTCGATTTCTTCTTGTCAACGGCGGCCCCTTTGTTGATGCAAACATACAATGAATTGCACGAGAAACACGTCGCACGCCTTTCTTGCGGCCAAAAGCTATGTGTATTTACCGCAACCGCGCGCTAAAAGCATCTTGATGCTTACTTTTCATTCATTTTCATTCATCAAAATGCTATCTCACCGAAAAAAACCAGCGGACTGCGCACGCGCGGTATCCTCGCCGGTGACCATAGCAGACGACAACAGCAGTCGACGCGGTGTCTAAACTGCATTGTAATGAACCTATATTCTTTTTCCGGAAGAGTTAATTACCTTGTTGAAGAATCAATAACGTAGCCACAACAGTATTTTACAGATATCGTCTAGCTGAAATAAACGGCAACAACAATAAGAGGGCGACGCGCAAAGCAGCTCCGCGCAGAGCAAGGCAGTGCTGTCGGAGCAATCCAACTTTGCGCGTCACACCGGTTCTCCCGCGTGGCGGCGCCACGGTATGTCCTCGCTCCCAATAGCCCCAGCGATCAGGCGCCGGGTTTTGTCGGTTGCTTCTTCGGAGCGTAGGCATGTCCGGTTGCGGCATATGCTCCGTGCTGGACTGTTGTTGTGTGGGCGGTGGCAGCGTCGTCGCCGAATTGGTTTGGTCCCGTTCTTCGGGCACATGTGGCAGCTCGAATTCGCAGTCCACAGCGGACTCTTTCTTCCGTTCCAGACAGGAGTGGCGCAAATGATCGGCATGCACATATCGAACACGATTTCCCACCAACACTAAGTATGTACATATTGATTTGACCTGCAACACTCTACCCGATAACCACTTTACAGTCTCTCCGCGCACCGATCGTACCAGTACGCACTCATTCACAGCAAAAGAACGGAACCTTGCGCGCCGCTTGTCAGCGGATGTTTTCACCTTCTCTGCTTGGTCAGTCAAAACACCGCTCACATCTGGTCGTAGTAACGATAAGCGGGTCCTCAGTTTCCGTCGCAGAAACAATTCTGCTGGTGATTTCCCAGTGAAAGTTTGTGGTGTTGCGCGATACGAGAACAGGAAATTATCTAGGCGATGTTGTAGTCACCTGTTTGTACCTTTCCTTTCGTCATCCATGAACTGCTTCAGGCTCGAGAGCCTTCTTAGTTGTTTGCACCGCTCGATCGGCCGCTCCATTAGATTGCGGATGATACGGTGGGGTCAGCGTATGTTTCACGCCATTCGCTTTCAGAAAAGTTATGAATTCCGCTGCGCGGAACTGAGGCCCGTCATCTGTAACCAATTCCCCCAGTCAAAAAAACCAAATGGGTCCAACTGGAAAATTTCTGATTGCCACCAACAGGTGTTGGACCAGTTGGATTTTCGCCACCCTTTAGGTGGCATACCATTCATAACCAAGTGGGAGCGCCAATTGAATCCAACTGGCGTCCCAACTGTATTCAAATGGTAGCCAGTTCGAAATAACTGGTGGCCAATTGGTAAGCCATGTAGATCTAGCCGTGCTCCCTACATGGGCTGCAGAAATTAGCGTCCTTTCCTAACCGAACCACAATCTCTCTGATGGGTTGCCCAACTGGATTGCTTTTGCAAACCATTTTGATCCAACTGGTCACCCAATGGGATATTAATAAAATCTTTTTTTTTTTGTGAATTTGGGTCATTAACACAGATTTTATCTGTCACACCATAGAAACTATGCAGTCGACACACTCTGACTGCGCGAGCAAAACATTAGAGAAAACTTCCAGTGGAGAAGTGCAAAACGAAAAAAAAAAAAACCCCTCCACTGACGTTATTACTCGGATATGATCACGTCCATCAGGCGTACTCTGACCTGCATGGTAGTGCCACGTTTTCACAAAAGACAGGCAATTTTTTGGCAGATCTGTTAATGCAAGATGAAATAAACGCTGTGGTCCAATGACCGGAGTAAAGTACAAAGATCTTTTATTTAATCCCAGTCAAAAAAAGTCAATTGGTCCAACTGGATATAGCATTTGTTAGCAAAGGGATCACAAATGGAGTGAACCGGAATCCAACTGAGTGGTAAACTTCAATGGGACAGTCCAACTGGACTTGACAGTTCCAACTGGTCATGCCAGTTGGCACAGAATTTTCCATTTGGCCTCCCAATCGGAATACCTGTAGTCCAGTTGGTGGCAAACGGTCCGATTGGGAACCCATTGGGACAACCGTTTTACAATTGGAATATTTGGATTGTCCAATTGGATGCCTGATTACGGTTGATTCAAGCTTTTCCATCATCAGAATGCTTGAAGATTCCTGAGTCTGGTTGTTTACGCTATATGAATTTGACATTAAAGAGTTGTTGGTAGGGCAGTTCTAATTGGGAGTCACTTTTTCATCATTTTGTGTGTCTAGTTGGGAGTTAATTGGTCCAACCAGTTGGTTTCAATGGGTCTTCACTGACAAACCAAATGGTTTCAATTGGAAGACACAGAAATGTGGAGCACTTTGAAACAAGAAAATATCCCATATAAATATTTTTGCAGCTGTAACAACATTGATTTCAGGGACAACAACCTTGTTGTTCCAAACATACAGCCCTCGTCCACCGTGAGCTCAAAACGGCGAACCCAAAACGGTTGCAGTTCCGCACTGACAGTCTTTGGCCAACCATGCCATATCCTATTTCGCACAACTTGCAGCAAACTGTCACACCCTGTTGCACGCTCAATGTCTTTCGCGGTTAGCGGCAAATCTGACAACGTGGAAAAGTAACAAATTGCGTCCTGTTCATGCCCCACTTCCGACAACGGTAGCCGTGACAAAGCATCGGCATGCGAGACGGCGGTGCCCGGCTTATGTGTAATTTTGTAACGATAATCTGCTAGAAATGTCAGCCATCTGTGCACCCTGGCAGTTGCCACGGCACTGCATGTCGGTGTGGGTCTAAAAGAACCGTCAGTGGTTGGTGATCCGTTAAAATGTTAAATTCTCTGCCATAGAGATACTTGTGGAATTTTTTTACTCCAAAGACGATGCTCAGTGCCTCTTTCTCGATTTGTCCGTAGTTTCGCTCGGACACTGACAGCGACCTTGAGGCGAAAGCGATAGGCTTCTCTTGGCCGTTCACGACATGCGATAGTACGGCTCCTAGGCCATACTCTGAAGCGTCACACGTGAGCTGAATTTCTTTTGCCACATCATATATTTCCAACACACTTTCATCCGTCAACAATGTTTTACACTTGTTGAAAGCGTCGTCACATAGTCGGGACCAGTGCCACTTGGTTTCCTTGCGCAGCAAGCCATGGAGAGGCTCCAGTACTGTTGCTACATTTGGTAAAAATTCTGCGTAGAAATTGACCAGACCCAAAAACGCCTTTAGTTGCGTGACATTGTCTGGCTTGGGTGCATTCTTTATCGCCCTTACCTTGTCACTGGTAGGGTGCAACCCATTGCCATCAACTTCGTGTCCCAAGTAGGCTACTCTTTTTTGAAACAAGCTGCACTTTTCCGCGTTGACTTTGATACCGTATTGGCTTAGGCGCATGAGCACTTGTTCCACTCTTTCACGACACTGCTCGTAGCTAGCTCCCGCTATGATGACATCGTCAAGATAGCAAGCCGTGCCTTGCAAGCCCCTCAGGACTTGGTCCATTACTGCCTGAAATGCGGCTGGTGCACAGGCTACACCATAGGGTAGGCGCCTGTACCGGAAAAGTGCGTACTGGTACGATCGGTGCGCGGAGAGACTGTAAAGTGGTTACCGGGTAGAGTGTTGCAGGTCAAATCAATATGTACATACTTAGTGTTGGTGGGAAATCGTGTTCGATATGTGCATGCATGCCGATCATTTGCGCCACTCCGGCCTGGAACGGGAGAAAGAGTCAGCTGTGGACTGCGAATTCGAGCTGCCACATGTGCCCGAAGAACGGGACCAAACTACTTCGGCGACGACGCTGCCACCGCCCACACAACAACAGTCGAGCACGGAGCATATGCCGCAACCGGACATGCCTACGCTCCGAAGAAGCAACCGACAACGCCGGGCGCCTGATCGCTGGGGCTATAGCAGCCGGACTTAATGTGTGTCAGAAAGGGAGTGTTGTGTTTATATGGCGATAGGCTACATGTGTCGTAGTTGCAGTGATAAGTGAATGGTCGCCACTGCGCATGTGTAACCTGGAGATACTTGTATACATGGGCGTGTGCCCTACGTTACTGCTTTCTTTGTGTTGTGTTGTGGCTGCCAGTTGGCATGCCCTAATAAAGGATTTGAAAAGCATGCCCGGCTCTGAAGTTACAACATGACTGGCATAACATGAAAATCACGATATGCATGTCATTAACGGCATGATTTCCATGCCACGATCTTTGTGCTCTCCTGGTCGATTCGTTAATGGGATGTATAGGAAGATTGGTATGCCACAACATGGCTGCATGACGAACATAAATGGCAGGTCATAACATGAAAATCATGACATGCATTTCACGAACGGCATATGATTTACATTCAACGGTCTTTGTGCTCTCCTGGCCGTTTCGTTAATGAGGTGTATATGAAAATTGGTATGCCACAACATGACTGCGTGAAGAACATGAATGACAAGTCACAACATGAAAATCATGATATGCATGTCATGAACGGCATCATTTACATGCCACTGTCATTGTGGTCTCCTGGCCGTTTCTTTGATGGGATGTATACGAAAATTGGTATGCCAGGACATGGCTGCATGACGAACATAAATGACTGGTCATAACATGAAAATCATGATATGCATGTCGTGAACGGCATGATTTACATGCCACGGTCTTTGTGCTCTCCTGGCCGTTTCATTAATGAGATGTATACGAAAATTGGTATGCCACAACTAGACTGCATGAAGAACATAAATGACAGGTCATAACATGTAAATCATGACATGCATGCCATGAATGGCATGATTTACATGCCACAGTCTTTGTGCTCTCCTGGCCGTTTCGTTAGTGGGATGCGTACGAAAATTGGTATGGCAGAATATGGCTGTATGACGAACATAAATGAGAGGTCATGGCATGAAAATCATGATATGCATGTCGTGAACGGCACGATTTACATGCGATGGTCTTGGTGCTCTCATAGCCGTTTCGTTAATCGGATATATACAAAAATTGGTATGGCGCAACATGACGATCATAAATGACAGGTCATAACATGAAAATCATGACATGCTTGTCATGAGCGGCATGGTTTACATGCCACAATCTTGGTGCTCTTGTGGCCATTTCGTTAACTTCGTATGTACTAAAATCGGTATAGCGAGACAACAATGCACATCCATTTTATGCTACTGATAGGTGCTTCGCATTTCCTTGATTCCCACTGCATGTGGGATCTGCCGTATTTTTTTTTATAGTGCTTTTTTCTTCGTCAAATTGGACGTCTGTGCTTTGGACTAACGCGAGTTTCCAACATTACGTCGTACCATGACCTGCCATTCAGAGGCCACGTTGCTGTAGACGCTCCTGCTTAGCCCATATTAAGCATACGTGAGGATGGGTTCTCATCAGTTTTACACATAGACGTTCACCCAACTAGTCGCACTCGATTGAATGCTGATCAAGCCGTCATAGGAAATTTCCTTGCCGACTGCTTCGCATGACACCGATTGGCATAATGCGTGGGATCTCCAGGATTTTTTTTTTTTTGTGCAACAGCTCCATATTTTTACTGTGGTATTGTCTCTAGAACCCTAGGGACCATAACGGCGGGGAGGCCGTGTCATCACATACATTGCATCAATGGCTGCACGAAATGTCTACCAGTTTCGGTTTGGACTCGTTGTTCAATCAAATTACGTTATTTAAAACTGGGCAAAATGAACAACTGGAAAACGGCGATATCAGAACGTGGTAAAAAAACTGCCGGATACTCCTTTAGCACAATCCCCTGCTTACCGGTTACACCATTGTTATAACACCCCCTCCCCCGAAATAGAAATTGAGATTAACCGCTGCCGGCGGCAAGGAAATTACACTGGCAACCTCTTGCGAAGCCGCGTCCTCATATGCGCGCACCCATCATTATATACCGCTTATATACAATGTACAACCACGTCAGGACTACATCATACGCAAATTTATTTTTTCAGCTGCAGTTGGCGGGCCACTAACAAGTGCGCGCGTCCACTTGACACTGCAAAACGAGGTAGACGGCCACTTTTCACTATCGGACACGACGTGGCTGCTTCCGCGGGCCTAGAATGCGCGCCCACCCGCAGGCTTCACTCGCAGTTAAGCGAGACAAAAGGTGACGGTGGGCAGTCTGCGGATCGCGACTGCCCACCGGCGAGGAGGGCTGCGGGGCGCGGCGTCTACTCCTGGATGATGACGGTCCACGACGACAGCTGGGGTGTCCCGAGGACCTTCGCCCGCGGGGACGACGGAGACCTGCGCGTCTCGGTGACGATTTAGGCGAAGGCGGCAGCTCCTCCGTCGCGACGCATACGTTGGGCGTCTTGGGTGGAGGGGAAGACGTCACGATGCAGACGTTCGGCGAGCGGGCGACTTAGGGCGGCGCCTCGCCCTCGCTCACCACGTAGACCGTGGTGGGGGGCCGAGGTGCGCTTGTCGCTTACGACGCAGGAGCTTCGCTTCAGCGGCTCCCCTTTCACGATGCACACGGTAGGAGACGGAGGTCTCGATGACTCTCTTACGATGCCCACGGTTGGAGACGGAGGTCGCGGTTCGGTGCCACTCGCGATGCAGGCGCTCGGTGGCGGGGAACGCGATAGGTAGGAGCCCCCCTCGACGACCTCCATCGTTGTGCGCGAGTTGCCGTGAGACATCTTGCCGACTGCACAGATACTTCCTCGACAGCGGCCAGAGGAGGCCCAGGGCGTATCCTGCGTAGTAAGGAACTTGGTAGCACCAGCATCGTTGACTCGCGTAGTTTTACATAGCTGCTGATGGACCAAAGAATAGAGCCAATATTGCAGACTCGGATATACCGCGATTACCTCGCGGCGGTATAGTTGTGAACGTAAAAACATTACACGAATCGAAGCAAACAGTGACTACCTAAATAATATTTCCCAGTTCAAAGCGCAGTCAGCTTGATCAATCCATTTAACTTATTTCGTGTGATTGTCTAAGGGCGTGTGTATTAAGTCCGCACTTGATCGCACGAAAATTACTGCTTAACAATTTCAGTTTTCAGTCTATCTATCTATCTATCTATCTATCTATCTATCTATCTATCTATCTATCTATCTATCTATCTATCTATCTATCTATCTATCTACGACTTTTTGCTCTCCTGGCAGTTTCGTTAATAGGATGTATACGAAAATTGGTATGCCACAACATGACTGCATAGCGAACATGAATGTCAGGTCATAACATGAAAATCATGACATGCATGTCATGAGCGGTATGATTTACATGCCATGGTCTTGGTGCTCTCCTGGCCGTTTCGTTAATGGGGTGTATACGAAAATTGGTATTCCGCAACACGAATGCATGACGAACGTAAAGGACATGTCATAAAATTAGAATCATGACATGAATGTCATGAGCGACATGATTTACACGCCACAGTGTCGGTGCTGTTGCGGCCGTTTCGTTAACTTCATATGTACCAAAATCGGTATAGCGAGACAACAATGCAGATCCATTTTACGTTTCTGATGCGTGCTTCGTACATCTTTGAGTCCCACTGTACATGGGATCTGCCCATTTTTCCGATTAAACACATATGACAGTGCTGCATGACAGGGCATTGCTGACGAAATAAATAAAATAGAACAAGGAAAACTTTATAATGACTCAGTGAATTTGCTCTAAAGGATTTCTTCATACATAACTGACCTATTATGCACGTAGCCTGAAACATGAACGAACTACCATCTCTTGATGCAACGCTATCGCAGCTAAAAAGGATGATTGTGGTTCGGTTAAGGAAAGGACGCTAATTTCTGAAGCCCTTGTCGGGAGCACGGCTAAGCGTCCGTGGGGGTAGGGAAAAGGGCTGAAAGAGATAGAAAGGAGAGAAAAGCCGTGGTGGAGGGCTCCGGAAGTTTTGACCACCTTGGGTGTTTTAACGTGCACTGCCAAAGCACAGCACACGGGTCTGTGGCATTTTAGCCTATCGAACCCGCGCTTTTTGGGTGGCAGCCGGGCATCATAACTACTACACCACTGCGGCGGTCTAAGAAAAGAAAAGACACTGTCATAGCGCACTGCGCGAGTAACAAAACAGGAGAAACAAAACATTAAACGTGGAAAAGAGGGCAGTTCGAGGTTCGGAACGTCAGTGCGTGTACCTTGGCCGTGTGCTTCGGTGCGTTAAAGGAAAATGAAGAGCTCGGTCGAGAGCGCTAGCGACCAATATACGATGTTCCACAATGAAAAAAGAAGAGAAAAAGACACGATGTGGCAGAAACCTACAAGAACACGATCAACTCGAACATCGCTGTCAAGAAATAAACGGCGGTCGACGTATATCGAAGGCAAACTACAGATCCGATACGCCGAGGACGTCTTGGTCCCCTAAATCGAAGGCAATAAGCGGCCTGGCGAAGCGTTTCCTTGTTGGCGGCCTTCGGGACACGCCGAGAAGGCATGGTATTCCTGAAAGCTAAGGCTCAGCAAGCCGCAGGGTCGACGGCCACCATACCACAGGGTCGACGGCCACCTCGGCTCCCCGCGAGTTCGAAAGTACGCTGGTCGAGAATTGTTAGGAAACCTAACATGGCGGCGTTTCGAAGGCGGCCCTATATGGACCACACCATGCTTACAAGGGTGCGCCTGCACCTATTCTCGTTGCGCTCACCTCTTTCGCTGCGGTGGCCGCTTGCCGATAGTACTATTGGATGCGGAGTGGACAGGGTGGAGAGCTGCGATGTCAAACCTCCGATGACCGTCTGAGCCGATGCCTGGGTCGCGAATGGAATGAGGGACAGTGCGCGAGCTACGCGTGAGAACGAGCCCGGCTGTCGCGCTTCTTCGTCTTCCACCCAACCGGACGTGTACGTGGCCTCGAGCGCGCGAGCAGAACTTCGATAACTGCCATTCTTCGTTGTCGAAGTCAGCGACAGCCCGTGGCTCCGTTTAGTTCGGCCGCCAAACGGGGCATCAAAGGATTTGACCGAGGAGGCATATCATTGCGATAGCAATTATATGGACAGTCTCGGCTGGTTTTTGCCGTCCCCGTCGCCGCCGTCATGCACCGTATATGTATAAGTATGTATATATATATAAAAGTCACAAAGAAAAATAATAAGAATGCTTCCGAAGCGCGGAATCGAACCAGGAACCTCTTGCTCCGCAGCGCGTGGCGCTAACCACTACGCCACAAAGAGCAGATCCTTCAGAGGGCTAACGCCGCGCCTTGTATACACACCCTTTACCGCTGACAGGACTCAGAGACGGCAGGCGCTTATAAGCGTTTCTTCATTACCAGCGAGATGGCGGGAGGAGCGCAACGGACGCATTTAAAAGTCGTCGGCCAGCTCGCTCGCTTCTTCTAATATTTGCGCAAGGAACGCCGCTAAACGAACAAACAGAAGATGAGCGCGAACTATCAAGTGTCACAGCTCGACACTTGAAGCACGCTAGTTTCCTTCGCTGCTTCGGCCGCCTTTGCAACAGGAACGCTGTTGAAACTGAGATGATTCATTGCGAGAGCTTATTCGCATTCGTTCGGTGTATATCTGTGCGTTCGTTTCCTGCGTGCTTCACTTGATTGTTCGCGCTCATCTTTGTTCACTTAACCGCCTCCTTTGACCTCGCGCTGGAAATTTCAAGCTGCCTCCACGCTCTTCCCGTTGCGGTATTTTAATTAATATTGCTCCTGAAGCTGCGAGCCTCACTTCGTATAGCATTACAGTTTCTTTTATTGATGATCACTATGCTCCGCCTTCTGCAGATACATAAACTACATGCTGGTGATTCGGATCAGACTGCCCAAAAGGAGCTTTATACCACTCCGAAACCAACGGCCTCGTCTGGCGCATCTGGCGTCCCGAGGCAGGTGTAGTATAGACGCGCTTCCTTTAAGTCTGCTCAGCAGTCGTTGCGCATACAAAGATCATTCCTGCGCCACAGCAGTACCGGTAGTGTTTTTGGCTCCACGAAAACTCTCTCGTATTTGTGTTCGGGTATCTTCGGGGTACTGAATGTGAAAAGTAACACTCGAAGCAAAACACGTTTTGTCGAAGGTTCAACTGGTGTAGTGTACAGAATTACTCTGAGTTGTGGCAAGATATACATCGACCGAACTGGCCGGTGTGTTAATGGCCGAATAGCAGAGCACGCTTTGTCTATCACAAACAGGACGGGATTACATTTACCAATGTATATGTGAACTATTGTTGAACATGGATTTTGCGGAAAACCATGCGAAGACAAAGTGGCTCGCGAGCTGGCCGAGGCTATGTATACATAAAAAAATTTGCCAGTCACTGTATCAGACTTCCTTCCGTCACAATTTATCAGAATCAGTACTACTTTCTAGTTGATAGGAATTGACTAAGTGCTGTTCATGTAGATCATCTTATTTTCCTGACTCTTGCGCGCACGCTTGAGGGTCGTAAAGCGAAGTTTTCGGATGAATAAAACTTAGTTGCGAGTGTTCCCTTGTCTGCGTCTTGCATATCTTGTCCTGGTAGAGTTTCTGCGCCAATCTTTTACACCTTAGCAACGTACCAACTCGCCCGAAAGCAGACAATCCTAAGTATTAGAGGACTCTGTATTACGGGTGCTGTCACTGCATTTGTTATTACGGAGTGCTCTACATTTCGTAGTGGTATGCTTGGCTTCTGACGCATATATAGTGTGCACGAGGTTCAACATGCAATCTTTTCCTGGACCTCAGTTTGTCACAAGGTTACGGCACGAAGCTCTTTTCGGGCAATTTTATTCCGATCATCAGCACGTAGTTTACGCATCTGCAGCAGAATTAAGAAGACGCAAATTACCGCCAGTAATATGCATCTCATCCAGCGGCTTGAGGAGGCTTTGGCGTAGCAACGGAGAAAAGGAGCCGACGACCCGTCTAACGGGCGCGGAGGCACCCAAGCACCTGTCGCCTAGTTGGAGCACAACATCCTCGAGGTCTAGGCTCTGAGATTATCGGACTCTAATAGCCGTAGTCTTAAGATAGGGAACATCCGCGCCCTGCGAGGCCGGGGACTTCCCACACGCCGGATGTGTAAATAAATGTTATTTCTCTCTCTCTCGGTCATACTCCTTGATGCCCTCTTTGGTGCCGAGCTTAACGAGGCCACGGCTTACTGCTGACCGCGCCACCGCGCGCGAGGCCATGTGCACACGGCCGGTTGGGTGGAAAACGAAGTGGCGCGGCAGCTTGATGTCACGCGTAACTGAATTTTAAATTCTCTTAGCACCCTTTTCTTGGTTAATCCCCCACAGTTGGCGTCAGCCATACATTGTCAGGTGAACAAGAACAAGCTCGCGCCCCGTCCCATTCCATTCGAGACCCTTGCGAGCTCTTGGGATAGACCTGTCTACGCCTGTGGTTCTGTCATTTGGTGCCTCCATTTCTAGATATTGCAATACGAATGTTTGCTTGGAAGTGCAAAATTACATTAATTAAACTTATCCTTTTTAAATAGGCGAGAAATATCGTCATATTTTTATTCAAATACACAACTAACGTTCAATACAAATTTTAGTCTTTTTATACTATTCGATTATTTTATTATGTGAATCATTAGATTTCTTTTTCCTCCCTATATTACATCACGACCCTGTATACCTTTTTCCCATTTCTCTGTGTAGATTACCGCATTCCTAAATATTAAATTTTTTTAGCACCGAATTCTTGGCCAATTCCCCACAGTGGGCGTGAGCCATGCATTGTCAAGTGAAGAAGAAGAACAAGAGCCCGGAGGCATAGGCTCGTACAGCTCATCGGTGCTTTGACATTGCAGCTCGCCGCCTTTCCCCTCCGCAGCCAATAGTGCTATCGGCCAGCCGCCACCACATCGAACGGTAAGCGCAACGAGAATCGGGTGCTGGCGCCCTTGTATAGCAGGTGGTATGGACCATAGGGCCGCCTTGTTAGGCCGCTATGCCGCCATGTTAGGCTTCCTAACAATGCTGGACCATGCAGCGTATACTTCCGAACGCACGGCGAGCTGGTGCGATGTGGTCGCCGCGTTTACTACGTGGCTGAGTGAGTCTTAGCTTTCAGGAATATTATGCTCTCTCGGCCTGTCTCCCAGGCCGCCGACAAGGAAACGCCTGGCCAAGCCACTGCCTTCGACTTAGCGGACCGAGGCCTCCTCGGCGTATCGAATCCGCAGTTTGCATACGATATACGTCGACCGCCGCTTATACTTGAGCTATAACTTGACGGCGATGTTCGAGGTGATCTCGCTCTAGTAGGTTCCTACCACGTCGCGATTTTTGTTTTTCTCGTGGAACATCCCATATTGCTGGCTCTCGAGCGAGCTCTGCTTTCTCCTTGCACGGCGAAGCACGCGGCCAAGGCGCAAGCGCTGACGTTCTGCACCTCGGCCTGAACGGTATTCCTTTTTCTTTTGTTCCGTTTAATCTTTTGTTTTTTCTAAGCAAAGGCGTGCAGTTGCTTGTGCAGACCCCTCTGACGGTGAAAAGCGGAAGAGGGAGACGGTGAGGCCCGGTCATATCGCGCCGTCTTCTTTAGGTGCGATTTTCTTCGACATAGAGATGGTAGTTCGTTCATATCGCAGTCTATACGCCCATAATTCGATCAACTATTACGTGTGAACATATTCTTCAAGCGGAGTATCTACTGAGAGATTAAATTTTCCGTTCTGTGCTTTAGTTATTTCACCAGCAATACATTCTTCTGTAGCACAGGCGTGGGTCTATCTCATCGGCAAAATGGCTACTAGAAAATCTGAATTGCTAAACTGTAATTGTGGTGCCCGTTACAAAATAAAGACAAAGGGGCGGCTAGCGCGAGCAGCGGTAACGGGCGGGTTTGCGCAACAGTTCGGCCATTACCTTCGAACAGGCCAGACGGTCGGTTCCGGTTCCCATTCGTATTTTCGCTACATTCGTTCTAGTGCCCAAACCCGCCTCGTCGTCTGGCTCCTCGATGTTCGTTCTGGTGCCAAAACCCGCCCGGTAGTCTGGTGCCTCAACTTTCCGCAACGGAACAACTTCGGACGAATTGCGGCTTCGTCCGCACCGCGATTACCAAGGCCGTCGTGACACTCGGCACCCTTCTCGAGGATCACACAACCCCGACTGGACGCTCGAGAACCACCCCGCCTTCATGGAGCATATTGTAGCGAAACGTCGGGGTCGTTAATGTTAGACGTATCGGAAGGTCAGGAAGACGAAGAGGCGTGGGAGCCACTCCGCGCAGGCAAGCGATGAGGAGTCGACACAGTGAATTGGGAGAGCACTCATTGGGGGGTTTATTTAACTAAGACATCTTGAAGTTGGAAAACACACAGGGCAAAAATTATATAACATAGAAAATGGTATCATACCCCGTCGGCCTGCCGGACTGCTCCCCGGTGATGTCGAGCGTCATGGTCCCGAGTCCGCTCTCAAAAAAGGCCAGTGTCGCCGCTTAAATAGCACTTTTCAGCACCCACGGCAACACGAACGTCTCGGAACACCACTGCCTCCCACCAATATGGAAACGGCTTACAGGGACCAGTCAGGCAGGTCGAAGATAACGATGTTCCACGAGCTTTTATGATCGCGTGCATCCGGCATCGCCACAAAACTAATACAAACAACGCTTTCCGGAAACTGGCCGCGACGCACACACGTGGTCTTCGTTTTCTGTACTACGTCGTCAAGAAGACTCCCTGCGGTGCGCCGGCTCGTTTGCTTGAGCACACTTCTAAGAAAGCAGTCGAAAAAGAAAAAAGAACAAGAAAACATTCTACGCGACGCGGTCTACGCGACACCTCCCCCCTACGAAAAAGAGTGACCGACTCGTTTTACTTGCAAGCCAGGAAAAGAAGTACGAAAAAACAATTTTACATACAATTATGTGAGGTATTCGTTTCAGAAAAGTTATACATCTAAAAGGTGAAAAACTTAAAACAACAAATGGAAAATCGCGAGACTGAAAATCACTAAAGTTCACTCGCTGGCACTGTAATACAAGTCAGTGTCAGTATCGTAAGCGGCGACATTTCGTTGTCCGTTGTTGCCGTTTGACAATGTCTTCCAATCGCTGTAGAGTTCAGTTTCAGAGTCAGAGCTCTCGCGCTGCTGCACTGCATCACTGGTCCCTGGCTCGCGCACACCATGATGCAAACGAAGTTCTCGGTCCGCTCGCGAACCACACTCACGCACATCACCATTGACGTCGCACTCGCGCACAACACTGGAGTGTAATGCGTGGACATCACTCCCGGCACTGCGCTCGCGCACTTCACTTTGATGGAATGTGCGGTCATCACTGCACTCGCGCACATCACCACTTGGATCTCGCACCTCGTGATCGGCACCGGACTCATCGTCTGCGTCGTCGGCGTCGTAGCTGCGCTTGTTCTTTTCTTGCTGGCGCCTTTCCCGTTCATTCACTAATTTTCGAGCCTGCCGCAGCCGACGAGCCACTTTCATCGCATCCAGGGTGTAGTCGAATCCACATTGTGCGCCCGACCCGATATCTACCGGTAGCGTCTGCTGAAACGGTCGACCTACAGGCGGGATTGGTTGGAGGAAACCGGCCGGTTTCCCCGACGGTTGCTTTCTCGTGTGGCAGTCAGGGCAGGAGAGAACGTACTTGCTGACGTATGAGAACATCTTCGGCCAGAAATATCGGTAACGCAACTTCTGCCATGTACGCTTGACACCCAAGTGGCCTGCCGTACAGTCGTCATGGCAGTGCCTTAATATCTCAGACCTCAAGCACTTGGGGACAACGAGAGCCGCGCGATCTTTCTCAAAGCCTTTCGCCCTCCGATACAGTACACCGTCGATTAACCGAAAACTCCGTGCCGTTCTTTTGGTATTCCTGACAACGGGCGCACTCGGGTCTTCGAGGTGCTGTACAATGGCTCTAATCCATAGGTCTGCCCTCTGCTTTTTTCCAACATCCGCCTGATCCAAAACCAGCAACAGTAAAAGATTTTCTTCGCTTACTGGTACGGGGTCGTGAGGAAGGCGGGAAAGCGTGTCGGCATTTCCATTCTTGAGGTCAGGGCAGTGTCGCAACGTTATCGTACCATTGGCTCGTGTGGGGACTGCGTGAAGCTGGCTTTCCGACAATGTGCCGATGGGACGGCCGGGCTGGCCCTTAGGCCCGGCCGTTCTCGTTTCCCGAGGGGTTATGCTGACTATCGTGATTGAAAAAAGACTCCGCATGATCATTTCTGTCGTCCCGGAAGCGCTGCCAGCACTGTTATGCTACGTGGCCGATACGGCGGCAAATCTGGCATCGGGGACGCCCGTCGTTGGCGCGGGATGTTCTCGGTGGCCAAGGCATTGAGGGGCGACGCATCTCGTCTTCGATGTTTTTTATCCGGTCAGACAGTAAGGCGATGGAGTCTGCAATCGCCTTCAAATTTCCCTCGCGGTCGGCAGCCTCCCGCGGGCAACGCAGTTCTGCTGCGGCGCAGGTGGCGATACATGTAGGAGGAGGCTGTACTGCCGCGGCGGCGGATGCCATCCCTACCGGAGGCGTGATGTTTTGCATCCACGACTGCAATCCGGTAGGATAGTGGGTGTCTATCGGACATGACCCCGAAGCACGGCTCATCAAAGCTGCGTGATTTATGCGCTGTAAAATTTGGAGGAATGCGGCGCAGGTCTCTGGGTTTGCGATGATCATTTTTTCCTGCACATCCGGACGCACACCGCGCATAAGGTGCCGCAACCGGTCATCTTCTGACATAGACGGGTTGGCTCTTGCACAAAGTTGTACGACGTCATAGTAGTAGTGCTCTGGAGTTTCGGACGGCAGCTGTGTCTGGTTTTCTAGTCGCAAATGGGCGATCTCGACTGAGTGACGACTCGTAAATGACGTTTTCAATAACGTCGCCCAATGTTCCGATGAATTAGGGGCACCCGTGAGAACTTGAGTGGTGTCCCATTTCTTTGCATCACCGTCTAGAGCCAGATATAAAAATTTAACTTTTGTGGCTTGGTCCCAGTTGTTGAGCGACGCGACATGTTCGTAGCAAAGTAGCCACTCGGAAACGGATTCCTCTGGCGCGCCTCTAAAGACTGGCGGTCCGACGAAAGGTTTTGCTTGGGGGGTAGCCATAGCAGAGAGAAAGGAAGGGGGTTCCGTCATAGTGGAGCAGTCCGAAGTAGTTTCCTGATGCTTGTTGACTCGGGGCATAGCTTTAGAGCGGGAATATCGCTACCGAGCAACCTCCACCACTTTGTAGCGAAACGTCGGGGCCGTTAATGTTAGACGCATCGGAAGGTCAGGAAGACGAAGAGGCGTGGGAGCCACTCCGTGCAGGCAAGCGATGAGGAGTCGACACAGTGAATTGGGAGAGCACTCATTGGGGGGTTTATTTAACTAAGACATCTTGAAGTTGGGAAACACACAGGGCAAAAATTATATAACATAGAAAATGGTATCATACCCCGTCGGTCTGCCGGACTGCTCCCCGGTGATGTCGAGCGTCATGGTCCCGGAGTCCGCTCTCAAAAAAGGCCAGTGTCGCCGCTTAAATAGCACTTTTCAGCACCCACGGCAACACGAACGTCTCGGAACATCACTCCCTCCCACCAATATGAAAACGGCTTACAGGGACCAGTCAGGCAGATCGAAGATAACGATGTTCCACGAGCTTTTATGATCGCGTGCATCCGGCCTCGCCACAAAACTAATACAAACAACGCTTTCCGGAAAGTGGCCACGACGCACACACGTGGTCTTCGTTCTCTGTACTACGTCGTCAAGAAGACTCCCTGTGGTGCGCCGGCTTGTTTGCTTGAGCACACTTCTAAGAAAGCAGTCGAAAAAGAAAAAAAGAACAAGAAAACATTCTACGCGACGCGGTCTTCGCGACAATATATACTCGGAACTGATGGCCTTTGAGAACGAGATCCAGGCCACACTCTTTGACTGTGACCTAGAAGCCGACATGACAACGGCCTTAGAATACGAGCAAAAGGTAATATTCGCCAAATCGGATGTTGGCCGCGCCACCCAGTCGCGTCCGTCAACCTTACCTCCGCATACACCACGAGACCATTCGTCGCGCCGCTAGCGCCGTCGCAGCAACACGCCCCTATTTGCGCGTCGCCGTGCCTTTCGACCCCAGCACCGACCTTCTCCTGCGTCGTGGTGCCTCGGCATGCGGACGTGACCTTCCGTGTGTCCGACGCAATCCGAAAGAAGTTGCAGCCCGCGCAGCTCTATGAAGTGCCACTCAACGGCACCACGTTCGCACAGCCTGCCATTCTGTTCAGCAGTAACGATGCAGTGATCTCGAACTCTTGCATGACGCGAAAACAAACGCGTACCTTTAAGTCTTCGTTACCTACAGTTCCTGCTGCTGTTAAGAGCACCGTGCCGCCATCGCCTACGTCTTTAACTCGTGAAGCAGCCCCTCCCTCCATTGCTTCCTGCCCTGCGCACAAAGATCGGAACCGACCTTCGCCGCATTGCCCTCTCAGATTATGAAGGACGGCGAGAATGAGAAGCGAGCATCACCTTCATCTGGCATTTCTAAGTGCAGTTCCAGGTCTCACGCATCGACCAGTAAGGGGCCTGCTTCGATTTGCGGTGTGACAAGACGAGCTCAACCACTTCGCCTCGGGAGCAGCGAAGCAAGGGGTCGAAACGCATAAGAGACTCAAATTTGGATGGTTCGAAGCTGCCCATTAACACCAAGGAAGGACACAAACACACCGAAACTCCAATCAAGAATCTGGGGATTTGAACCAATGTGACGGCCACTTCCTCCGGACACAGCATACAGCTTGGAGAACCACCTGCCCCCTAGGACACACCTCCTCCCGCAGCCACACCGATAGTGGCAACATCTTGCATAACCGCCTCACAAGCGCCTCACAAATTTATCGGGCGGCACAAGAACTTGCATCTGCGCTCCACCGACAAAGCGGCAACCAAACTGGCTCGACTAATTTAAGACGACATCCTCCGATGACGACTACCTCGTGTGATGTTGTTCCATAAATATGGATTGTGAAAGGGAAAATTAGTATACACCCGTTTTCTAGCACAAGGCTACAAGGAAATCCACACGGATTTCTCATAAATGAAAGCATCCCAGTTGCCGAAAAATTCGTCCTGGTCCGGGGTTCGAACCCGGGACTTACACCTGTCCGGGGCGCTCGCTCTGCCAATTAAGCTAACCAGGAGGCTAGCGATTGACAGCGCGAGGGCGAATCCATCGACATCTCGAAGCACATGATGATTGATTGTGGTTTGGTTAGGAAAGGACGCTAATTTCTGCGGCCCATGTAGGGAGCACGGCTAAGCGTCCGTGGGGGTGGGGGAAAGGGAGTGAAAGAGATAGAGAGGAGAGAAAGGCCGTAGTGGAGGGCTTCGGAAATTTAGACCACCTGGGGTTCTTTAACGTGCACTGACAACGCACTGTACACGGGCCTCTGGCATTTTCGCCTCCATCGAAAATGCGACCGCCGCGGCCAGGATCGAACCCGCGTTTTTTGGGTGGCAGCCGAGTACCGTAACCACTATCCATCGACAACTCGAAGCACATGATGATTGATGATTGATGGGCGCCCTCGCGCTATCAATCGCTAGCCTCCTGGTTAGCTCAATTGGCAGAGCGAGCGCCCCCGACAGGCGTTGGTCCTGGGTTCGAAGCCCGGACCAGGACGAATTTTTCGGCAACTGGGAAGCTTTCATTTATGAGAAATCCATGTGTATTTCCTTGTAGCCTTGTCCTACAAAGCGGGTAGATGCTAATTTTCTCTTTCATAAACTTTACTCCACCTTGCGGGTTTCTGCAGAACTCGTTTGCATAAATATGGATGGTGTTGTGTGACATAACTCCTCCCTGTTCACGTCTGAGGACGGTGTCTAGTCTCGAGGTTCGCGCTCTTGAGGCACGCAGCACTCAGCAAATTCGTTGCCCACGGGAGTGTGTTACAAAATAAAGAAGACGAAGAGGCGGCTAACGCGAGCAGCGGCCATGGGCGGGCTTGTGTAGCAGTTCGGCCATTACCTTCGGTCAGGCTAGATGGTCGGGTCTGGTTCCCGTTTTTCGTATTTTCGCTACAGTGCGGTCAGGGAGGTAGCTAATCCAAACCTATAGCTCTTGAACAAAGGCAGAATACATTAAATGGCAAGAGGGAGCCCGCTGCCTTTATTCATACTGAGCAAAATTATTTAACCATAGCTTGCATGCACAATTCCGCTGGTGATGTAGCCACTATTCGCGGAATGGCATTACGTTGACACTTACGCGGCCGCGAGGCGTACCCTGGTATCCGAATCACGTACAGAGTCGCTGTAATATAGGCGCTATTTCTTGGCCTGTCAGCTTGTGTGCAGATATGTGTTGTGGAGAAGCCGATGACAACGAGGGGCTGCCTGAGCTCAGCTCGCGCTCGGCTCGCTCACGCTCGTGCTTGGCTCGCTGCAGCAGCCGGCAGTCTGGCCTGGGCCTCGGAAGAATAAAGATGCTTGTTGTCTTGCTGCCTCTGTGTTCTCTCTGAGAGCTCTGGCCGACCACTAGCCCTCAGCCCATATTTGGCGCCCAACGTGGGGCCGGCTGGTAGCTCTCGGAGAGAGAACACAGAGGCAGCAAGACAACAAGCATCTTTACTCTTCCGAGGCCCAGGCCAGACTGCCGGCTGCTGCAGCCAGCCAAGCACGAGCGTGAGCGAGCCGAGCACGAGCTGAGCTCAGGCAGCCCCTCGTTGTCATCAGCTTCCCCACACTGCCCCTCCCCCTGGGGCGGAAGGGCGGCTTCCTCACACTGTCCTTCCCCCTGGGGCTTCCCCACAATACAATATAAAACTACGAGTATGCGATGCTGGTGTTACCAAGTTCCTTTCTACGCAGGCAACGCGCTGCGTCTCCCCTGGACGCTGCATGTTGGTGTACGGGTGCAATCGGCAAGATGTCTCACTGCAACTCGAGCACAACGGTGGAGATCGTCGGGGGCAGCTCCTGCCCTTTGCGTTCACCGTCACCGGGCGTCTGCATTGTGAAAGGCGCTGAACCGCGACCTGCTCCTGCAACCGTGTGCATCGTGAAAGATGCGTCGAGACCTCCGTCTCCTGCCGTGTGCATCGTGAATGAGGCGCCGAGACCTCCGTCTCCAAACTTGTACATCGTGAAAGAAGCATCGAGACCTCCATCTCCAACCGTGTGCATCGTGAAAGAGGCGTCGAGACCTCCGTCTCCTACCGTGTGCATCGTGAAAGAGGCGTCGAGACCTCCGTCTCCAACCGTGTGCATCGTGAAAGAGGCGTCGAGACCTCCGTCTCCAACCGTGTGCATCGTGAAAGAGGCGTCGAGACCTCCGTCTCCAACCGTGTGCATCGTGAAAGAGGCGTCGAGACCTCCGTCTCCAACCGTGTGCATCGTGAAAGAGGCGTCGAGACCTCCGTTCCTACTGTATCGTGAAAGAGGCGTCGGGACCTCCGTCTCCAACCGTGTGCATCGTGAAAGAGGCGTCGAGACCTCCGTCTCCAAACGTGTGCATCGTGAAAGAGGCGTCGGGACCTCCGTCTCCAACAGTGTGCATCGTGAAAGAGGCGTCGCGGAAGCGAAGGTCCTGCGTCGTAGGCGACAAGCGCACCTCGTCCCCGACCGCAGTATACACGCGGTGAGCGAAGCGCCGCCCAAGCCCGCCCGGTCGCCGAACGTGTGCATCGTGATGACTTTGTCCCCACCACCCAAGACGCCCGACGTACAGCGCTTCTTGACGGAGGAGCGGCCGCTTTCGCCTAGCGTGTGCATCGTCACCGATACGCACAGGTCTCCGTCGTCAACGCGGGTGGAGGTCGTCGGGACACCTCAGCGGTCGTCGTCGACCATCACCGCCCAGGAGTAGACGCCACGGCTGCGCCCCAGCCACGGATTCTTGCTCCGTGGCCGCCGCTTTCCGTGGTGACACTATCGCGGCGCGGAAAGGAGCCGAGTTTCCCCTCCTGTCTATTCTTGCTCCGTGGCCCCAGCCCTGCTTGCCGGT
Source organism: Hyalomma asiaticum (assembly GCA_013339685.2). Classification (NCBI taxonomy): domain Eukaryota; kingdom Metazoa; phylum Arthropoda; class Arachnida; order Ixodida; family Ixodidae; genus Hyalomma; species Hyalomma asiaticum. Next base: position 91,990,668 of record CM023488.1, on the reverse strand, counting down.
GGGCATTCTCCGGATCGCGACTCCACCATCACCCTTTGTCGCTACCGGTGACTGAAGCCTGCGGGTCGACGCATATTCCAGACCCGCAGAAGCAGTCACATCGTGCGTGATAATGAAAAGTGGGCGCCTACCCCGCTTTGCAGTGTCTAGTGGACATCCGAACTTGCTAATCGTACGCGATAAAATGAATGGCGGCCCGCCAAACTGCGACTGAAAAATAATATTTGCGCATAATGTAGTCCTGCCGTGGTGTCACATTATATTAAGGATATATTATTACGGGTGGGCGTATTTCTATATGAGGTTCGCAGTAGGATGCGATTGTAATTTCCTTAGGGGGCAAGAGTTACAACGTTCTGATATCGCTGTTTTCCAATTGTTCAGTGTCCAAACCGAAACTGGTAGACGCTTCGTGCAGCAGGCAGGCAACCAGAGAACATTATTTAGGTCCTCAGGAACTGCGCTGGAGGCATCCCGTAGCAGTTGGGGGCCGCTCCCACGCAGCCATTGGTGCAGCGTATGTGATGACGTCACGGCCTCTCTGCCATAAAAAATGTGGAGCTATTTCCAGAAAAAATATAGTGCTGAGGTCATCCGATGATGTATCAAAACCATAAGTAGCATCCACAAAGATTGCATAGCCGTACTAGTACTATATGAGAGGAGCCGAAAAATTCCGATCGAGAGGTGTCAGTGAATGAGACACGATCTCATCGATATTATGCACTGCATGTTTAGATGAAGTGTTCAAACATCTAGGCTGGGAAGGAAAGGGAATTAGAATCGACGGGGAATGTCGCAGCAATGTAAGGTTTGGAAACTATATTGTGCTCTTTAGGAATGACGGTGATGAACCGCAAGATATGACTGAGGACCTAAAAAGAAAAATAGTTAAAATTCCACAGGAATGAAAAGGCGATAGACCAAAATTATTGTCTACAGTCCAGTTAAAGAACAGCTAAAAGACAGTTACTAACAGGAGAACGCAACGTGCAATGGAAAGAAAAATGATAGGCACAACGCTAAGAGATAAAAAACGAACGGAATGGATCAGGGAACAGACAGGAGTAGCTGATATATCAATTAAAATAAAGAATTGGACCTGGGCAGGACATGTCCCTAGGATGTCAGATAACAGACGGACAGTAAGAGCGGCGGAATAGATACCAAGAGAGGGAAAACGCAACAGAGGCAGGCAAAAGGTTACATGCACCAATGAAATTGTCCGCCGCGGTGGTGTACTGGTTACGGTACTCGGCTGCCACCCAAAATACGCGGGTTCGATCCCGGCCGCGGCGGTCGCATTTTCTATGGAGGCGAAAATGCCAGAGGCCCGTGTACTGTGCGTTGTCAGTACACGTTAAAGAAACCCAGGTGGTCTAAATTTCCGGAGCCCTCCACTACGGCCTTTCTCCCCTCTCTATCTCTTTCACTCCCTTTCCCCCACCCCCACGGACGCTTAGCCGTGCTCCCTGCATGGGCTGCAGAAACTAGCGTCCTTTCCTAACCGAACCACAATCATCATCATCAATGAAATTAAGTTAGCGGGCATAAAGTGGAACCAACTCGCTCAGGATAGGGCAAATAGGAAACCGTTAGGAGAGGCTTTCGTCCTGCAGTGTACTTAAAATAGGTTGGTGATGATAATGACAACGACGGTGTCTGGTAAGGAATTGGTTATTTATTCTGAACTTTGTCGCGTGCCCGTAAGGGCGCTGCGGAGCGACACGAGAGAAAAAAAAGAAACATGGCCGGGCAAGGCTGAAATGGGCGTGCGGGGGTGCAGGGAGACAAAATGCACGGCCGGACAAGTTCCGGGAACGGCACGCGCATGCTTTGGTTCCGATCCATCCCCTCAATGTTCCTGTTGGAATCAACCGGAAACACTAGAACATTTTCTAACATAATTCCGCACATATACAGACGAAAGAAAAAGGTTTCTGGAAACACCTATTCGAACACTTGGATGTCACCGATATTTCAACGCCGGCTAAATTCTCTGCCTTTCAATAAAGAGCCCTCTCTCTTGGATGGGAGTTTACCGTAACCACAATACTCTCCCCGGCAAGTCGGCACTGGGTCACTAAGTTGGATGTATGTTGCCACATTTAATTTCATAGCCGAATGCAAGAGACTTCCATGCTGATTCCATACTGGGGCAGTGTCCGTTCTGCGGCGTCCGCACCCACACTGCGCATGCGCAACTCTGCCTCATTCTCCTCTCCTACGCATGTGTGCGCTCTCCTGCTCCCCATCCCCCTCTCTGCCACAGGTGCGGCCCAGTAAATCATTGCATATAACTCTCTCTCTCTCTCTCTAAGAGTACGCCGGTAGGCGGCGCAAGTGTCGCGGCGCAGTATAAAGCGCGCGTTCGCTGTGCTTCGGTCATTCTCTATCTGTGTAACGATGTTCGAAACGCCACGAACAACGTCAACGTCGGCGCTAGTTGCAGCGGCAGCGCCGCGGAGCAGAGGAAGCTCGGGAAGCCGAACGTAAACGTCAACGTCGGCAGGAAAATTCTACGGAAGCAACACGGGCTCGGCACGCCGATGTGGAACATCAGCGTTATCAAGCCGACCCCGAACTCTAGGCTCGGAAAGTCGAAGCGCAACGGCAGCGTCTAGCGGCAGCTCCCGATCCCGAATCGACGAGGCAACGCGAGTCTGCGGCCAGAGCAGCAAGACACAACCCCGTACAAACGTCTTCTTTCTTCTCAATACATTCTAAATTTCATTGGGTTGTGTTGCCAATTGAAACAAAACGTAAACTCGATGCGCACCCCCCGCGATGCTTTCGCATTCCACCATGGTTGCCCGTACGGGGAGATGATGAGCTTTTTCTTAGACAAAATGTCCTAGTTCTCCTTTACTTGTCGGAATTTTCTTTTGCAATCCACAACTGACAATGCAAAGCAATTTGACTTATATATGCTCACCACTTTATTTATATATCCAATTATCCATATACATATATATTAAAAAAGAAAACTCAAAATTACCTAATTTGTTTCGAAATTCTCCAGTTAGCTTTCTCCTCCTGCTGTTTCCCTCTCTTTTCCTTTTGTGTTGCTGTAATCCTTCTCCCGTCTCGCGATTCACGGCCGATCTCCCGTTGTGGGCTGCGCTAGACTTCCGGTTCAAAACCAAACAAGGCAATGTTGGCACGGGCAAGCGGGACCAGCACGCGCAGGCGCTGGCAAACAAAAACCATTCTGGCGTTCCGACGATCCGCTGCATACCTACAGACTGGAGGGTAAAAAGCCACAACGCCGCTGCAGGGCACAACAACTAGCTTGCCATGTCGCAAGTGGGCAGTCGCAAAATACGGGTCCCGAGTATTTTAGGGGCGAAGCTCCTAAACCTGTGGGTGGGTTGTCACGTATCGTCGTATCGTGTAACCTACACCACTCACAATACCATGCAACGCCATGCAACGCCGGGAGGCTCGCTCTCGCCCTCGGCGCATGCCTCCCGGCGCGCGAGCTCTCTCACTCTTCCATCTGCTATCTTGTGAGACAGAGAGAGAGAGAGCGAAAGGCGCGCGTTGACTATGGAAACGCCCTTTCTTCGATGAACGCTCTACCAGCTCGCAAAGAAGGAGAACGTGCCCTCACCCGCGAGAGACAAGCTTGACGCAGGCAGCGTCTTCTAGCGAGTTTCTTGATTGAAAAATACCGACTGCTCGCGCTGGAGGACCGTTCACCGGCCACCCATATATATATATATATATATATATATATATATATATATATATATATATATATATATATATGTTTGAGGAAGAGGGTGACAAACGTTCGAAACACAAATTCTTTACTAACGTTTCGGCAGGTGGGCCTGCCTTCGTCAGAGTACTCTGGTTACTCTGATGAAGGCAGCCCCACCTGCCGAAACGTTAGTAAAGAATTTGTGTTTCGAACGTTTGTCACCCTCTTCCTCAAACACATATTTCACCGGATCCATCGATTTTCATTCGCTCGTATATATATATATATATATATATATATATATATATATATATATATATATATATATATATATATATATATATATATTCAACGGCCTGATGAAGGCCGGAGACCGGCCTTCGTCAGGAATTCGTGATGAAGGTCGATCTCCGGCTGAAACGTTGAATAAACGCTTTCCGCATTTTTGTTGCCAATTACGAAGGTCTACTACTCATCTCTCTCTCTCTCTCTCTATATATATATATATATATATATATATATATATATATATATATATATAAGAGATGAGACCGGCCTTCATCAGGAATGCCTATGGTTGTAGTTCCGCTTCTATTTATACCTATCTGAGAGAGATTTTCATAAAAGAGGAAGGAAGAAAAACATGAAAAAAGAAAGAATAAGAAAGAAGACAGGAAAGATCTAGAACCTGAAAGAAACTGAGCAAAGAGTGGAGGGAAAGCAGACGACGTGTGTCATGTGCGGGCATCATGTCCCCCCCCTTCTTTTTTATTATTATTATTTTTTGTGTTCCCCCTCTGCCCCCTTTTTTATTCCCTCCCCTCTTTACGAAGTGGTTTCTGTGGGTGGACACAATAGTCAAGCCTACACTTCAGGCCCCCCTCAGGTGCGTCAATGTCGAGAAAAAAAAACCAGAAAAAGGGAAGGAAGGAAGAAAACGGGTGGGGGTGGAGGAGTACAATTGCAGTGACGTCAGTGGCGATGGCGCCTAGAAGTCTGCGCCCGGACGGGCAAAAACGTGCACTGACCTGCCTGCGTGTTTGGCCACATCCAGGAGGAAAGAGAAAAAAAAAAGAAATGGGAAGTTTCAGAGAAATAATTAGAATAACGCATGTAAAAGATGAATGGTCAGGAAGTTAAAAAAACAAAAGACAAAAAGGGAAAAATCATCAAACAGGTTTACATGATTGAAATATGACGCGTTCTTCAAAGTGAATCAAGCATGCGCGTTAACAAAATTAGTCCGTAACTTGGCACGATCTACGATGAAACTCCGGAGCTTCACCCACTCATCATCATTCACTCCGTGGATATGCTGTGAATTTTTTTTTTCATCTTAACGCGATAGCGTCAAGGAGCACGCGTCGCCGAAAATCCGCGGGGTCCGCGTTCGCGGCGGGAATACAGATCTCGAGCTAACGCCGTTTTTCTCGAAATACCCGACCGCACAAGCTCTCCTCCAAGGGCTTAGCAAACAAAAATTCGATTTCTCAAAGAAAATTCCGTCAGAAAAATCGCAAACTACGACTTAGCACCTATACGCTAGAGCTCGGACTGTAATTTCAGTGTACGAGGTGGAGGGAAAAAAGGCAGGGAGGTCAACCAGACGCGCGTCCGGTGTGCTACCCTACACTGGGGGAAAGGGACAAAATGAATAAAAGAGACAAAGAGAAACAAAGGGTGGTGCGACTGTCTGGGTATAGACAGCACGTGCCTGTCCATTATGGACCTACCGGCGATCACTCAGCCAGGCTGAGCGGAAGGAAGGAAGAAAACGGGGAAAAACAGAAAGGCAGGGAGGGTAACCAGAAAGGCGTCCGATTGGCTACCCTAGACAGGGGGAATGGGAAGGGGGAATAGAAAAGATGGATGAGAGAGAAAGAAGGGGAATAACGAAAGAGATGTTGGAGGACGACTCAATCAGTCAGAGGCGTTCGCTCAAACCCGTCGTCTTCAAGAAACGCAAGAGAAAGAGACAGAAATAAGGAAGGGAAGGCAGGGATGTTAACCAGTGAGGAGTCCGGTTTGCTGCCCTACACTGGGGGATGGGAAAAGGGGAAGAAAAGATAAAAGAAGGAGAGAGGGGGAATGCAAGAAGCGCAAAAGTGCGTTCAGTGCCTTGTGGGCCAACGAGCGATGAGGGCGGTCTTCAAGCAGCATCTGCAGAGGAAGTAGCCGATCGTCGAGTTGGCGTTGCGTCTTCACAAGTGTCTTCCTTTCCGCGTCGAATCGCGGACAGTGGCACAGCAAATGGTCGAGGGTTTCGTCGGTGTCGCACACCTCGCATGCTGCACTGTCGGTCCGGTTGAGCGCAAAACTGAAGTTTTTACGATTAAGCGTAAAAATTGAAGCAATATCCGCGTCTCTTTGCTAGCGTGCGGTGCGTAAGGCCATGGTCCGAGAATTTTGTCCCGAGAAAGGCCTATGGTCATGTCGATCTAAAGTATCACGAGGAATATCGCGCTCGTCGGTAAAACGAGCAGGAACACGCACTATGTTTTCTAGAGTCTCTTCAGAGTTGCAAGCGTCGCATGTGGGAATGTCTGACATGCCTATGAGCATTAGCGTTTGTAAAAGTCACACCTAACCACAGGCAGCACAATAAAGCTGCGTCACGGCAAGATAAATTCGAAGGAATAGTTCAGGGCGCTAAAATTGCGAGACACAGAGAAGACAGAACACACACTGGCGCCTCTGTCTTCTCTGTGTCTCGCCGTTTTAAAGCCGTAACTATTCCTTCAAGAAATGAACCAACTAGCTGAACATGTCCTTTCGAAGACAAATTCGGTGGAATTTGCAGCTTCCGCAAGATCAAGTGTTCGCAGACGACGATTCCAGGCGCCCGGGTTAGTCCACAATGTGTGCGGCAATGTGTCAACAATTAAGTGTACGAGAATGCATAATTCAATGTACGACAACACATAATTCTGTTATGAGGAGGCGACGCGAATGAGACACAATGACGAGGTGAAACCGAAGCGCCGACCATCAAGTTTTCAGTTAAATATCAATATTTGTCTTAAAAACTCTTGCTCACTACAGAACTGCAACTGTGTTTAGAATATCCGTTTTCCATGCCCTCGTATACGGTAATCCGGTACGGGCTATGTGGTAATGCGCAATGCTTTGCGATTAGCGAAATATTGTGCAGAAAAAAAAAAGTCAGAACCAGATAGTTGTTTATTGCCCGTAAAAGTGCAAATGTAATTTCCCTTTTATGACGTGATATGCCTACTACTATTTGTCGTTTCTGTAAATGCGCGTCATAAAGACAAGTCGGCCGTTCTACTGGTATTCGAATAGTAAATGCACTCACGTTACATACTTCCCGCATACTCACATCGCTGTATATGATACCGTCCTTGCTGAAATGGTGCATCTGTGGCCCGGTGCACAGGACACAGATACATTGTGTCGGGGAGTGGTATACTTGCAGGTGCACAGCGCGTTACAGGTGGGAAAATGTTTTGATGAAAAGACGTATTCCAGCCTAGGAAAACAGACGAACACAGGAAAAGCACAAGGAAGACAGGTTCGTCTGCTTTCCTAGGCTGGAATACGTCTTTTCATCAAAACAATGAACCAACTAGCCCTACAACGTGTTTTACTGGGAAAATGTTATACAAAGTATTTATTGGAGCAAAATACAAATGGGAGCTTCGAAGAGTGCAGTGCTTTGAGCGGCATGGGTACTTCAAACATGGCGACCTCGTGCAGGACCGGTGGCTCACTGGCAAAATGCCGCTGATTATGAAAGGGTTGTTCAAGTCGGAAGCAATGTCTTCAACTTTTAACCCCAGCACGCAAGGGTGAAGGATGTGCACCGCCTCTATCGCGTGCAGAGGTTTCAATGTGATTATTAGTGCTTTGCACATCGTAAACAGAATGCATTTTGCGTTCAGCAACGCCGAGGATTAAGCTTATAGTTCCACCGATTAAGTGGCGTCGTACATGAGGAGTGGGTCAGGGCACGGCCTCCGAGATCGCACGCTTATCTCGGAGGCCACGTTCAGGGAAATGGCACAGTAAGCAGGAGGCCGTTGATGGTGTTTTGGGAGTGAGATCCATGATCGTGAGCAAGAAGGTTTAATATATCCGTTTGTGTTTCTTTCACAGTGCGTGTTAGCATAGTTTTACTTTAGCGTAAATATCTCTAAATTTCTTTTCCTGCTGAATAGGCCGGCGTGCTTTGCTTGGAGGCTGCTGCTTCCTTCTTCCGGAGCGGGGAGACTTAATCCTCGTGTCTTCAGTCGGAGGTTGAAGAAGAGCCCTACTCCTTTCTCTCGTCGCCTGTTTGACTCTTATCTTCGGAGGCTTTATAAAGCTCCATTAACGTGTAAACTGGGAATGTGCAAAGCATGAGGTGATGCGCCGCGGCGTCTCCCAGAGGAAACGTCAGTCGGTGCTAATGGGCTTGCTTTATTACTGTGGCCCCGACGGCGACGTTAGACGCCGACAGTCCGGGCGCATTAGCAGAAACTCGTTAGAATCGCTTCTCACACGACAACCCTACATATACACTGTCTGGGTGCGCTGGCTCCAGGATGGGCCCACCGCGACAACAGCAGAGATACGTCAAGAAGCACAGCCCCTAAGGTACTCTGCAGCTAAAATAAGTTCAACAGGAAAACGTCCTGCATCGATAAATGCCGCTGAATGTCTTCAAGAAGGAAAAATAAATGGTCCCGAAGCGTGTTTGTAAGTTGAAATAAACGAGAAATAAGCAACATGAAATGCGCCAAGTTTGCGGAGTTAAGGCACTGACGTCAACGTTGAAGCCAACATTTGTCATAACATTTTCCATTGGGTTTAATCCTAGAGTTCCTACTTAACGATCTAAGTGCTCAGTCACAATTACGACGACGTTCGTGACTACAAGTGAGCGTCTTTTGTAACTGGCGTCCTATAACTAATCAGCTGACTCGCAGTGCTGCGTCATATGCTTTCTTCGTTGAAGTGAAGTACGCTTTCGAGCACTGACACATAGGTTTCACTAAAAGGCCAACTGCGGCGATATCTCAGTGTCCAGTGACCTAAATGATTTGTCAATATATCTTTTCCTCGGTATGTAGTAATATATACCAAGCTACGCGTTTCCAAGTCATTTAGTTTTCCTGAAAATGAATTTAAAAAGAATATTAGCGGATTCTCACGCGGGCCACCCTGTGTTTTCACGTTATCGCCTACAACTCTGCCTAATCGAGTAGGCGGGCGGTCAAAAGCAAAACGGTGACATTTCATCTCCCGAATCGTCGCTGTGAAGTTCAGGAAGGGTTGACTCAATGCATCGTCGGATGACGTTGCCATTTTGATTCTTCTGGCACCATATCGATGTTGCGGACGGCGGGGAGGCTCTGACGTCATCGCATACACTGCACGAAGCATCCGCCCGTTTCGGTTTAAACTGATTGTTTCTCACGTTATTCAAAATTATTGGCGAGTTGCTGAGCAAATTGAACCAGTCTGGCTGCTTCGGGACTATCAGTACACCCGGAAAACAGTAACGTCAGAACATGGCGCAAAAACAGCCGGATCGAGTTCCCCTTCAAGTACCATCTAGGAAAGTTTTACTGTGCTAGAAACATGGACAAGAGAAGGCACAAAAGGAAGACACGTGAGCATGTAGCATCATCTTCTGTTCCCTCCTCCTGTCCATGTTTCTAGCGCAGTAAAACTTTCCAAGATGAAATTTAACTAACCCAACTTGTTGTACTGCCCAAGTACCATATAGTGTGGAAATATATTCTCCGCTAGTGTTCCAGCCATGGTTCGCACTCTGCGCGACGGAAGTCTCCCACGGCCCAGCTTCCGCCCAGCTGCACTGTTTTGGGACTGGCGCCAGTGTAGCGAGGCCAAGGACTTCCGGACGGTAGCTTTGGAACCCTGGAGCAATAGGAGGGGAACAGGAAATAGAGGAACACATTTTAACAGCCCAGTTCAATGGCACTGTGTATAGAGGAGAAACATGAGACTGCCGTCGAACGAGACGCCGGCAAAGTAGTTTTACACTTAGCATGCGCACTAGGTGACTCATCGAGGTTTCGACTTTTTCGGAAAAGACCGTAACGGTACTGCAACAACCAATATGTAAGCTCGAAATCCAGGTACTTGCGACCACTAGGCCTGTGTAGCCGGGCATTCTTTTTTTCAAGGGGGTGAGGGCACATGCTGAAGGCCTTGACTATTTGAGAAAAGACATCTATCTTCATGAATTATTTTCGTTAAAAAATGCAATAGGTACATTAAGTGACTTTTTAAAAACAACGTTAACAATAGGCCTGAATTTTATGTTATTCGCACTATTCAATTCAATTCAGTTTATTCCGACATCACAGGAGACATTACAAAAGTCACAACAGTGATGTTGTGGGGCGAAAGCAAAAAGCCATTAAGGCTTGACGAAGGCTTTCGCACCATTTGACAACATAGCAACGGCACCATGAGATCATCAGTCGTTATACAATATCAAAACATGTACTTCAGGGTCATGCCGATTTGCATTTTATTAACACGTAGAAAAACATTCAAAGAAAGGAACAGTATAAATGGTTTATTGTAAGAAACTGTTTAATGTTAGTGGCAGTAAGTAGCTCATCATTTGGCGACCATAGTTCGTACGTGTGTAAGGAATTTTCCAGTCATCAGTGGCTAGCGTGCTATAAGGGCACGTGTAGAGTGTCAAACGCGCTAAATCAGTAAGAAAAGAGTCGCGATTCTTTCGGAAAGTATGATATCGCTTCATTAAAATTGTATTGTACATGTCAGGCAGTGGTTGTACATTAAGGGCTTCGAAAATGGGTTTGGAATGTTCATCGCGAGAAACACCTGTAATTATGCGCACAGCTTTTTTCTGTAATCTATATATTCGGCCTAAGTTCTTTTCCGATGTGGTGCCCCATACTAGATAGCAATAGCTTAATGCAGATAAAAATAAGGAATTATATAGTAAGAGTTTAATTTTTTGTGGCAAGAGGAAACGTGAACGCGATAAGATACCTACAGAACGAGAAAGTTTGATATGGACAAGCTCAGCCTGATCGTTCCATAGCATGTTATCGTGGAAAATTACTTCCAGAGTTTTCACTACAGCTTCAATTTTAATAGATTCTGAACCAATCATCAATGATAAATCGCAGTTTACGGGCTTATTTATTGGACGAAAGAGCACAGATTTTGTTTTTGAAGTATTTATAATTAGCGAATTTCTTATGCTCAAAATGTTCGGCAGTTTCAAGACATTATTTGCTTTATCAACTAGTTTATGCAAATCGTAGTCCTTAAAGAGTAAGCTGGTATCATCTGCATAAATAATAAATGTTGTACTGTTATCGATGTTTGCCAAGTCATTCACATACAGATTAAAAAGCAGGGGACCCAGAATACTTCCTTGGGGCCCGCCATGTGACCGTTTTTTAAAACTAGATGCGTAGCCATTAATATCTACTTTTTGCTGTCGTATTTCAAATAGGTTTTTATGACATCTATAAAGTTCCCCCGAAAACCATAGTGTTCTAGTTCTTTAATTAATGTAATGTGGTTTATTCTGTCAAATGCTTTCGAGAAATCTACAAAAATTCCGAGTGTATATATTTCTTTTTCAAATGCATCGAGTATAATTTCTTTTTGCATTAGTAGAGCAGTTTCCGTTGAGCGCTGCTTTGTGAAACCAAATTTAAAAGGCATCATAATGTGGTGCTTGGTTAAGAATGACACTATTCGTTTAAGTAACAACTTTTCAATTACTTTAGAAAATACAGGTAAAATAGAAATTGGTCTGTAATTGGTCATGCTATTTTTGTCACCGCCTTTGAAAATAATAGAAACTTTGGCTATCTGAAGACGTTTAGGAAACGTGCCCAATGAGAAGATTAAGTTAATGACGTATTCTAAAACAGGAGATATGACATGGACTGGCGCCAGTCCCATGACATGAGACTGGCGCCAGCACTACACTATGCTATTAACACTACTTCCAACCGAAATTTCGGAAGGGGCCCGGGACCTTAGGACCCCCCCCCCCCCCCACCTCCCGCTCCCCCGTCCTGCTTTCTCGTCTGGTTACGGGCGTGGCAGCAACCTGAGCGAATGCTTTCACAACGTAAAACGCAAACATAATGGAGCCAACAGACAATAAAGCCAACGAAGGCAAAGGGGGTCTTGTGGTCTCATTTTGGCGTAGTAATTATGGAATAAATCAAAAAGGAACTGAAGCAGCCGAAAAAGCTTCTGCTTTCGGCAGCAAAGAAGCTGCGACGTTCAGACAACGCGTCCACCAACTGAGCTTCGGAGGCGTCATGCGGAGTTAGTAGGTTTGGTACCTACTGGCGTTACTCACTAAACACGGTAACATTTAGTTTATTTTATAGGTAACCGAAAATGTGAAAATATGCTCCTTTTCTAAAGGTTAAAGTGCTTTAACCTTTAGTAAGTAACATATTTTTACATTTTTGTGTAAACTAAAGGTTACCGTGTTTAGTGTGATGTATGTTCTTTAGTGCGCTAAAATTGCTTTTTCATTTATTTAGTAATTGCTACACTACGGTTAAAAAGTAAAATTAACGTCCCCTGCGATTTCTTTGGCTTCATCAGGTTGTGTCTACCAAAACATCCGAGCCCTAGATCCATTGCTTTTTGTTGTTCCGCAACGTAAAGAATGGCCTACGAAATAATTATGACAGTGGATGTTTGAACACTCACAGCTGCTACGTCGCCGGAGTGATTTCCCTACATGACCCACTCCGGAACTGCAGCACGTTGTCCGCAAAATAAGTAAAAAAAAAAGAAAAGGCTAGCGTTTCCCTGCTAAGTTCACTAACTGACCTGGACAGGTCACATTCTGTCCTGTACCATTCAACTAAAATTGGTTCGCTCCTCGTGGCCTCGCGGACAAATATTTCTTTGCTTCATTTTTCTTATTTTGTTAAAAAAATTATACTATTTTAAAATGACAGAATGTTGAGCGAGTTAGTAAGGGTCCATAGTGAAAAGAACAGGCGTGCAAATTATTTTTGTTGTTGCTGTAGCGGTGTGCGAATATTTGAAGTTTCGAATGTTGGTCCATCATTCAGTTGTAAGTATTCCTACTCGATTAGAAGAGGTATTGAATGCTTTCTAATATGTTGAAATATTTAACATTCGGTACGCCCATCTTGCCAAAAAGTGTCCGGACCGACAGTGCCCCTCTGGGTAAGCATCGGCAGTGCACGCGAACCTGATGGCTGCCAATAATGATATGTGGGGTTTTACGTCACAAAACCGCGGTATGATTATGAGTCGCCGTGATGGGGGGTTCCGGAAAGCACGGTGGTACAAAATCGAAGGGATTCATATGGTTCAAATAAATAAATAAATTAATTAATAAATAAATTAATTAAGTAAATAAATAAATAAATAAATAATAAATAAGCGGGAAAGTCGCGCGTTGTGCCTCTCAAATGTATGCGAGCCTATCCGCCTTATCTGTGCGCAGCAATACAGCGCCAAAAAATGTGTGGCACTACCGAGGTAAGCTTACCCAGTTCGCGCAAATGTCGACAGCATCTCCATGGCCGCTTCGCTGATCTCTGCTCCTTGCTTCGAGAACGCAACGCTGTTGACGAGAGGGTGTCCGAAGAAATAAGGCAGTTCCATGCTGTGGCCAGCACCGATCCAGGAAGGCGGTCCCTTTGGTGGACGGTGCGCGAACACATAGAAGTACACACTGTTGTTACCGGCGGAGTGGTGCTCGCCGACAAAGTGCGTCGGACACACGAACAGCCGGTCCGACAGGTAATTCACGAACTGCTCCCTAAGCGACTCCTTGTCCCTGGCTTGTCTCACGTAAATATCGAGCATTTCAGGCTCGTCTCGCTTTGTCCAGGCCCGAATCACATCGTACAACGAAGCACGAAGTTCTGCTTCCGGCACCTCCGTCAGCCGCTCGGCCTGCAAGTCGGCTCTCATTCTGAGCATGAATGGCGTCGAGCCCTCGTTTGCGGTGACGCCGATGAGGACATTGACGCGAGCTACGAACCCTTTCGTAATGGCCGCCACTGGCATCCTGGGCAAGTAGTCCGTGTGGTAAGTCGGCAAGAAGGGAAAAACTTTCGGCGAGACTGCCCTGGCCGCTGCCCGCACGAGTTCGCCCGAAGTCTTGGTGCGGAGGCAGGCGACCACGCTGTTCGGCCGCCTGGTCCACGTTGTATTGGCGCAGCCAACCAGCGCGGCCACCGCGTTTCCCTTTTCTACGCTCTCCTGAACAGACTCGAAGAAGTCCCTGGCCGCCATGTTGCCGCTCATCATGACCGCCCTGTTGAAGAGGCCTCTGCCAAGTGGTGACAGCATGTGGCAGTGGACGCTCATGCCCCCAGCACTGTGGCCAAAGACCGTGATAACCGAGGGGTCGCCTCCGAACGCGCGGGCGTTTCTGCGCAGCCAGATAAGCGCGAGACGCTGGTCCATTAGCCCCATGTTTCCGGGAGCTTCCGGCGTGTCCGCGTTGAGGAACCCTAGGATTCCGAGCCTGTAATTGATCGACGCAACTACGCATCTTGTTTTGGCTGCTAGAACAGCTGCCGAGTAGTTATCGGGTGAAGCTGAACCGCCCGTGAAGCCACCGCCATGGATCCAGACAAGAACCGGTGCGGTCGGGTCCGCCCAGCGGGCAACGGCAGTCCATACGTTCAGGTAAAGGCAGTCTTCGCTGAGCCTTATCAAGCCAGTAGACCATGGGCGCAGCAACTGCGTAACAAATGCAGCATCTGCATACACAGGAACGGCGCTGCGACAAATGACCACCCATTTTTTTCTGCGATTCCTGAACACGCTTGATTAACGCCATCAACAAGAGGGAAAGTACAGGCACTGATTGAAAAGATAAGACAGTCATAATTTGCCGTTGTGAGAAGACTGTGCGCTTTCACTGCTCAACGATTTTGCGCTTCATTAAGTCGAATGACAACACCAAAGAGTTTATTGCCTCACGAATCGTGTGCCACAATTATTTTTTTATCCGTTTGGTATCAGCGCAGTTCCAGTGTCAAGCTTGAAGGGGATTCCACAGTTCGAACGCGTTCCCTTTCCTTTCGTCCCGACAAACACACGCAGAGGGAGATGTACCTCTCGCTTTTGTCCATTTTTTGGTGGACCACGTAGCAACACGTCTATTGTATGCATATTAGCGTGCCGTATCTTACGTCGCATCATCAACTACCCTTCGGGTGTCATTGTGCTGACATGGTAAGCCCCCGGTACGCAGACAAGTGCACAATTTGCACACAACCCGTGTGCAAATTGCACGATTTGCACACGGGTTGTGTGCAATTTGTGCACTTGTCTGCGTAACGGGGGCTTACCATGATGACAGCACCATGAACCCGTGTGCAAATTGAAACGCAACGCCCGTGTCCTCTTGCCTTTCTCCGTTCTTGCTTTACTTCAGCGGTAAACATGCATGTGCGCAATGAAATTTACCCTACTCGTAACACTTGACAGTAATAGGTAATTTTCTCGCTGACTCCTCCGCGTGACATCTATTTCTACAATGCGTGTTGGATATTTTGAGCGTCATTACCAATATGCCTGTCTGGATAAGTTTCTGACAGTCGTTGGCATAAGACATGGCGGCTTTCAAAAAGTAAGTCGCTCTGCCAAACGCCCCTTTATATATAAAACAACCAGGCAAAAAATATAGTTGTGCTAAGCGAAAGAGCCCCCCTCAACCAACCAGAAAATAAAAAGAAATGGAAACTTTTATGCTTATATGTCCTTTTCTTCATTGTGAGTGATAGCGGCTACAGACACCGACGGCTGCAGGCACCATCACCACCAAAACTGGCCATTGCAACGAGCCCATAACAGCTTGCTGTTCGAAAGAGGGGGGAAGAAGACAATGATGATAACGAAAATAAGCACTAAGAGGACAATATAATATCAAGACGATGACGAAGAAAACAATGATAAAGTAGAGGGACAAGACGGTGAAGAAAAAAAAAAGGCGAAGCCGGTAATGAGTGGCGCAGGGCTTGAAACAGCGAGGCTGGACGATTTGGCATTGCTTTGCTTGGTGTTGCTATAGGCTTTCCTGCGTGTAGCTTTGGAACCTGCTTAGTCTTAGCTCAATTGGGTTTGCCTCAATTTGTTCTAAATCAATTAGCCTTAAATTATTAGGCTTCTCAACCTTATATATTTGGGGCAATTGAGCTTAGCTTAATCATACTTGACTTAAGTAGTCAACTTAATTAGCCTTAGATTAATTAGAATTAGCTTAATTAGGGTTGGTTTAGTTAGTACTAGAATAACTAGGCATCACTTAATTAGTCTTTGCCTAATTATACTTGATCTAAGTAGCATTACCTCAATATACTAGATATAATTAGTATTTGCTTAAATGGGTCCATTTAATTAGCCGTAACTTAATTAGGCCTGACCTAAGTATTGTAACCTAACCAGGCGTGGTTTAATTAGCCGTATATTAATTAGGCTTGGCCACCAGCCTAAGCTGGCTTACTGCGCCAGCTAAGATTGATTTAATAAGGTCTGATTCGATCAGGCTTAGGTTTGCTTAATTAGCCCAAACTCGGCAACGCTCCGTAGGAACGGTTGCGTGCAGTGTCAAGGTAGGGATGTGCGCAGGTGCAACGAAACAACATCACAGCGCATGCGCAGCTGGCGGTAGTTATGCAGAGCCGTGGCTATATTGGTCTGCCAGAACAGATGCGACGCAGCTGTGGCATTTGCGGTTGATAGGCAACGCAAGGCGCTCCGAGGCGGCTGATCCACAGGCGCCAAAGCTTTACGGCCAGCATGAGCAGCTTCGCTGTTAAAAAGAACAAAAACAGAAAGGACACGAAGAAGAAGAGGAAGATGAAGTCGCGCGACGATGAACACGAAGAGAAAGAAGACGATGAAAAAGAGTCGCATTCCAGGCCACAGCGGCCGCATATGGACGAGGGAAGATGGCATAGAACAGCGGCGCACATAGCTTCAAGCCAAGGAGTTTCGGGCATTCAGTTTACCTCGGAGTCCCCACGTAATGCCTCGCAGTAATACTGGGGTTTTGACGCGTGAGAACGAAGAATTGACATTTTAAGTTTGTTCTTTGAACGTCCACCACACCTCTCTGTTAAATCGCGTGCTCGTGTTGAAGCCATACCAGTACGCCTAATCACGCTCATTGCTAGCAGTAGCTTTTCTGCCATTGATCTAGTGCGCATTTCTAGCCCAGTGACGTATAGGTGCAATCAACAGTACCTGTGGGCAAGCAGTGCGCCCGTCAGTCGCATCCAGTATAGCCTCCCACGGCGGTGCCGGTTCGGGCGGCCTGAAGCGCAGCTCGCCGACTGGAGGCCGCGCGTACGGTATGCCCCGGTATTCCTCTACCACGGTGTTCAGCACGGGGACCTTCCTGCCACGGACGACGCCCAAGCTGGTGCGCCTCTCGGCACCATGAGACACGCCAAACAGCGCCGGAAGCACCAGCACCAGCAGCCAATGGCGCAGCATCTCCCTGTGCAGCGATTTGAGCGCTCTATAGTTTCTCAGCATCGAGGGAGAATGCATGTCTTGAACGGCCTCTCGCCAGGTCTGGCCGCTTCGACCTGAAAATAGTAATCCCTGCGATTTTACGTCCAAAGACCACGATGTGATTATGAGGGACGCCTTAGCGGAGGGCTCCGGAAATTTCGACCATCTGCTGACATAACGCAGTGCACGAGGCTCTAACGTTTCGCTTTTATCGAAATGCGGCCGTCGGGGCTGGGATTCGATCCCTCGACATTTAGAGCTGACAAACACAGAGCATACAGCGCAGTCTTTCGACCGTGTCTGCCAAGAATTACGCTGCTGCGCGATGTATAATAAGACGAAATTTCCTACTAAAGGCTGCTTGCTCGGGCGTCGCTCTCCAGGACGCAGTAATGACGTATGTTCGTAAGTGCACGTACACGTACATATATATATGCCGCAAGTAGCACGTCATTCAGACGGTGCAGAGAGCGAGACGAAGCCACACGACGGCTCGAAGGTTAACGTCCTAGACATTCACTGGAAGTGCGCCGCACAGCATAAACTGCAGCCAGAGCTTCAGAACCTTTCTACTGCGGGAAGAAGAAAGACCAGTGAAGCTTGTTTAATTATATGTTATTCTCTAAATTTGGTAGGCCCCGTCACGGTGGTGTAGTGGTTACGCCACTCGGCTGCTGATTCGAAGGTCGCGGTATCGAAATGAGGCCGCGGCGTCCCCATTTCGATGGTAGCGAAATGTTTGAGACCCGCGTACTGTGCGATGTCAGTACGAGTTAAAGAACACCAGGTGGTAGAAATTACCGAAGCCCTCCACTACGGCGTCTCTCGATCGTATCGTGCGTCGTTTTCGGACGTAAAACCCTAGAATACATCATCAATTAAATTAGGTAGTTATGCTGTATTGGTCGAAAAGATGCAATACACAACTTCGTTCTTTACTTTTGTATTGCATGTCATCAATAAAAAGACGGCCACTCAAAGTCGATAGGCCCGAACCATTGGCTGTAGCACGTCGGGCTACTGTGCATTTAACTTCTTGTCGCTGTCGCATCCCCTGACGCTACTGAGCGCGCCAGCGTTCTTTGAAGGCGTGCTCTTCCTCTTCGAAGCGAACGACAAGGGTTTTACCCAAACCGAGCCGAAAAGGCGACTGGCGACGTCACTGTAGAGAAGTCTCAAGAGGGAATGAGAGGCAGCTTTTATATGGTAGTCTATTGCGTTTTATCCCTGACGTTTCCACACGCATTGTATAGACTAGCGTGTTTGCATAAATTAACCTCCGGAATCTGTTCACAGTTCGTGCTTGTACGATGAGAAACGCATGCAGATGCGTATATAATTCCTCGGTTTCACACTGCCTGCAGGATCGGCCATCCAATACTGAAACCATTTGTCAACATCTCAGGCACATTTCTTTACCAGTTAGCAGCAAGTGCCATGTAATGTTGTCGCTATTCCTGCCATAGCCCATGAATGGGCTCTGACAGGAGTGGGGAAAACATAAACATGTCAATTGCAGACAGAAAATCAATTGTTGGCAAAGCGCGAAGAGAACGTCCTTTTGTTAAAGGAAAGTAGCTATATTTGCAGACATCAGTTCTAGATTTATGTAGCAAAAGATTAAGGTTATGCGAACTTCGAGTAAACGAAGGTTGAGCAAACTTAACGTATTGATTTAAGTGAGTGGAGCGTGGGGAGTTCATTGTGGCGTGTAGGTATTTCACGCTTTCGTTGGGGCGACGTGTTGCCAGAGTGGTTAAAGTGAGACAAGAGAGATTAGAGGAAGGTGAAAAGTTCGTGTCGTAACGATGGTAGATAAAAAGAACAGCTTACTTTTGAGCGCACTCAATCCTGTTAATATCGTTTTTATGAAACGCGTCAGCGGATGCGTCACGAACCTGCATCAACGGATCATTCAGGCTCCGTTTATGCTTGCTGTTAGTGATACGTTCGTAGGTATCACGCACCTTTCTCTGTGTATCTGCAGGGCGTTGCCTTGGAGCAGGCTGACCTCGTGTTGACAAAGCTTGAAGCAAGCGGAGGCAACAATGGAAGGAAGTACTTTACGTTGGGAGAGCGGCTGAGTTCAGTACAAAGGGCGAGAATCCAAGAGTTGTAGGGACGCGAAAGTACCAGGCAAATAACCTATTTGTGCATGAGAATACTACGGGCGACTAAACACCTTAATTCAGCACATGGACGACATGAAAGCCTCCCTCAAGCCGTGCTTTGCAAACCACCGGACAGCACTGCAGAGCTTGCATGTTTGTTTTGCCAAGGCGCGCCGCCAAAGGTGAATTTGAATCTGCAGCCTGCCTTCAGTTTTCACCTCAGGGTTATGACAACGGGTATGCTTACGTAATAAAAAGTCACAGTTTCGCCGCAAGGGCGAAGCAATGACTGCGATAGCAAGAAACTGTAATGCTATACGAAGTGAGCCTCGCAGCTTCAGGAGCAATATTAATTGTAGCAAACATGCACTTGCTAAGTGAGCGTCTCCCGTGGGCAGCGCGTGCTGTTACGAAGGGCTTTACACGTTGTGTGTCACAAAGCTACACATACAAAGCTATAGGGGAGGCCGCTAAATCACGGCCGCTCAATACCTAATGCGCTTCCTTGCCTGTGAACGCGATAGTAGTCGTTTTCTCCGCGATGGCGCCCAACATCGGGAAAGAATACCGGTCCGCACCGGTTCGCACAGGCGGCTAGCCAGCTGTGGTCACGTGCACGTATAACACAATAAAATAAAACAAAAACACCCTTTCCTGTACTTTCGTCAGCCGGCATACGGCTATCAGCGCCATCCAAATGGCAGTGTTTGTCAGCGTTCGCCCTCGCGTTCGCGCGAGAGCTCCCGATGTGCAGCGCCACTGCGGTCGCGTCTGACGATTCCGCTCATCACGCGCGTTCCCATTGAAAACAGCTTCATTCGGCAGGCCGCAGCAATGAACAAACAAGATGAGCGCGAACTATCAAGTGAAGCACGCACGAAACGAACGCAAAGACATACACCGAACGAGCGCGCACAATGGATACTCTGTTCGAACAGCGCTCCTGTTGCAAAGGCGGCTGCCCGTTGCGCTCCTCGCGCCATCTCGCTGGTAATGAAGAAACGCTATCAGCACCTGCCGTCTCTGAGTCATGCCAGCGGTAAAGGGTGTGTATATAAGGCTCGCCGTTAGCTCCTTGCAGCGTCTGCTCTTTGTGGCACAGTGGTTAGCGCCACGCGCTTCGGAGTGAGAGGTTCCTGGTTCGATTCCGCGCGTCGGAAGCATTTATGCGAATTATTTTTCTTTGGGACTTATATACATATATATATATATATATATATATATATATCCTTATACATATACGGTTCATGACGGCGGCGACGCGGACGGCAAGAACAAGCCAAGACTGTCCATATAATTGCTATCGCAATAAAACAGTAAAACGGAAATCTGGAAAGGTAATCTGGAAGGACAAACCGTAAAAAAAATTAACACCATCTCCCCGAAGGGAACCCTGATGGGATGCGAAGCAGCAGCGTTGCGCACGGGTGGCGTCACGGGTTGAACGGCGCTAACACGGGTGCTTCGCATACCATCAGGGTTCCCTTTGGGAAGATGGTGTTAATTTTTTGCGCGTGAACCGACGAGTCGGCGGTGTAGCGAGCGGCGGTAGCGGTAGGTGCGGGTGAACGGACGAGGCGGCAGCTGCGGCCGCTGCGGCGAGCGCGCGGCAGGCGAGGGAGAGAGTGACGTCAGCGCGCACTGCGAGGGGAGCGTGACGTCAACGCGGAGGTGCGGCGTGACCTACTTAGCACCGCTCCAACACCTGCGGCGAACGGAGCGCGTTGCGGCGAGTTCGTACACTGTAAGCAAAAGTTGCCCGATATTTGGGTTTTTGCGGCTCATGAGCCTAAAAAACTCCCTTGTTTTCAAAATTACTACGTCTCGTTGAGGTAAAATGAGCATATGACATAGTTTTACTACCACGTGTTAGAAAGGTAGTAAAAGGACGTTATTGCCCTATTTTACTACGTAGGGGGTTTTGTGTCACGTGATAAAAAAACCCCAGTCTAGAGTTTAAAGCCACGTGATCAAAAACTACGTACCACGTCACGTGGTCAAAAACTCCAAACTGCCGTGGCGCAGGGGTGGAGGTCGTGAGAGCCCTCGTTTGACTGTTTAGGCCTAGCCACATGGTGCGGGTTTGCAAGCAACTGTTCGTCAAAAGCCTCGGTCGCGGAAGAGGGGACGCGACGTCTCGGGGCGTGAGTGTGAACGGCGTGAGTGTGATCAGCGTGTACGCGTATCGGCGCGTGCCGATACGCGTACGCCGGCGTCCGTCAACTAGAACGTGATACCGCGACATCTCCGGCAGCTATGCCTAGTGACCGTCGTTTCGAAGGCACCGCCGAGTCTGGGAAAGCACGGAAACTACGGTCGCAAACGTTCCTGACTGACCGCATCGTCAACCACTGCAGTACGACAACGACACGGCGAACTACCCCGAGTGTTACCAGTGCGGCGTGGTTTTGTGCTGAGTTCGAGCGATGCTCGCTGTCCTTATAGCGCCGGTCTTGGTGGACGGCGGCCAAGTGAAAACGCACTTTCGAGTATCTCTGCTCCCGCGCTTGTGCCTGTGCTTGTTGCGCTCTCAACGAGTGAAAACGTGCTTCCAATGTTATAAGTTCGAAGGGTGAGTCCTCGTTTACTGCTCAATAAATTGAGTGATGTCTGCATTTTGCGTAAGCATAATGTTTACCCAGCCACAGTAAACCTCGTATGAGCTTTAAAAATAACTCTAAAGAAAGCCGAGAAAACATTGTTTAGGCAGTAAAAAATTACTCCACGTATACTCGCTGAAAACCTCTAGGGGGGTAAATAATTACTGCCGTTTCTACGTTCAAAAACTCGGTTAGCGTGAGAGTAAATTTTTACCTTCACTGTTACGTAGTAAAAAAAACCCAGAAAAGGTTGTGCGCTAGAGGACATGCTGTTTACTCCCGTTCCTGGTTATTTTTGTTTAGTGTGTACGGAGGCACGGAGGGACAGCGTTACACAGGCTAGTCAAAGAGCTGCTTCGCATCTAAAAGGGGAATAGCTGCGGAGGTTTACGACAGATGCTCTTTTCCTGAGCGTCCATTCGATATATAGAGCTCGTCCACGCACTCCTCAAAGTATTGGTGGCGTTGTCAGCGACCGCAGTTGCTGCAGGACGCAGCTTTCCGCCATTTTAAATAAGAAAACGTATTTCAAGAACCGCGCGGCTGTTCAGCAGCTTAATGGTCTGGTAGGCGGGGAGAAAATGTTGAATGTACGTCTTACGAATAGCTAATCCATCCGTTCAGATTTTCCATTTACATTGGCATTTATTACATTATGAAGCTGCGCACAATGACGGCCAGTTGGTACATATTGATAGAGTGAAGATTCGAAATGGTAGCAACGCCTGCAGAAGAAGAGAAACGCACACGACCAGCTTTGTCCTGTGCGTTCTCTGTTTTTATGCTGGCATCGTTACCTAGTAGAATCATCACGCTGTGAATATTCTTTAAGGTTGCTTGCTACACTCTGTATGCTCAAGTCAATGTGCACGGCATTCTGTGCGTTTTCTGTCATTTTGGTTGTAAGTTCTACCCGCTGCGGTGGTGTAGTGGTTACGGTACTCGGCTGCCACCCAAACAACGCAGGTTCGTTCCTGGCCGCCGCGGTCGCATTTTCGATGGAAGCGAAAATGCCAGAGGCCCGTGTACAGTGCGTTGTTAGTGCAGGTTAAAGAACCCCAGGTGGTCAAAATTTCCGGAGCCTTCCATTACGGCCATTCTCTCCTTTCTATCTCTTTCACTCCCTTTCCCCACCCCTACGAACGCTTAGCCGTACTCCCTACATGGGCTGCAGAAATTAGCGTCCTTTCCTAACCGAACCACAATCATCATTAAGTTCTACAATAAAACTATTTGCTCAAAGATGTTGGCATTCGGTTTAGGGGTTACTGTCACAAAAGGCTAACGTTCTTGCAGGACTGAGACGGATGGAGAGGACCGGTGGTAAACAAGGGCAACTGACCGAATAATTTTTTTAACAGTGCAGTAAGTAACCCACCTGGTCAGAAGGGTGATGAAAAATAAACACGGCCTCACGGAAGAAGACTGCATCATAATAGGAGTTGATCACGAGTACAATCACATACGGTACGCCGTACAATATGAAGAACAGTCGAGATTAATTCAACGTCTTCATCGAAAACCCTACAAAACTGCCATGGCCTCTCACCTAGCTTGTACGTCGACAGCGAAACCATTTCCAACGGGAGTACATAACACATTCGAAGATCTCTAGCATGGCGCACAACGTGAGCCAGTCGCAGAGAATGAAGCAGGACAATAAGGAAAGGGCCCTCCTCAAAGGCCTGTGTTACCAAACCAAGGATGGCAGGACACCATCATTATCACTATTATTAGCCTGTCTACGCTCCCTGCAGGGCAAATGCCTCTCCCATAGATCTCCAGTTATCTCGGTCATGTGCTTACTACGACCAACTTATTCCCGCAGTTTCTCGATCTGCCCACCCAAATTCCAGCCGCACTAGCACAACGTTGAGAACAATGAGACAGGTACAAGTGAGTGAGTGAGTGAGTGAGTGAGTGAGTGAGTGAGTGAGTGAGTGAGTGAGTGAGTGAGTGAGTGAGTGAGTGAGTGAGTGAGTGAGTGAGTGAGTGAGTGAGTTTTAATTTTAGACCAGCATAACATGCTGGCGCAATAAGAAAGCGTGAAGAACCTGTTTGATGGGAGGTAAGTATCAACCTGTGAGAGCCTTAGGAATATATATGATAAACATTTAGCGGCAACTGTAAATTCATGCGCCTATTTATTTATTTATTTATTTCCAAATACTGCAGCCCAATGCAGGGCTATTGCAGGAGTGGGTTACATGAATACACCAGGAAGAATAACAGCAACATCACAACAATATCATCACCTCCTAAGCACAACCGGGTACAGAATGAGACAAAAGATAGTAATGTCATTCAAATGACTCCAAAAAATCTGATATGTTCATTTCACGAACATAACCAGGTAGATCATTCCAGTAAGCAATAATCCTTGGAAAAAAACTGTATTTGAACATGTTAGTACGTGCAAAAAAAGGCCTTATGTTAAGATTGTGACCACGTCTAGTTGGCAGAGCACTAGCATACACGATATAATTGTCATTAGATAGCCGGCATGACGAGTGAACAAAAGAGTGCAACAGTTTTAAAGAGTCGATATCACGCCTAGTGCACAATGGTGATAATTACAAAGATTTCATTGCAGATGAGGGCGAAAAATCATGGTCATATCGATGTGAAATGAAACGAACAGTTTTCCTTTGGACAGATTCGATTTTTTCCACATCACATACTTTGTATGGATTCCACACGCACGAAGCGTATTCTAATATAGGGCGAATCAGTGTTTTGTACATAAGAAGTTTGGTGGATTTCGGAGATTTAGATGACGTACGTCTTAAGTAACCTAATTTTTTTAATGCTCTATAGATGTAATGTAATCTATGTGATGCGACCATTGCATGTTGTGTGTGAACATAACGCCAAGGTATTTGTAAGTCTGTGCTCGGGGAACTACAATGTTGTTGAAGGAGTATACGTAATGCGATGGAGCATGACTGTTCGTGAATCCCCTGACCTGGGTCACAACACCTGGAACAGAGCGCATGCTTACACGCCAGTACGCCTAGAGCACGGCTTCACATAGAGCTCCTGACCTGGGTGCTCTTTGCTAGCAAGCGACCTGAAGTTTTCTTAGGTCGTCATTGACCTTAACCCTGCAAGTAACTATAGGTCCAAACGGGCTGACCTTGTTGGACTCGTGACTCCTTTAGTTCAAGGTGTAGCGGTCACATCAACCGTTTGCTTAACTACAATGTTGTACGGAGCGTCTAAACTGCCTAGTAAGGCTCGTGGAATTGGGCGAACACGGAGAAGCGCCGAAGTTTATCGACCGAAGTTTATCGACTGAAACTATCTGAGCACCTTGATTTCGTTATTAGAGTTCGCGTAGTCGTCGGAAAATCGGTTTAGTTCAAAAGCTCCTTACCTGTGTCTCCCTTCACGTGTCTCCAGACGAGGTTGTGAGAGGCCGAGAAAAACAAGTCGCGCTCTGCTGAGTCTGTCCACTTGCAAAGCAGTGGTTCGTTATGCATGGCGTCACATTGACCTGAAGAGGTGCTCGCATCCACGTCCAAGTGACTTATTACAGAAGCATGGCGTCCGTGGGCAAAACAGCCAGAAATATTCCGATTGATTTCTCTTGCGCTCAGCTCATGCAGTTCTTGTTTGCGATGAGAGCAATGTTTCTTTCTTTTCCCCTTTTTTGCTGTCGGGGGTGCTTCAGCTGTTCTGGTCTCTAAGCCAACCAGAGGGTGCTGTTCTGTAGGTTCCATTTATTTCGAGACATAACGGCTACAAAATGGCTAAATCACGCTGGTGATAGTTGCCTAGAATTCACGACAGAGTGCTGATGTGCGACAAAAAGGAACGTAGGAAGAAACATGGACACACAGGTTGAGCACCTATGGCCAACGTAAGCGCACGATTTCTCTTGGTTGGTTGACGTCCGCCTAACAACTGAATGAAGGCAAGGGGAATGGATCAAGGTCTCGTTTCCCTGTTCTACACAACCTAATGAAGTTGAAATAACGAACAAAGCGTTCCTCGTAGCAAGAAACAGTTTTCCTCCACAGCAAAAATAAAACAGCTTGTTCAAAGCGCACGATCGTATACCGTCAAAAAGCATCTCGCTTCCATCGTCTTCTTCATTAGCCAAGCATCAAAGAGAAAGGGTGAATAACGTCGCCAAGTTGGCGACGAGGGGCAAGGAGATGTCTACGGTGCGGCCGTACAAGCTGGTTACTCCAAAATGTTGCAAACAAAACTATTTAAGGGCAACGTACTTTGTTTTACGCAAGTAAAACAAAGTACGTTATATTTAGGCCTACTAATAAGCCATGCATTACCCTGAAACTCTCCTTCCAGGACACCACGCTAGAGTGTTAAAACACAAAAATTTCTAGGAGTATGGTTCGAGGAATACATGTCATGGAACACCCATGTATCAAAACTTGCCCCTGAATTAGGCAAAACTGTAGACTGCATGTATAAGCTAACGGACCTTGTACCTTTATGGCTAAAAAGGGTATACACTACGCCCATTTCTAGTCTCGGTTATCCTCTGTGCGCTGGTATGGGCAAAAACGTCTGCTCAGAACCTAAACAAACTAGAGGTATTACAGAAAAATGTTCTTAGAATATTTGAAAATTTTTATGGGCTTCCTAGCGAATTACGTACTCGCCAGCTCTTTTTGAACCATGATCTCACTAGCGCAAGTGACCTTTACACATATAAACTAATACTTTATACTCATAAAAACAAACTTCATCAACATTCGGTTGACAGCTCCCGCCGATGCACTCTCCGAAATCATTCCAATCCAGTTCCCCTTTCTCGTACACGTTACGGTAAATGCCTTCTGAAATGTCAGATACCTACAATGTTGAACAAATTTTCAACTAGTATCGACTTCGAACTGCCTGTACGTAAGTTCAAGAAACATGTGCGAAGTCTGTTGCTCAACGTATAGCATCTGCTCAAACGGCAC
Organism: Hyalomma asiaticum; assembly: GCA_013339685.2. Classification (NCBI taxonomy): domain Eukaryota; kingdom Metazoa; phylum Arthropoda; class Arachnida; order Ixodida; family Ixodidae; genus Hyalomma; species Hyalomma asiaticum. Next base: position 91,963,811 of record CM023488.1, on the reverse strand, counting down.
TATCTATATTTCAACATGTTTTTTTTTTACTTTATATTATTTTGTATTAAAACTGTTGTTTTTGCGCATGTGCACATAAGATTTATGTAACCCATGTACAATCCATGTGTTTTTTGTTAACTAAAAGGAAAAAGAAACCAGCTCTTATTTTGGCCTATGCATGCACAGTGAATTACGCGACATCTTCAACTGCCTGCCGTTCTTGTACGGGTCTTTGGGCTCTCTCAAGATGTCTGTGACATCTTTTCGCCTAAGGACCTCCGACTTGATGTGTTGGAAATAAACTTGACTTGACAACTCCGGCGATTTTTCAGTGTCCACTGATCTCAATAAAATTTTCAATATATATTCTCCTCGGTACTGTAATAATATATGCCAAGTCAGGCAGACGTAGGTCATTTATAGTTTTCCTGTAAATGAATTATTAAAAAAATTTTTGCAGATTCTCACGCGAGCCACCCTGCGTTTTTGACGTCGTCGCCTCCGCGCTGTCTACCCGAGCCAACGGGCCTTCAAAAGCACAACGGCGATACTTCAGCGCTCAAATCGTCCCTGTCAATATCAGAAAAGCTGCATAACCCAGTATATCGTCGGATGACCTCGCCGCTGGCATTTCTTTGGTGCCAGTACCGTATTTCTGGTGACGGGAGGGTTGTGATGTCACCGCACACACTCCACGAATTTCGGTTTCAGTTTGAAGACAACTTTCAGTTGCTTATTTAAAATTATTGGTGCGGTTCTGAGCAAACTGACCCACCCGGGCGGTTACAGGACTACCAGGACTGCCAGCACCATTGCAAAAATATTGATATAAGAACATAGTGAAAAATTACACCATCTACCCGAAGGGGACCATGGGGTAATGCGGAGCATCGCTGGGAGTTTCAACGGTGCACTTAACGGCGGTGTTTACAGGTTTGCAGTGTTTTCGGTGTTACCTTTGCGGTGAACCTTGCGGTAAACCTTGCGTGTTATTACGTTGTTAGCTTGGTTCGTTACCACGCATCGCGTGACCATTGTCAGAGTGTGGGTTGATGCTGATGCGTACTTGCGTCAACCCACTCGCTGACGGAACTGTTGCTTCCATCACACACCACCAACTTCTTTCATCAGAGAAGGAGGAGATACTACTGAAGCGAAGCGCGCGCTCGCTCTCTACCCGCTTTATTTATTGCAGCAGCTGTTGGAGAGAGGGAAGGGAGAGGAGAGTCGCGCATGCGTAGTGTAAGTAGAGTGTACTAGAATATTTTGAGTGGCGCGACCGCCGGCCGGAGAGGGGCCCTCTCCGTATGGAACGCAGCGGCGGCGCTGCAGTCGTCAGACCTTAAGGAGACTCACCAGTAAATATACCGCTCTAAGAGAAGTGACAACAAAGAGCGTAAAAGGAAAAGTCAGAGAGGCAGAGAAGATTTACTGGAGGGCAGCGATGGAAAAAAAACCGACTCTGAATAACTACCGAGAGGGCAAAAATGAAATAAAGAGGGAGGCATTTTATGATAATTCAAGAGGAAGCGCTTTATTGTTTGAAGCGAGGTTGGGCTGCCTTAGAACGCGTAGTTATAAAGCGAAATTCAGTAAAGAAGAAAAAAAATGCACATGCTGTGAGGAAGATAGGGAAACGACGGAGCATGTTCTGATTGAATGCGGAAATATCCACCCAGGTGTACGTTTGGGCACCACCCTACAGGAAGCCTTGGGTTTTAGGGCGAACAATGGGAAGCTGAACATAGCCGCGATTGAAATAAGTAAGAGACGGTTAGAATAGTGGTGGCAGAAAACTAGAGAGAACGGACAAAAATAATTATAGGGAAAAATATGGACTTTCTGCCATAAGGGGCAGGGAACTGGGCTATGAATTTCCGTTTTTTGCTATAGTATGATCGATTTGAGCGAAGTAAATTTAAAAGGCATGAGGAAAATTTAAAGAGAGAGAGAGAGAGAAAAAAAAAGTTCTTATGTCTTCTTACGAGCCTGGTGGCCCACATGTCACCGGCCCGTTACAAAGGGGACGCTCATAGCATCCATCCATCCATCCATCCATCCTTGGTTGCTCCTGCCGGCCGGCACGGCCGGCCCGCCTCGCGGGCGTCTGCTTGCCGGCGCGCTCACAAAAATGTCCGCAAGAGTGGCGAGTTTATATGAAAGGAACGTAAAAACGGACCGTTTAATCACACCTGAACTGCATTACCATCCTGACGGCAATTAGTTTGCGCCGGGAGAGCGCCTGGCAGGTGTAGATAGGTTTATCTTGGTTTCATAATGAAGCGCGAATGGATCACTTGAGCAGCGATGCGCCACATGCAGCTTCATCAACTTTTAACTAGGCGATCGATGTCTTTTCATATTGCTTGCCTGCTTACTTCCAAACTTTCTGCTCAAAACGCAATGTTATTACCTATGAACACGGCGAGCTTGCGAGCATTGCATTCATCAAATATAGTTTTAAATCAGTCCGCAGTTCTACTGCACGCTATATATCGGTGCTCATTTTTGGTATCGGCATTTTTACTCAAACACAAAGAAGGTTCTACCTATCGCCTACTTGTGAAAAGTGAGATACTGTTTTGCTGCGTGTCCACATCACCCTTTAGGTGTGACGTACTACCTGATATAAACATGCAGTACTACCAAGCATAATTATATTCACACTGTTACTTTAGTTTCTTACAGATATAGGTGAACTGAAGAAACCATACACTCGCTCCTATAGCTCAGAAATCTTAGAATGTTGAGTAATGAAAAGGGTGTAATGTGACAATGTTACATTTAGGTACTAGTATTCAAGTGTGGTGAAGAAACTTTAAGGAATTTAGGTATTCTATGAAAAATTAGGTCCGTGCTGTGCGAAGGGTGAGAGATAAACCATTCCATTCAGAGATGATGCGAGGGAAAAATAGATATTCCGAAGAACTTGTTTTGGTACTAAAAGGGATTAAAGATTTAGTATGGTGATGTCTCCTAAGCTGCGACCGCAGTGGTAAAGTATACGGCTCAGGGAAAGACATTTTAATTAGTCTGGATTTTCTGGCACAGTCGAAATCTTCATACATTATTGTGCTCTTTAATTAGGTCTGAAAGGTCAGTTCCGCTACTACTTAGAATATAAGTAGCGAGCGGCGTTGCGCTTTAAATCTTCTCCAGTCTTTGTACTACGATTTATGCAGGAGTCCCGAACTACGCATGCTTGTCCAGGCCCTGGTCTGAAAAACGATATGTATACTGACAAATTAGGTTTTGCAAATGTTTCTTTTAGTTATTATCTAATGGAACCAAAGTTACGGACTGGTGACGCTCTGGTGAGAATAGTGTGACCTTTCCAAAGGAGAGAGTGAGTAATGCGACGCCTAAGTACTTGCATTCAGATATATCAGGGAGCGATTCCGATTGAAAGCCGTAAGGAAAGAAGAGCTTGTATCGTGTTCTTTTTTTTTTCTTCTTATCAACACTGGTTTATCTCCATTCAGCTACATGCCGTAATGAGAGCACCAGGGAGAAATGTGTCCATTCCTCATAGTTGTTGATTTCGTTAAGATGGACGCAATTATAGTCTGCTAATAATTCGATCTCAAATGGTGCCCTAATAAGTTATAACTTCCATCAATATGTCGTCAATATGTATTAAAAATAACAACGGATTCTGAACGCTAGTCCAGAGCACTCAGAAGTAACGAGTAGCTCACGAGAACAATCACTATGATGCTGTCAATGCGAACGCATCTAGATACGTAAAAGGTCATCTATTAAGAAGAAAATAGGTAGACGGGTTGAGACCCCATGAATTAGTATTATACATGTGGAACCACTTCAGGAGCGCACCATCTTTGCCAGGGGGGGGGGGGAGGTTCAGTCTTTCACGAAGGGCCGGGCATGCGATTACACAGTTGTTGCGTGTGTAAAAAAAGTAAATAAGATGCCAAATAATAGTAACATCAATGATGATGATTATTTTATTATTTTTTCGGCGTTTTGCACAGACATTAGCGCCACATTCTTCTAGGACACAGGAGCAGTTACGGAGTGGGAGGGGGTTAGGTCGGCCTCAGGGGGGGGGGGTTACAACCCCCCCCCCCCCCCCCACAGAAATTACAGAGGTATTTAAGCTGGGTCATTTTCAAGAAATCTTTACGAAAGATATGGCTGCGATATGAACATAACTATTGGTAACGATCGAACTAGCTAAATAATTGTGAGACGTATTCAATAATTTTACAAGATGAGAATAAGGATGTTGGTAATACCGGGCAGTAACTTGTAACAGTTCAGTATTTCACTTTAGGCAAACGGGACCCTATACTCCTATACTCAGCATAAAACAGACCTAGAAGGTCTTGCCGTTTTCGACATTGGCCTGCTAGAGCAGATTGAAACTAATGTTGCTCATTTCGAGCTCTCTTCCCGTACTCTCCACATCTTTATGAATCACATCGGGAATGACGGTCATCCGTGCCTCCACTCTTACGTCGTTTTCCTTGTTTTTTTTTTCTTATTCTTCTTATTTTGTGCAGGCTGCGTATTTGCTATGTTATCCCCATCCTAAAATGTGTGCCGTCGCCACCTATGCCAGATTTTTGCAATATATCCCACAAAGTAATTCACTGCCTGGCGTTTTCCTGCACGCCAATAATGTATAAAGAAGTTCTGATTAAAAAAAACTGCTTTATTTTCAATAAAATTAACGCCTCCATCGCGCCCCGGGAGAGGGGATCGTGCAACGAAGCTGCGAGCGCGATCAGATGCTTGCAAGGCGCACCGAACGGATCTTTATTTTATTTTATTAGATGTATCTGTGAAAACGCCGGCCAGCGTGATTGTGCTGCCGTACCTATGTTTATACAATATTTATTGCAATGTGCATGGCACAGCACGCACGCACACGCGAAAAAAAAAAAGAATTAGAAAGAGCACCACAGCTCGGGCCACGCTGGCCGTGCCCGCCGCGCGCCGGCTGCCCCAATGGTTAGGCACGCCAGCGCCACCGCTGCTTTCCATGCGAGAGGGGACACCGGTTTGCACGGCGCGCCCGCTCCGGTCGCGCCACTCAAAATATTCTAGTACACTCTAGTGTAAGTGCGGACGCCGGACGCGTGACATAACCGCGAGCAAGAGATGCTCGGTATCTAAAAAATTACCGCTAACCCAAGAGTTCTCTAGACAAGCTAGTCCTCACTGTCTTTGCAAGGCTAACCATCCCGCCATTGAGCAAATTCATGCTATTGTCCGAAAGCTGACATAAACGACGAGCGGCGTTTCAATCAGATGCCTTTCTTCAGGCTGTCACTTTATAGTATAACACTGCCCCGCCACGGTGGTCTAGTGGCTATGGTACTCGGCTGTAGATCCGAAGGTCACGGGATGAATCCCGCGTGCGGCGGCTCCATTTCCATGTAGGCGAAATGTTGAGGCCCGTGTACTGTGCGATGTCAGTGCACGTCAAAGAACCCCAGGTGGTCGGAATTTCCGGAGACCTCCATTAGGGCGATCCTCGTCTTTCAATCCCTATCCGCCACGGACGCTAAGCCGTGCTACCGACATGTGCTGCAGAAAATAGAATCGCCGTTACCTTGACATGAACAAATATTGCAGGAGTCGGCCTTTAAGGGTAAACGGCAGGAACAAAGCAATGCGCGGCTTGGTGAAAGAAATTATAAGTGAAAGACGATTGTCAAGCCAGGATTCCTTGAAACCTAAATCTAACATTTCTAAGCGTAACATTTTAAGGCCACAAACAGCGCTACGCGGCGCCGCTCATGTTCCTTTCTCCCTGTTTTCAGAGCTGCTTCCTGTTTCATAATGCTCGACAAACCAGCCTACAAGTCCACTTTAGTAAAATGCGCTATGTCAGGCGTCTTTCCAAAAAGTCCCCATTTTTACGTTAAAGCAAAACTTGGCAGGACAGCCGGTCTAATTTTTTGAGGCATTATGATTCATATACCCTTCAAGCATGATCGACGCTAGGGTACGGAAGGGAAGTTCCAGGTTGCAGGATGTGAGGGCCCAGCACATAATGCCAAACGGAAAAGTGTTGCAGTAAACCAGGGCTCAGGGCCGACCAGGAGCGTCAATGCGGAGGCCAATGCGGAGCCTATGTTGTGTGGGGACGCTGACCCATCGACTATAGGTCCCTCCTCGTTTTTATACACTCAGACGTGTGTGTATATATATATATATATATATATATATATATATATATATATATATATATATATATATAGATTGGCGCGTTACAACACGGCAAGAAGCACTGACAGTTCCTGAACGCAGGACAGCTTGATCGAGCTCTATTGCTGTTGTTCTTTTCCTCAAATCTGGCACATACCCACCCAGGGGGCTTGGCCTATTCCAAAAACGTCTTCTTCTAAAAACCCCGCTGTGCACTTGCCCCACTAGTAGGAATGCGCTAAAGCCCTCATCGTCTTCGTCTTCTTCGCCGAATGCACGCGTCAATATATATATATATATATTGTTTTCGCACAGTATATTTACTGTGCGAAAACCAACGTGCGTCGTACTCCCTTTTGTTCATTATTGTTGCCAATTCCGAGGGTCTACTACTCATCTCTGCCTTCACGCCTCCGGCCTATTCACCACCGTGACTGCTATATATATATATATATATATATATATATATATATATATATATATATATATATATGTATGTATATATATATACACACACTATCAGAAAGTCAGAGTGACAAACATAGGATTTATTCTGACGTTTCGGCTAGAGGCCAGCCTTTTTCAAAGATGATCAATCATCTTTTAAAAAGGCTGGCCTCTAGCCGAAACGTCACAATAAACCCTATGTTTGTCACTGTGACTTTCTGATAGTATATTTATCCCGATAGCCAGGAAGAACTTTTTGAGCTATATATATATATATATATATATATATGAAGGAAGTGTCCTTGGATCCAGCAGAATCAAAACACTTCGAAGTGGAGGACGTGCGAAACCAAAACTTTTTATTTTTCCAACGTTTCAGCCGGGGGCCGGCCTTCATCAGGGAAAACAGAATACATAAAAAAAATTTCTTTTTTGTGGTGTTGCATGTCCGAGGCACACCTCAACATGTCAAGTTTCCGTCACCTCTCGAATGTCGTCCTTGGAGCTGGTTCCTTTTGAGAAGAGGCCTCCCGCGCCTGAAACGGTTGCCGGGGGGACGACGACGCATCGTGCCCAGTAAACATTGTTGTCGGCGTCTTTACACATAGGAAAGATGCGACATCGTAGATGAAAAATTCTGTTTCAGTAATTTCTACTCAGTTTCTGGAGAAACCACTGTACAGTGAGACACTTCGAAAGGTACGTTTTCTATTGAGTCAAAAAAAGAAGAAAAGAAAGAATGGGAGAACGATGAAGGATGGTAGACAGCCCCTTTAACCTATCTGAAACCACCCTAATGTGCCCTAATCTATTCAGTTCTTCTTCATGATCATAATCCACCTTAATCTGCCCTAATCTTGTTGATCCACCCTAATCTGCCTTCTTATCTACTTTAGTCCGCAGTTACCCACCTAGTCCACTGCCAAGCTGCCGTTATCCACCTTAATATGCCTTAATCCGTCTCAATCCCACCTAATCCTTAGTATACCCTAATGATGCTTAATCCACCGTGATCCACCTAGTCACCCGAATCCGCCGCAATCCTTCTTTTGCAACCTATTCTGCCCTAACCCACTCTGACTGCCCTAATCCGTCTTAATCAGCCCTAACCCACTTAATTTGCCATAATTCACCTTCATATGTCTTATTCCACACCAAACGAGCCTCTGTTTCCATAACCTGTCTTAATCCACCGTGATCTGCCTTAACAAGATCTAATCCCCTTAATCTGTCTTAACTGTCTGTCCTCGTCCGTCTTAATCCCCCTTGTCCAACAAAGCTTTTATCTTTGGCTCTGACCATTTTTCTTGAGTTCGAGTCCTAGAAGGTCGCACATTTGAGTCCCATGGTGTACAAACCCATCTGCAATCACTGACAAAATTTGGTACTCATATATCAGTTCTTACAGGTTGCTCGCATGCATTTGTTGGCTCCTTAAGAAATATTTATTGTAAATTTTGCACTTTACCGTTCATGTAAACACCGAGGTTGTTCAAGGGCACTTTCCAATGTCATGCTAACAAACACATTTTTACATATTTCCGGCTATTTTTCCTAGGCACTCACAATGCAAAGAAAGCACATGGCGTGCGCGCTCTTTTGATTGAAAACGCCTGCTGTGAAGCGTCCGCATAAGGGTGCGGCGGGCGGAAGCAGATGGGTTAATTTATGTCTGCCATTGGCCAATAGTGGAAATCTGCTCTGACAATGCATAAGAGCAGTTACAAGGAGAGTGAGGAGTAGCGTCTCTTCGAAAACAGGGCTCCTGAGTAAGTGGTAACCGAGTGCTCCGCTTGTGACATGGACGACTATGCACCATGGAAGACAACAACATTTGGATCCACCTTCATACAACGTATGCTAGCTGTAGATAGTGTTTCTTTGCCAAGCCCAGGGGGTGCTTCAGGACCCCTTAAAATGGAAATCGTAAATTCCCTATTGCACACAAGCAGCAATACTTGAAGCATATGTTAAGAGGAGCCTTGACTACGCACTGGTAGCATATTTTTAACAAAAAAGAAAAGGTGTTGTTACGCTATTTACCATTGACCAGCGGAGCTGTGGAGTCTTAGAAAAAGAATTTTAAGGAAAGGAGAAGCGAGTTTTTAGCAAAGCCACACCAGACTTGCCCTATACAAGCTCCCTCTATTTTTCTTTCTCTCTCTCACCTTATCTGTGTTTCTCTTTCTCTCTCAACCATAGCAAGTTGTTACAATCGTTGGTACAAAGTCATGGTTCCCATAAATGCATATTCCACAATCGTGGGTGTATATCATAGTGGCTACGATACTCGCTTTCGAACCGTGGGTACTCGAGTTCGAATCCCACCTCTCCAAGAACATTTACAGTAAAACCTCGTTAACCCGGATCTCACGGGACCGGCGAAAATGTCCGAGTTAACCGAATTCCGGATTATCGAATGGACCATGAAAACAAAAGGAAAATGTACTCGGCACAGACAAACCTTTATTTCTTGAAAAACTGCGTTATTTTTGTCTGCTTCGTCGTCGTAATTTGTGAAATAACGATCTTCCTCAACCCCATCAGGTGGTAGTGCGCACGCTCGCTGTCATGAGAACCGACACAGAACTCCTCGAGGACCGCGAGGGCTTCGGCGGCCTCCTGCACGGTGCGATGTCGCGTCGGCTCATCTGGACTGTCATCATCGGAGCAGTGACTCTGACTCTCTCCAAGCACTTCCGATAAAATGTCATCGTCAGTCAGCTGACCAACAACGGCAACATCATCGTCTATAGCGACGTAGTCTGCAAGCTGCACACCACTAGGAAGGAGAGGCTCAAAACGAGTGTCATTCACCTCTTCGTCCATATTTCCAGCGGCCTCGCGGGTGTCCTCTGAAGTGGCCTCCGGCGGAACATCCGAGTCGTCGGGGCGGACAAAGCCGCTGCGCCGGAAAGAATTTGCAATGACAGCGGGCGGCGTGTCGCTCCAGACATGCGCTAAAATATGAATTGCAGCCAGGAGACTCAGGTCATACTCTCGCCCTGCTTCCTTGCACAGCAGGATCCGCTCGAGTACATGCTTTCTGTACCTGCTTTTTACATGCTGGATTATTCCTTGATCCAACGGTTGCAGAGAAGCCGTCGTGTTTGGGGGTAGAAATACAAGTTCGATGCACTCCAGCCCCGTCACACTGGTATGAGCGCTGCAGTTATCAACCACGAGCAAAACCTTGCGCTTCTTAGCGGAGAAACGGCGATCGAGCTGCCGCAGCCAAGCTTGGAAAATATCCGAGGTCATCCAGGCCTTTCTATTGGCGTGATAATCCACAGGAAGGTGGTGAATGTTCTTAAAACACCTTGGATGTTTTGCCTTCCCGATGACAAGCAGTGGCAGACGCTCGGTGCCCGACATATTTGAAGCGAGAAGCACAGTGACCCTTTCTTTGCTCCTCTTCCCTCCAACGCACGGGTCACCCTTGAACGTGATCGTTTTGTCCGGCAAGGCTTTAAAAAAAAGAGCCGTTTCATCGGCATTGAAGACGTCGGCAGGTTCATAACGAGCCAGGTACTGGGGAAGCTGAGTTGTCTTCCAGTCAGCAACGCACCGTTCATCCACTGCTGCTTTTTCCCCGCACACGTTTCGAAAGACCAATCCGTGCCTTTCTTTAAAGCGGGCAAACCATCCTTCAGACGCACTGAAAGGGTCGATGTTCATTTTTAGTGCGTACCTTTCAGCTTGCTGACAGATCAACGGTCCACTCAAGGGAAGCTGGCCATTCCGCATTTCTGTTATCCACCGCAGCAGTGCGTCTTCCAACTTCGGGTGCGCTGCCGTCCTTAGTCGCTTCCTTTTTCCAGTGAATTTGCCGCTGTCAAACGCCTCGAAAATTTTCGCTTGGTTTTTCACGTAGTCGCTTAAGGTGCTTCTCTTAACGTTGTACTTCTTCATTATCTCCTGTCGAGAAACACCAGCGTTCACGTCTTTCAATATCATAACCTTTCAAGATCATTTGCTGGCTGCTGTGGCCGCTTCACTCCGGTGGCGGTCGCCATCACCATGAAGCGCGACAGCGGCGGCAACGGCACAAGCACAGACGGAGAACGCAATGTGTACGAGCTCGCGTGTTCTCTGGCTCGCACGCTACGTACACAAAGAAACCAGCTGCTTAGGCATAGCGAGCAGCTCACACAACTGTGGTGGCAGTGGCGGTGGCACCCCCTCGTCGTCCGTGTGCGTTCCGCTTTTAATAGACACTGGATGCACCGGCGGCCCAAGCGCTTCCGCCGGGTGGTGACAAGCGCCACCTAGCCACTTCCTCATCATTCACTATCATCATGATCATATTCTGCTGCAGTCGTTCGTTCGGTTTCGGTTTCTTCAAAACTCCGGTTCCGCGGGTTCCACCGTCGGTTACGGCAAGCAGTGCTTGAGCCGCCGAGATAGCGCGACTAAAAGCATGGAGTCCCTCGATAGCCATCTCCGGAGTTCTCCGAGTTAACCGGTGCGCGGCTAAATCCCTCCGAATTAACGAGCATTTTACGCCATTGAAGTATATACAGTTTTGCCGGGACCGCGCCGCGAGTCCGAGTTAACCGAATTTCCGAGTTAACGAGATCCGGATAAACGAGGTTTTACTGTACTTTGTTTAACTTCATTTCTCTCGCCCTCTGTCTGTCTTTTTATTTCTATCTGCACCTCCACATTTCACATTTCTCACTTTGCTCCATCTTGCACACATCCATATTGTGATGCGCCACAGCAGCTACAGAGATCATAAATGCACCGTCTGAGAGACTAGCGTTAAATCGGCAATCCGAGCAGCGTGCGCTGTTCCCAGAAAAACCACTTCTTTCTTTTTGCTGTTCGGAATCCCCTTTGGCTTGCACCCACCGCACATGATGCCCAGGTAGCATTATTCCCCCTCTAAAAAGAAAAAGGCATTGTCCCGATGCTCGCGACTGCCACATCGGCACAAAAAAAAAGGGAGAGAGAGAGAAAGACACAGAGAATGCAATCGCGCGAGCCAACAGAAAGTACACAAAATGAACAAATAAAGTAATAAGGTCGCGATGCATTTGCACTGCCACCGGAAATACGAGTTGAGTCGGACAATGTACACAACATCCGACTGGTGCTTTCGATGCTTGGGTGAAAGAACGCCATCCTGAAGGACCTTGTACTTCACATCTCTAACACGACACTTTGTAAGGTCCAAAGGAGTGACTGAGCAGCTTTTTGGACAACCCTTGGTGGAGTCCACACCCCCACTTGGTCGCCTAGGTGATATTCCACTTGTCGATGGTGAAGGTTGTAATGGCATATGTCTGTACTGTGCTGTTGCATGATGGGCAAGTGTGCCAGTTGATGAGCTCTTTTGGCGTACTGCGTAAGCTCCTCAGCGTCAGAGGTGAGTGATGCGCTGTAGTCATGTGGAAGCATAGCATCCAGCATGGTCTGAACGTCGCGACCATATGCAGGAAGGAACGGCGTGAAACGTGTTGTCTCCTGGATGGCAGCATTATACGTTAACATAACGTACAGGAGGATCTGACCCCACATTTTATGCTGAACATCTATATACATGGACAACATATTGGCGATTGTCCTATCGGCAAATGACCAACCCAGGAATGCTTTAACAGGTCCACTGTAAAATGTTCCAAGGTCTCCTAAGCCAGAAGTGTTCAGAAAGTATCTAAAGTCAACGGACCAAGTACTCTGCACATCTTTAGGCAGAGAGGGAATCACAGTGACACGAGTAAAAATTAGTTCGTCTTGTCACCTCACTTTCACGGGAAGTGCTTGGCTGACAGCCTCACCCAGCGCTATATGGAAATCTCGTGCAGCTTCCCTGCTCAAGGCTTTCCATAGTGACTGGTAGCAAAGTCTGTAGCACCGACTGCGGCGTCCAGTTCTGGCATCCACATAATCATCAACAAGGCCTATACTTCGGAGCAATTCACCCGCTTTACTGTGAATGAATGCCAAGAAATCATCTTCATCAAATCCTTCACCCAGCCAGAAGCTCAGGTCATGCGTGAACGAAGCGGTCGGAAACAGTGGCTTTGTAACAGGCTGTGGCAGGAGTAGGCGCCAGTCATCGAGGTTGCAAAATGCAAGAGAGAGTACTTCGATGTGTAGGCTAACTTTGCAAGGCAAACCAGAATAAGCCAATTTATAATCTTCCAACCTTAAAGATGAAAAACAATCTGACAGCAAATCAGAGTCACTGGTCTCCGTTTGCAGTGCACAGCTGTTTTCTTCAACGCTACTATTGAAAGATATCGTAGGATTCAATGGCGCGGTAAAATTTTTGCAACCGATGCACGCAGATGTCTGATATGTTGGTGAGTTTGGTAGTGTTTGATATGCAAATGTGGCGACATGGAGGTCTTTGCAGCGCACACAGCAGCCTTCAGTCTCCAGCCTCTTGCCCACGTCCCGAAAGCCAGCCGTGCACGATAACGTACGAAATGTCAAACTGTTTCCACAAATTTCTCGAAGCAAGCGCAGCACATCCCTCATCCTGGAAGTATCTCTGATACTGACATCCAGAATGTGGCCGACTGGTGGCTTTGTAGGAGAACACGCATGTCGTCTCTCCAGGCGGCATCTCCACGCAGCATCCCCCGACGTATTACAGCCATCCTCTTGGGCGGCCCAAGATGCAACCAAGTCACCAATGGCCAGTTCGAGTGCACGAGCCACGCAGTGCAGTGTTCTGCCCAGTGGTGTTTTTTCAGCAGTCATGGTAGACCTGCACAAAACACTTTACACCGTGAGGCAGCTGCAGTAGCAAGTCAAACGCAGCGTAATATTTGGACAAAAAAGAACAAGAGAGAGAACTTGCGTTCCAGCAACATTTCAGTTTTGCAACCCGTTTATAGCCACTGTTCATGAGTGCATGAAAGGATGGGATGCTAAAGCTCTTGCTTAGTAAGCAAAGTCAGCTGGTGCATGCAGGAGTACGCACTCGAGTTAACTAAGCCATATTTAGGTATGACAGCAGTTTGCAGAGAAACATACCTTTAAAGTATCCAATTCGGTCGGTTATGTAGGTATACAAAGGGCAGTATATTAGTACTCTTCTATTTAATATTTTATTATGGGTTGGTTATAAAATGTTTTTGTTAATGACATGTGGCAGAGAGGTAGAGCATCTACTTCGCGTGCAAGAGAACCATGGTTCGAATCACAGTGCTGGGCAATTTCCCAGTGGATTAAAGAAGATCCTCGTCTTGATAGAACTGTAAGAGGCTTGAGGTGCTGTGTGATCCCGGTGACCATAGCCACTGACTCTATCCCTCACCAGAGCAGGATTGACCACCCTGCGGCAATAACGGCCACAACCTCCCATGAATACAACAATTAGGCCTCAGCCACCGGTCCCCAGCGGCTGCGAAGCAAATGACCATGGCGGGTGGCAGTCAGACCTGTGACGGAGCACAGGGTCCTAAGAATTGCTAGATCAGGAGAGGCCACCACTGGAATCTGATTTGTGGGGTTTACCATCCCAAAACCAGCTCTGATTATGACAGACACTGTAGTGGAGGTCTCTGGAAATTTTAACTACCCGGTGTTCTTTAATGTGCACTGACATCGCATAGCACACGGGCCTCAACATTCCGTGTCCATTGAAATGCAGCCGCGGTGGCTGGGATTCGATCCCATGACCTTAGGATCAACAGCCGAGTGCCATAACCACTAGACCGCCGTGGCAGGGCACCACTGGAATCTGACCGTGGCCACATTTAACTCTAGAACTTTAGAAAGTCTAAGGGGGCTTTTTGAGGAATCAGCAGGCATTAAATGGGATGTAAGAACTAGCAAGGTTAGGGGGACAGGTGAAGTCTTTACAGCGCTGAAAAATGGCTACGTTCCATGTTACCATGGTCCAGTGGACAGAAGAGAAATAGTAGTGCAATTCCGGTCAACAAGATTATGCTCGATAACACAGATGAATTTACAGCATTGACGAGAGGGGTCTCGTAAGCTTAGTACAGTAATAGGTACAAATTGAACTTGGTACAGGGCTACACGCCTACATGTAGCCATGGAGACCAGGTGGTTAAGCGCTTCCATAAAGGGATGGAATCGGCAATGGCTAAAGTAAAGACACAGTGTACAGTACTTATAGGAAACCACACAGTTAATGGGAACTTTGGAATAGGCTGTAGGAGTAGCAGAAGTATAATTAGTAGAGTTTGCAGAATGCCATAACCTCCTGCACATCATGGGCTTTGGAGGCTTTTACAGTCCTTTACAAATAACCACGTGGTCAATATTTCATAATTCATTTCTTGTTACACTGTGCAGTTATGAAGCCCAAATTTCTCCAGAAAATTTGTAAACCTTTTATGGCTTTATATCACAAGAAAAACATCAGACATTCCAAGGTAGACATATTCTTAAATTGGTACAGGGACATATTTTAAAAGGGCTATGGGAACAGCAGTAGTGCTGCGTTGCAGGTCTGGTTCCCAAGCAGGGAGTGTCATCATACAAATGAAATGTAGCTGAGAACCACAACAGTGGGTACGTTGTTCAAGTACACAGGCCACTTAGCATGAAAGATGTAGTGGAACATATGTCAAAACAAGCTGTGCTGGCGCACTGCAAGAGGCATAGAAACACACGCTGGACAGGAATGGTACAATCAAGCACACCTGAGTCGTTTGGCCACTGTGTCCTCCTCGGTACATGGGATGGACTGATCAGCACTAGGGAGCATTGGGACAGCACTACCAACCAGGCAGAAGACATGTGTCAGCGCACCTTCGATGTGGAAACCCTTGGCACCACCTCTGCAAACAAATTGTGCCTGATTTTAAAAAAATGCTTTGCGGTTTTTCAACTCGCAAAGACAAAGAAGCCAAAGAGTGAAAAGCTAGTCTGCTTATTATATAATAAAGCAATAATAGCTGAAGCACTAAATATACCAGTGACCATACAAAACTTCACGTAATGTTGCCATCATCATCATCATCATCAGTCTGTCTATGCCCACTGCAGGGCAAATACCTCTCATTCATTATGTGGTAGCGCTGACGAACAAGGACACAAGAAGACACAAATATACGGGACGGGCGCTAGTGTACGGACGGGCGCTAGTGTACTTGTTCATCATGTATGTGTCTTTTTCAAAAAAGTAAAGCCAGTTGATGTCTAGCGCCCGTCCCGTATATTTGTGTCTTCTTGTGTCCTTGTTCGTCAGCGCTACCACATAATGAATGCGAGAACCAACCAACTAGCCCACCTTTCCGCCTTGACAAATACCTCTCCCATAGATCTCCAACTCTCCCTGTCCTGTGCTAACTGTGCCCAATTTATCCTTGCAAACTTCCTGATCTTATCTGCCCACCTAACTTTCTGCCGCCTCTGCCACGCTTGCCTTTTCTAGGAATCCACTCTGTTACCCTTAATGACCAACGATTGTCTTGTCTTCACATTACATAGCCCACCCACGCCCATTTCTTCTTCTTACTTTCTATTAGTATGTCCCTAACACGCGTTTGTTCCCTAACCCACACCGCTCTCTTCTTGTCCCTTAAGGTTACACCTACCATTTTCCGTTCCATAGCTCGCCGCGTCGTCCTCAATTTAAGCTGAACCCTCTTAGTTAGCCTCCAAGTTTCTGCCCCGTTAGTGAGTACCGGTAAGATGCAGCTGTTATACACTTTCCTCTTCAGAGACAATGGTAAGCTACCGTTCATTATCTGAGAATGCTTGTCGAATGCACTCCACCCCATTCTAATCCTCCTAATCACCTCACGAAAGGGAAGGGGTCAAGGGCTCGTTCTTTATTTGTTAGAAACAACTTAATGAGCAAACAGACAATGAAGCCTAGGAAAGCATAGGGGAAGTTACTTGTGGTATTGTAATTATGGAGAAAGTAGAAAGGAATTAAAGTGGACGAAAAGACAAACCTTGCCTTCGGTGGGACCCGAACCCACGACCTTCGGATGTCGCGTCCGATGCTCTACCAACTGAGCTACGAAGGCGGCCGTCCCCCCGTCCACTTTATTGTGTATTTATGTACGTATTATCCTGGGAGTGTTAGGCAGCGCCACTCATGGCCAAGGCCTAATCACCTCAGCCTCATAATTCGGATCAGGGGTCACCACCTGGCCTAAGTAGACATATTCACTTACTACTTCCCTATCTGAAATCACTGTACTCGCCCAACCATTTTAGCTTTCTGCATATTAATTTTCAGGCCCACTGCTATACTTTGCCTGTTAAGGTCAGTAATCATGCTTTGTAATTCACCTCCCGAGTTACTTAGCAAGGCAATGTCATCAGCGAATCAGAGGTTACTGAGGTATTCCCCATTAACCCTTACACCCACCTGTTCCCAATTCAGTGTTCTAAATACTTCCTGTAAACATGCTGTGAATAACATCGGAGAGATTGTGTCCCCTTGTCTTACACCTTTCCTTATAGGTATTTTGCTGCTCTCCTTATGGAGGACTATGGCGGCTGTGGAGTCGTTGTAGATGTCTCCCAGTAGTCTTACGTAGTGCTTGTCTACGCCCCGATTCCACAATGCCTGCATGAGTGCTGAGGTATCGACCGAGTCAAATGCTTTCTTGTAATCTATGAAAGCTATATATAGGGGTTGGTCATACTCCGTGCATTTCTCTATCACCTGACTGATAGTGTGAATATGGTCTACTGTTGAGTAGCCTTTACGAAGCCCTTCTTGTTCCTTAGGTTGACTGAAATCTAAGGGGGCACGAATTCTGTTAACAATTAGCTTGGTAAATACCTTGTAGACAACTGACAGTAAGCTAATTGGCCTGTAATTTTTCAAGTCCTTTGTGTCGCCTTTCTTATGGATTTGGATGATGTTCGCATTCTTCCAAGATTCCGGTATGCTCGCAGTCTTTGAGCATTGTGTATACAGGCTTGCCAGTTTTTGTAGTATGATCTGCCCACCATTCTTTAAGAGATCTGCAGTTATCTGATCATCACCAGGTGCCTTTGCAGCTTGCATCTCTTTCAAAGCTTTCATTACTTCTTCCGTCATTACTGGTGGAATGTCAACCTCTTCTGAACTATTTCCCCGTTCACTATTGTCCTGGTTATCGTGGCTATTCTAGAGGTGTCTGTAAAACTCCTTGGGTATTGTACCTATCTCATCTTTATTCATGATCACATTGCCTTGTGTTGTAAAGTGACGTCAGTCACTATCGAACTGCTTGGCACGCGCTGGTGGCGCATGCACCTTCTGTTTGCTATCTCCCCTTTTCCCCCCTTCCCCCCTTTCAATTGCTATTTATACGCTTCCAAGTGGGAGGAATAAACGAGCACATTTTCGTCTGGCAACTGCGTGGTGTCGTGCTCAGGACGCAAATCGCGTCTGTCAGGATGCACATCGCGTCTGTCAGAACTATGTAACACCTTGCCTGTCTCGTAATGCATACATCTGATTTTTGCCTATGCCTAGACGACTCTCTTCACCACTTTCAGGCTCCCACCATTCTCTAGAGCATGCTCAATAAGCTCCATACTATGCTTTCGTATGTCAGCTGTCTTATGCTTATTGATTAACTTTGAAAGCTCCGCTACTTCTATTCTGTCAGTTGCATTAGATACTACCACACAAGAGCAGTGGTGGCATAGAGGTAGAGCATCTGCCTCGCATTCAAAAGGACCGTGGTTCGAATCCCGGCTCCGGGCAGTTCTCCACCGGACTTAAACACGAAAAAAAAAAAGAGAAAGGAAGAAATCTGTGTGCTGATTGAATTGCAGGAGGAGGCTTGGGCTTCAGCCAGATGCCACTGACCACAGCCGGTAAAACATTCCCTCACAAGAGCAGGATTGTCCACCCTGGTGCAGTAACGGCCATGACCTCCCATGAATATATGCCAATTAACCTTCGGCCCTCAGTGCCCAGCGGCTGCGTAGCAACTCACCACGGCGACGGTCAGAGCTGTGACGCAGCAGAGGGCACTAAGAATCTCTGGATCCAGACAGGCCGCCACTGGAGTCTGACCTTGGCAATGTTTAATGCAAGGACTTTATCTAGCGAGGAGAGTCTAGAGGTGCTGTTTGAAGAAGTAGCGGGCATTATACGGGATGTTATAGGGCCCAGTGAGGTTATGCGGAGGGAAGCCCTCACAGTGTTGAATAATGGGCATCCTCTATGTTACCGTGCTCTAGTGGACAAAAGAGAACTAGGAGTGGGATTTATGGTCAACAAAAACATTGCTGGCAACATAGAGGAATACTGTAGCATTGATGAGATGGTAGCAGGTCTTGTAATTAAACTTAATAAGAGGTAAAAAGTGTAGGTGACACAGGGCTATGCACCTACATCCAGCCATGACTACCAGCTAGTAGAACGTTTCTATGAAAATGCAGAATCATCAATGGCTAAGGTAGACGCAATACATCATTGTTAAGGGAGACTTCAATGCTAAGGTTGGCAAGGAGCAGGCTGAAGACAAGGCAATCAGGAACTATGGCAAGGGTTGTAGGAATGACAGTGGGGACTTGTTAGTAGAGTTCGCAGAGCGGAATAACCTGCGAATCATGAATACATTCTTTCGTAAACAGGAGAATTGGAAGTAGATTTGGAGAAGCCCAAATGGCGAGCATAAAGATGAAATAGACTTCATACTATGCGATGACCCTGGCGTCGTGCAGTATGTGGAAGTGCTGGGCAGGGTTAGGTGCAGTGACCACATGATGGTGAGATCTCGGATTGGGCTAGATTTCAGGAAGAACCGCAATAAGCTAGTACGAAAGATACCGATCAATGAGCTAAATGTAAAATGGAAAGTCGAAGAATTCAGGATAGCGCTGCAAAATGCATGTTCAGCTCTAACCGAGCAAGCAGGCATTTGCGTTCAGGAAGTAAGCGATAATCTTACATGCATTGCCACACGCAAAAACTGTTATGTTGCAGAAATGTTTACAGCTGTTCCCTTTCTGGGCTTAGCAACAATTTAAATGGGAAGCAATCTTCAAAAGTTTGTTAGAAGCGAAGCCATTTTACACAGACATTTGCTGTGAATGCCACGAGTCCTGCAAAAGCAACACAAAACGAAGCAGCCATATTTTACTACAATGACCATGGTGGTGTTGGAGACCAACACCTAGACTAATAGTTCAAAATGAAATTAGCTGGGCACATTCCTTGATATACTTTCCTCATTTGTGCAAGATTACAGGCTCGGGAGATGTGCGGATTGCCTACGAATCAATTTTTACTGATGACCGCGAACCGCCCACCTGGCTTCCTACAATTATTGGCCACATTGTTTATTGATGTCATCGTAGAATGCACGGGAACCAAACTATCACCTTCGAGATTTGCTCGTGCAGGCCAACCTTCACAACCTTGCCACCAGGAGAAGGGTGCATGCAATGCGCTATCACACCATGCGAAAAGTGGGTTGACTCATTTGAAGTCAGTGATCGGATGTATTGCAGTTTGTTTTGTGCATTTTTGCTAATTGAAATTATTTACGAATTTACTGAGCATTTGTACTATCTGGTGCGGGACAGGAGCATCTTGGGAACATAGAATTGATTACCTTGGCATGGTAAAAAAATCACCGGAGTTCACCTTTTCATTTTAAGACTTGCTTGAACCTCTGGTCTCAAGTGCAAGTCTGCAGCCCCAATAGTGAAATAAGGAAGCCCTTTCAAAATCCCTCGTACTGCCTGTTGTAATTCCACAGTGACCTTTTTACGCGGTAAAAAAAAATGCTGTAAGTAGTTTAACGTTATGCGCACATGCATATTTCGAGCCCGCTACTGGCCACGAGATCGACTTATAGGTGGTAGCACCATCACCACATTAGTATAAATAGGCGGTCGGCTGCAAGAATTTAATGTGCACAGCGGCACTCCATTGCAAGGTGGTTTGGGGCAATTAGCTAAATGAAAGTGTTGGTTGCAGTCAGATGGTAATACAGGCGTCACGTCAGTGCACAAATACAGATGTCACATCCGTGCACGAATTACACAGAAATGTTCCTATTGCATGTGATAGAAGTGCAAAATCTGCCATTCGACGGGGCAGTGGCATTATCTAGCCTTACACTATGACTTCCTTGCAGCTTCTCTCTTTCTTTTTTCTTTACCCACACTTAAGTTAGGTTCCGACAGTAATGTTTGCCTTTCTGTCATGTGACCGAAAGAGTATTGACTTGTCATGTTTCACTAATGGCTGCAGAAAAAAAAGAAAAGATTGTTACTGCATATTGAGTTCAAGTTGCAGTTTGTGCACTCTACTGAGTCAACAGGGGATATTCAAAATGCAGAGCGCCATCTGTTGACATCCCCGTAAGTGTAACCCGCCATGTTCTTCAGGGCGCCGGGAACCAAAACTTGTATCTCAGCCTGTATCGGCTGCTACAAGCCGCTTTCTGCCATTGCTCTGCGATGTTTTTCCACATCTACCTGCCGCTGTGCATGCAGCGTGCATCCGTGACACACTGGAAACAACGTAACACTCTTTGGACAAATACCTCCATTATTTGAATGATGATAAAATCAGTCTACGCCGTGCTGGTAATACTGTCAAGGATATTGGCACTGTGTGTGTTTGGAACTGCGGTCGGCACACTAGAAATCACCATTTAGCTTCGTTTCTACAGTTAAACCTCAATATATCAAACACTTTCTATATCACCAGAAAAATCGCATGCATTTTTAGTTTTCTGCTACTGCGATGCTATACAAGGCACCGGCCTATCACTTGTGGATCGCTTAGACTATGTTGAGGAAGCCGTGGTTAAGCACGTGGTTGCCAATAAGAAGCACGCTACACTGCTGCAGTACTTTCAGCCAAATGAATAAATACTTCAAGTGAGTATTTACTGCACCACTATTGGTTTACTGATTGATTTGTACAAGTTTTCAATGCATTTCTTACGTGATTTTATATATCAAATTCAGGCTACACCGAACTATTTCACGATCACCGCACTGTTCAATATATCAAGGTTCAACTGTACTTTTCCTGTGAACATTAGTTGCTTTCCCAGCGACAAAACCACTGACAGACTTATGAAACACACATTTTTTAAGAGATATTTAATAGACTGGTGCATCACCCACGCAAGATCGAGAGAGCACGAAGGTGTGCTTTTTTTGTTGTCGTATTGTTTTTCACAGATGAAAGCGAGCGTTCGCGAGAATAAATGTGCATAAGCTGATGGCATAGCTTCAGTATAATCGTTTCAAAGCAGCATGTTTATATTGTGTTTCCGGAAACTTGTGTGATGTGCATTTCTAAAAACACGTTATTAGCACAATAAATGTGCGACGCAAGTTGTAAATTTCTTGAAGCTACACCATGAATCAAGGTTCGTGGTAAGTAGATTGCGTATATGTCATCAAAAACATCATACTGCACACGTCAGTGGAGTGTAATGATTGAATAACTTAAAAATTGTGCCCTCTGTTTCTCGCCGCTGTGTTTTATCGGACGTTTTTAACGTGAATACTGTATCAGCAGCGTATAAATTTGGGCTTATTGGTTCATATCAGACACCTAAAGCGCAAAAGGACAAGGATATAAAGTGTGAAGGTTTCACAATAAAGTTGTTGGAGGTTAGCGCAGTGTGTGTCAACTCGTCTCGTTCCTTGTCCTTTTGCGCTTCAGGTGTCTCTATCAGCAGCTTTAATATTTTCAGCCAAGCTTCCGCTGTCCATTGGTGCGCTCCCTGCCCGCTGCAGCAGGCCTTAGGCAAAAAATTGCGGCATGATCCTCGATACGTGCCCTTCACCAGCTACTTGACAGCCAGAAGATGAAAGTAAACAGATTTTAAAGTGCTTGGAAAGTTCGTTTTCAGTTCAATAAGGAAAACCTATACTGTTACAACAGCAGGCGATTTCCAGCTATATTTGCCACCAAATTGAAAGTACCTTAGTGCATGCAGTGCCGTGTTGGCTAACGTTTTCACAGGATGCAGCACGCTTGATCGGCACTGTTTTTTGAATAGGTGAAAAAAGTGTTGCAGGACCATTTAAGACAGAGCAAACACTGCAGCACAAAGCCGAATACTTTTGCATACTTGGATCAGAGTGCACATAGACTGCATGAGTCTAAGGAACAAACGCCCCGGAGGATATGCATGACACGGGCGGATGTATTCATGCAGTGGCTAGCAGACAATGCGAAGAGCTACCCACACTTTGCAGCTTCATCCGTCTGCCGCTAGGTGCCGACGCTCTTCGATTTCAAGGCCAATTCCACTAAGGTCGCTAAACTAAATATGTATAATATACATTCTTTGTAAGTAAGCTTAGCAGAATGGCGGGATCGAACTGCAAGCACACAGAATAGTAAATGACCCATAATGTTTATCGTAAGCGTGCTATTTCGTAGATTTATTGCTACTGTGTTTGCATGGTTATTGTAGTCTATGTAAAACTTGCGGGTGTTTCAGACGTACCACTTTTAACTGAACTTGGCGATGCTGTTGCAGCATTCACTTATTTCACAGGAAATGACTATGTAAAATGGCTTCACTTGCCTTCGGGTAGCTTCGATGCCAGATTATGATGGATAACTTAACGAAGTTTTTGAGAATGCTTCCAATTTGGAACGATGACAGACCTAGCAAGAGGACAGCTGCAACCTTTTTTTGAGTGGATAGTCTGCGCGTGAACGGTGTGAGTGACGAAACACTAGCCGTGTTTATTGGTGGCCTCTGAGTGACGAAAGAAGTGACATTTGGGTTCTCACAGTGCCAAATCGTTCTAAAACAAAAGAGTGCAAACCCAGGCCTCCAGGATTGTCTACTGTTGCAGGGTGGAAGATTGCAGAAGCTACGGGCCACCAGCTTCTACTTTCGCGACTCCAATCAGAGGAGCTCTTGCTTTGCTTAAAAGGTGCAAACATACCAATGTTTGATCTTAAAATATGTTTTATATACATTAACCTATTTTCATACTCGAAAAGTTGGTATACCACCGCAAACAGGGAGACAGATGAGCATTTTAAGCATTCCTTCTTTTCACGTCTTTTGAACGCAGTTATCCTTCGCCAGGGGATGCCACAGTCACAACTAGTGGGGTGTGAACGGTACCTCACTAACACTAAACTACAGATGTCATCGCGACAAGTTTGAAAGTACCTTGTGCAGCGGAAGTATACTGGGACATAAACGTTGTACCACTAAAATAAAGCTCACTTTCCACAACGAATGTTTGCAGTAAGGTAACACTATTAGAGCCTCTCCAATGCTCTAATATGTTGTGCGTGTACCGCCTTGTGCAGACAGAGTAAAACCTCGTTATAATGAATGCGGATATAACGAACTATCGGATATACCGAAGTACTAGCAATTCCCCTTGAAATTTCTATAGATGAAATTGATACTGGTTATAACGAACTAATGGTTATAACAAAGTAATTACCACTCCCACTTCAACTTCGTTATAACGAGGTTTTACTGTACAACTTTGAATAAGCAGCACAGCCTTTTTATTGAACCTTTTCTGATACAGTACTGACCTGTAGCCACGAGGGGTGTATCCGGCTGGTGCACGAAAGGGCAAAACCTGGTGCAGGATAAACCCACCCGGGGCAGCCATCTCCACCACCTGCCAGGTGTCACCGGGGCAACGCACGTGACTCTCTGCGGGAGTTCCACCTTGACCACGGCACAGGGTGACTTGCACCAGTGAGCCAGGCCGCAGCACAAGCCCCGCACTGCACACCGGCATTCCCATTTCTCAGCCAAGCCAACGCATCATTTCTATCTTTCAAGTGCTTTCAGTTGCTTCAAAATCAATGGAACATCTAGCAGTGTGCGAATAGCGAAGCTCAGAACCGAATACTATTTGAATCGCTTTCGAGCAGACAGGCAAAAATTTTCTAAACAGCCAGGAAATTCCACAGCATTTTATTGGAAAGACATATTTATAAACAATGATGCAGGAACATTATTAGATTTAACCGACAAAAAGATAATTCAAGTGAGATAGGCTTGCATTTAGCAGTGACTAGAGCCTTTGATACTGTTCAATATTTGAGTCTTCTTTCTTTGTGGTTCACAGTAGATGCTTCATCGATAATTGAAGGTCAAAGTTCGATAAGAGTGCGAGTTTATTTTACACTTATTAACAAAATGTGCAACAACATTGCCTCAACATCATCTGAAACACTTCTTGTAGGAGCGACCGTCGTTTTGTCTATACTCGTTCGCTCCCCGAGTCGTACTGGCAATCTGACTCGTTCCGGTCACCGTTCCCATGCCCCAGCCCTGCTGCGCTATTCTTTTCACCCCAGCAACGTCCCCCCTTCCAGTTAGTGGCTCAAGCAGCTGCAGAGCGGGTTGTCAAATGAGAAACAAAATAGAAACGGAAGCAGGCATGCATTCCTCAACAGATATATTAAGGGCCTCTGATCAGGTCACAGCAAATTTTAGTTATACAGTAGAAGTTGTTCTGTGCACAATGGTGGGTGCTCTACTGAATTTTTTAAATTGGTTCATTACAAGCCGAAAAAAAAAAACATTTTTGTAGTGGCAAGTGCAAGACAAAAAGATGATGCGAGGTGGCGAGCTCCACCAACACCCTCTAGAGGGTGTTGGCTTCACCCTCCTACCGCTTGCTTTGTCGAGGCTTTACAAGCCCAATTCCTGCCCTGCCTTTTCCCACACCGGAGCAGAAGGGTCGGGCGATGAATACGTATCACTCGTCACGCCCCCTTATGACACCTGTACGTGACGCCCTTTCTTTTTTAGCATTTCTGGCTCTCATAAATTGTGAATTGTCATCATCATTACTTAAGGTCCCCAAGAGTGCATGCTCGGAATGGTGGTCAAGTGGCTATAGACCCTTTTCATAAACTGCAAGCTAGCTTTCCTGCAATGCAGCTTGCCCCACTAATGGCGGAATTGGCGATCCGGCAAACAACATGGGCAAGCGCAATTTGCTTGCGATAGGGCATGTAAAATGTCGGTGCAGCCCTTCTGATACAAACATATTCCCAAAGAATGGGCCGCAACATGTGCAACTTGAATTTTGACAGCATTTAAATAAAGGCAGCTGTCGCCATTAGTAGGGCAAGTTGCATTGCAGGGAAGCTAGGTTTACAGTTTATGAAAAGGGTCTATTGTACTCGGCTGCTGATCCAAAGGTCACAGGATCAAATCCCAGCTGCGGCAAGTGCATTTTGATGGAGGGGAAATGTGAAGGCCCGTGTGCTGTGCCATGTCAGTGCATGTTAAAGAACCCCAGGTGGTTGAAATTTCCGGAGCGCTCTACTACGGCGTCTCTCATAATCATTTCGTGGTTTTGGGACGTTAAATCCCAGAAATCAATCAACCAAGAGTGCGTGCACACTTATTCTACGTAATGCTCAGTGTGCAGCATTAGCATGCACAGTTTTTTCTTCTCTTGCACACATGACCTCAGCCCACTCCTACACTGGGAATGCTGCGGCTGGCAAGTGCACGTGTAAGCAGAAGAAAAAGAAGACAAAGACAGTGTGCGTCAATTTTTCTGGTGCACAGCGTCTCGTAAACCTATGCATTTGTGCATAGGTTGTATAGTGTTACGCACAAACAAGGCTATGTACAGCTGTATTTACAAGCACTGCCGTAACTGTGCACAACAAGAACAGCCAGCGTTAGGTGGTCGCTTCGTCGTCGTCTTCTCTGGTCACACCATGAAATAGCTCATACTCGCGTATGTGCCGTAGCATGACCCCCGGCGGCAGAAGCTCCGTCTCGGAGCGGCTAAAAGGTGTCGTCAGAAGTGTAGTGGTAAGGCTTGAGCCGTGAGACATGAACGACGTCGCTGGATGAGTTGAGATCGGCCTGCGTGGACGAGACGGGAGCAATTTCGTACGTCACAGGAGTCACTTGGCGCAACACGCGGTACGGTCCCGCGTATCGGGAAAGGAGCTTTTCGGATAAGCCCACACGGCGGCATGAAGTCCATAGGAGGACAAGTTGACCAGGCGAAAAATATACTTCACGATGTCGAGCATCGTAGCGACGCTGTTGACTGCCTTGTGACGCCATAAGCCGAACACGGGCAAGCTGGCGAGCGTGATCTGCGCGTGCAATGGCTTCATGGGCATACTCAGTGGTAGCAGCGGCCGACGGTGGGAGTATGGTATCCAGAGGTAAAGCGGGTTCTCGTCCGTACAACAGATAAAACGGCGAAAATCCAGCAGTGTCATGACGAGAGGAGTTGTACGCAAATGTGATGTAAGGAAGCACGACGTCCCAGTCGCGATGATCGTCGGAAACGTACATAGCCAGCATGTCTGTAATGGTGTGATTTAAGCGCTCGGTGAGACTGTTGGTTTGGGGGTGGTATGAAGTGGTCAGTTTGTGTTGAGTGGAACAAGAACGGAGGATGTCGGCGGTTACCTGGGACAGAAAGTTACGGCCACGGTCAGTGAGTAGCTGTCGCGGAGCACCATGATGGAGGATGACGTCGCGCAGCAGGAAATCCGCAACATCAGTGGCACAGCTGGTCGGTAGTGCGCGGGTGATCGCATAGCGCGTGGCGTAATCTGTCGCCACCGCTACCCACTTGTTTCCGGAGGCTGAGATGGGGAAGGGGCCTAGAAGGTCGAGTCCGACGCGGAAGAAGGGTTCTGCGGGGATGTCAAGCGACTGAAGGCGACCGGCAGGTGGAAGGGGAGGCCGTTTGCGACGTTGCCACTCCTCACAGGCAGCCACGTAACGGCGGACACAGCGTGCAAGTCCCGGCCAAAAGAAACGGCGGCGGACACGGTCGTACGTGCGGGATACACCGAGGTGTCCGGCAGTGGGTGCGTCATGCAGTTCGTTGAGTATGTTCCGGCGTAGGTGTCTCGGTACGACTACGAGCAGGTCAGGTCCTTCGGGCCGAAAATTACGGCGGTAGAGGACGCCATTCTGGACCAGAAATCTTCTGACGGAGGCATCATTAGGCGATGCTTTTATGTGTTCGATGATCGCTCCGCAAGGAAGGGTCGTGATGTTGTTCGTCTCCAAGGTTAGCCAGGTCGGACACTGACAAGATAGAGTGGACTGTGTTCTCGTCATCGGCGTCCGGGTTGTCAACGGGATAGCGAGACAAGCAATCTGCATCGCGATGCAAGCGGCCAGATTTGTACGACTGAATATGAATACTCTTGCAAACGCAGGGCCCAGCGCCCGAGCCGTCCTGAAGAATCTTTAAGAGTAGACAACCAACAGAGTGCGTGGTGGTCGGTAATTACGCAAAATTGGCGGCCATACAAATAGGGGCGGAACTTCGCAACCGCCCAAACAAGGGCCAAGCACTCACGCTCTGTGATAGAGTAGTTTCTCTCGGCAGTCGATAGGAGGCGGCTAGCGTAGGCAATAACCCGATCGTGGCCACGCTGACGTTGGGCTAATACTGCGCCAAGTCCGTAGCCACTGGCATCGGTGCGGACTTCTGTAGGGGCAGACGGGTCAAAGTGGGCGAGGATCGGCGGCGTTGTTAGAAGGCTGACGAGGCGAGAGAATGCGGACGCTTCTTGCTGGCCCCAAGAAAACGAGACATCTTGTCTCAAAAGCTCCGTTAGTGGCTTGGCTATGACCGCAAAATCCTTTACAAAACGCTGAAAGCACGAACACAGCCCAAGGAAGCTGCGTACATCCTTGGTGGACTGTGGGACAGGGAAGTGCTTGACGGCGGATATTTTTCCCGGGTCTGGTTGCACGCCGTTGGCGTCGACTAAATGGCCAAGGACTGTGATTTGGCGGCGGCCAAAACGACACTTGGACGAGTTGAGCTGGAGCCCGGCCTGACGAAAAAGGTCGAGGATGGTTGTGAGACGATCAATGTGCGTTTCGAATGTTGGTGAAAACACGATAACATCGTCTGAGTAACACAAGCATGTGGACCATTTAAAACCTCTCAGGAGGGAGTCCATCATGCGTTCAAAGGTGGCAGGGGCGTTACAAAGGCCGAAAGGCATGACCTTGAATTGATAAAGGCCGTCAGGTGTTATAAAGGCTGTCTTTTCGCGGTCCATATCGTCGACAGCAATCTGCCAATACCCGGAACGTAGGTCAATTGATGAAAAGTAGCGAGCTCCGTGTAAGCAGTCGAGAGCGTCATCTATGCGTGGCAACGGGTACACGTCTTTTTTTGTAATTCGGTTAAGGTGCCGATAGTCGACGCAGAACCGCCAAGAACCGTCTTTCTTTCGTACCAAAACGACAGGTGATGCCCACGGACTCGACGATGGCTCGACGATGTTCCTTGCGAGCATCTTGTCAACTTCGCTTTGAATTATTTGACGTTCAGCTGCGGATACACGATAGGCACGTCTGTGGATAGGAAGAGCATCGCCGGTATTGATGCGGTGCGTCACTTGCGTAGCTTGGCCTAAAGGACGACCACCGATGTCAAAAATGTCACTGTATGCAATCAAAATGCGGTGTAGATCCTCACTTTGCTGAGGGGTAAGGTCTGGGGCAATCATCGACGTAATAGCCTTATCAGAGGGACAGGCATAGGGCTGCTGCGCAAGTGAATGTGGCGAAGCGGTCACTGTGAAGGCCTGCACTTCGCCTGCATCGAGTGGGCTGAGCAGGGCGAGGAAGATACCACGGGGCAGAATTTGGGGGGTCAAATTGAAATTGACTACAGGGAGGCAGGCGCAGTTGGCAACAACGGAGAGAACTGTATGAGGTAGTGTGATGCCTCTGTCGAGTAGGACATCGGTTACTGGCGTCAAAAGGTAGTCCCCATCAGGTACTGGAGGCGACGACAGGAGCTCGACGTAAGTAAGTGTTTGAGGCGGCAAGCGGACGTCGGCGGCGGCAGTAAGGCGATTGGGTCTTTGGTCGATGGGGTCCACTAGAGGAAGATCGAGGCGTAGAGTACTGGCGGAACAGTCTATGAGAGCTGAGTGGGCGGAGAGGAAGTCGAGACCAAGGATGACGTCATGCGGGCATTGAGCTAGAACAGTGAAGAGAACAACGGCATGGCGATCAGCGATGCTAACACGGGCGGTACACATTCCAATAACAACAGCGGTTCCACCAACGGCGACCCGGACAGCCTTAGTGGTTGCTGGCGTCAGGATTTTTCTTAATCTTCGACGAAACTGAGCACTCATGATTGATAGGTGCGCTCCAGTGTCGATAAGTGCGGTCACATGGACGCCGTCAACATGCACGTCAAGTAGGTTCTGTTTGGTCGGAATCGTCAACAGAGGATTTTGTGCCATGTCCAACAATGCAGCGCCACCTCCAGGAGCTGCACTGCCTAGTTTTCCGGCTGGGAGCGGCGAAAAATGGTCGGGGAAGATGGTCGTCGAGGTTGAGGCGAGCGAGATTGGCGGCGTTGTGGCGAAGGTGAGCGGGCATAGCGTGGCTGAGCAGGGAATTCTTGAGGGGCGACGTGTTGTGGGCTGGATGAGTACGGGTGAGGACGGCGTGTTGGTGCAGAATAAGGGGCAAAAGAATTCCAGGATGGAGTCCAGCGGCTTCGGCAGTAGCGGGAAATGTGTCCGACGCGGTGACAGTGAAAGCAAATAGGCTTGTCGTCAGCGGTTCGCCATTCAGCTGCGTTCCTAAACCGGGGAGGGGCGAAGGTTGATACGGGACGGGATGGGGTGGCAAAGTTGGGTCGGACATCGGAGCGTGGTGGCAAAGACACCGCATGAATTCCCATGTTGTTGATCTCCTCGCGAACGACGGCTTGTACCAGCGAAACCGGAACTACAGGTTCAGAGAAGGTCTTCACTCCGGCAGTACTGGGACAGGCGGCCTCTATCTCACGCCGTACAATGCGTGTAACGTTGTCAAAGTTAGTGGATGCATGGGAAACACCCTCACAAGACGACGTCGCTGCGGTGTTGGGCAAGCGGGCGAACTGATGGACGATTCGTCGGCTTTTGGCCTGTTCCAAACGACGGCATTCTTTCATGACGTCGTCAAGAGTCGTGACATTGGTGAAGACGAGCAGATTGAATGCATCGTCAGCGATGCCTTTCAGAATGTGAGCTACCTTATCTGCGTCCGGCATGTTGACGTCGGCCTTGTGACATAGAGCCAAGATGTCTAGAATGTAGGCGATGTAAGGTTCAGTAGACGTTTGGACCCGCGCGGACAGTTCCTTTTTAGCAGCCAGCTGCCGACCATATGGGTTGCCAAACATGTCGCGCAGTTTCTGCTTGAAGCTGTCCCAGCTTGTGATGTCGGCTTCGTGAGTTTCGAACCACGCTCGCGGTGGTCCGTCGAGGAAGAATAGTACATTTGCAAGCTGGAGAGTGGGATCCCACCTGTTAGTGGCACTTACACGTTCGTACCGCGTAAGCGAGTCCTCCACGTCTGCACCTTCGCGGCCTGAGAACACGCCGGGATCTCGGGGTGTTGTAACGGTGACGTAGGTTGTCGCAGATGGATTAGCGGGTGGCGGCGCCGTTTCGTCAGAAGCCATCTTGGGAGCTTCAAGAAAGCGGCCGCTGCGAAGCTCCGTGGCGAGGTCAAGGATCGCGCACCTCCACCACGATGTTACGCACAAACAAGGCTATGTACAGCTGTATTTACAAGCACTGCCGTAACTGTGCACAACAAGAACAGCCAGCGTTAGGTGGTCGCTTCGTCGTCGTCTTCTCTGGTCACACCATGAAATAGCTCATACTCGCGTATGTGCCGTAGCAATAGCAAAGGGTTTGGACGGCATCAAGCCGAGGCCACGCATGCCGCGTCTGCCACCCTCTGTGGTTCAACGCGAGCGTCTTTACGCTGAGCTCGGTACGAAAGTTTGAGAAGCGTTCGCTGGGCCTCACAGTGCTTTGCGAGTCGTTGGACTGCGATGAAATGTGGGTGTGCAGGAGACAAGCCCACACCAGTCAAGCGCCCATCAGCTTAGCTAGCCTTGCGCCACTGTGGGCAAGAGGTGAGGTGACTTCCAAAAAGGTCTACGAGCGATGTCATGGCACTGATGCTGACATATGCTACGTTGATGTAGGCGCTTGTGGTCGCGGCCGTCAGAGGAGGAGCTTAGCGCTGACTCGCGTGGCAGACGCGACAAGGTGGACAGAGATCGAGCTTGGCGCTGCCTCTGATCGAGAGATGATGAAGTTGCAAAGCTTGGTGCTTACTCTGTTTGAGTGGAAACGTTACCCTGTTTGAGTGGAAATGTCCTGTAGGCTATGCTTGACCTACACGTGCATGTAAGCGCACAGCGGCTAGCAGATGACGTGAGGAGCCATCCACACTTTAGAGCTTCGTCCATCTGCCACTAGGTGCCAACTCTGTTCAATCTCTCTCGACTGGTAGTTCCCTCTGAGGAGAGAACCGCCGGAGCGCCGCCTCCTCACTGAAGCAATTCGTGCTTCGGGCTCCCAACATGCACTCTCGACGACAGCCACGTGCCACGGTTTTTAGTGACACAGACTCCAACGCAGAGTCGTTTTGTGGTGAGGCTGTGTGCCGTGGCGGTGAGGAGTACCATCGTCTCCTCTTGGCATGCGATGCTTGGAGAAGACGGGAACAGGCATTAAAGTTTGCTCAAGTTGATATTTGAGCACCTTCCGGAGCACATAGCGATGTGTTTCTTGGCAGGCATGATTATGAATATGCAATGTATGTAATGTGTTCGTCAGCTCAAAATGGGCAGATCTTGTGAAGGCCTCTTTAAGAAAGCTTGTTGCATCTTTTTTTCCCGACCTCAGAGCGAATCCGTTTTGTTTGTTCGATGGTTGAGATGTGCACAAAGAGGGAGGGGGGAGCGAGTGTAGTGGTGGCCGCTGTGAATTGTTTTGTGAAGCAAGGTAAGGTAGTTGGGGTAGTTCAGAGGTGTTTTGTAAGGTGCAGAACCACCTCCCACATTGCGTGCAGTTGGGACATTCCAAATAAATGAAGCAGCGAGCAAATACAGCACAAAGCCTGAAGCAGCTACTTCACATCATGTTGGAGACTCACCTGATGAAGAAGTCTCGTAGTAATTTGCGGTTCTCATCAATCTTCATTTTCCCACCAACATGAGGAAAGTTGAAGACGATCTCACTCAGTTCTGCGCAACGCGACACCCACGGGTGTTCGTGCAGGTGCCGGGCATCCACGTCCATTAGTACTCGAACGCCTGCAGAACGCAGTCCTCATTTGCCAGCTTCTGTGCACTTACATGCAAAACGCATTGTCATATACAGGGCAATGATGCGGCTACGATTCAGCAACGCTAACTCAATGCAATTACAGTACTACACAAACGTGTGATAGCAATGCAACAATCAAGCTATCGACTAGTCCAAGTACTTGGGTGTAATCCTGTGCAGTGACCCGTCCTGGCGCACCCACCGAGAGAAAAGAGGCTACACAGATGGCCGTGCATCATTCATAGTGTGTGTGTGTGTAGTGGCAGAGAACAGCGACGCTGTCTGTGCACCTTCAAGGTCGTGGAAGGGCGATGATATTTTATAGCGATAGCAATTACATGGACAGTCTCGATGGGTTTTTAAATTGATAACAATGCCATGTGCAACGTACGTTCTCCCTGTGGGAACAAGCATGCAAGTGGGGGCGATGAAGACGGCTGAAGCAGAGACAAAATGAGCCCGGCCCAACTCCGTCTCTCAGAAGGCGCATGCGATAACATCACCCCGATTGGGGCACCTGCCGTCAAAGCAGGGAGGAAATGCCCTGGCTGTCTTAAAAGGGCATAAAAAGACGCAAGGGAGGAGGGATGTTGCTCGAGCCGCAACTGTAGACTTCGCACGGTCGCCATTGCTGGCGCACGCACTATCTCGGTAGCCATCAAAGGACCACTCGTAAACCTTTTTATGCGCTGTGCTCTCAATGTGAGGAGACTATGAAAAGTGTCCCTGGAGCAGCCGTATTCTTTTACACCAGCGTTTTGTACAGTTACGTGAGGTCTTATCCAAAGAGTTAGCTGCCAGTTTCACTTTGTATATAACATTACAATTTCTTGCTATCTGATTCACTGCTTTGCCCTTGCAGTGAAACCATGATTTTTTTTTCTCACTGTTCGCTTTCGGTGATCATGCAAAGCCCGCTGATCCATTTCGTCGAGGAGGCTTGTATGATGCACAATTCGAATAGAAACTTAAAGAATAATGGTGCACACCTAAACCCCTCAATTGCATGAAAAGTACTGTTTCTAGTAGGACACATTTATCTGCACACCAATCCACACACCCATGTGGTCACTGATTTGGCCTCACATTCACAGACTTCTCTGCCCTCCCATTCCCACTTTCCAAGTGCAGGGTAACCTACCAAGCTCAGCCCAGGCTAACCTCCTTGCCTTTCCTTTGTGTTTTTCTCTTCCTCTGAGTTCTGCAGTCATTGCGACTATAAATATGCCCGCAGTGTAGCTCTCCTGCACTGTGACATTAGGTAGACTAGCTGGGTAGGCTTGCTGTGACATGGCACTCTCCGCAATGAACACCGTGCCGGTTTAGTTGCGATGATTATTGTTGGTCATGCCCGAGCCACCGCGGAGGCACTATTGCTATGGTTGCAATGCTGAGAGACCGGTGCAGCTTGTGCAAAGCCTGTGCCGCCGTTAGGAAAGGTGGCAACAGGAGTGGTCAATTTAGTCAAAATTTCTGAATAATCGTTGCGCAATCCTTTGACCTCCTTTTACCTTATGCTAAAGTATTATAACAAAATGCGCGGTATAAATTGAGAAAATGGCACTTCACCACAACGCTATCATCAAGAACCCCAAAAAAATATCTCTGGAAGGTGCCGCCAATCCGCAAATTCGCAGCTACTCTCCCTTGGTGTGGTGCCACTATCTTGGAATAGTGGCAAAGAGAAGTGACCAGAGTACAATGCAGTGACCACACACTCCCAAGCAGTGTAAAGGAGCCAAGCGAGCATATCTTATGGGTAGAGAGTGTCACGTGTATCACAGGTGGGAAAACAAGAGGGGACAGAGAGAGGGCAAGGGAAGCACATGTGCCCCGAATTCATCAGCACATGCGGTGCATGACGTCATAAAACATTGGATAGATACCGCACCTCATCTCTACAATGACAAGTTAAACTACAGTGGTTAGAAGGTTCTCAAAAATAAAACCAGCAAAAGGATAAAGGGCAATGGCTGAATCGCGATCACTCGCAGCAGTCACGTTGGTGCACACAGCGCCCTCCTGTCACTGCAATAGATTCGAGCAGCTGAGCTCCAGGGATATATATTTATAATGATTGATTGATTGTGGTTCGGTTAGGAAAGGACGCTAATTTCTACAGCCCATGTAGGGAGCACGGCTAAGCGTCCATGGGGGTTGGGGGAAAGGGAGTGAAAGAGATAGAGAGAAAGGCCGTAGTGGATGGCTCCGGAAATTTTGACCACCTGGGGTTCTTTAACGTGCACTGACAACGCACAGTACACGGGCCTCTGGCATTTTCGCCTCCATCGAAAATGCGACCGCCGCGGCCGGGATCGAACCCGCGTATTTTGGGTGGCAGCCGAGTACCGTAACCACTACGCCCGTTCTCGTCCGATATTTATAATCACAGCACAAAGAGGTATTGGGCTTCGTGCTGTAGTCTTTGCCCTTTCCTAAAGTCACTCATTAAGTGTGCCAAGAGTGTACTATGTTGTCGTGGCACCCACGGTCTGGCGCAATTCTTTCAGTTTAGCTCATTGGGCAATACTGGTGCCACTACAGAGAAAGTATCCGCCTCACAAGTGAACAATGGCACTTAGGCACTCGTGTTGGCCGCCAAAAATAATTAGTGTATTACATAAGCGTTATTATTATTATTATTATTATTATTTTCATACTGGA
This sequence comes from Hyalomma asiaticum, assembly GCA_013339685.2. Lineage (NCBI taxonomy): Eukaryota > Metazoa > Arthropoda > Arachnida > Ixodida > Ixodidae > Hyalomma > Hyalomma asiaticum. Next base: position 91,928,524 of record CM023488.1, on the reverse strand, counting down.
AAGCTTGTTCAATCTTCCCAGGCACCAAGCAGCTCGCTTCTCCTTTCGCTCGATCGTTTTCGATTCCAACGATTCTTAACGACGTTTGTCAGCACTACCGTACTTTTCATTGAGCTCACAAGTGACTCACCCATGGCCGACAGCTTGTCCACATTGGCACGTACGTCCAAGCGTCCGTGGCTGTAGGTGAACAGGCAGCTGGCCACCAAGTTCGCTGGGTCTCGTTCAGTTGCTAGCGCTAGCGCGTACGAGAAGTCGCCTTCTCCGACAAGCAAGCACACCATGCTGTGCGTAGCCTTTACACTCCACACTCAAACACAAAAGCCTTGGGCGTTAAACCTGTTGCAGCTCCAAAGGCACGCGACGGCATACGACCCCTGTTTCTTGAAACGGTGTCGCGGTGTCTTGAAATGCCCGCGCGTCTCATCAGTTCGCCGCAGGCCGCAACCGATACGATCTAGCGGTCCGTAGATCAGACTCGGAGTCGATGCGGGAACGCTTTCAACCTTGCCCGACGCAAAACCAATGCACATGCGGCTTATTTGTTCCTTTGCCGACAAATATGTAGAAGAACGGTAAGCACGTTGCAGTTGTTTTGGTCTGTCTAGCCAATCCAAGGGCGTTTGAGCCAATCCGCAATCCGATACCGTGGACAGTTTCGTTTCGCAAATGTGGCCCTTACCACAGCCTCCTATTGCCCTTACACACTCATCTCTAATGTACAGAAAATCATCGAAATTTTTTCTAAAGTTATTTATTAAGTTACGAGGTCTCATACGCAGCAAAGCCCGTTTAAATTGAGTGGTTCAAAATGAAATAGAAACGACCCTCGGTGGCCAATCGGCATCAACATCGGACTTCTTTTTGTTTCATTGGAGTGCGTGACTTGTAGAACGAAATCTCTTAAAGAAAGCTCTGTTTCATTCAAGTGCTGGAACCATGGCCATAGACGTCGGCGCGTACCTGAAAAAGCAGCAAGAACAGAGCCCAGCCGAGCTGTCGCAGCAATGGGCCGAGTTCGAAGAGTTATACAACAAACGGTACGTGGATAATGTGATACTAAACTACATTGATCACGGTGATCGGTTTGTGCTTCTCATTGTGCAGTGACATGCATTTGTCAACGTTGTCCTAGTGACGAACTTACACTGAAAGTGGTTCTCTTGAAGCGGTTACTTCTTTCTCGTACCATTGCATCCACCTGAACAATTTGGTATTCGCGCTTGTGCGCGTACGTCCGCGCTCAGCAGTGCGGTGCCGGCTATCCTCAAAAACAGTATGAATCTGGATGTTAGTGTAAATTGGAACAGTGGGTCATTGCAAGAGGCACACAAGCCTCAGCTAGCTGATCTGATTTCGTCGTGAAAGACAGGAGCACAATAGAAGAGAACTAAACCGGTGTCACGCGGTGGCTTTCGATCGCGGTGGAATCTGCTGCGGATCAGGGTTCTTGGTCGTGATTGGTTCCTTTACCCAACCCGCGGAACGGAGCCAATAACTATTCCAAAATTTGATCCCTGTCGGTCTTGATCGCGATCAGCGCTGCGCCGTGTGACACCGGTATTGACACGAGTTTACTACCAACCTCACCAACCAGAGCTGACACTTTCATGGTAGAGCTACCAAGCATTAACAAGTAACTGCTTCCCCGATGCCGAGGAGATGCACCCAACGTCCATCCTGCCAGTATCAAGCGAGAAAGACGGTGAGGCAGGCAGTCACGGACACAGCAGTGGTAACCAGGCAATGGCATTTGTGACCGTGGCTGGTTCTTCTAATGAAATTAGAAAGACAGTGTCTAGCGTTACTTTCATACATAACTGCAACAATCACTGTAGTTATGTTCAGGACAATGTGATGCAAAATAGAGCGGCACATTTCCTGTTATAGCTATTTTAACTGTGTCCGTGGTTTGCCCATGTCACTGGAGGGCCCATCAACATAGGTTGCTGCTTAATGGGCTCGTTACGTCTGCATCACGTGCTTTGGACCTAACGCTAACGCTTGCTGTAGTTACGTAACTTTAGTGATTATTGCACTTACGTGTGGACGTTACACTAGACACTGCCAATCAGAAATTACAGACAGGATGGTAAAGACAATTCCACATTTCTTACAGCATATACAGAGAGCAGCTCGAAACAGAGAAGAGGTTGGGATGGGGAACGTCAGAATTCGGGAAAGAGAAGAACCAAGCAGCTGCCTTGATCAAAGAGCTAAGAAAAAAGAAAGCAAAGGTGCTTAATGAAGTGCAACATAAAAGCTTCTTCAGGAATAAACTCTCTCGAATGGCAATACAACTGCGTTTGGAGAGTGAGCGCAATTGCTATAGATATATTAGTTTGTTTTTGCTGTTTTTAGTTTTATTCATGGCTCACTTCTACAAAATGACATACTTTGTATCGGTCAGAGAATATTAGCTAAAGTAGTTTGTACAAAGCTGTAATAATTAAGTCGGGGAATTTCAGTTACGCAGTAATTTGCGAGACATGCCGAAGTTGCAGGAAAGCTGTTCGTGTTTCTATTGTTCATTGCCCTTTTTCCAGCCTGTGGCACCAGCTGACCCTCAAGCTGCTCACATTTATCCGCTGCCCGCAGATACAGAAGGGCCTGTTTGAGGTGAGAGCAACTTCTTGTGCTCCAAGCATGTTGTGATGCATGCATTTCGTGCTGAATTGTATGGGGTGCTATGGAGTGTCACTGACGACATGTGCTTACATGTGGATGGGCTCGAGCACCACAGATGTGATTGAACATTTATTTAGGCTTTGTGTTCCTGCGTGTTAGCTGTGCCAAACACTTTTCACATGTTGGAAATAAATGCCAGTCAGTGATCCAGTTTCTCACCCTGCCACGGTGGTACTCGGCTGCTGATATGGAGGTTGGGGGATCAAATCCCGGCTGCGGCGGCTGCATTTCGATGGAGGCGAAATGTTGAGGCCCGTATGCTGCGCGATATGCCAGTGCACGTTAAAGAACCCCAGGTGGTCGAAATTTCCGGAGCCCTCCACTACGGCGTCTCTCATAATCATATTATGGTTTTGGGATGTAAAACCTCACAAATCATCAATCAGTGATCCAGTTTCCTAGGAACGTGGACTCGAGCTTCCGAAATTCTGACCCTTGGTTGTTCCAAGGGTTTGAAACAAGGAGCTTGACATAGAAGCTTATGTACTGAGCTGTAGAGTTGAATGGGGCAGTAGCTGTGACATGTCATAACGGACATTTTGCTTGTAATGGGCAGTGTTATGTAATCTGTTTATCTTTTTGCCTATTTTCAGATGTACGAGAACTTCATTTCAGAATTTGAAAACAAGTAAGTTTCTCCCCGCCGTTTTTTTTTTTTTGTTTGTTTTTGTTTTCAGTGCTCTGTTGCCTTGGTTGCTGCATTGTTGGCATAGGCTGTTTTCTTGTTAGGGGGAATGTGGTACCTGTAAGTACATTATATGTTGACTGAATGCAGTTTAAAAGCACATTATGTATGTTTGATTTTCCTGAGCTGAATCTAAAGGTACAGTTGTTCTTTGGTCACTTGATTAGTTATTGAGAAACCTAAATGTTGATTACTATTGTTTGGTGAAGGCCTGTGTACTGTGCAATGTCAGTGCATACTAAAAGACCCCAGATTGTTGAAATTTCTGGGACCCTCCACTACGGTGTTTCTCATAATCAAATCGGGGTTTTAGGACGTAAAACCCCATAAATCTGTTATTTGGCGAAGTAGCAGATAAAAAGGTAATCTGACCAGAAAGTTATTCATGATGCATCAGTGAAAAGCAGACGGTGTAAGGATCAAAGTGCTGCTAGCAGTTTTCAGGTAAAACAACAATTGTAAACTTTAGCAGCCTATTTAAATTCAGTGCATACAAGTACAGCTAGTAGTAAACAACAAGAAATGTTAAAAAACTGCAAGGAAAGAAAAGAAGATAATGCTTTCAGCATTTCAAACTCTACGGATTAAGTTTGATATAGAAAAAGACAATCACAGATGTACCTGTTCTAGAGCTTGGGATATTGTTGCGCTAAATGAGCTGGGTGAGTGAAAGCTTGTTTAAAATAACAAAGCTCACTTTGAGCCAAATGTAATACAGGGTATTGGGGCATCTGTTATAGATGACTTGTGGCTATCAAGGATATTAACCTGTATGCCTACTGTTGCAACATGCATAGCCCAGCAGAAGTATGGCATGAAAAAAAAGTGCATTTTTTTTCCTGTCAAAATTTACCTTGTCTTGGTAATCGGGGATTGTTGTTATCACTGAAATATCAGTCTGAGATATCAGAAACTTGATCAGCACTTGCAGCAATGCCTGTGTATAATAAGAGTACCATTTTCAGGAAATCTATTTTTTTCCATGATTTTTCATCTCTACATAGCACTCACTGTCCCCCCTCAACTTAAGCAGATCGACAGAGGTGAAGAAGGTGAATAACACCTGGACCTCGATGGGGTGTCAATGGACATATGGCATTTGTCACACTTGTTTGCTTCACTTTATTTGCTTAGGGAGGGGGGAGGGGGTACCCTGTTGTTCAAGGCTTTTTATCTTTATTCTTCATAGATCTTGAACGTTGATGCACTTATGTATACTTACATGCTCGTTTTAAATATACAAGTATTTTTCTACTACTACATGCTATTTTTAAAAATATCTGACATTTCATTTGCCTCGTTGGGAGCAAGATTTTCTCCTAAACTGACAAAGCTAGAATGCAAGTCAACATGTCACTGTAATCCGGAACGGAAGTTCTGTCATATGTTTGTGAATAAGCTGATGTCGAGCTGGGATGTCTGTCACGAAAGTTCAACATACCGTAACTCTTGCTCAATTGGTATAGAGCATCTGTTGTTAGACAGCTACATACAGCTATCATTCTAGAATGTAGTGATATGCAGATATGCATTCTAACTGTCGGCTTAGGAAAATATCTGGCTTCTAACGAGGCAAATGAAAGTTTATATTTTAAAAACTATAGATTGTGTTTGAAAAGTCACTGCTTATTTAAAATCAAGTCATGAATGTGCATAAACTGCAGCAAATCTTATCAAAATCGATGAAGAATTGAAACAAAATTTAAAAGAGCAGGGTCACCCATTAAAGACCCTGTTGGAGGGGCATTACCTAAGGCTTGGTAATGCACAAGTGAGTGTTTTCAAGAGCTTTTGAGAAAATAAATGAGTAACTATGGCTTGGCTCACAACACTAGAGAGAAACATACCGTGTCAGCGACAGACTTTGCACATCCATACGCAGGATGAAGCCCCTGTCTCTCGTGGAGATAGCAGCCCAGGTGTCTCAGAGCATCCCAGGTGAGCTAGTGTTTTTGAACTCTGTCTCCTTGACCTTAGGCCTCCTGTTCCTCAAGAACTGACCACCTTTCTTTAAGGTTCCTTATCTCTTTCTATCTGTATTTTTTTTAAATCTTTACCAAGTGACGAATAAAGCATTGTCTGCATGGCCACCACGTGTCACCATACCAAATGTTTGCCATGCTGCTGTACTCCATTACCTTATTTCATGCTGTACTATTTTGAGCCACTTTGTTGACTTCCAGTTTACTCTTCTGCACACTTTTCTAATTGTATGTATCCTCCTTTCTTCTTTTCATCTTTTTTTTTCAAATGTGTGGTGTAACCCACTTTTAAACCACTCCTGCTTAAGGCCTGAAATGGAGGCTGGCAGTATTTAATAAATAAATAAATAAATAGTAAATAAATAAATAGTGATGCTGAAGGCAACAAAAGAAAGGAAGTTGTGATTGTGCTGTGTGGGTGTTGAAAAATTGCAGAAAATAATGGTGTATCGCAAAGGGAAATGTAGGAGAACCAAAGCTTCAGCTTCATTGGATTTCATACTGGATGGAACTGCCTCCTAGCTTTCTGGCAGCACCTTGGCTCTTAGTGGTACTATCTGCAAGCTCGCTGTTTCATGATGATGGATAACAGTAATGGGCAAAAGCTTATCAAAATTGCACTGCAGTACGTGCTGAAAATAAAATAGTTGTTGAACCTTGCAAGAGCTTGTGCGTCTCTTGCATTTCAGACATGGAGAAGCGGCTTGGCTTCATCACCAAGACGAAGGAGAAGGTGAGCACTTCAACTACACCACGCTTGACAATTCTTGAGTAAAGAATGTCGGAATGCTTTCACTGAAAAGGTGCTGTGACTAAGCATATCATTAGAACTCTTGTCATGGTACTCGTTGCAGTCAAGCAAAAATGTCAGCAGACAATGATCATGCTCAGCCACAGTGTCTCAACTTGTCAGCTTAGACATGTGCCAGTAGGCACATGTCTTGACCCTGTCTTTACCAAATGGCGTCTTGTGAGGAACAGATTGTGTAGATATTTCACTAAGGTGAAGTCGATGAAGGGTGTGTCTTTTTCTCATTCTTTGAGCCTTTTTGACAGCAACCAAAAAGAAATACTAAATAAAGGAGAGAAGAATCTGAACGAGCTTCTGTGAAAAGGCAAGGGTGCAGTGTAAAACGAGTGTTTTCCACTCCATTTGTAAAGATTGTGCTTCTTGCCTTCGCATGACTGCTGTGCTGAGTGACACAGCTGCAAGGTCATTGGATCGATGGGACCCAGAGAATGCAACCTGTGCCAATACCAGACTGATGTATGCACTGAAATGGTAGCTAAGGGAACTAGGAAGGGGGAATCTGTATATTTTAGAATAGAGAATTTCTTCCTTGGTATACTGAATCAGTTGTATTCCATTTGTACTTCAAAAGGACAGAAAGTTGAGCGAGTTGGTAAGGGTCCATAGTCAAAAGAAGAGGCGTGGAAGACGCGGACACAAGGGGAGAAGTGAACAACAAGAACAGTGTTGTTCACTTCTCCCCTTGTGTCCGTGTCTTGCACGCCTCTTCTTTTGACTATGGTTCCATTTGTACACTTTTGTTAACATTTTTGTCTATGTAACAAGGAAATGTGGAGTGATTGCAACTCTCACAGCAGTGCGTGATTTATTTATTTATTTATTTATGTATTTATTTATTTATTTATTTATCGTATTATTTAATACCCACAGCACCATACAGGCATTATAGGGGGGGGGGTACAGAGAAAGAACAAACATGGAAATTGCAGGTTCACATAAATTTGGGCAAATGGGAAAATATAGATCACGCAGACACCAAACAGACACAGCTGCGTCACAATTGAATATTAGAAGCTGAACCAATAACCTACGATTTCATGTATACTAGTAATGTTACTAGTTTTAAAGGGTGAAAAAGTCTATGGAAGCACTGAAAATTGGGCATTTTTACACCATAGGGGAAGAGTTGAGGGCTAGTTGGTGCACTGTTTAAAAAACGATGGGAGGCAAAGGGAGACAGTATCTCTGCCTTGTGTGCTGTGCTTTTTGTATAATTCATCATTTTTGAAGGCAATTCTCAGCCAATAGTTAAAATAGATGGGACAAAGATTGCCTGTGTGTGCAGGTCAAGGGAGACCCCGAAGCAGTGGTCCTCTGCAATGTGCTGTACGGCCAGAACAAGCTGGCTGCCAACGACATGGCCAGTGTCAAGGTTGGTCACAGTTCTTGTTCCTCCTTATTCCTTTATTTAAAAACCCCGGTGTTGCCTATTTGAGAGGACTAACTGGTAACATAGTGATCAACAGTCTGGCAGTGTATTAGATTGCTAGATGACGTTCTGTGGCAGGTCGTTGTTCATTTTACCGTGATGGCACAATGAAATTGGTCAAAATGTCCAGCAGGTCAAGTGGCTTGTAGAACACCGGTGCGCACCAATGATAATTTCGACAGTGATTGTAATGCTAGTAGAACTGTGGCAGGGCCAGTTGGTACGAATTCGTAACTATTCGCCAAGTCTTGGCAGTGCAAACTCATAAATTCTAACGCTGCCTCGATTTTAACGGCATGTCCCATAAAATCCAGAATATAGGTTACCTTCTAATTTGGAAATATTGAAAAGTGAAAAGAACGATGAGTGGATGGTATAGCTGGGTGCATCAAAAGGAACCCACGCCTTGAAATGAATAGTGTTTCAAATGTTGCACAGTGACAGTAACATTCACGGTGAAACAATAATTATGGAACTGCATGAATAGCAATACTCTTGAGTACAAATCGAATAGAATATTTTTCAGAAACACAACCATGTTAATTACAGAGAAATGTACTGCTAAGCATGGGAAATCTTATTGCCTGACTCTATACTTCCCTAACGTTGTCCGTATTAAAACAACAATTAAGTCCTGAAGAACAGACCAACAGAGAAATGGGCATATGCATGAGCTAATTTCATCGCAGTAAAGGAGTGTTAACTTCTCCGCAGTTCACAAGTGTTGGCTTCGCCACATTGCATCCGTTAGCTTCAGTGCAGCATGCGAGTGTTGGCTTCTCTGCAGTACGTGAGTGTTGTCTACGCTGCAGTACACAAGGGTTAGCTACACCACGGTACACCTACCTTATGCGGCGACACGTACTACATGTGGGAATGTGCCATTTGACACAAAACAGCATATTTTGCCCCTTAGTTACCAACTTTAAATAGTTTGAACAGTAAAGATCATAAGCAAATGAAATTAACAGTAAACAGTATGCGAATATTATTTGAAAATTCGAATATTTGCATACTGCTAAATATTTATTTAGGTCTGGCTCTAAATGCCAGAATGTTTAAAATAAAAGGACTCAAGCACTACCTTCGTGGAATGCCTCAATGATGACAGGGAGGCTTGTGAAATATGCTCTCCCAAGTTCAGAGGCATGCGCTATCGTGATAACGTTCATTTGGATGCAGTCGGTGGCCACCAGTAATGACGTTGACCGCTGTTGTCGGATGGAATTTGGAACTTTTTATCTGCAGTTCTGGATACACTGTTGTCCAGCCCTGAAATGAAGTTTTATTCTGATCTGATCGCTGGATGTCTGAATGGGATCCTCCTGCATACACAAGTAGTGTGCTCCGCCATGGTGATCTGGTGGTTATGTCACTTGGCTGCTGATCCGAAGATTGTAGGATCGAATCCCGGCCGTGGCAGCTGCATTTCGATAGAGGCAAAATGTTGAGGAGCGTGTATTGTGCAGTGTCAATGCACATCAAAGAAACCCATGCGGTCGAAATTTCCAGAGCCCTCTGCTACAACGTCCCTCATCATATCGTGGTTTTGGGATATGAGATCCCAGATATCAATCAATCAAATACATCAAATACACCAGTAGTACATGTTTTTCTGAGACACTCTGAGGACTGTGCCGCTGGATTTCCATTTGTCTCCATAAATTCAATCATCTTTTCTTGAATTCTCACTGAATTCATGGGCGTCTGGTAACTGCCTTAGACAGGCGTTGCTCCCGGGTTGAAACCCCGAAACTGGAAAAGCTTTTGTTGACTAAGCAGCTTTCATTTCTAAGAAATTCCTATGGATTTCCTTGTAGCTTTGTGCTGCAAATAGATACCATTCAAGGGTTTATTGGTCAGCAGCAGCCTGTATTAAGATCATGTACTACGTGATGCCTTCTGGCAAAAAAAGTGTTCCACACTTGCTGCCATGGCTGTGAGTGGCACTGACTAACACTCGCAGGATTAAAATGTACAGAAATACCCAAAAGGGTGGACGGGGGGAACAACTGCCATTGTAAACGTGTGGGCACAAGTTCTTCCTTTCACAATGCAGAAGGTGCTGGAAGAGACGGAGACCCTAGCAGAGGCCCTCCCAGGTGTGACGGAGGTGCACGGCCGCTTCTACCAGCTGTGTAGCGACTACCACCAGCAGATGGGCGACCACCAGGCCTACTACCGTGACGCCCTGCGCTTCCTTGGATGCACCCCGCTTGAGCACATTCCCAGTAAGGCAATCCTACCTTGCACTTTTATTCAGTCGCCCATATCATGTATACTCTTACCTAAACCAATACTTTTCTTTAGAACAAATGATGTACGAAAGCAGGCTTAGATTTGAGTACTGTGGTTTGGCTGAAACTGCCACGTGCCTGAAGGCCCGGCCACGCTTTTGGCACAGCGACTCTTCATGCACTGTCCTTAGGCTGCTATGTGCAGCTCTTTTCTAGAAGCAATCTTTTGTAGCAGTTGTGGTGACGTGCCATGATCACATGCTTATGAAATGCCTGTGCTTGAGAACCAGTGGCTAAGTAGCCTCGACACGCATGCGTCAAGGCTTCCTAAAGGTGGCACCAACTTAGCGGCAGCACGACATTGCAGCCTTTGTGAAGAACAGAGTGACAAAGAGGATAGCGATGTTGGGGATGACAGTGAGTAAACTTTATACTACGGGTGTGGGAAGCTAACACTTGTGTAATGCAGTGAAGCTAACGCTCATGCTCTGTGGCAAAGCTAGTACTTGTTAGCTGCAGCGAAGTGAATGCTTGTGTACTGCGGCAAAGCTAGCTCATGTATAGGCACAGTTCTCTGTTCAACTGTTCTTTAGGACATGACTCTTCATTTTCTAGAGACGACACTGTGGGAGTACACTAGCCATGCAATAAACTTGTTTTTGTTTTTTTGCCCACATTAGCAGCACATTTTTCTGTAATTAATTATAGTATTATTCAAAATATTTTTTCAGAATTATTAAAGAAATATTCGAATTCACTTTGCTGTAAAAATTCTGCTATATAGACAGCTTCGATCAAAATCAAATTAAATCATAAGTTTATTTACGTTGGTTGTGGGGTTCCTTGACTAGTTAAGGGGAGACACTGGTCTGAAAAATTTTTTTTTTAATTTTCAGTATTTTGAGCTGAAATTTTTATATAGTATGTAGTTTTCACAGCTGAAAACAGATATGCAATTAGTTTTGGGCTATCACTCCTAGATTTTAAAATTTTGACTGTCCCATAAGCTTACATTCTGCCCAGCTTTTCGTCACCTTTCTCATGAAAGATTGCTACAGATTTGATATGACAGTGTTCTATGAAGACCAGGGAGTGCAAGAAAACCATAATTTTGTTTTTAGCTTCATTGGTTCAAGAGTTGTGGCTTTAACAAGTGTACTCATCAGAAATCTGAAACTGTTGCTTAATTTTATGGCTAATTAAATCATTTCTCTATATAAAAATATCATAATTTCTTGGTTTTGTTGCACTGATCAATCTGTAAGCTTTCAAATGCTACAAGAATGATTAAAATCCGACTACTACATCAAAAGATACTGTGGGCAACGGCATAGGGTGTGATGAAAAATGTTGTTTTGAGAAAACGAGAAAAGAAGTTTAGGAACATGGCGAGCATTTATATTCAACAAAAAAAGGTGTGAAAAAGTGCAGTAATGATGCTAGAAGCCACCAGGAACGTAGTCTTCCTCATTCTCCTTGGTCCGCCTTCTTTTCATTGCACGCCTGAAGTTTTTAGCATGCGCGTGCTTCTTGTCAATAACGCGCGCGGCAGCCCTCTGCGAGGCAGGGTTCATTTTCCCTTTCACATAATCTTGGTATGTCTTCGTGTGCATGCCTCTGCGTGAAATATTCAGTGTAGAAAAAATATCATTCAGCGCAGTTTGTCCGTTCCCTGTGCTCATTGCCGCGCGAACCGCGAGCACGTTGATTTCGAACGGGCCGCGCGCCGCGTCACCCCCTGCTCTCGGCGAGCTCCACACAGTCTTCAGTTTTCCGCACTCGTCACAGGTCAGCACAAGTTTCGCGGCGATGCCATATTCACGGTGCCATATTCAACTTACTTTTACCAACACCATGTCATGTGTTCGAGCACTTGGTGAGCACAGTGTGAAATATTGCGTCTGCACATTCGCTTATCTCGGGCCGTGCATCGCCACAAACGACAGACTCAGCTGGTCACCTAGAAGGGAACAGCGTGAACCAGTGCACGCTGTGAAACAGAAAAACTCTTAGGTATCACTCCCCACGCACATTCATATACAGTTCAACCTCGATATAACGAAGTCGGTAAAATCGGCACATCGTTACACTGAAATTTCACTACGTCGATATTCGTCTCTTAGCATGCAAATAAAATTCCAAAAATGTGTTGCGGTTGCATGCCACACACGGAAAAACGTTTACTTACGGTTGAAGTAATCTGTCACTCCTTTTTTTGTGGTCTTGGAGTTGGAAACATCACTGCAGTCGCCTTGCACAGATAAATAAAAGCAATTTCGACATGATAAGGCTAGTCATTGTCGTGGGTAGCAAGCTTCCCCGTGGAATCAGCCTTTATGTAATGCATCAGCACACGGAACAGCCGAAAGCGTGTAGCATCCCTACTACCAGCGCATACAACCATGATACGACCTTGAAGGCTCAGAGCACTTATCATGCAAAGCCGCGACAAGAGATTGTAACGGGGAGGAGGCTTCAGAAAGTGCCGCCTACGATAACGAAAAGCGAACCGGAAAACAAACGCTAGCTTCATGGCGACAGCAACGAAGCAAGCGCCAGGCCTAGCCACAGCAGACGACGCACAGAGTGACTGCCGGAGGAGAACGGCGTGTCATCGCGCACAGCAGCCAGTGGCAGTCGCGCGTTCCCCTGCTTCCTCGAGGAACACGCACTTAGCCCAATCGCGGCTTCGCATCGGAGATGCGGGAAGCTGGAAAGCCCTCGCGAATCGGATTTTGACCACGCCATCACCGCTTCCGCCAAGGGTGGAAGAAAAAAGTGCTGGAATTTACGAACAAAACAAAACCAAAATGGCGCCCATAGGTTGAATGGTGCGAAAACGACACTCGCTCGCTCGAAGTAGGGATGTTTCAGTGTGTGTTTGCCGGAGCAGAGGCTTCCGCAGCTTGCTTACACACGATTTGAGGTAATTTTACGATGAATTAGAGGCTGATAATTACAGAATACGTAGTTTATTATACATTGAGCCCAAATATGCAGTTTTCCAAAAATTGCATTTGCCACGATTTTTCAACTTTCAAGGGCTGCGTCCCCCTTTAAGTTCACGGCACAGCTCCGTTAGCTTTGAGCCATCAACGAAATTTCGTTACACTGAAAGTCTGGCAAAATTTACTTTGTTATATGGAGGCTAAATATACATGGTGTTGTTCTATGGACACGAAGTTACAGAAGCTAAACTACTTCGTAACATCGGGGATTTCGTTAAAATGAAGTTCGTTACATTGAGGTTTAACTGTATTTATGGGGGTTAATGATACATGCAAACAAACACACAGGCCAAATCCCAGCTCGAATTACATATAAACAAAAGACAACAGCAAACAACGCAATGCGAACAGCACACCGACACACCAAACACAAAAGACCATGCACGGAGAGAACCGCCTAACCCTCAGCCAGTGCTCCTGTGACAGCATGCCCAGAAAAGGAAGAAAGAAGGAAACAAACATACACTAAAGAAATGAGTGCTAACTGTAGGCCGCTGTTGCAGGCCGTTTAGAGCTGAAACAGCATGCATGGCAGCCGCCAGTGAAGCTACGGGGTGACAAAATTGTGTACACAGCATCTCAATTCCCAATGAGGACTCCCTGAGAATCATCGGATGCGCAGAGGGCTGGCGCTGTCTTGCCGCCAAAGCTACACACTGTCCCATGATGGGCTCGGTTGAAACTGCATGGGTGGCCAGGTGGCTGAGTTGACAGTGATTAGCTTGTAAGTTCAGTGCAAACGACAATGAAAAAGACATCAGGCAAGGAAATGATGATGGCATTGAACTCTCTCAGTTTATTACAACACATTCTTCTTTTTTCTTTACCTGAATTAAGCATAACATGACCATTAACCGTGTAACTGTTGCCTTGAACTGCAGTGGAGGAACAGCGACAGCGTGCATTTGCCCTGTGCCTGGCTGCCCTGCTTGGGGAAGGCGTCTACAACTTTGGTGAATTGGTGAGTCATGCATAAACAGTACACTGAAAGCTCTTTAATTCTAACTTTATTAATTTGAATATTTCAATAATTCAAAGTAAGAGGCACAGTCCAGCCAAGCCCCATAGAACCCTATGTGTTAAAGAGCCCGTTAATCCAAACGAAAACCGGATAGTTTGAACTATGCGACAGGTGGTGCAACTCGATAGCCAGCATGCTGGCATCGTCATATCTCGAAGGCTATGCTTCGTGGCTGGGTAGACGTCATGGCTGCCATATAAATGTGAGCTCACGTTTGGAACTGGTCGTATGCGTCGCCATCAATAGTCCATTCCAACAATGGCAGCACACATGCTCATGCTTTTGGCTCGCGTCATGGGTCACATCGATTCACTGCGTTTTCAGTCGTACATTCACCAACTCTCCAGCATTTGTGTCTAAAGACACAGTGGTCATAAAATTACGGGAAGCAACAATGTCATTGCTAAAACCAACAAAGCAGCATAATTTGCTCTGGGCTTACACCAAGGTATGGTTCTGTTTTCCCACTACGTTAAGACCACACGAAATTAATTGTTCTCGATGGTGGACAGATGCAGCTTGTTGTACGTTTCATTGCCATTGCACATCGCAATTGCATGAGAAGCTTCACTACGAGGATTCAGTGTGCTCCGCTCCAAGCTGCATCATAGGTTACCTTGTGGAGCAAAAGCTATATGTGTGAAAGCTTATATACGAATGGCCTGTGTCCGGCCAGTGCATTGGTCTGGCATGTGTAAACGCTCAAGGTAAGGTTGCCTGAGAGATCAACTTCGATACCGCTGACATTAAACTGCGACGATATATTTGTACACTGCATAAATTAAAATTCCAGTTATTCATCAGAAACGTTGGATCACAGTGACATTGGATGAGCTTGCGTGATACATCAGCTATGATGTGGCAACAGCGGTATATGCACTTTACGCAATCTTCGCGTGATTAGCGATGTTTTTAAGTGAAGTTTCGGTCAGCGATGGGCAGTTTGACACTAGCATGAGCTAGAAGTTGAGGCGCCTCTTAATTTGTGAAAGACTACGATGGCCACTTCGCAGTGAATCATGATAAAAAGCGCCTGTCTTCCAGCACGAGCATGTCATGGACAAAATGAGACTACTAGGGGTGTAGGAATGTTTGAAATTTTCAATAATTTTCGACTAGTGTTTGCTGTTTGATTTGATTTGCACTGAACTTTTGCTGTTTGAACTAATTCGAAGTTGGTAATCAAGGGAAAAAAATACACTGTGTCTCTTGAAAAATGGTCCATTCCTGCAAGTAGTGAGTGCGCTTCGCTGCATAACACCTGTGTACCACAGCAAAGTTAACACTCGTGTACTGTGGCAAAGCTAACACCTCATTTCGCTCCAAGTCATTTGCACTCCACAACCTGCGGTGTGGCCAGCGCCACATTTACTATGCAACATAGAGAGATACCGATCAACTGAAGATTCCAATTTTGGCAAAAATGCTGCGATGCTGTATATGGAGCCGCACGGAGGTGTAGGTGATGATGGAAACTGACGAATGTACCGGTACAACATATCACTGGTAACTTTATTGCGACAGTCTGTTTGCCATTAGTGCACGCGGCGTGTAGCAGCGTCACAACACATACCAGTGGTAACCCAAAAGCACGACGCTGCCATTCACTGTGCAGCGGCACAAACGGTGTAAAGGCAGCAAACACTCGCATTTTGCGACGTAACGCAACAGAGCACGCCCGGCCGCGCTTCAGGGCATGCTGCTAAGCTACACACCGTGGTGTGGGTTTGCATTATGCACAAGTGATGTGAACCCGCGAATAATTTTCGTTCATCACACGCTTGGTGACATTAAAAAAATTACAGCATATCCACGGAGTGAATGATGATGAGTGGGCGAAGCTCGGGAGGTTCATCGTAGATCGTGCCAAGTTCCGGATTAATTTAGTTAATGCGCACGCTACGAATCCTCATGGTTCAACTATGCACAAGTGAAATCTCCCACCGGCACTTCATTGCAAGTCAAGATCCAGTGCCTATATAATATATATATGGGTTGCCGGTGAACGCTTCTCCAACGCGAGCAGTCGGTATTTCTCAATCAAGAAACTCGTTAGGGAGACGCTGCTTGCGCCAACGTTGTCTCTCGCGCGTGAGGGCGCGTTCTCCTTCTTTGCGAGCTGGTAGCGTTCCTCTAAGAAAGAGCGTTTCCATAGCCAACGCGCGCCTTTCGCTCTCTCTGTCTCTCTCTCTCTCACAAGACAGCAGAGGCACGCGCCGGGAAGCACGCGCCGAGGGCGAGCGCGTGCCTCCCGGCACGCGGGTTACGCCTGACGCCTGACGCGTGACAAGGTTAGACTAAGAGGAGCTTCGCCCCTAAAATGGTGATGCGGCAATCAACAATGGAGGCAACATGATCAGTCAACAACCAATATGGAAGCATTGATGCTTTTATTATGATGGTGCTCATGAAGCATTCTGTGGCACTTTGCAAAGTGGGCAGAAGGCACATTTGAGCACATAACTTGAACTCGGTTGGAGTCACTACACGGTCTAACAGTTCTCCAAATTTTGTTACCGTGGGATCGCAGTTTAATGGATGCTTCGTTATCGTGGGACACAAAATGAATCCTACGGGCTTCCCCTGGGGATTGTCAAATATTTTGCTGTTCTGAGAATTTCATTGTTGCAGGATTTCATTATCGCAGAGTTTGATTTTACTATCATGGGCAGTTGAAGCACAGACAGCAGCGCATGTGGCTGATAGTCCAAAGCGCTTGACAGTTCATGTGGTGTACATGCATTGCGATGTGTTCAACTGCTGCATTGTCATGTGGCGCCATTGCCTCGTTGATGTGCCAAGCAATGTACCTTGCCTATACTTGCTAGAAGACTATTGTGTGCAAAAATGAATTTGCTACAACTAGGCCAATCGCAGAAATGCTTCAGTTTAAGGAGATTGTAATGTAGTGTTGAGGCATGTTAGTATGATATAGTCAGGTTTTTACAGTCAAACCTCGCTGCAATGAATTCAGTGATGTGGAAATAGCTTCGCTGTATCCATTAATTTGTTGTAAGTGTATATTCGTGATACTGGTTGAGTGGCAATGCTGTATTTTGCTTAATTCATTATAACCGATAATTCTTCACATCAGAATTTGTTATGTCAAGGTTCAGCTGTAGCACACAAAAGGACAACGACAAAGGGAAGACACACAGCGTCTATCTGTGTTCTCTGTTGACAGTTGGCTCATCCAATCCTGGAGTGCCTACAGGGCACTGATCGCCACTGGGTGGTACAACTCCTGTCGGCCTTCAACAGCGGGTCCCTGTCTCAGTATGAGGCCCTGCGGCCAGCATGGTCCCGCCAGGTATGCCTTCTTTCGTTTGACACACCTTTTGGCGGCACTGCCACCCTTCGATTTGTAGCAGTACCAGTTCTAATAAGCGTGCAAGAAAGGACAGGCACCAGTAAAACACGACAGCCAGACATCAGCACAAAAAAAAAAGTCATACTTTCCGGGAAAAACTATTATATCACGAATTTCACCCCTTTATAAAACTGCTTTCCCACATAAGCAAGTGCTTTGTTTTTAATGATTGAAAAATTAATGTGCTTTATAGTTTGTCACTGATCCCATGCTATGAGACATGGGAGGCAATCGCTAGGAAAAATACCATGAACTGACATATCAGTTCCCTGAAAATGACCCCACGAAAGCTTGGACAATTAAGTATTAGGTCCCTTTGCTGCACTAGCAGAATGCCAGAAGTGGTTCAGAAACCCAGTCAGAGCCAAGGGTGACCAAAACAAAACATATTCTCAATGAAAAGGCAGTTGCACAAACGTGCACAGACATGGCTCTTCAAAATACAAACATAGGTGGGCTACAACATACCACGGAACCAACACCAAATGTACAAGCTCATGCATTACAATAGAGAATAAAGCACACAAAGAGTCCTGTTCACCAGAGCCACTCAAAGTGTCTCATCAACATGAGGCTTGCAAGTCAATCTCTTAGCAAAACGTTTTCTTGGGCTAGTTGGTTCATGACTTCTTTGAAAATTGTAGCGCAAAGGAACACACGGACAGACAAAGAGCACAGGACGGGCGCTATTCTTTCCTTTGTCCATGACGACAAAACCTCCTTCTTTGTCGGCTTGGAGTATGGCTAGGCTGCGCTGTTCCAGTGTGTCAACGACGTACTTGAAGGGAGGTTTCTTGGATGGGTAAGAGCCTGCTCTTGAGAGAACACAGTTTACTGCATCGCTGGTGGCACGGTCCCGTTCTCGAACGTCTGTGCGAAAGGCTGCTTGCCTTGCTATGGCCAGAAGCTGATGTCGCTGTACCGCCGGCTCGAAGCTGTACTTCGGTCTGTTGTCCAAGATACGACGACACCTGTCCGGTAGACTGCAGTCACCTATGTTGGTTACGCTGTTCGCGGCCGTCCTTTCTTGCTTTGGCCTTAGCGCCCGTCCTGTGCTCTTTGTCTGTCCGTGTGTTCCGTTGCACTACAATTTTCAAAGAAGTCAATCTCGATGGTTGGTCCACGGAGCAGCGTCGTTACACTTCTTTCTTCTTTCACAGTGTCATGACGTCTCACTGACGACTATCGGCTGCTAACAGTCCATGGTCGATTCTTTATATCGGCTTTGGTGGGCATTCTAGACATTTCGGAGCACGTCAGATGGTCTCAGCACGCGCAAAGCTGAAGGAAAGCTCTTTATTAAACTGGTAGCTTCCTCGCATCAAAGGTGCCTTCTTTTCCTTCTCATGTTGCGGTTAGTGTTGGTACGCACCCTCTGCTTTCTCCTTATGTCCCTGTCTGTCTCACGCGCTCACTCACTGGGATGCAATGACTCAATGCTGCATTCTTGAATTTTTGACAACACACGAAACTCGCACCATCTACATTTTGGCAAATCGTTGCATCACGTTAGGTGCGTGGAGGCTTTTGCTGCACGCACCATTTTTCTTTGCTAGGCTTGATTAGGTGCATCGTCTCTAATATGATGCCAGCCTCTTCGGCAAAGTGGGCTCTATTTTGTGACGTATTTATCACTCATTAGTAATTTCACTGTAAGTTTAGCTGCAGAAAAGTAGTTTCACCTCGACATAGAGTTTGCACGCAAACACAGCAAATGCCTTATTTGCATCATTTCTATAAAAATCTATGTCTTAAACAAACATCCCATGCACAAACTTCTACAGTAAAACCTCGTTATAACGAACCCGGATATAACGAACTATCGGATATAACGAAGCGATCGCAATTCCGCTTGAAGTTCCTGTACATGAAATTAATATTGGTTATAATGAACTAATTGTTATAATGAAGTAATTACCGCTCGCCCATCAACTTCATTATAACGAGGTTTTACTGTACTTGGCCCATCTTTCGTTCTACCAGCTTGTGTATTCAGACTGCAAGCTCGGTTTAAAGCAAAGTCATGTGCAACATACAGCGTGCATGCAAGTTGTTAAAAACCCTTGAAGTTGAAAAGCATGTCGTGAAGGCTCTTGAAAGTTGTAGAATGTAATACCCCTTCAAGACCGTCGATTTTCTTCTGCATTACATGATACAGTAATCTCTCGTTACATGAACTGACCGGAACGAAAACGTTTCATATAAATGGGAATTGGATGTAAGTCACCACCCAGTAAATTCTTTAAAACTTGAGCGTAGCTTGCACTACAATTAATTGCAAGGAAGTCCGAACGGGATACATTGAGTGAGACAAATCTTCATTGAGGCATGGAAAAAAGAGCCACGAACAATGTCAATTACTTGCACATCTGTAGGGGAAATTACATCAGGGATAGCAGGTTTGGGCGATGCCAGTGATACCAATGTCATCAGTGCCGTTAAGGATCAGTTTTTTTTTATTGCCATCAACAGTCGCTGATCACTGCTACATGGACCAAACTAATCTAGATCGAGTTCGGCGCCAACCTCAGCCAAATTACAATGCACAGGTTGTGTGGTTGTCTTGATCCTGATCGGGCTGCAAGCTGGCGAGGCAAGGATCATTGGACTATGCACAGTGAAGGCTGCCGCGTGCCACTCGTTCACTTTTTTCTATGTTGAGTGTTCGATAGCGGCTCTATTTTTCCGGTTTCCCGACGGTTTGGGTGAACCACGCATTAGTCGGAAGCGAAAGGCTGTCTCAATGAAACAAAACGCAATAGACCCTTTTCGTGAACTGTAAAGCTAGCTTCCCTGCAATGTAACTTGCCCTACTAATGGCGACAGCTGCCTTTTTTTAAATGCTGTCAAAATTAAAGCTGCACATGCTGCGGCCCGGTTTTTGGGATTGTTTGTATCAGAAGGGCTGGGTCGACATTTTACACGCCCTATCGCAAGCAAATTGCGCTTGCACACGTTGTTTGCCGGATTGCCAATGCTGCCATTAGTAGGGCAAGCTGCATTGCAGGAAAGCTAGCTTGCAGTTTATGAAAAGGGTCTATTGTGTCACAGTGGGTGCCGAGTTGCATTGTACCAATGCCATATAGGTCCATACTGCCATGCGTGGCTCTAAGCATTACTGTGGCCATAATGCTGTCTTGTTTGCACTTTAATCCTTTGTTCATTCTGAAAAAGTTTGCGTAGAATTTTACCTCATATAATAATTGCACCCCCCAACATTGCTTCCGTGTTCCGGGAAAAAAAGTGTGTTCATTACATGAATAAATACAGTGCGTGCATTTGAAACATAGTTTTAATGCAGTAAAATTGACCTTGCAATGTATATAACAAACAAAAATCGTCTCCCAATCCGTAAATCGGCGTGCATTCGCGCCATCACAGTTGCTTCCCGCGGTGTTCAGCAGCAGTCTGGTGCGGCAATTCAAATACGCTCTGCCTGATGAAACCGCTGCATGTTGCCGTGCATAGCCGCATGCAAGCAGTGGCGCACACCAACATGTGTTGCTGCCTTCCTTCGACCTATTACAATCTTTTGATCCCCACTTTTTTTTTTTTCTCGCAGCAGCTAGGTGTAAATGCATGGCCTCCGATATCGCGTAGTGCCGATCTCGGATGTCATGCTAACTGCACTATCAGACAACCTGCAGTAGAGATATGAGGGACATACGCGATGGTGTGCCGTTGCTACGTAAGGTGGTTACTGCACCCACCTCTCTGTTGTGGCCGCCCGTGAACGCTACAGAATGCATCCGTGGCATAGTGGCTTCAGGAATCAAAAGCCAGCCAGGCCAAGCCGGCATGGCAACGGTCGTTGCCATGCTGCGACCGTCGCTGCGCTGTGAGCTTGGTAGTCCGCTGCATGCTGCTCATTCATGATGAGCGTATTTTCGCTGTTGACTGTTCGATAGCGTCGCGGTTTCTCCGGTTCTTAGAAAAAGGGAGCATGCTTAAGACTGAGCAAATACGCTACTTTGAGCAAGATTGAAAGATTGGGCTTATGTGATAACCAATTCGCCATTCCTGGCGAGAACAGAGCAGTGATAAGCGAGAAAATGGTGAAATTGAGAAATTTCAGTGGCACCCTCTCTCTCGAGCTCTGTGGTTACCTTTTTGAAATGACATCATCGCACCTATTCCGAGTACTCAATTACAGTGAACTCCCGTTAAACAAACTCGGTTATAACAAATTATCGGATATAACAAACAAAATGGGTATGTTTGTTTGGTTTCCCATAGACTCAATGCAAAAGGAATCCTCTTAAGACGAACCCCCTCACAGTTTCAAAAGGAAAAAACGGAGCACTAAAGAACAACACACAAAGAAGGAGGCTACACACAGGACTGGCGCTCATATGATACATACACACAGGATGAGTGCCAGTCCTGTGTGTAGCCTCCTTCTTTGCGTGTCGTTTTTAGGGCTGGGTTTTTTCCTTTTGAAGCATGAACCAACTCCCCCCAAGGACAAGTTCTACTAACCCCTCACTGGTAACCTTCTGTTAAGAACAACTTTCCCAGTGCCGTGGACAGCCGCCCCTAGTTTATTGTAGGGGGCCCAAGGGCTGGATACATGAGTTCTTTTGTTGTCTCCCCGCCAAGGAGAGTACAAAAGAACCAAAGACTAAGTAAGCAAAGCCACTGGGGTGCCAGCAATAAAACTACAGAGTTTTGTTGTTGGGGACCCCAAGTGCTAGGGGCACCCTGTCTTCTTGGGCCCTTTTGTTGTCTTCCTACCTCCTGTTCAGCACCCACAGGGAGAGTACGAAGGAAAACAAGGCAAAAGAATCCAGGAGAGCATACACAGAGACTCTGGGTACTTGAATAAAGCTGCCCCCTTTCCCACCCCCCACCCCAACTAGTAGAGCAGTAGTAAAGCAAAGCAGAAGAAAACAAAATGGATGGGGTCTCCCTCAAAGGAGCAAGAAAAAGGGGGCGGATATAAAAAAGTGAATGCTGCTTTTTATCCACATCAACAAAGTGTACACATTAGACCTTTTGGCTGATCAGCACCTCCTGGGGCAAGTGCAGGAAAACTGCCCTGAAGAAAGACAGGCCTAGTTTCTAGTCTGGGCAGTAAAGTAGTCCTGGGGGACGTGAATGTTTGTGTGAGTATCCTCAAAGATGCTCCGCAATGCCTAAAGCATTGACTGGCAACACAACTGACATGCTCACTGAAGAAGTGTTTGAAGTGCTTTCGAAGAATATGGGAGGTAGCTTGTGCCTGCTTAAGTTCTCTAATAAACAACCATCCTCAACAGCATGGAGATACTGGAGGATACTTAAAATCGTTAGATGAAATGTTATTTATGGCTGCTTGCCAGTGCTTGAAGACAGTTTTGAAGTTGGGGAAAAATATGGTTTCATTTGTAATTTTTCCCCAATTGCAAGTCTACTTGATTGAGTTTTTGAAGTAAGAAATTTGGATCCACCTGGGCACGGGGCCAATCCATTCTTGGAGGCACTTCTGATAAGACAAACTTCTGATAAGACGAACAAATTGTCATGGTCCCCTCGAGTTCGTCTTAAAGGGAGTCTATTGTACTGCTATAGGTTATAAATGAATTAGGTGAGCTTTGACAGTATATAAATGTGCAGTGATCGCTGTTGCTACATGTTGTGGCCATATTGTGGCAGTGTAATGTTGGCAACTGAGATAATGACATCGATTCCTCTTTTCAGCACGGGTAATTCAAATGGAGTGGCGACACCAGGCAGTTTCAGTGGCTGTTCTCAGTGAAAAAATCCGTTTATTGGCACACAGCAAGTGGTGATAGACTCCTCCAACACACATAAAAAGTCGATGTAGCCGAACTTAATATTCTTCCTTTTGCGATGGATGTCTACGATCGTATACATGGAAGCTGAAGGGCTGCGTACATAAATATAGACTGGTTAATTGCAGAGTCATCTCATTTCAAATGCTCTAATGTGCGCTGATTTGTGGCTGCTACAGGCGGATCTCGCAGCCTGCGAGCTGGCCCTGCGGCAAAAGATGTGCCTGCTGTGCCTGATGGAGATGGCGTTCCAGCGGCCAGGCAGTCACCTCTCCTTCCAGGAGATTGCTGCCGAGACACGCCTGCCCCTGAACGAGGCACGTATTGCTCCAGCCTGAATACCTCTGGTCCTTGCGAACACGACCAGCTGCGGGGTTGTTGAATTGCAGTGTTGGTCATAAACTAACGAATTAATTTTTTTCATCATGACGACCAGCAGAGCTAACAAAGCTGTGTATTGAACATTACCGTGCATTGCATAACGACATGATCATGCTCCAAATGGTACTCTCGAGAGGGCGTTGTACCTGTGCTTGGCTGAATTTGATGTGATACACTCTTGTTGAATTTATGGAAACCCATAGAGAAAACTTTACAGGAACATTATACTGTTGAGCCCCTTTGCAAGCGACCCTCATACAAGAGACATTTGGGTATAAAAGACATCATCTACTGGCACGGTCGGCTGCTCATATAAGGGGCAGAAACTATTCCCTGCTGGGTGTCCCTTATATAGGCGGTCAGCTGTAGTAGGGTACGTTTTTTTTAAAAGAAAGAGCAGTTGGCAGCAAGGCAGACAAACCACATAGGTCTATGCTTCCCCATCGGCCAGTCACAGAAGCAAACAAAATGAATGTCATGCAGTGTTTTCAAAGAAGTGTTCTGAGTCGTTTTGGCGTCAGCTTATAGGGAATTGGGCTTTCCACTTTGCACTCTAACGAATTAGTAAAAACATTTGAACATATTCTTATAACTGCCGTGAAGCCACACTTTTTGGTGATATGTGCATATTATCACCTTGATCAAATTTTTTTTAGTCTTAATCACTGGAGGGCTCATTTCTGGTAGACAAGGAGGTGATTTACCGGTCAGGGAATATGCTTGAAATTGTCAGGGAAAACCTGGAAATGTCAGAGAATCTGAAGAATTTAAATTGGTAGACACCATGCTTAATTGGCACTGAGTGTTCTCACCAGATTTGACGCTCACCCAGGTGGAGGTGCTGGTGATGAAGGCGCTGTCCCTGGGCCTGGTGAGGGGCACCATCGACCAGGTGGACGAACAGGTCCACATGCAGTGGGTGCAGCCAAGGGTGCTGTCACGTGACCAGGTACGTTGACAGGCCTCGAATGGAGGGCAAATCGTTTAGCCCTCAGGTAGACTGTGTTGCCCTTGAAAGGCACAACCTCTGCCACATGCACAGCTGGTCCCGGATATATATCGAACTCAAAGGGGATCGCAAAATAGTTCGATATGTTAATTCAAAATGGAAGATGTGCCCATTTCAAGCTTGCCTTAAAGCAGCGCACACCTCAGATTGGTTTCCCGACATTATAAGAAGCGGTACCTTACCGATTTGCCCACAATATTCAAAAGAACCATGTGAAAACAATCACATTTTATTTCGTATGAATGAAATCTGTAAGGTGGGCTCTAATCTTGTGGGTCACCAAGTTCCTTAAGCCATCCTCAGTTACATTGAGATCTTACAAAGTGGCGCATTCAGCACCTTCCATTGCACCACAATGGTAGTGAATGACTTCAAGTGTCGACACAAGCCCTAGGAGCATGGCCCAAACTCGTTTAGCAGCAGCGTATATGCTCATCTGCGCTTGGGTCCAACCCCTTGGCATCGCCATGATGTCAAGGGGTTGATGTCAAGATCGTGGCTGATGCCATGATCTTGGAAGAGCTTGCACATTGTCATCAGCGTTAATGGCGTTACTTGCTCTAAGACCATTCGAAAGGATGCCCTGAACACAATAACTTATGAAATTCATCAAGTCATCTAGCGCCGTTGTCAGCTGTTATGACCCACACAATGTCGTCGCTCCTCACCACAAAGTGTGCTTATAGAAGCAGGTCATAACGGAGCTTCGTTTGACGAAGCCTGAAGCACCATTCATCATTTGTATTCTTCTGGAAAGGTCTTTAGTTGATTGGATTCAACTACCAAATAGGTTGACCGTGAGCAAAAGAGGTGTTGCTCATGTCCACAAAGCACGGAATGGCCAAAACATTCATCGGAGGCTGGTGATATCGATGTTGCCATTCATCTTGGTGATGGCATTTATGGCTGTCTAGCAGACTGCAACTAATGAAAGCATGGAAGTCGAGGTCGCCTCCGCCAAAATTACATCTTGAGCCCACAAATCTCAGGGCGCATACTTTTGCAAACTAAATATGGTGGCACGAGGACTACCATCGGAACACAAAAGATTGTGTCGGTGCAAATCAGGGCCGCCAGTGCAGATTATTGCCAGAGCTATAGCTGCTTCATATCCATCTCATTTGGTGCATGCTGCGCTAGTGCTACGACTTTAAATTGGTGCAGCAGACGAGTTAGTCCAATCGCAAATGCTGTGCAATTTGCTCCAAGCCTATGCCAGAACATAACCTTGTCTGGGTATTTTTTGGACAAGAGAGAGAGACTGCAAACACTCAAAATTTGTCACTGCAACATGATGACATGAAATTGTTGTGGTCATTGGCAGACAGATGCAAATTGTCTTTGTAATTTTAATTGCCATTATGGTAATTTTTGATTGGCACTCAATGAACTGTTCTCATGCAATATTTTTATTGCTGTGCATGGTGTACAAATACCGTGAAGTCTTGTTTTGTGTTTTCTCCCTGTCCGGCAACCCATAGGCATTGTGTATTTTCACATGGTTGATACGATTTTCGTATGATAGAAATGATTTTCTGGATCCCATGAAGATTGTATCAACGAGGTTTTGGATTGTGAGGGCAGTGGAGAAGTTGCTCACACAAGTTATCGTCTACAGATTGCAGGCATGAAGAAACGACTGGATGCCTGGAACACGGATGTTGCCTCCATGGAGAAGCTTCTGGAAACCAAGGCACACGAAATCATCTCAATTTAGGATCTGCAAATAAAACATGGCTGGCTGGATTCTCCCTTTATTGAGTGGATCTCATTCTGACTGTCTGCACTGACTAAGTGAAACTTGCAGCAGCATAAAGGCCAGGTTTATATCTCACAGTCATTTTGGTAGCACATATGAAAACACACAGACACAGGGAGAAGGCATGTGGACTGGATGAGTGCTAGTGCAGTCTAATGTCTGGTCTTATCCCTGTGTCTGTGTGTTTTCATATGTGTTGTCGAAATGACTGCGAGATCCGGCAGTCAAGTGCCCGCCTTACCGCCTCGGCAGGTTTATATTTCCAAGAACTGATACTTTTCTGAAGCACACGCACTTCAAATCGCCGTTGTCGTGCTTTGTTTTGTGATTGTGTGAGTAGCAGTGTCGTAATTGACATTTCAATTCAAACTGATGTCCTGCATGCCGCTTTTCGCGGGCCCAGCTGGCAGAAGCAGCAGTAATCTGGTGGAAGCAACGTCAGTACGAGGGTCTTGTGCGCTCACACCACACCAACGTTGCCTGCAGGTTTGGGGTGCCAATGACATTGTGTTCTTGCCCTTTATTGTGAATAACCAGTGCCTTTATTGAATGTCCCCGCCTTGCACTTTACCAAAGTGTGGTCCACACTTTGGTAAAAATTTTTGAAGCCCTTCACTACAGCATGCTTCACAATCACATTGTATTTAAGTGCATAGAACATTAGGGGCTTGCCCTGTCAACGACCATCGGATCATCCTGTCACATGCTTTGCTTTCCGCCAATACCTGGAACGTGCAAGAGAAAGTGCCACCGACTCGCTGAGTGCACTGTTTCTCCTCTCACAGCACTTTTACAATGGGTAACGCCTCTGTTGCCTGTGCTGCACACTTTCTCAGGTTCCACAGCAGTGAAACGGCTTTCTCCTTGGAAACACACTGTGTGTGCAGTGTAAGAAAACAGGACGAAGAAAGGAACACGTACAAGGACAGGCGCTGGCTTCCAACTACTTTTATTGGGATCTCGTGCAACTTTCCCACATGCACGCTCACTGTTATCACAAAGGGAGATCTTAAGAGCAATCAAACAGAAATTGCATTTAATTGTCAGTGATGGCTAGACTTGGTTGCGGGGGGGCACCGGCTATTCTAATGTGCACTCTTAAAATCTCCCCTTGTGATAACAGCTGTGCATGTATATGAGAAGGTTGCGTGAAGAGTCCCAATAAATGTAGTTGGAAGTCAGCACCTGTACTTGAATGTGTTCCTTTTTCCAGCCTGTTTTCTTGCACTACACACTCAGTGTATTTCCAAGAGATGTACCAACTAGCCTACGAGCGGATCCTTCTGTTTTTATTTGTTTCCTCTGTACACATGCTGCATATTTCATTGTATAGGAGTCCTGCATGCTTTTTTTTTTTTTAGATGTAAAGTCGCAGTAGTTATAATTCAAAGAACTGCTGGTACATTGGCAATTCCATCTGAAACACCACAGCATCACTAAGCCATTCTGGCAATGAATGTGCCTGCAGCAACGGTTTTAGATTGGGTAACCTAACCTAACCGAATCTAAAAACCTTAGCCTGCAGCACCAACAACTTGTGCTTGTAGCGATATGAAAGCCACAAAAAAAATAAGAAAACAGTAAGCCGAGAGCCTGGGATGTGCTGAGCGCATGAAAAGGCTCCCCGAAAAGTTCAAAGACAGACTCAAAAGCAACCAAGGTGCTTCCTACTAACTAGTAATATATTATTAATATAATGTTAAGTCATTACACCCACAGCCATCCCCTCGCAAGGCATGCAACGAGTCTGAAACGCTTATTTGATCAGTACTGAATGTTGGAAAGGTAAGTGCGAACTCACGTGCGTGCAAGACTTTATCTGTTTATTTCCCTTAATTTTTGTTTTTGTATTGACTTCAATAGGAGGAGTAGCCGGCGCCGAGAAACAGCGAGAATAACATCTTCATTTATTTGTTCCAATAAAACAAAGGCTTAGCTGGACATGGATAATATGGTATTGCCTCCTGTCGAAAATTTTCCGGGAACACTACACAAAAGATTTCACCTTGACAGATGTTTGCGGTGAGTGCACGCTGTAAGCCGACAGAGGAATAAAAGTTGAGGAAAAGAGTTTCTGTCTGTTAGGCTTTTCTTTTTTAACCTGAGACATTCCTGTTGAAAGGCAGCTGTCATTATTTTTGATCCGTGTAGAGACTGTAAACAAAACCATTCAAAGGCGTCAACTGGAAGAAAAAAAAAAAAGTCCGATAACGTGTCGCGAACGAGATATGTGGGGTGCCGTGCCCCCCCGCCCCCCCAGCCGTCTGGACCCGTGTGGGTGTAATACAACTTGTGCGGCCTTTTTCTTTTCTTTTTCTTTTTTCTTGAAAGCGTGGGAGATTGAAAACCAGCAGTTCATGTCGCCTGATAAGAAAGCGTCGACGAAATAAGCGTGCCAGCTAACTCCCGCTCTTCTCCCATTGCGCTTTAGAGAAGCTTTGCCCCTGGTGATATGGTGCAATTGTTACGCATCTTGCTTCCGAACGCCGAGCCACAGTGCGACCACCAAACAACACGCGTCTGAAAAAAAAAAAAAAAGCTACTGCAGGAAAACGCCAACAAACAAACAGGCACGAATTAAAGCTGCCGCCGGCCGGCACCCCATGGACGAGCGCGTCGCCGCGAGAACTGCCGGGAGCGCCTCTCGCGGCGACGCGCCCGTCCATGGGGTGATGGAATCGTTAGTCGCACTGGTCGGCGGCAGCTTTCGTGCCTGTTTATTGGCATTCCGCAATAATGAAACATAGAGCGCTGTGGGGTTACAACAGGTACGAGGTAATTCGCGGTTTGTGGAAATGTGTAATGATGCCAGGACTCGCATTCGTAAACTCAGTGGTGTGCATGAGGTCAGAGGTACAATCAGGGCTGGACGTGAATCAGAGGACGGTCAGACGTCTCGCATTGGGTGGCCATGAGAAGACCACAAATGAGGCTGTTAAGAGGTCAAGGGATGGTCTGACTTTGAGGGAAGGGAAGCTCAGAGTAAAATTACGTACGAACAGTCTAGATTAAGGAATATGAAAGAAAGTAGATGGGCAGCGAAAGTATTCAGGTATTTGTATAGGAAGAACGTTGACTCAAAATGGAGGAAGAGAACTAGGGGCTTACCAGTAATTATACAGCCAGTAATGAAACAGACGGGGAAAAAAAGAGCGTTAAGAGCATGGTCAGAGTGGCAGAGAAGTCGGATTGGATAGCAGCAATGGAGAAGAAACCGGCATTGAGCGACTACAGAAAAGGGAAAGACGAAATCAAGAGAGAAAAATTTTATGATAATGCAAAGGGAAGCGCTTTACTGTTTGAAGCAAGGTCCGGTTGCCTGAGAACCCGAAGTTACAGAGCGAAATTCAATAAAGAAGGGGACACATGTACGCGCTGTGGAAAAGCTAGGGAAACGACAGATCATATTTTGACGCAATGTACACATGTCCACCCAGGTGTAGCTGGGGACACTATCCTGCAGGAGGCCATGGATTTCAGGGATAGCACGGGAAAGCTGCACACGTCGGCGATTGAGATAATTAAAATGCGCTTACAGTATTGGTGGCGCAAAGTTATGGAGCAAACAAAAACGCAAGGTACGTAGTTCAGGCAAGATTGTTACTTCACAGCGGAACGATAATAGATAAAATACGTAGGCGAGGAAAAAAAATTAGTTGTGAAAATATGTGCGATGCGGGAAAACAAACGTTTGTAGAGGAAAAAATAAAGGTGGAGCTTGGTGGCCAGCGGGCTACCGCCCCGCTAGGGGACACTCTTAACATCCATCCATCAATAAAGAAGGGGACACATAATGTGGACACACATGTGTCCCCTTCAATAAAGAAGGGGACGCATGTACGTGCTGTGAAAAGCTAGGGAAACGACAGATCATATTTTGATTGAATGTACAGATGTCCACCGAGGTGTAGCAGTGGACACTACCCTACAGGAGGTCATGGGTTTCAGGAGTAACAGGGGAAAGCTGAACATGCCGGCGATAGAGATAAGTAAAATGCGCTTAGAGCATTGGTGGCGCAAAAGTATGGAGCAAACAAAAGCGCAAGGTAGTTCGGGTAAGATTGTTTCATTACAGAGGAACGATAATAGATAAAATAAATAGACAAGGAGAAAAATTAGTTATGAAAATATGTGTGATTCGGGAAAAGAAATGTTTGTGGAGGAAACAGAAATAAAGCTAGAGCTTGGTGGCCCGGCTACCGCCCTGTTATAAAGGGGACGCTCCTAATATCCATCCATCCAGTTGCAAGTGCACCATCCCCATACCCATCTATTGATTCATTAAGGTGTGACAATCGCTGAAGATCACAGAACGTGCCAGTTTGCTACCTGTTGTGCCTTAGTAAACAGTAGTGAAAACGAAAGTGCTCTCGAGAAGTGCCCTGCTAAGTGCGTGCTCTGCGTCGCTAACACTTATAGTTTCGTGTTCTCGAATATGAATGTAATGCTTGGAAATTTCAACTGTGCGAGTTTGGGTAGCATTTCCTTTGTCTAAAACTAGCTTCAAAAGGAATTGCTGCTTCAGCTTAGTTTCGTGCTGTCATTGAGGCGCATAGTGTTTATTTAATTATTGCTGACAACACTACTTGTGGATGCCACCCTTTATCATTACTTTGTCAAGCTACAGCCAAAGGATGAGAATATAAAAGAGAAACACGTGATGTTTAGTACAATTGCTGTGGAATAAGGAGCGCTCTACATCGCTCACGAAGCAACCTGATAGCGGCAGTGCTGCTTTACTGACGTGTCCATTCCGCGTTTTATATTTCACATTTGGAATTGGAATTGGCTTATTTCCACCACAAACGGTACATAACACATTACAACTTGGCTGGCACACATGATAACGCAGTTCGACGAACCGTTATTTTAACGGGTGATTTTTTTACTTACCTCCTCAGTAAAAATGAAATTCTCAGTTTTCCATACCAAACCTGGCTATGCAAATGCGGTAGAGGTGTGCTTCTCGCAGAGGTTATACTACGAACTCATGCTCGCATCTCTTCATGAGAACGCTGTCTCGCTATTCGGAAACAAATATGCGCATATTCTGGCCGCCTATAGTTCGAGAAGTGCCGCACCGTGGTGGCTTGCGGCTATGGCACTCGGTTACTGATCCGCGGGATGGGGGAATGCTTAAATGGAATGGGGGGAACGCTTAAAAAGACCGACATTTAATTAGTCGGAACATGTGAACGGAGGACCTTTGTGCGTTTGGAAAGAGCCTGAATATAGTGATGGAATCAGTAGGATTTGTAATTTTAAATTGAAAGTTGTTGAAGTTATTGAAATTGAATTTATTGAAAGTAATTTTAGCTTGAAAGTTGCAGCAACTGAAACGTGGTGTAACCTTGTGGCGAAGCGTTGGTGCTGCTTTCTGAAGTCTTTAAACCGCTGTACGTCACCTTCTGCTGTTCATACGGCCATAAGTTGAGGTTAAAAATTGCAGGCTGTACATAAAAACGCGTCCCAGCCTTATTATTTGCTCTATACGCAGCAAAAGGAGTCGACGCTAAGAAGCGGCGCTCCCTTCGCGGCAACCGAAAACCTACTTCTAACCTCGGCGCATGCGCAAGGCGTCTTCCAGGCGTTGCGCGCATGCGCTCTATCGCGGTAGAACCTGGCGCAAACACACTCGACGGCTGTCGGCCACTTTTGGCAACGTGTTGCGTATAAGACTCCATGGGCGAAAAATTCTAATAAAAAAATGTTTCACAGCGTTACCTCAATTCGGGCCTACGAAAGCGGCAGTGTATCTAAAGAAGTAGCCCGTATACTTCTAGCGAGCTCAAACGGGAGCAAACGATGCCTCTCCTGGTTCCCCGCTCACATGGGGAAAGACATTCACCCGCAAATACCCAACCTCAATGAAACGGCCCACGACCGTGCGCGAGAACTTGCCCGCCGCGACGGTCCCACGGCCTCCGAGGGGCTGGACATTCAGTTTAATGATCCGCTGCTTACTTACCAAGAGATCACCTCACACTATCGCAAAGGCAGAACTAAATACCCGCTCCCTCACACCAAACTTGAACGCGCGCAGACGGCCGCGTTTCGAATGTTACAAACTGATTCGTATCCGTCGCGAGGCCTGCTAAGTCACTTCAACACGGACATCCCGGCAAATTGTCCAGACTGCCCAGAGCCTTATTGCTCGCTCTCGCACATGCTATGGCAATGTACCGCGTTACCAAAGGGTCCTCTTTCCAGTGAGCCCGAATGGGAAGAGGCCCTCAAAAGCCCGGACCTCAAAGTTCAACTCCAGGCCGTCCAGAGGGCCCAAGAACTGGCGGAGCGTCACAACGTACCCGTCCCGACTTGGGCGTCGCCTACGGTTTCGGCCCGAGGAGCTCCTCGCGTAGGATCTCCAACGGCTTAAGCTCCTCAGGACCTTAATAAAGTTCTTGACTGACTGACTGACAGCGTTACCTCTGTTGTCATTGCATGACTGGACATTCTGAACGGTAAAATTCCCGTCAGGTACCTTAAAAAGTGCTTTTCAGTCCTTTGAGCTTCGCCTTTAAGAGTGGAACGCAATAGCGTTATCGCGTCCCCTTCGCACCGCCCTCCCATTTGCTTGCCATGCCCTTGAGCCACATAACTGCGTAGGTGTCATGGCACAATATTCTTTTATTAGTTCACACTGTGCCTCCGTCTTGCGTGGCAATCGTCGAAGTCGGGTACAAGTTGACGTCGATGCCCCATCAGTAATCGCTGTAGGAAGGCTCCACTGTGCGCCCGTCACCGGAGCACGGTACCGAATCCATCACACGACTGCGAAGAACGAGCGCGCGCTGAGGCGCATTCTGCCCTAGCGCTGGCGTCATAGCTCCTTCCGTCGGCATCCGCGAGCAGAGAAAGCTTTGCACGCGCGCATGCAAATGTCACGCGCGCAGGCAACGCCTTGTTGGCGCCTTCTTTATAAAGTGCTGGAATTGTTTCAGTTCGTCGTAACATAACTGTTTTCCTCGCAACGGAAGCAAGTTTCCTCGTAACAGAATTACAGCCTGAGCTATCATGTGTGTAAATGTTGGCGTAATCGCAGTTCACGTTTTCTTTTTTTTTTTTTTTTTGGAGGGGGAGGGGGGCGGAGGGTTTACTTTGAGAAATTTAATTTGTTCACTCGCTTCGAGTTGCTACGGCGGTAGCTGTAGATCGAGATGATTATACCCGCCTGATGATGACGCTGGATTTTCTGCGACACGAGCATGCTGTATCGTCAACACATGGAAAACGGAATGATATTGGAAGTTAGTAGTAAGTTCAGAAAGTACTAAACAGCCGTGGCACATGTCATGGTCATGGACGTGGCTTATAGAAATGACAGCGACTGAGCGAAAAAAAAGTTTCACACTAGAAAATCGATTGAATGAGTTCGGGATTCAGACTAAGTGGAGGAAACACTAAAAGATATAGTGATAGAGGTCAGTCATTGACCCGATTAATCTATAATGACAATGACAAAGTGGAAAATGGATCGAAAAACTCCCATTCTACAAGAATCAATAGAGCTATAGTGATTGCTTGGTATGAATGAGGCTACGATGGTAATTGTATTAAACCAACATATATGATAGCATGGTATTGACTCAATGCACGACTCGTCGAAAATGACAACTCAGCTAAAAAAAAAACAATCAACACTCCAAAATCGATGGGGTGGGTTCGAACGTCGGAACCAAGCGGAAGTAGCAGTAACTGATGGTGGTAGAAGTCCGTCGTGAGCATAACTGAGCAAAAATAATAGTGACCGAAAGGTCAAAATAAAGTTATCTCACTCACTCACTCACTCACTCACTCACTCACTCAGCGAAAAAGGAAGATTAACACTCAAAAGCCCATGGAATGACTTCGGAAGTGGGTACTATAGTTCAGCAAGCACTAAAGGACCCTGGCAAAATTCAGACATGAGCATGACTCAGCAAAAATGACAATGACTCAGAAGACAATGATTTAAGCTCAAAAATTGATGGAAAGGGTTGAACCCATTCATTCCGGGTTTCGTCCCCTATGTCCCATGTTCGACTACCAAAGCTCTTTCGCCTTGATCTCCCTTTGGAAATAGCTAAGGACTCCTTGGACGTTTTATTGCTATTTGTTACAGGCTGAGTCAGTGGAAGTATTATAGTTGTCCGGCAAGGTAGCATTTATTTATGCCCATGGTAGAGGTCACAGTGCCGATACAGGTCTCTAATTAGCCATGCAAATCCTACTTACGACAAACGCGAATTCGACTTCAGCGCATTTTCAGGGGGTTTATTCCTTTCCTCGAGATACCCTTTCTTTACCCCGATCTTTCTGTTATCCTGGACTTGAACAAGTATTCAGCCAAAAGCACATTGAGGTATGATGCCTAATGCCTCATTCTGAGATAGTGCCATTACTTTCGCTAATCCGAACGTGTAAGCAGGTAATTGTAAAACAGGGATCGGACGAACCACATGTACATGGCACTGAACTCCGCTTGCTTCAATGGGTTGAGTATTTCTTCAGCTGAGCATACTGCTGCACAAAAGGACCTCGCTACCGTTCTGTTTTCTGTGAAAAAAGAAAATGAGGGAAAAAAGCTTATAATTTCAGCGCGTTATTTGAATGCAGGTATAAACTTTATTTTGTGCGATAAGTTTACGAGGGGGTTCACCCTGCTCATGCGTGTGCCAGGAGCCCTTGGACTATTTGAATTCATCACGTAATAACTGCTTTCAGTTCAACCTTCTTCCCAGCAATGCGCGGTGGAATCGTTTCCGCTGTAAAGCAATTTCTGTAGTGTATCCGTGGAACTATTACAGTTGCACAGCTACTGTTTAAGTACTGCTTAAAGAAAGTCCATGGGTGTGCCAGGGTTCTTAGAAGTACTATACGTTAACGACGAAGGCGGTAGAAGCTCTACATCCAGCGCCCCGAACGTTTTTTTTTTGTCCGATAATGTCGAAGTTGGGTGACCGTCCCACGGGAGCCAAGACGCCTCGTCACCTTCACGACGCCCCAGCGACGCAGGGGGCGCGATGCTCGCATTATAAACAAGCGCCGTAAACATTTCCCAGCCAACGTATTTGCTTTGGCGGTGCTTAAACGGTCGTAAGCACCTTCTTTCGAAAGTCGTTGCCCAAGAGCCGTCGAAATTTTATTGCCCGAGTAATGAAGCACAGGCTGCCACCGGGAGACATAAAGCAGGAATGCTTTGCGGCTAACAATTATGGTTCGCCGCAGACCGCGTTTTCTTGTAACCTAAGGGGACGTCCTAATGTTGCCGATTGCTTCGGGCTCGCTAGTGTTCGCGTGTTTTGAATTGTCGGAACGCATTACGAGCGCAATGAGTGTCACGCTTTGTTTTAATTCCGATCCGCACCGGACAAAAGCAGCAAGAACAAAACCGCTCTTTCTCGAGCCGTTCAGCTTTACGAGCTGCCCCGGTTTACTGCAGAATACGGCCGCGCCGAATAGCTGCACGCGTGCCTCGATCGCGTGCTCGAGGAAGACCCGGTCGTTTGCTCCTGGGTGAACTCATGGCGTCGTGCCATTAGGGAAGCGCCGTCGCATGGGCGGCAGCCACGCCCCGCGACGCTTGGGCTGAGCGTTGATTTGTCCCGCCGTTCTGCAACAACGACTGGTGGCGCCCTCTGGGTTGCCGCACGTCCTTGGCCTTGGCTGGGAAACGCTGTTGCGCGCGCTCCTGTGTTTATCGGACGGTGGGTGAGTGCCGTGGAAGCCGCGTGCACCTTCCGGTCGTCTAGGGCTCGCGGGTTTCTGTTTTGCACGCACCTACAGAAGAGCCCAAACATGCTTACGGGGCTAATTCAAGTGTAGAAAGACAGAGGCAACATTTCGGTGCAGCTTCGGCACATTTGGCGTCCGAATAAAAACGCCAATTTGTAATTTGTAGCAGTGTCAGAAATTAGACCTCAGCGGAACTTATGAAGAAACATGACCGTGACTTTGGGGCTGAAGCATGTCGAGGCCCCGGCACGGTAGTTTAATGACTACGGCACTCGGCTGCTGATCCGAAGGTCGCGGTATCGAATACCGGCGAAGGCGCTGGAATTCGATGAAGGCGGAACGTTGAGGCCCGTGTACTGTCAGTGCACGCTAAAGATCCCCAGGTGGTCGGAATTTCCGGAGCTCTCCGCTACGGCGTCTTCCATAATCATAACGTGGTTTTGGGAATCATGTCGGGTCATCATATTGGGTAATCATAGCGGATAATGTGGGAATAATATCGGGTCATCCACTACCACAATATTTAATTTATACACTTATTTTCGAATATTATTAGATAACTGCGTCTATCATATTTGCACTCTACCTCGAAAGTCTATTCGTCACACTTCTTGATACACGTCATAGCGACCTTCACCATGTAAAAGGAACAGGTGCGTCTGAACCCACTGGACTGCTCCGGAATAGCACTTTTCACTTCGTCTTCCACGTTTATAGGCTCATTATTCAAGCAGATGTTCTTCGCAGCAGCTTTAAGGTTGCGAAAGGAATTTCTAAACGTTACGAGTCATCACTGTCCGCAAATACATTCCGCAAATATTTCTAGTTACACACTTGATGAGACACCGGCATTACGCACTGCCGCACAAGCTAGGAGAGTACACAGTTTGCGACATACCACCACTAGGGTGTGAGGAATCGAAGCCGTTCATCTAGTGGGAGTCGAACTCACCACTTTGCCTTATAGTGTCCTGAATTCAAACTGAAAGTTTACCTAAGCTTGCCTAAAATATGACAGTCTAGTGCCGCAACGTTACCTCAGGGAACATAAAGAAGACCTGAACTTTTTTTATTATCATCTTCAGCCTATTACACGCCATGAGGATCAATGCCATAGTGACGTCCAGAAGAGGAGACGATGACGACGAGGTGCGCCTGTGGTGTGTGGCGCGTGAACTCTGGCCCGGGTCCTATAGCGTACTCTGATCTTCCTTGATTGACCAGTTTTCTCTGTAAAGGCAGGACTGGCCAATCAGGGGGGACCATCGCGTAGTAGTATTCCGCGGTACGGTATGAGCGTCCTTGGACGTTGGCTGGACGCTGCTGGGCGCGGCTCGCCGGCAGGACCTGGATGGAGCAAATACGGTCAGAGAGGCGGCCAGCTCCCACAGTACACACTGCAGTATACGAATACGTATACCCCTGTGTTCTCCAACCTACCCAATGATGCATGAAGTGTTAGCCATAAACTTGTTAACTGCATTACCCATCGACCCGCTGCGGTCGTCCTGTGTTATACCTTTTGTTGCCCTGACTCACCATCATTGTTCAGGTTGGCCACGTGTCTTTCTGATTACATGACCGGCCCAGGTTCATTTTTTCTCTCATGTGACTTGGGATATCAATAACCCCTTATTTTACCACTCTGCTCTCTTGTAACTCTTAATGCTGCAGATCTCATTTTCAGTTTTATGGTAAGCTGTGGTGTTTTTTTACAGAGGTTCATTATTATTGTCGAAATTTTGCCCTAATTTTCGCACTTTCTTTCAGTGCCGCCAAAACCTGCAGCTGTTGCTCTGAAGACACGTGGCGCCCTTTTGTGTTATGACCCAATCCTATGAAAACATAATCGGCAATAATTTACGCTTTTTGCTTTTAAGCCAGCATGGGCGACTCGCCTTTGTCTCCCATTTGCAAAAACAACATCATGAAATCAGCACACATGATTGATTGATTTGATTTGTGGGGTTTAACGTCCCAAAAGCAGCGCTGATTATGAGACGACGCAGTGGAGGTCTCCAGAAATTTCGACCACCTGGGGTTCTTTAACGTGCACTGACATCGCACAGCACACGGGCCTCAACATTTCGCCTCCATCGAAATGCAGCCGCCGTGGCCGGGATTCGATCCCGCGACCTTCAGATCAGCAGCCGAGTGCCATAACCACTGGACCACCGTGGCGGGGCATCCGCACATATATACCTTCAAGCGCACACTATAGCTACCTTGAATATACCATGGTGCTGCATGGTATATTAAAAGAAAGGAACGTCAGGAAGATATCTTTATTTTCGATGAGGTTTCCTGATCATCAGCCTGTCTACGCCCACTGCGCGGCAAATGCCTCTCCCATAGATCTCCACTTATCCCTGTCCTGTGCTAACTGAATTTGTCCCCGCATACTTCCTGATCTCATGTGCCCACCTAACTTTCTGCCGCCCCCTGCCACGCTTGCCTTCTCTAGGAATCCGCTATGTTACCCTTAATGACCAACGGCTGTCTTGTCTTCGCATTACCTGGCCCTCCCACGTCCATTTCTTCTTCTTAATTTCTTTCAATATGTCCCTAACACGCGTTTGTTCCCTAACCCACTTCGCTGTCTTCTTGTCCCTTATTGTCACATCTACCATTTTACGTTCCATTGCCCGCTGCGTGGTCCTCAATTTAAGCTGAGCTCTCTTAGTTAGCCTCCAAGTTTCTGCCCCGTATGTGAGTACCCGTAAGATGCAGCTGTTATACACTTTCCTCTTGAGGGACAATGACAAGCTACCATTCATTATCTGACAATGCTTGCCAAATGGACTCCACCCCATTCTTATCCACCTAATTATCTCAGCCTCATGATTCGGATCAGGGGTAACTAGCTGGCCTAAGTAGACATTTACCACTTCCAATGCCTCGCCACCTGTCTCAGACCGCTGTGCTCGCCCAAGGCTATTGAACTATTGAGGTTTCCTGATTTGCTTCTTGGTACACCAAGTGTCCCAACTGTCATCCATCAGGTCTTTAAAACTATATCAGCGCTGTAACGAAATCGCCTGAACTATATCTGGGCTATAGGCGTGTGTACTTGTTGAAATATCGCTGACATGCTACTCTGCGTGGGGAGGGAGTTTGGGGAGAGAAAGACGACTAGAAAGAAGTACAAGATAGAGTGAAAAAGAAAAGAGAAAGAAAAATCGGGCTTTGTGTCTTTGACTGAGATGCCTAATTGCGTCCAAAGATATTCAACGTTTGCACCAACCCGCAGTGATGTGATAGGATGTGTTGCATGATGAGTGAGTGATGGTGACGACGGAGATTAAAGTCTATCGAGTTGACCTATACTATTTAAGTATGTAAATAAAAAGTCCATCGCACGTCTCTGTTGTGTGGGGCAAGCTAGAGGGCCTAAAACACATTGAGGTGATAAAGGGAGCTGCGTAATTGACTGCATGCAATGTTCATAGAGCGCACGCTCATCATTGTACGCTCGGCACTCAAACAAAATATGCTCTAGGGTTTCAGTAGAGCCACAGTTGCTGCAGTATGGGCTTGTCTCCTGATGGAAGCGGTACCGTAGATCGTTGGAATATGCAATGTTTAGCCGTAGTCGATGTACTTGCAACCAATAATTTGTTCGTCTCCAAATATCAGTTAAGTGCTTCTAATTAGTCTTTTTTAACAGCGCAGATGTTTAAGCTTGGTTTCCAGCCGATGCCGGCGAGCTCTCATAGCCCGGCGGACAGAGTCTGAAATGAGGAGAGCAGGGGCTGAGAGAGAAAGGAAGAGAGAGAGAGAGAGAGGGGGAGAATTAGCGAGAGAAATAATTAAAAGCAGCCAACCTTTCCTGGCGCGGCGGGATTCGAACCCTAGTACCGTCGGTCTGAAAGCGAGTGTCGTAACCACTAGGCTATACATCCACGCTTGCCGAACATCCATTTATAGGAACTACATAATTGCGCTGTACCGACGATTGCAACACAACTTGTTAGTGTGTGTGTGACTTTACCTTGATGCATTCCCTGCACTGCAACTAGATGTGCGTATCAGGACCTGTTGGTACATCCTGTTCTGAGGGATTAAAATAAGTGTCGTCGCTATTATTAAAAGCTCATTCTTCATTTTAGCTGTTGTGTATTTTAGCTAGACGCTATTTTCTGCAGCCCTTGTAGGGAGCACGGCTCATCGTTCCAGAGGGGTAGGAGAATATAATAGTGGAAAGGAGAGGTAA
The DNA here is from genome assembly GCA_013339685.2 of Hyalomma asiaticum. NCBI lineage: Eukaryota > Metazoa > Arthropoda > Arachnida > Ixodida > Ixodidae > Hyalomma > Hyalomma asiaticum. The sequence continues at coordinate 91,888,440 of CM023488.1, read as the reverse complement.
ATCGTGGAGCAGGGCTTCGAAAATTTTTATCACGTGGGGCTTTTTAACCTGCACTGGCGTATCCCACAGCACACGTATACAAACACTCTTATGCGTGGACGATGTAATTCGCGGAATATTTCTGCCCAGGACACAATGTTGCCATGAAATAAATAAATATCAGTACCAGATCGAGATGCCACAGTTCGTAGTTTGCAAACTCGACAGTGAAAGTATGCATAAATAACTGCACACAGCATTGTGCTGTTCTCGTTCATGTTGTCATCAGGTGTTGCAGCTCGCTTAATAATTCGAATATAACGTTGGCGTAAAATAAAACTACGAAGGTCACAAGGGGGCGGAAGATGCACTCTTTCAAATATGGAAACAGCACAACCGTAAGAAAGAGTCACAAAAACAAGAATAATCGGCAACCATAAAGCATCGGCCTAACTCACCTGCCGCGCTAAACCAAGCCAAGCTGATATGCAAACAGGTTTAGCATATCTGTCAACCAAATAAAGTCTAAGTTTGCGCCAGTAGCCAAGGGGTATACGCACAGCTCGAGGCATTGTATTCGTGAAAGGTTACCATCGGAGCACGCATCTGCTTTCGCTGCATATATGTGAAACACCAAATAGCATTCCACGTTTAAGCATGTAACTCGCCGCTGTGGCTATGACACTTGATTGCTGAACAGAAGGTCGCGGAATCGAATCCCTGCGGCGGCAGCCGCACATTTCAATGGAGGCGAAGTGCTAGAGGCCCGTGTACTGCGCGATGTTAGTACATGGTAAGCAACCCCAGGTGATAGAAATTTATGGACCCCTCCGCTACGACGTTTCTCATGACTACATCTATAGGATTTGGGACGTAAGACCGCAGAAATTATCGCTATTCTTATAATTTATCTGTGTTATTTTGGTGAGATGCTGTTGTGTTAAAGAAAACAGTGAGTGACTACTAACTTGATTATATGAATACTACTTGAGTACCATAGGCTGTTTCGCCTTTTCTATCCCAAAATCGGCATAAATTTCGAGGCTTACATATTAGACCACGCTCATAAACATTCCGTACTACTAAGACAAACGACGATAACGCGGGATGGCTTGTTTTCTCATATTTAGTCTGCTTCAAAACGCCATATTACCCATACCCAAACCCCGCTTCATTTGCTTATTCCGCCGTTAACGCCCCTTCACTTTGGGGCGGAGCTTAGGGTTCGTTATTAGCGTTAACTCCAGGAATCTGCATTCCTAAAACGCAGTTGATGTTGCAGAAAGATTGGAGCACTACGTCGAGCGTAGATATATCCTTCGCTCGGCACTATCTTGAGAAACAATTACCAACCGAAGCAACGCCTCCGCCGCGGCATACAAAAAGACAAGATCTTGGCGCCTATGCAAATTTCATTGTGGGCGTTGCTGCCAGGGCGTCCCCACTGACGACAGGGTTCCCGTGAAGACTGCGAGTTTGTAGGCGCTTTTGTTTCGAACGCCTCCGAACGCTCGCCTCCTTTAATAGCACGTTTGTTCTGCTCTAGAGCAAACATTTTACTAATGGCGACCTGCCAAACCGCGGTGACTTGACGGATGAAGTGCAAGTCACTTCAATGACAGTCATTACGGCTCCCAGCCTTCTGCGGATGGCGCGACTTAGGCGACTTTCCCTTCACATTTTTCCGGAGGCACTGTTTATTTAGTCGCGTTCTTGAGTGTTTGTTTATGTTGTAAACGTCCTACGGTGTTCGCACCGGCTCGCGTGCATGCTTACGCTGAGAATGTAGCCCTCATCGCGTTTCTTTTTTTTTTTTTTTTTCGTTTTTCCAGATTTCTCACAGAAGAAAGTGAAAAAGCACTGTAAGATTGTTTGTTCAGCCCGGAGACTAGCATTTTCTCTGGTTGTCAAAATACGCAGTCGGACATATTTGCTTAGAGAAAAGAGCCGCTACACTTCGAGAACTATAGTGTAAGTGTCCAGAGCACCCTCTTTAAAAGTCCCTTTCATTCATGCGTCCATATTTAGAGGCCGGGAGAAAAAAAGACGGCAAAATAGTGAAGCACCCGACCGCTGGTGCTCGTGGCTTCCGGGCTTTTTTGGCTGTGCCTGGGTCGCTACACAAATGAACTTAAATTACAAGGGGCGGGGCATCCGGAGAAAGTGCGCAGCACCGTCGTTCGCGGCTGCGTTTGCTACGGCTGAGTGTGGGTTAGGAAGTGTCTCCCATCGGGGCTTCGGGATGATCACCGTGTTGTGTGCACGCGCGTGCGTGTGTACATGTGCGTGTATATGTGCTTGTTTGTTTTATGTGCACATGGTGCTATACAAGAAGGAGGGACTGAACCTTTCTCCCAAAGTAGTAGCAAGGCAACACAGAAATGCATCGAACAATACGTATTGTACCCTGTATACCAAATGCCATTGATTGTCATTGATGCTGATATAAATGATTGAGGAATGATTTATGTAGCATGGCAGTAGAGGAAGAAAGGGGTGTGCAAATGGGTTTTCAGGAAAGTAAAAATTTGTCGGCCCTCAAGCGACTGATGCCATCATACTTTATTGTTCGTCTCCTGGCAGTCTTCGAGATGTCCTGTTGCTTCAGATAGGCCCGTTACACTTTCAATAAACTTAGTACATGCTGTAATGAGCAGGACAACATCATCGAAAGCAAACCTGCTCTTTATCCTTGCCCAATAAGTTGTTAGGCAACCATAAAGAGCCGGTTTGCTTTCGATGCTGTTGTCTTCCTCCTTACCGCATGTACTAAGTTTATTGCGAGGTGTGACGTGATGTGATGATCTGAACGTGATAAGAACTGTGTGGTCACCCCTAACACGAGAATTTTTTTGCATAGTCGATTTTAATCCAAGGAAAGATAACATTACGGATAAAGAGACAACAATTGTACTAAATCGCTTGAATTTTCTTTTGGTGTTTTCAAAGCTAGATATATTCATTTTCTCTAGTTATTGAATTCAAAATGAACAAATAAGCAATACTTACTGAGGGCGTTTCCGTGATCATGAAATCAGCCAGTGTTATAGTTCTTCAGGTGACGTGGTCGGTTCTTCTTGTGACGTAATTTGTTGAAAGAGGAGCCGGCGTATTTGAAACCACATTGCAAATTTTCTGGTACGTGCACTGCAATAATAATTAGCCCACGTGTTCAAAGGAGCCTCCGCGACTAAATGGCACCGTCTTCTGACTAGGCTCGAAAAAATTTTACGGAGCCTCTTTAAATCCCGGTTTCGATATCTGACGTCATACACGAAGCCCCTTCCCTGAACTCTAACAACGAGTTTCTTAAGGAACGTTCCTACTTGCGAATCAGATGAAAAGAGATTCTCTTCGCTGGACCTCTTTTCGCTAAACTCAGCTTGATTTGCACGAATAAATAATTGTTGCACTTAATAACCACTTACTAACACGGTTTGAGAGGGCTCGCACCGGGTTTATCTGATCGTTGAAGTTGTATTATGCTTTGGTGCACTGCTTTAGCGATGAAGGAAGATTGCTGACGGTGAAAGAAGCATTTTTATATTTCCATTCGTGCGAATATTGCATGTGCGAATATTGCAATTAAGAGAACAGTGTACCGGTAATTCGTCATCAGGTTCTAGCAAAGATACCTGAATAGAGTCGCAATTTTCGTCACTCGCTAGAAGCAGTGATGAAGTCGCCGAGAGGGAAAAAGATCAGGCACCGGCAGCTGCGAAGGAATGCACTGGGAAGACCCGTCTCGTTTAGGCTAATTATCTCCTCTGTGCTTCTCAAGTCAGGACACGAAGGGACTAAATGCGCCGGTAATATGCAGTGCGAGAGACGCGAGTCTTCAATTAAACAGCGCCTATCCCCGCCACGGCAATACAGCTTGGCTCGCGTCTAATCAGGCCGTAATCAAGAAGGCGTCTTTGTTATAATACCGGTTTGCCGACTGGATACGAGAACGAGATGACCCTGCGACCCTCTCCGTATCACGTGCCCGAACCGGCTCTCGTTGGCTCGCCGTGCCGTTAATCATCGGCTCATTTAGTTCGGGCGATAGAACACGCGCCAGTGTGATAGCGTGGCCATGTGTGCCGTTGACTTATTGCATGTCGTAAAATTACAGGGCGTGGTCAGATCGGTGAGGGTTACACTACACGACCACAGTATTACTCACTTAATTACGTAAACGAGCAAGACTGAGGTCCGGGTTGTATCGAAAGACCACATACATTCAAACACCTTTAAAACGAAGTGATCGGGACCTTAGAAAACTCTTCGTTTTATGTATACATAGGCCACTTCACTGTAAAGGTTGCCTGCCGTAATTCTTGCAATGAGGCTGCGGCGTAGGGGTTCCTTAGTTATGTTGCTCATTTTGCAGAAGAGGCGTTCGTTGTAAAGGAGAAGGCGAACAATCCTTCCCTCTGCTTGCAACAATAGCGAATACGGAGAAGCGAGGATGCTGACATTATATATTCTTAAGCGGCAGTAAAGAGGTGAGGTCAGCGCGCACCGTAAACAACCCGGTTGGCTTACCGTACGTGGGCGAGTCGCAGGCTATGGTCGACCGGGCAGATTCGCTCCACGAGTCATTCTGTTTATCACATACTGGACATATATTTAAGATTAAATCTATACAGGTAATTGGCATAGGTGTGTGCGCAAGAAGGGGGGGGGGGGGAGGCGAGCAAGGCGCCCCCCCGCCACCTCCCAATCATTTCTGGGGGGGCGCCAGATCCTTTACAATGCACTGCTTCTTGATTTAAATGGCCTCAGACGGAGGTGGTCGGGCGGAGGAGAGGCGCTGCGGTTTAGTGCGTACGAAAGTATAACGCCACGAATAAACACGGTCAAAATGGCTGCGGACCACGAGCGCAAAGGTTTAAAGAAACACGCCCCCTAGTGTGATCGAACCAGCGGCACAGGGCCGGTGTTTCTTCTAGCAATTCATACAGTAATATGTACTGTATCCCCTATATCGAACTCCCGCCTACTCGAAGGTCAAGCGCTTTACATGCACCTTCTTGCATCTCTTAATTCCCACGGCCTTTTTCGTAATCACGATCGCTGCATCTTACGTGCATCGCTGCATTGGTTGCTCGGCCAGACGTCCTGCTTGAGCTGCACGAAGAATAGGTGCGATGCTGATGTCTGAGCGCCTTATTCAAGGGCGCATGATCAGTTCTGAGTAATGCAGTGTGTCTGTATATACACGTGAAGTAATTAAACAGGGATCCGCCCACCCCAATGAAGCCGCAGTCTGCGTAGCTTGTTATGCCTGCCTCAATTAAATGAAAAAAAATGGTAGAAGAGACATCCTGAATAAATTTTTTAAAAAATGAACGCTCCAGCACGTGAGATCGCAAAGGGCTGATTCGATGGCTTTGGATAATGGGCGGAGGGTTTCATTGTAATGCAAATGCAATATCCTGGTGATTAACAAAAAAGGGCGCTGATTTAGCTAAGACTTTGGGCGTGATTGCTTTTCTTAAAGGGTTGGCGTACTGCGCGCATGCAATTCAATAACGTCGATTCCCGCCGAATCTCGTAGTGGGGGAAGCTGAGGATTGCATTAATCACCTGCACTGCGGTTATTCATCTTCGAGGGCGAAGATGCGGCGGTCGAGTGCTGTGATGCTGGCTGCAAGGTTCACTTCTCTGAAGCGTATATAATAAGCAGCTGCTTGGTGGGCCAGTTGGTACGTCACACTGAAAGAAAAAAAAATAGCCACTAATAATTCAAAAACAGAGCAGCTGTCCCTGCTGTCCCTGCTGTCGTTGTCCTGCCTGTTTTCCTCTGTTTTTGAAGTCGTAGTGGCCTTTTTTTTTTCAGGAGCTCTGAAGCGTGCTTATGCGTGTTGCTAAATGATGTTTACAGGGTGGTTAATTTAGGCCAATTGAGGCACACTTGAAGAGATGGAAGGCAAAATGCGATACCGAATGGAAGGCGAGAGGGACGGAACATTCGGTCGTCCTGTCTAGTGTTCTACTCCGGCGGAACGATACGAACTGCTAACGCTACGTAAAGCGTGTTAAAGGAACCCTGCAATACCTTTTGACCTAGTCAGGAAACGGCGCCGATCGGTAGTGGAGGCTCATGTGAAAATGTGAACCGAGTGTTGTTGCACCACATGCACCGGGGAATTCGTAATTTGGTTTCTATAATGCACGTGGAAACCGCCTGCTATTCTTCCAACAAATTACGTCGCAATGCGAACCGAAAAACGTCGCTTGAGGTAGAACAACAGCACTGGCTAATTTCATGATCGCGGAGACATGCTTAGTAATGCATACGTTGATCGTTTTGAGTTCAAGAAATAAAGAAAATGCATGCATCTACAGTTTTTTGTTTTGTTTTTGTTGGGTTTAACGTCCCGAAACCAGTTCTGATTGTGAGAGACGCCGTAGTGTAGGGCTCATAGGTCGGCAGTGTAGGGGAACACTCACTCACACTCACTCACCCAAATTTTTCCAGCATCCGCACTCACTCGCACTCGCACTCACCTCCACTCACACTAACTTGCACTCACTCGCACTCGCGCTCACTTCCACTCACACTCACTGGCACTCACTCGCACTCGCGCTCACTTCCACTCACACTCACTGGCACTCACTCGCACTCGCACTCACTTGCACTCACACTCACAAACACTCACTCGCACTCGCACTCACCTCCACTCACACTCACTTGCACTCACTCGCACTCGCGCTCACTTCCACTCACACTCAAAGGCACTCACTCGCACTCGCACTCACTTCCACTCACACTCACTGGCACTCACTCGCACTCGCACTCACCTCCACTCACACTCATTGGCACTCACTCGCACTCTCACTCACCTCCACTCACACTCACTTGCACTCACTCGCACTCACTTCCACTCACACTCATTGGCACTCACTCGCACTCGCACTCACTTCCACTCACACTCACTGGCACTCACTCGCACTCGCACTCACCTCCACTCACACTCACTTGCACTCACTCGCACTCGCACTCACTTCCACTCACACTCATTGGCACTCACTCGCACTCGCACTCACTTCCACTCACACTCACTGGCACTCACTCGCACTCGCACTCACTTCCACTCACACTCATTGGCACTCACTCGCACTCGCACTCACTTCCACTCACACTCACTTGCACTCACTCGCACTCGCACTCACTTCCACTCACACTCATTGGCACTCACTCGCACTCGCACTCACGTCTATGAAATGAGCGCGAGTGAGTGCGAGTGAGTGCACTCATGAGTGAGTGCGCCGACCTATGCAGGCATCTGCGGCAAATAGAGTGACACGAGTTTTTCCTCCCGGGTAGAATAAATGGCAGCGGTGCCAGTACACTGCGCAGGTTTCACCTGGTCGCCGACCTAACTCGGCACTACGCGCACCTCTTCAGTCGCGCGTAGATCTCGAACTGTGAGCGCTGTCTAATGTATCAGAGACTAGAACACATAGTATTTCGCGACTGTCCCCCATTCGTGCCACAGCAGTAGACGGCGGCCACTATATAGGCTGGCTGATATGGGAGTACAAGCAATAAATGAAAGCTGTATTTCACCCGAAATAGGGGACCATACCGAATTACCAAATGCTGCAAGGTCATTTTTTCAATAGAAATGGACTGGATGCTAGACGTTCGGTACCACTGCGCAATGTTGCGGATTATGAAAAGCGACTATTAAACTTAGATGCAACTAAAGTGGCTTCTTTCCATTATGCGACTATTAGACCTTTATCACAATCTTCGAGTGCATTTCCCTGCACAGCATATTCGTCCGACTAATGGCGGCCCCTGTCACGTTTCAAGTAGAGGCGAGGTCCCAGTTACCCGTGCTGGGGTTTGACTATTGCCAGTGTTTATGTCAAGAGAGCCGGGTCGACATTTTCCGCGTCACAGCACATTGTTTTGCAGAAGTGAATAGCTGCCATAAGTTGGGCTAGTTGGTATCAAGCGTAATGAAATATGATTACTGGCGTCCTGTGTCCCTTTTGCGCAAGCAGTCATGTCTTATTATGTATATACGGATCACTCATTCTTATCCCCATCCTCATGCTTCATCACTATTCTTCCCCTGTTGCGTTGTCCCCGAAGTAGAGTAGAAGGCCGGGGCGTACTAGATCAGGCCACCCTCTCTACCTGTCTCCAGTGTATTGGACTTCAAGTACGCGAGTATGTAGCTTCATTATGAAACTGAGGTTGCTTCGATGTAATGTTGCTCGCTGTGACAGATTATGCACTGCATTGTGGTGTTGTTCATTATAACGATTATGTTAATATTTCATGCGATATTTTCTTTGAAGGTCACTTAGGTCAGTATTCATTGTCACTTGACTGATGCTTTTGGTTGTCTTTTCCAGCTTGCCTCTTTACATCAGCTGAAGTCCTAGGCAAATTTTCACTTTGATACCTGGGTCATATTTGAGTTCCTTTGTTCATACTCATTGATTTTATGTGGCGAAGATACTGCATAACATGACTGAAAGCGGCTATCACACAGTCATCCATTATGCTGTCTGTGCTCATATAATAGGATGCGCTGCTCTCATGCTGAGAAATGCATTGTCGTTTGCCTTTTGATTATTGTTACTAGTGCGCTTTCTGTAAGCCTCTAGTCGTTAATAAGTTCCAGATATATTTAAATTATTTCTTCTGCAGTTCCTTTTGAATATTTGTGGTTTTATTTTCTTCGCATTTCTCTTTTTTTTTAACTACCATAAATTAGTTTCTCAATGAAATGTTGAATAAAATGTTGTTGACGTCATGATCATTGGCAGTGGGGCCTCCTTGTCAGGCCGCTTGCCAAGAAACTTTCTATCCTTAACTGTAGAAAGATATGTCACTACTGTTTTTGGTAGATTTGCTTCATACTATATAAAGTACAAGCTATATTGATTTTTGTATGCATGACAACTAATTGTGACCTAAATGCTAAGACTGATGAAGCCTTTGCAGACAACTGTGCCTACCTTACTGCACTATTGCTCTGTTGCACTCAATGCTAGTGCTTTAGTGCTATTGACCCACCAGAAAAAAAAAAAGCGTTCCACGCAAGTGCGACACCAGCACTTCTTCCTAGGACGAAAGTATTCAGGTGGGCTGGCACTAACCCCCCACTCTGCAGCACCCTAAACCTTATGGTACAGCTGGTAACGTAGCAGGTCGCAGCTACTACCATAAGGCAGGGACGACGTCCGTGGATCGTGGGTGCCCCCCAAAATTATTATCCCGTTGACACCTTCAGAACCACAGAGTTAATGCCTTAGGGGTGCAAAAAATGCCTTGGCGTCATTTGAACCCCTAAGGCGTTAGCTCTGAGGTCAGATTATCATTTATATATTCTGAGGGTGGCAACCAGACCAAAATTTTGGTGGGCGCGCCCAGTTCCCGAGCACGATTCCTGCTTCTTTTTTTAAATTACGGCTAACATTTCAGGAACAGCTTTTTGATGACGCACGTGCAAGTCTTTGAACGGATTCAGAAATCCCGGAAGATGGGATTATTGGAGTCTCCTCGAAGCCGTCGAAAAGACCACCTTTTTGAAGATGCATGTGCAACGAGCCGGACATCAGACGATATACGACGCATCCAGGACTAAGGCTTCTTACGCGTGCCGTCTGCAACGTTAACGTCTAGGATATCCGTTTCAAAGTCGTCATAAATCCTTTGTATGCTAGCTGGGCAGGAGAGTACCAAGACCGTGGCATGTAAATCAAGCCGCTCATGCCATACATGCCATGATTTTCATGTTATGACCTGTCATTTATGTTTGTCATGCAGTCATGTTGTGCCATACTTATTTTCGTATACATCCCATTAACGAAACGGCCCAGGAGAGCACCAAGACCGTTTCATGTAAATCATGCATGTCATGATTTTCATATAATGACCTGTCACTTTATTCGTCATGCAGTCATATGGCATAGCGATTTTCGTATACAATCTATGAACGAGACGGCCACGGATACATACATACATACATACATACATACATACATACATACATACATACATACATACATACATACATACCACTCACACTCATTGGCACTCACACTGACTGACACTCACTCACACTCACTTCCACTCACTCGCACTCGCACTCATTTCCACCCACACACACTGGCACTCACTCGCACTCGCACTCACTTCCACTCACTTGCACTTGCACTCACTTCCACTCACACTCACTTGCACTCACTCGCACTCACACTCACCTCCACTCACACTCACTGGCGCTCACTCGCACTCACTTCCACTCACACTCACTGGCACTCACTCGCACTCACACTCACCTCCACTCACACTCACTTGCACTCACTCGCACTCGCACTCACTTCCACTCACGCTCACTGGCACTCACTCGCACTCGCACTCACATGCACTCACACTCACAAGCACTCACTCGCACTCGCACTCACCTCCACTCACACTCACTTGCACTCACTCGCACTCGCATTCACTTCCACTCACACTCACTGGCACTCACTCGCACTCTCACTCACCTCCACTCACACTCACTTGCACTCACTCGCACTCGCATTCACTTCCACTCACACTCACTGACACTCACTCGCACTCTCACTCACATCCACTCACACTCACTTGCACTCACTCGCACTCGCACTCACTTCCACTCACACTCATTGGCAGTCACTCGCACTCGCACTCACTTCCACTCACACTCACTGGCACTCACTCGCACTCGCACTCACCTCCACTCACACTCACTTGCACTCACTCGCACTCGCACTCACTTCCACTCACACTCATTGGCACTCACTCGCACTCGCACTCACGTCTATGAAATGAGTGCGAGTGAGTGCACTCATGAGTGAGTGCGCCGACCTATGGTAGGGCTCCGGACATGTCGACCACCTGGGGTTCTTTAACGTGCACTCACATCGCACAGCACACGGGCCTCAACATTTCGCCTCCATCGAAATGCAGCCGCCGCAGCCTGGATTCGATCCCGCGACCCTCGGATCGCATCTACAGTTTCAGGAACACCAAAAGAACTCGAGCATATATGCACAGTCGGTGTTCCTTGCGACGAAATTTGTTGGGAGAAGGGCCGACGAGTTCCAGCTGTATTTGAAACCGAACAGCAAGCTTTGTGGTGCGTGCAGTGCAATATTTGGGTGATATGTTCACATGGGGCCTGCACGGTGGATTGGCGCCGTTTTATGGCCATGTTCAAAAAGTGTCGCAGGACCCCTTTAACAATAACACGTGCTCCGCACAGTGCCTTGGGTGATCTCGCTATTTCGCCATCGTCAGTGTTGGCCTATGCCAGGGGACACATATAATGTGACGTTTGATGCATTGCGGTGCGACTCTGGCACTTTAACCGTTGCAACCCGCGTAATTAGTCCCGTTGTCTGGTTCTTACACCGGACGGGTATAGCGCGCCTCCCAGAATCATCTACGCGTGAACTGAAAGCGGATTCTTAACCGAAATTGTGCAAGCAATACGCAAAGCGTTTAATAATCTTGCGTTATTAAAGAGCTGTGAAACATGTGTGAGAGAATGCAGGAATCATGGGGCGGTCATATATCGTTCTTATTTTATGTGGTCCCTGCAACACTTTTTGGACCTTGTCAGGAAAGGGAGCCGACCAGTCGCGGAGGCTCCTGTGAGCGTGTGAGACGAATGTTATTGAACCGCGCGCACAACTGCTTTGCAGTTTGGCTTCAAATACAACTGGGAAGCCGCTCCTTTTCCTCCGCCAAACGACGTCACTGGAGGCGCCGACTGCGCCGCTTGAAGCAGAACTGGCATTGTCCGATTTTGTCATCGCAGATACACGCTCAATAATCCTCCATTGGCTTTCGAGTTCAACAAACAAAGGCAACATCTGTATCTTATGAAGACGGAACAAGGTCGGGTCTGCCCGTGATATCATTTGTTCCGAGAACAGCAGGCGATTTCCAGCTGTATTTGTAACGAAATTGCAAAGTCCCGTGTGCCCGCAGACTGTTTGGCTCACGCGCTCAGAGGCGAGCCTACGTCTGATTGGCACCGTTTTCTGGCAATGTTGAAAAAAATGTGTCCGGACCCTTTTAAGAAGGCCGAACGAACAGAAAACAAACAAACAAACAAACAAACAAACAAACAAACAAACAAACAAACAAACAAACAAACAAACAAACAAACAAACAAACAACAAACAAACAAACATTTACTGGGCACATGTGATTGCATCGCCGATCCAAACGGTGAACGTATCTTTAGAAAGTGTTGTCTTTCCTGGAAACGGCACGGCAAAGAAACACGGCACGGCACGAAAACGTGTACACGGTGGAGAGGCCCAGGGTAACATGGAGGCGTGTGTAGATGAAGAAGACCGCTGAAAACAATAAAGAACAGGGAATATCGCTGGGGCATTCGAGCTATAGCGACGTTCCCTGTTCGCCATCGTTTTTAACGATACCTTTTCCTATGCACGGCAGTATCTCAAGCGTGTTTCCCACAACGGGTCAAATCGCCCGTCCACACTGGACGCCGTATTCAAGACAGTTTCACTGCACGTGCTGATAGTGTTGTAGCAGATGTCCCCGATCAACTGCGTATACGTGTTGCATTAGCATGAAAAGGGATACACGAGGCCGCGTCGACTTAGCCTAACTCTCACAATTTTTGAGACTGGCTTCATCGCTTAACGGATACACCGAGCGAATGTGTCAAATCACGGATATATACTGTTTCCTGCAATATCCACTTCCCGAACACCGTCAAGGTTGTACATGCTTTTACTTATTTCTTCAGAGCCGTCAGCTAAGGAAGGAGCTACACCACGGTGGTTATGGCACTCGGCTGCTGATCCGGTGGTCGCGTGATCGAATTTCGATGGAAGAGAAACGTTAGATGCCCGTGTATACTGTGCGATGTCAGTGCACGTTAAAGAACTCCAAGTGGGCGAAATTTCCGGAACCCTCCGCTACTGCGTCTCTCACACTCATATCGTGGATTTGGGACGTAGAACCCCAGAAATTATATTGTCAGTAAGCAATGCCCCCACTCCACCACTTGTGAGCTGTACGCACGGGTGTAGGCCCGGCCCGACCCGGCCCAATTCAACCAATTATTCTTTGAGCATACACAAGGCACTGTCCAATCTTCTGCTATAGTGAAGATACCAGCCGCGCTCAAGATAGTTTCCGGAGAGTGTTGTGAAAACATATAACAGTGTCACGATTTGCACTGGTACTGTGTTTACCTTCGGTTAATTACACCTGTAACACTTTAGCGAAAGAATTGCAGGGAGTTATATGAGGAGGCATAGCTGGCTGTCTCATGCACGCAGTGCTAACGGTGCAATGTTCTTATTTCTCTTCAAAGAACGACTACATCATACAACGCCAACATAATTGGAAAAACGGTGGCCATTTATAATTGACTTTACTATAATTGCTGGGACTATAGCGCAGAACTTATCCTGCAAACTTCGTTTATTGCGCAATGCAAAGAGAGGACAAATATGCGCTCTAACTACTCCTGGGAGGATTCGCCAGGCTGAGTAGCGTTATTAAACCTGTCGTTTCGACTCCTCGGTAGGCAACTGTCTCCAACGTATGCTACATTTTCGTGCTACAAAGAAGGGAGTCCTCTCCCGCATCTTTGTTCGCCGAACCACCGCCACCGCAGTGCCATAGATCTGTCAAAGCAAGCCACACACGTTAGCGAGCGACATACCGCCCTCGGTCTTTGAAAGTGTTATACTTTAAATCAAGACCGGACTAAGGGCTTCCGAAACAACTGCTTATTAGAGCGCCCAACTGAACTAGTCGCTTCGAACGCGGCGGGTCTGGTGTCCGGAGCGTGATCCCACGCAATGACTGCAATCAGGAGAGTTGGTTGTCGCTGAGGGCCAGAGACCTCGGTGCGAACAGGGGAGCGAAGTCTGACTGTCTGTGGCTCGCAGTCGTGGTTGTAGTCTTGCAGCTGGCGGCTGTGACGGTGGAGGCGATGTGTGCCAGAAAGGAAAAAGCGGTGACTACGATGGGCAGGAAAAGACGGAAGTAGAGAAAAAAGCAAACTTCTGAGAGGGGTAGCGCCCACGTGGAAGGACACTTCACGCGGATCTCGCATATTCTATTGCTTCAGTATAGGCTTCATTTCAGAAGGTGTCAACAGCTCCGTCAATAAAATAAGTTATGTGTTCCATCATATGAATGAACTTGGGCCCTTCTGCTTTTGTTTCAACATGTAGGGTGTTAAGCATCTCAAGTGCGGCACAGAATACTTAGTCTATGCCTCTGTATATAGCTTCCGCAAAACCTGTATTACCCACTATAATCAACTTATGTTAGCGCACGCATCGAGCTACCCGCGCCACGATTTTGGATCGTGGTACACTTAACACGCGACGGTGATACCGCAGCCGATAAAAGTAAACAGAAAAGTAGCGCACATGTCGCACACCAACTTAGCGAATCTGCCTAACAATTCTACTCGTGCCGGGGAAACCCTACTTGCTTACCACAAACATTGAGGTCATTGACGCTTTGGTTCACGGAGCAGTGGGAACTCTACGAACGGGAATTGCTGGGTGCCCGTGCTACGCACGTCCTGAGGTTTCACAGCAGCCGAGCTGCCATACGTTTCCTTTTTACTAGAGGAGGGGTTCATGTCTCCCGTTTTGATGTGTGTTACTTAACCGCTAAAATCTAATAGCGGCAGAAGTTCGAAGGCAGATGGAAGCTTGAAGGGATGAAAGATTCGTCCACACGGGGTGTCTCTGGAGCCCTTATATATTTGTGCGGTAAAGGGTGCCAATACACACGCCTGTTACAAAGTGTACTGCAGTAAATCATATTGATTAGCACCTTCCTTAGGTGCTTGCTCACTTCTGTCTCGGGAGCGCGTCCACGTTTTTGAGCGCCATGTGAACACTTGTGCTCCGACGAATGAAGAAACTTATGAATTACTGACGAAGTGTGACGAAGACAAAGGTGGCCGTTAGAATCAGCAGATACACACTCGATGTGATGAGAATCCGAGTTAAATGCTAGTTCTGACTACCTAATTGCCAAATCACTAATATTTGCAATTGCCTTGCTAGCACAAAAATCAGCAACATCTGCGTGGATCGGCGACCCTGTGACAAGAGTCACTTCTCGCGCTTAAACTGGTCGCGTTGACCAGTCTAAAGAGTCACGAAGGCGGAAGCAGGCGAGGCGGGCATGGGAGCGTAGCTGCATACTCGAAAGGTTTCCCATGATACCGATGAGTACATCTTATACGCACTAATCTGGGCAGTGTACCGTTGCCTCGCACTTCTCGAAGTGCTGCCTGACTACCACTTCTTTCGATACACTGTACGCAATAACGTATTTCACTTAATATAATGGCGGGAACTATATGAGGCAGTTTCCCGAATTACATGTAACATAATGATGGAGGCAAAATGCTAGACTTCTTGTATCGTGCGATTTCAGTGCACGCTAATGCACTTCAGGGGGTCTAAATTACCCGAGACTTCCACTACGGCGTCTCACATAGCGTGACTAGGTTCGGGACGTTAAATCCCAAGAAACAACAAAACCAAAAACGATCACGATGTTATTACCCGAAGGAAGAGTGGGAAGATTTTTGTGACACCGAGCTCTGATATTAAAAAAAATGATTTCAATTACTTAACAAGTTGCCAGAACAGAAGATGTTTTGGACACTGCATAGCCCCCCCCCCCCCCGCTAATCTAAATGATTTGTATTTACATGAGAATGCCGGCTACATGGTATACTCAGCGTGATAATGTTGGCGGAACCGATTCAGCAGGAGGAAATTCCGCATTTGGTGACGACTGGAACAACCTTGGCTGGCGTAACTCGGAAACATGTATCGACTTTCTTTGAATATGACTGCATCACCGTGATGACAACTATGATGACAGGAGAATTCTACAAGTAGACTAACGTTAATGACAGCGTACTTTTATAGTTTCAGGTTTTTGTGAACAACGCCAACATTGACCATCGGCGAATTATGCGAATAATGGATAACATACCGATCATGGAGGCACGAACCACGTCAAAATAGCCCGAACACCTTAACTGATGAACAAATGACGAACTTGACACGAGAAATTTTCAAAGGAGAGGGATGGGAGGAAAGGGTCAGAAAGAAATCAAAAAAAGAAATGTTCGAAGAATATTTATTACTTTAAAAGGGTTTGTGCTTGAGCTTGTTGGCACAGCTTCATAACTGAGAACAGCGCGGACACACGGGACGAGAAAGACTGACAGGACTTTATTACTTAGATTAACTTATAGTCATTCCTCGAAATAACTCTGCTTAAAGATTAGAACTTAAATGCCTTGTGGCATTACTTTCGACAGACACACACACTGTGGTACACTGTAATAAATTTCAGTTAGCCGTATGGGTGCCCTGCTCTTGCCACTACAGCAATCTGTTGGTTCAGAAACGGTAGAAGCAACATTTGTCAACGTAAACGTGAAAGCACCACCTATATGAGCTGACACCGGTTACATCGACAGCAAAGCTATAGCTTTAACCGTTCTTGCCGCTATCACCGTTTTTGAAGCGGCAACGCAACACCCATCGGAGCCGCCCGTTTGAGAGCCAAGGTTTTAGCATGAACCCACACAACATCTGAGGCTTGCGCAGCATTTGAGGGTCGTGCGCTTCACGAACTCTCAGACTACAGTAATTTTTTCTCTAAAGGAAGGAGGAGGGGTCGTTTTTTTTTCTATTTTAAGTGTATAGCCCAGCAACAAAGGCGCGAGCCCTTTAGCAGCCGTTCAAAATCAAGGAGGTGTGAGGAGACGAACTCAGGTGGGAGGAAGCCCTCTTGCAACTGCGAGAATAGATAAGAAAAAGTACTTCGATGTTGTGTGAAGCGAGTGCGACGGTATACTATGCTGGTAGACACCCCCCACGACCTTCACCCTACCGAACCCCTCTGTCGTTTATTCTATTTATTCTCCTTTGATTCGCGCAAGCACCTCTCGAGCGGCGCGTCCGGAAGTCGACTCGGTTGGCGCCCTGCAAAGCGAGCGGCAAGCCGAGCAAAAGGAAGAAAGACCGAACGTCTTTACTTGCTTCAGTGGGGAGTACTTTCATCTTGCTTGCCTACGTTTTTTTTTTTCTCGTGATCTTCAAGTTTCCTTCTCAGTTTGAACGAGGAGTCCTTTGTGTACACAATGCGCTGCTCTGGATGGGGGCTACCGTAGCAGGAAGTGCAGAGGCGGGCGCGCCAGACCACTGGTCAACTTGACCTTCGACTAAGGCACACAAAGCGAAGGAGCCGACCCTGACCCAGTACAGAATTAAGCAGGTTGTTTGGACTCTACATTATGCCCCGTCGGTTCTCCTCCTTCCGTGTCCACCTTCCTGATTCCTTTTTACTTGTCCTTTTCTTTCCTACCTCATTTTTTTTCTTATACGACTCAACGTGACATCCGCGTTGTTTACCGAGAGCGTTCCAAGTCCCACTGAAAAGAGAGCACACCGCGAGGCTTCGCCCGGCGTCGCGTGGTGTCCAGAGCGGAAGTGCTTTCGGAAGAGGCACACAAGCAGCGTGGGTGGCTGATGGAGTGGAAAGCACACAATGAAACTGAAAACGGAGACGTCACAGTAGCTCTCGCACAAAGGTTAAGGTCGCAGATGAAACTCCCTGATACCGTCACTTCCAATCAGTATAGCGCATAGAGAATATTCCTTGGTTTCGTGTCCATATATGTATAGTTCGTCAGAGCACCTTCACAGGCTGCATTAAACGGCAACTCTGGCGATTTTTCAGTGTCCACTGATCTCAATAAAATGTTCAATATATATTCTCCTCGCTACTGTAATAATACAAGCCAAGCCAGGCTGAAGTAGGTCATTTAGTTTTCCTGTAAATGAATGTTAAAAATCTTTGGCGGATTCTCGCGCGGGCCACCCTGTATTCTTGACGTCATCACCTTCGCGCTGCCTACCCGAGCCAGCGGGCTTTCAAAGCAAAGCGGCGATACCTCCACGCTCAAATCGTCACTGTCAAGAACAGAAAAGCTGGCATAACTCATATATTGTCGGATGACTGCGCCGCTGGAATTTCTCTGGCGCCAGTTCCGTATTTCTGGTGACGGGAAGGTTGTGACGTCACCGCACATGATCCACGCAGCATCTACCCGTTTCGGTTTCGGTTTGAAGAGGCTTTCAGTTGCATATTTAAAATTATTGGCGCGTTTCTGAACAAACTGAACCACCCTTGGTGGCTATAGGACTATCAGTACCATTGAAAAACACTGATATCAGAACAAGGTGAAAAAAAAAAAAACCGCCGGAGTTGCCCTTTAACTACTGAGTGCGTTGGGAGTATTACATGAAGTTCAGGCGAGAACCGGCGTATTCAGCATAGTATGGCTGGTGAAGTTAGCATAGGATTCCCTTTAATGCGGCTCTATATTTAGAGCTTTGATGTCTCGATTACGCATCCATATGCCAGTAAACTTCGTCGTTTTGCCATTCTCGTAACACAAAAGGCAGGCGAGATTGCCTTGTCACTTCTGACGGTGCTGTTAGGCTAGTTGGTTCACGACTTCTGAAGGAAAAAAAAAAAAAAACGTAGCCCCAAAAGGCACAAGGACAGACAAGTAGATAATAGCGCCCGTCCAATTTGCTTGTTTGTCCTTGTGTCGAATTGCGTTATGCCTTTTCCATCAGAGGCTATTAAATATCTCGGACTTACCACCACCACACAAAATCTGAGTTGAAGATCTCGGACTTACTTACCCACGCAAAATCTGAGTTGGGATCTTCACATCAATACAATATTCACCAAACCTTCTTTTCTTTCAAATCTTTCAAATCTCTCCAGTTTATTTGACGCTAGCTTACAAAAGCCTCAATGATCGTCAAACTATAGAAGCATGTAAAGCGCTTGTCCGGACATGGTCTAGTGCATGCCTCATGTCTATGGGACTCTTACAGACAAAAAAAAAAATTTAAACTTGAGATAGTACAAAGATTCGCGGTCAGATTCATCTGCAACAAATACAAACGCACAGATGACAGAAATGATGCATTATATTGGTTTATATACACTTCAAGCGAGACGCTCAGAAACTAGATTAAAATACTTGTACTTAATAAATAACACTTCATTACAAATTAACAATCATAATACATTCACCGCACACAGAGCAGAATTGAACGTTTTGATAACGGGAAAGTGATACAGGAATACAGCTCTTTAAACGATGCATTTAAATATTCTTTTTTTTCCGAGAAACAGAAGCGCCTGAAACAAACTACGAAAATAAGTCGTCGATAGCCCCGCTGTGGAAGCGTTTCTTACATAATTGAGGAAAACGTATGTGTAAAAGGTGTTCTTATATCGCTGTATTTGAATTGCGGTATTTCATGCGCTGCTTTCATGTTTACAGTGTTTGAATCGCAGTGTATTTGAATAGCAGTGTTTTATGCGTTGATGTCATGTTTACGGTTGTATAATCATTTGTTCGTGTGTTCTTCTGACGCAATTTTATTTCTTTGTGTCCACTCCAGCTCGGAGTCATGTGAATCTGCAGTATTCCTAAATAAATAAAATAAAATATGTAATCCTTCCCCGCCACGGTGGTCTAGTGGTTATGGCACTGAGCTGCTGATTCGAAGGCAGAGGGTCGTATCTCGGCTACGGTGGCTTGGAGGCGAAACGTTTATGCCCGTGTACTGTGCGATGTCAGTGCAGGTTAAAGAACCCCAAGTGGTCGACATTTTCGGAGCCCTCCACGACGGCGTCTCTCACAATCGCATCGTAGTTTTGGGGCGTAAGACCACGCAAATGAATCAATTATGGCATGCAGTTGACTCCCCTTTCTTTATCCGTGTCCTTTCCATTCACACTAGCAGTAATCCATCTCCTTGCCATTTTGCACTACCCTGTGTACAGGAGAATAGAGTTGAGTAGAGTATATGTGGAAAGTAGCCGACTAGGGACTCCCGAGGCCCACCTGCATGTGCTTCTGTCTCTCCATCAACCAATATCTTTTATCCTCTGTTTATACTTCTATTGTATTTCATTTGTTCTTGAAACTAGCCCCGGGCATTTCCTGTTACAGCGACTACGCAGAAAATGAAAGCTCTTAACCATTTTCATAATATTTCTGCGTTTGTTTTTCTCCGCAATGAGTTCGGTAGAACTGAGAAAATTTAGACTGTGCTGTATAGATCACCTGCGGATATACTGTTGTTACGGTAAACCTACAATAAATATAGTAAGTGGCCAACGATACCTGGAACATTTTCTTCTTTACGCGGTGAAGGATGCTCCCACCGTGGAAGCCGAAACAGTAGTTTTCATTTTCCTTTCTTTTTTTCACGGGCAGTGTTCGTTTCACTTTTCACCGTTATGCTTCCAGACCAGACGGGCTTCCCTCAAAACCTGGACGATAACACGACGAAGAACGGTGTGAAGTTGGGCCAGGTGAGTTTGCATATTTGACGAAACTGCAAAAAAGAAAAAAGGAAAGAAGGGAAAATGTGTATCTGTGACGAACTACAGGGGCGGGGGCCTTTGTCAGGCGTGTGAAACGCCTTTTGCCGCTGTATCCTTTTTGTTGTATTACAAGAAATAAAAAGAAGTGAAAAAAACGCATAATACAAGGGGAGAGTGTGAGACGGAGACGACAACGGCAGTGCTGCGTTCTTTTTTACTATTTATAGCGGCGTGTCTATAGGGATTGTTTAGATTAAGTCGAACTAAAATAGAATAGTGCGGAAATGAATTTTGCATTAAGTATTCGTACTGGTATTCGTAATTTTAGCGTTGAAATCTTTCATGGAACAACAGGAACAACCAAGCGCGGCCCTTCGAAGAATCCAATTATAGTCTCCCCATAATCAACAAAATTAGGCTTCCTTTAACTTGTGGCGCATGTTCTGAGCTCTGATAATTTTTCTGCGCTATGCCAGCTAATATGAAATATGGCCCTCTTCTGTACGAATTTTGTGTTTACTGCAGCTTGTGCAGCTTATACGTCGAAGTGTTTGTAAAATACTTCTTGAAATATATTGGTCCTTACAGTCAGACGCTGTTGGATTCAAAAATCAGTAGACATTGTTTGACTCGGCATTTAAGGTTTTTAAATACTCGCACACTACTAGTTTTCGATTACCTTGCGCTCGCGGTGCCAGACGCTAGCCTTCATAGTTAGCTGAACTGGTAGAGCGACCTCTCTGGACAGTAGTTGGTCCCGGGTTCGAAGCCCGGACCAGGAAGAGTTGCAATTCTGCTCTTAATTGAAATGGAAGCCTCTTAGCACCACATGAACGTCCGGTGGGACAGCTCTCACCGAACTCCGCTGTACTCTCGTGCAACCGCATGAGGAAAGGTTTCATGATCGACCCCAACATCATGGCATCTGCGCCAAAGGCCTCATATGATTACGATCCTTTGTTTTGTTTTCGGAGGAACACTTTTCCCACGAAGATTAGGTCGCAAGCTCTTCAGCTGGCAGTATAGCCTTCGTAGAACCTATTGTCATCGTCGAGACAAATTGAGGCTTTTAAAAACTCAACCGTGCCACAAACTAAGCGGTCAGCCAATCCAGCTGCTCGATAATGCACATGAACTGCAGCTGGCGCCGTGCTACGGAGAGTGCGTGAACTAAACCATCCACCCTGCCCACGCTCCAGGAGCTGACTACCAGACCCGCACCCGTGCTCCAGCACCTCAAATGAGGCACCAAGCGCCGGCTTAGCTGCAAAAGGCCAGCGCGTCCTCGGCTTCATCCGAATGCCGCGCGGAGCACGATCTTTCGTTACCGGCGTCACGTGTGAACTCACGAGTTCCGGATTTCGCCGGGTAACCCTGATCCCGGGCCCGGATATATAGATGGATAGATGCACGGAGTTCAATTACGCTGCCTCCTCCCCTGCCGATTCGAGTGTGTATATAAGCGGACGCCGGCGCCAAAGTACAATTAGGCGGGCCGCACGATATTAGTAAATATCTACAAGTAATTCGATGTATACCGGAGGGTTGCCGCCGAACCTAATCTGGCTCCCGCGGGGGATAGCGTTAGCCGGGTGTGTGTGGGAGCCGAGGCGGCCGTAATTTGGGTGCCACACGACGGCCGGCCACTTGAAAGGAGCCGCCTTCGCGCCTGGGGCGTTTATCTCCCAGGGCGGCCGCCAGGGGTCGTGACCTACCGGGGCTGCCCCTGACGGCTTTATCCGGGGGTCGCGCAGGGCTGACCTCTCGCTCCCGCGGCGGCGAAAAAAGAAGCACCTTCGCACACTGAATTAGTTGGGGACTTCGGCGTCCGTCGTTTATTTTCATTCCGGTGTAGGTACGCATCGCGCTTCACTGTTTTGCATAGCGCTAAGAGTGCCTTGTAGTGTCGCGGCGTTTGGTATGAAAAAAGGTCTTATAATTTCGTACCAATGTTAAGCTGATAGTTTGCAACTTACACGTATACTATCACTGTACTTTCCGCGTGCGGATACAGATGTCCTTTGTTTGACTTTCACGCAGCTTATTGAGTTGAAGAGCAGAGGGCACGACTGTCGATAATTTTTCCAGTGCCTTGAACGAGGTGTCGCATTGTCTGTATGTTGGTTATGGACATTTGTAGTTCTAGTCAGGGCGTGCCACCTCCAGTTAAAGCGCGGTCGTTCCCTGGTTTGTGATGCCGCGAAGTAACCCTTCACTTCGGCGTAATATGTGAATAAACCATCCATATCTTCGCTCTACTCACCTTTATTTACAATGTACTTCACCTTCGTAGAATTGCACATTGGGCGGGTTCTTCGGTTTCATGCGACATATACTCTTTTATCACGAAGCAGCATGCCTGAGAATACAATTACTGACCTCTTCTGCATGTCATTAAATTGGTACTGGGAACACCCGCGCTCAATATTCTTGCTATATACTGCTCAACACAAATTACCATTTCGATCACGCGACACATGAAAGGTCATATTGGAGTGTATGAAAGATATGTGTTATCACGCTAAAAAATAGGTCAGCAGTGCTTATTTACAATCATATCATATTTCTACGGACCCGTACCACCGACCGTCAAGAGGCGAATAGAGAAAGATGGCGAGGAGGACATTTTTAGCGAGGCTTGCTCGCGCTGCTGCTTCATGGTCAAGCGCCTCAGCGTTCCTTTTTAAATACAACTGTACATAGCCTCGCCTCTTGCGTCTTTCCACGTAACACCTTTGGTGGTGGTGCTGGGTACGCCTTCCCGACACGGAGCTTCGCAGTGGACGCTTTCTCGAGCCTACCTTCATGGCTCCAGAAGATACCTCGTCCACAGGGGATGCAGCGCCCCCTGTGGACTGCAAGCTAATTTATATCGCACCTTTCTAGATAACATTTTCTTAAGCTCTATATATTTACGAACACGTTCTATGGCAAATAACAATTGCAGTCTTTGAGCTAGATCCCTTGAAAAGCTATGTTGCGTTTCGTACAAATCGCAGTGTTAAAGTGAGACTTTGCAGATATGCGATGTCGAACTCGCTTTAGAAATATAGATTTGTTTTAATTGCGTATTTTCTAAAAGCGTCGTTTTATCTGCTTTCTTGATGCGTTATCCCTGTCATCTGTCGGATTTAATTGGTACATTAGAGCAGATTTTTGGATAAATTATTGTCACGTTGATGTGACGGTCTTGGTCCGTAAGCACGGAGACGAGGCGACTTGAAAACAAATAAACTTTATTTGAGCGAACTTGTGCCCATAAGTGAACTGCGTGAAAAAACTGTCGGTGGCCTCGAAACGGCCTGTGCGGTTCAGCGTCGGCATTATTATTACGTGGCATTATTATTACTCTAAATATTGCTAAACTGATGTGCTATACACATTTTCGCATTCAGTGCTATAATGATTTTTCCTTAAACTGCTCCCTCCTTAAATTAATCGCTTAAAGAACCACTAGTTAGGCATTGTTCACTTCTTCTTTGAAGAGTAAACATCTAGCATTTTCTTGAAAACACTGACTCGTTCTTCGTAGACGGGACAACAGATCTTCGTCACAACGAGGGTTCTCCCTCTGGTGGGCGGCGATGGAAAATACCGCTCATTGCTCCGCTTAGCCGCCCACTGTCCTTGTTTGCCACTAACCGTTTGGGTTGGCCGCCCACCGCACTTAATTAATTGCAATTTAAAATCCGCGCTTGGCAAACCGAAAATGCATGCGCGCGTAGCGCCAGTGGCCAAGACAGTTGGCCTTGCGGCGGCGTCAAAGCTCACGAACTCCGAATGATCGAACACAAGCTCCCGTGCTTTTGTTTTCTATCTGTGAATAACCCATGGGAATTTACTTCCATGCTCTGCAGGCGGCAGACAAACGTCATAGCTGCTAAAAGTTCACGTGCTAGTCGCTTTCTTATTTTAAATAGCTTACATTTTCACGACGCCGCGGCGCCACAATTTCGCGTGTTCGTCTGTTTGCGATAATATTCTTTTTGTGACGCAAATGTGAACTTTTTAAACTGGGCATCTTCACCGATTCCTCGACATACGCCCCTTAGAAATACCTCGGAAAAACCGTGCTCGCTAATTTTCCCTTCATAAAACCTTGCGGGTTTCCGCAGAACTCATCTGCCCATGTGCCTAGAGTCGCCGAGGAATTCGCCCTCGCATTGTCAATTCCTAGCCTCCTGGTTAGCTCAATTGGCAGAGCGAGCGCCCCGGACAGGCGTTGGTCCCGGGCTCGAGCCTCGGACCAGGACGAATTTTTCGTTAACTAAGAAACTTACATTTCTGAGAAATCCGTATGGACTTCCTTGTAGCCTTGTGCTACAAACAGGTGGATTCTAATTTTCCGTTCACTAAGCATTACTCCACCTTGTGGGTGTCCGCAGAACTCATTTGCCTTAATTGGTTAAGCAAATAACTTCAAATGACTTGTTCGGTGGGCTATAGCTAGTATAGCATCTTCAAGGCGTTACAGCGCACGCAGGCTGGGACACAGTGAAGTAAAACAGAGTAAAGAGCGCTGAACCACAGCGCAAGCTTCACTGAGAGTAGCGATACATGCACAGACTGAAACTGCGTGTATGAGCCACATATGATTGTGTTATCATTAATCGTGACTGTAGAGATGTCAGCATGAATCGTTCATATTCGTCATGCATTGAAAAAAACGCCCTAAGTGACGGTGCCCAAAGTGAACCAAAGGTGAAATGCATTTATCGTGTTGCTGTCCATGACTTAATGTGGTGAATTGCCAGTAAAGTTACGACTCTTTCAGCCCTATTCTTCCCACTTCGCTTTCTCATTAGAGCAGAGCTTTCTAGCGTAGCCGCTGTCAAGTAGAATGGGGTGGAAGCCCTTCCCCGTTGCGTTTCTGTCTCGTTGAGTTGTGTCTTCTTGAAGGATGGAGACCAGCGTTTTCTTTCTCACACAAACACGAGAGGACCTTATGTACAAGACGTATATACTATGGGGAATTCGGCTGCATGCCTCCACCGCCCACCGCCCACCAGCACCACACCACCACCACCACCACCACCACCACCACCACCACCATCATCATCATAATCATCATCATCATCATCTGCGCTCGTGGCACGCACCGCCAGCTTTGGGATGAGCACGTGGAGCACCGTCCGAGCCGTCAGTTGGTGTCAAGCTTCGGACTAGTAAAGACCGTTGTGCTAATGGCTTTTGTGTCCGGTGTCATCTCCGTGTACCTCAGCGGACCAGAGGCTCAGAAACCACGGCGCTGAGCCCACAATACATACTTACAGGCAATGGCTTGGTTGATGGTATCTTCGCTTCCATTCGGCAGCGCCGACCAGTGCGTAGTACTTCTGCGACCAGAACACCCACCAGAACTGGACCCACCTAGAATTGAACTGTATACTCAGCTCTACACTCCCGTCAGAGATAAAGGACCACGTTTAACCCCTTGGTTGTTCCGCTTCCAATCCCTGACGGCCATAGGTCGGCAGTGTAGGGGAACACTCACTCACACTCACTCACCCAAATTTTTCCAGCATCCGCACTCACTCGCACTCGCACTCACCTCCACTCACACTAACTTGCACTCACTCGCACTCGCACTCCCCTCCACTCACACTCACTGGCACTCACTCGCACTCGCACTCACTTCCACTCACACTCACAAGCACTCACTCGCACTCGCACTCACCTCCACTCACACTCACTGGCACTCACTCGCACTCGCACTCACTTCCACTCACACTCACTGGCACTCACTCGCACTCGCACTCACTTGCACTCACACTCACAAGCACTCACTCGCACTCGCGCTCACCTCCACTCACACTCACTTGCACTCACTCGCACTCGCACTCACTTCCACTCACACTCAAAGGCACTCACTCGCACTCGCACTCACCTCCACTCACACTCACTTGCACTCACTCGCACTCGCACTCACTTCCACTCACACTCATTGGCACTCACTCGCAGTCGCACTCACCTCCACTCACACTCACTTGCACTCACTCGCACTCGCACTCACTTCCACTCACACTCATTGGCACTCACTCGCACTCGCACTCACTTCCACTCACACTCACTGGCACTCACTCGCACTCGCACTCACCTCCACTCACACTCACTTGCACTCACTCGCACTCGCACTCACTTCCACTCACACTCATTGGCACTCACTCGCACTCGCACTCACGTCTATGAAATGAGTGCGAGTGAGTGCACTCATGAGTGAGTGCGCCGACCTATCAGGCATCTGCGGCAAATAGAGTGACACGAGTTTTTCCTCCTGGGTAGAATAAACGGCAGCGGTGCCAGTACACTGCGCAGGTTTCACCTGGTCGCCGACCTAACTCGACCTAGTTCGAGATGTACGCGCGCCTCTTCAGTCGCGCGTACATCTCGAACTGTGAGCGCTGTCTAATGTATCAGAGAATAGAACACATAGTATTTCGCGACTGTCCCCCATTCGTGCCACAGCAGCAGACGGCGGCCACTAGGCTGGCTGATATGGGAGTACAAGCAATAGATGAAAGCTGTATTTCACCCGAAATAGGGGAGCCATACCGAATTACCTAATGCTACAAGGTCATTTTTTCAATAGAAATGGACTGGATGCTAGACTGTTCGGTACCACTGCGCAAAGTTGCGGATTATGAAAAGCGACTATTAAACTTAGATGCAACTAAAGTGGCTTCTTTTCATTATGCGACTATTAGACCTTTATCATAATCTTCGAGTGCATTTCCCTGCACAGCATATTCGTCCGACTAATGGCGGCCCCTGTCACGTTTCAAGTAGAGGCGAGGTCCCAGTTACCCGTGCTGGGGTTTGACTATTGCCAGTGTTTATGTCAAGAGAGCCGGGTCGACATTTTCCGCGTCACAGCACATTGTTTTGCAGAAGTGATTAGCTGCCATAAGTTGGGCTAGTTCGTATCAAGCGTAATGAAATATGATTACTGGCGTCCCATGTCCCCTTTGCGCAAGCAGTCACGTCTTATGTATGTACGGATCACTCATTCTTATCCCCATCCTCATGCTTCATCACTCTTCTTGCCCTGTTGCGTTGTCCCCGAAGTAGAGTAGAAGGCCCGGGCGTACTAGATCAGGCCACCCTCTCTACCTGTCTCCAGTGTATTGGACTTCAAGTACGCGAGTATGTAGCTTCATTATGAAACTGAGGTTGCTTCGATGTAACGTTGCTCGCTGTGACAGATTATGCACTGCATTGTGATGTCGTTCATTATAACGATTATGTTAATATTTCATGCGACATTTTCTTTGAAGGTCACTTTGGTCAGTATTCATTGTCACTTGATTGATGCTTTTGGTAGTCTTTTCAAGCTTGCCTCTTTACATCAGCTGATGTCCTAGGCAAATTTTCACTTTGATACCTGGGTCATATTTGAGTTCCTTTGTTCATACTCATTGATTTTATGTGGCGAAGATACTGCATAACATGACTGAAAGCGGCTATCACACATTCATCCACTATGCTGTCTGTGCTCATACAACAGGATGCGCTGCTCTCATGCTGAGAAATGCATTGTCGTTTGGCTTTTGATTATTGTTACTAGTGCGCTTACTGTAAGCCTCTAGTCGTTAATAAGTTCCAGATATATTTAAATTATTTCTTCTGCAGTTCCTTATGAATATTGGTGGTTTTATTTTTTTCACATTTCTCTTTTTTTAAACTACCATAAGTTAGTTTCTCAATGAAATGTTGAATAAAATGTTGTTGACGTCATGATCATTGGCAGTGGGGCCTCCTTGTTCGGCCGCTTGCCAAGAAACTTTCTATCCTTAACTGTAGAAAGATATGTCATTACTGTTTTTGGTAGATTTGCTTCATACTATACAAAGTACAAGCTATATTGATTTTTGTATGCATGACAACTAATTGTGACCTAAATGCTAAGACTGATGAAGCCTTTGCAGACAACTGTGTGCCTACCTTACTGCACTATTGCTCTGTTGCACTCAATGCTAGTGCTTTGACCCACCAGAAAAAAAAAACGTTCCATGCAAGTGCGACATCAGCACTTCTTCCTAGGACGAAAGTATTCAGGTGGGCTGACACTAACCCCCACTCTGCAGCACCTTAAACCTTATGGTGGAGCTGGTAACATAGCGGGTCGAAGCATAAGGCAGGGACGACGTCCGTGGATCGTGGGTGCCCCCCAAAATTATTATCCCGTTGACACCTTCAGAACCACAGAGTTAATGCCTTAGAGGTGCAAAAAATGCCTTGGCGTCATTTGAACCCCTAAGACGTTAGCTCTGAGGTCAGATTATCATTTATATATTCTGAGGGTGGCAACCAGACCAAAATATTGGTGGGCGCGCCCAGTTCCCGAGCACGATTCCTGCTTCTTTTTCAGATTACGGCTAACATTTCAGGAACAGCTTTTTGATGACGCACGTGCAAGTCTTTGAACAGATTCAGAAATCCCGGAAAATGGGATTATTGGAGTCTCCTCGAAGCCGTCGAAAAGACCAGCTTTTTGAAGACGCATGTGCAACGAGCCGGACATCAGACGATATACGACGCATCCAGGACTAAGGCTTCTTACGCGTGCCGTCTGCAACGTTAACGTCTCGGATATCCGTTTCGAAGTCGTCATAAATCCTTTGTATGCTAGCTGGGCAGGAGAGTACCAAGACCGTGGCATGTAAATCAAGCCGCTCATGCCATACATATCATGATTTTCATATTATGACCTGTCATTTATGTTCGTCATGCAGTCATGTTGTGCCATACTGGTTTTCGTATACATCCCATTAACGAAACGGCCCAGGAGAGCACCAAGACCGTTTCATGTAAATCATGCATGTCATGATTTTCATATAATGACCTGTCATTTTATTCGTCATGCAGTCATATGGCATAGCGATTTTCGTATACAATCCATTAACGAGACGGCCACGGATACATACATACATACATACATACATACATACATACATACATACATACATACATACATACATACCGCTCACACTCATTGGCACTCACACTCACTGGCACTCACTCGCACTCACACTCACTTACACTCACTCGCACTCGCACTCATTTCCACTCACACACACTGGCACTCACTCGCACTCGCACTCACTTCCACTCACTTGCACTCTCTCGCACTCGCACTCACTTCCACTCACACTCACTTGCACTCACTCGCACTCGCACTCACCTCCACTCACACTCACTGGCGCTCACTCGCACTCGCACTCACTTCCACTCACACTCACTGGCACTCACTCGCACTCACACTCACCTCCACTCACACTCACTTGCACTCACTCGCACTCGCACTCACTTCCACTCACACTCACTAGCACTCACTCGCACTCGCACTCACTTGCACTCACACTCACAAGCACTCACTCGCACTCGCACTCACCTCCACTCACACTCACTTGCACTCACTCGCACTCGCACTCACTTCCACTCACACTCATTGACACTCACTCGCACTCGCACTCACCTCCACTCACACTCACTTGCACTCACTCGTACTCGCACTCACTTCCACTCACACTCATTGGCACTCACTCGCACTCGCACTCACTTCCACTCACACTCACTGGCACTCACTCGCACTCGCACTCACCTCCACTCACACTCACTTGCACTCACTCGCACTCGCACTCACTTCCACTCACACTCACTTGCACTCACTCGCACTCGCACTCACTTCCACTCACACTCATTGGCACTCACTCGCACTCGCACTCACGTCTATGAAATGAGTGCGAGTGAGTGCGAGTGAGTGCACTCATGAGTGAGTGCGCCGACCTATGCTGACGGCAAATTGCAACCGTTTCCGCACTTAGGCACTTCCACCTCCCCGTCTCCCATCATGTTTCTTGTACGAATTTGGCGTAGGCGAGACGGGTCAGTGACGACAAACTTGCCTCTAAAAAAAAAAGAACACCCAGGACAAATATTCAATAAAATACAGTAAATGCGCTGTTAGCTTGTTTACGCGTCAACAAAACCACGTGGCAGTCATCTTCGCACCTGGCACTCGCGAGCTTCCCGACAAAACAGCACCCTATGCCGACGCGAGGCTCGCACATGCATATGGAGGTTTCACTGCCTTGAGTTGACAGTAGTGCCACGTCACGACTACGCTTGTTGTCTCCGCCGCCTGTTTGACAGGTGACCGCGATCATTTGCCGAACCTAACGCATGGCAGCCAAGCTACCGTAACTTCCAGCTTTTTACGACGACCTTTAGATTGCCCAATCATTCCAGGATATGTGACAACTGGAATGGGCGTGAATTTTTTTCACACCAACCGGTGACCGCTCTTCGCTACATTTGCACTGGATTTATGAGTTTATGTCATTACATTCTTCCTCTGTTTTCTTCGTGTCTTCTCCGTTAGACTCTCTGCATTTGAGGGCTTATTACTATTTCTTACTATTCTGCGTGCGAAAGCGCTGTGCCTCTGAGTTGTTTCAAGCACCTAGAATGTTATTATTATTATTATTATTATTATTATTATTATTATTATTATCGACTGTCATTCGATATTCGTCCACCTTCAATGCACACTGCGAAGAAATCGCCTGCTTTCTGCATATGCAATAAAATCTTCTTGCAGGTTAGTTTGTTCTTGTCAAACGGGTACTTCCCTATACTAGAAGGAACGAAGGAAAATAAAAATGTTGTTCTGGGAGCTCATTTCTTCATATTCGTCAAATGCATCCCCGATGGCTTGAAAAAGAGAATCATGTGCTCCAAATACATAATTTCTTCGTTACAAAAAGGACTGCCATCGGCATCAACCGCTTTTTCAATTGAAGCAGAAGATTTATTTTTTTCAGTCCCACATGGTGCTCTTTTTCAAGCCATCAGGGATGCAACTGACGAATATGAAGAAATGAACTTCCAGAGCAAGCTTTGTACTTTTGCTGGCAGTTTTTTGGATTCGTTCTTATGTGTATGTGTTTCTACCTTCCTTCGTACTCGCACAGTGCACTACCCGTTATGCCTATGCCTGTCCTTTTTCCTGTTAGCATATGCTAACAAACCGGCTTTGATTTCAGCATTTCGACGGCTGCACGAAGTGTTTATCTAGCGACCCAGTGACTGAAGGCTGCGTTTAACAGGTGCGCTATGCACGTGGACATTTTGCGAAGTAATTCCCATCTTGGACAATAACCCGGGCCAGACTATACACGAACATGTGGCCCAGAGAGACCTGAACACCCGTTACAAAATTCTTTCGTTTCGCGGAGACCTGTGGCTGAGATGTGCACCGATATTTTTGTTCCGGATTCCACATTTGCTTTCGTTGAGGGTGCTTCCATCTGCTCGGGCGTCTGACGTTCCATAGCCGCTTCCTAGCTCCCCCGACAAGCATCTTACTTGGGCAGAAGGAAAAACAGCAGACTGGACATACAATGTGTTGCCACGTTTTGCGTGCCATATGGAACTAACCACTACACACAGCTGAAATAATGCCGCTGCCTTTGATGTTGCTTTTATTGGACCCTACGATCCTAAACTTTGATAGGTGACTATATTGTGTGTGTGCGTGTGTGAGTGTGTGTGTGGGGAAGAAAGCATTTGTTTATGTAATTCATTGTCGCTGTGCAATGATGTATTCGATACCCCTAATGAGATATCCTGAAGGTAACAAACACAACGTATCTCTACTTTAGTCTGAAGTGTGAGACGCTATATATGTACGTCGCGTGCATGACAAGAATTGATGCGCGCTTGTGTTCGTGCATTTCATTTTCTAGCTTCTTCATTTGTAATTTGTGTCCGTAGTTACGTAGGGGTAGCCTGAAGCAGCACGAATCTTCCAACTTGTTCAGGCAGGTAAGTGTCCAATCGCAATGTTCATTGCACTGGCGCAACCGGCCGCAGCAGCAACACAATATTGTTACCGAGCAGCTTTCCGCCCCCCCCCCCCCTCCCATATTCTTTTCATTTATTTATATCGTAGCAGAGAGTGCACTTACAGTGCTCTGTCGAAGGGGTGAGGTGCATCCATGAGGACCATCAGGATTCACCAATGGAGCTTACCATTGTCTATGAAGAGGAAGGTGTATAACAGCTGCATCTTACCGGTACTCACCTACGGGGCAGAAACTTGGAGGCTAAGAGGGTTAAGCATTCGAATATCCTTTATTTTGTTTTCACTCATTCGAATATCCTTTATTTTGTTTTCACTTACTCATCATTATTAACGGACTCCGGACAATATCTTGATTTTTTTCTTCATTACCTGGCTCTTGGCCAATCCTCGGAGTGGGTGTGTGCCATCAGGTTTGCTCTACATGTGTGTCTAGATCTGCATCCTGCGACATTCCCTGTTCTAAATCGTATTTTGCGATTTGTTCATAGATCTGCATCAGGCAGACAAACTCAAGCGTGGTAGCCTTGTCGTCAACTGGTCGTCACTCGACTGATAAACGCTGCTTCCTCCTAGGCCTTCTCCTCCAACCATATCGGGCTGCAACTCCTTGTCTCCAGCGGGCGCGTGTTGGGTCATGTGAACATTGTCATGGTTGTGATATGCTTGATTACGACAACTGTATTCGGAAGAGGCGGGATACGTATCAGAAGTTCATTCATGAGGTAGAGCTCGGAGACACGTGAGTCTTACGCAAAGAAGACTGACTACAGGACATTCGTAGCCCAGAAACACCATACACCTAAAAGCACTTAAAGGGGTCCCGCAGTACTTTTTAACATAGCCTGAAAACGGTACCCGTCATTTGCGAAGCCTCATGTGAAGGCATAAGCGAAATATTAGCGCTCTGCGTGCACCGGGGAATTCGCTTTCGAATACGGCTGCAAACCGCCTGCTCAGTCTTTCAACATATTGTCACGTGGTCGTGAAGCACGCAGCACTCAAGACGAAGCACGCAGGACTCGAGACGATGTCAGGCGATGTCTGGTCACAAAGAACGTTGACTCCGTCGCTATAAGTAAAACTAGCATTAGCTGTTCCACAATCGCAGGAATCTCCTCGGTAACATGCTTTATGTGTTCGTTTTGAGCTCAACAAACAGAGGAAACTTATGCACTACGCTTCTTTCAGAACAACAGAAGGAGTTTAACAGCGTAATCGGCGCTCCTGGTGACGTCATTTGTTGAAAGGAGAGCAAACGATTTCCAGCTGTATTTGAAACCAAGTTGCCAATTTCCTTGTGCACGCAGCGCACTGATATTAGGCTCACGTGTTCAATTCAGTTCAAATGAATTCATTTTTATTTCATCTCAAGGACGAGGGAAGGCTCCGGAAGAAAGTTACGTTTACCACTTGAGGAGAACCCGAGCCTCCCTGGTGCATTGGAAGCAACGAGGACACGGGTGATGGATGATGAACGCAGACCATGAAAGGTGGGGGGGGGGGGCAGTACAAGGGGAACTATACATGTGCAACAATGCTATGCGCAAAAGCTAATATGCATAAACAGTGCAAAATATAATGGGACACAAAATATTATATGCACGAATATTATATACATATACGTACAGTCCGTCTCCGCGACTGACTTGCATGAATATCAAATTCCGAAAAAGTGTTGCAGGAACACTTTAAAGCCATCTGTGGGGCGCACAGGAAACATACCCGTTAGTTTAACGTCGCACTTTGCTGACCTCACGAAGGAAAAGAAACGCTCCCAGCTTTTCGTCTAACTCTTTCCAAATGGTAAAACGATCACGAGTGTTTCGCAGGTGGCCCCTGAACTTGATCACCCTCCGGCCGCAACAAAACGCATATGGCATTGCGTTAGTTGTTGGCAGTACCATGCTGCTCCTTTGCTGTATTGTGTCATGACCTACGTGTTGCGATGATACTTTAAACGCAAATGCTTCCGCGCCATGTTAAAAAAAAAAAAAAAAAGACAGGATGGAAGAAACAGTGTTCCTACTTCTATGTGCCTAACACAGAAAATCGAGCCAGACTACTTCGTCTTAGGTTTCTTTTTCTTCTTCTCAATGGCAGCATGAAGATTAATACGAGTAATTACTTACCACACTCGGACACAACCAGTCCACGAAATAAACACACCAAGCACCTAGATGAATACAGATTTCCCAACGATATCTTCATGTGTTCAGGTACTCCTTTTTTCCGCAAGCAATCCCAGATTGGAATGGTTTGCCCAACGATGCTATCATGTGCACTCCATTCGAAGCTTTTATCGCCGAGGTATCGAACTGTGCTTCGTAGGTATAGGCATGCGGGTAATCTGTTTTACTTCTCAGTACCTTGTTTACATTATCATGTTTTCTTGCCTAGTTTTTGTCGAACATTGTCTCTAGTATAATGACTCTCTATTTATTTATTATTGTTTATTTTGATTGTGTCTATTGTAGCGATTCTACACGTTCTTTTATTGCTTTTCTTTGAGCGTTCAACTTTCCAACTTGCTGTTTATTGCTGCTCATCTCATTCTTCTAGCATTTGTACAGTTTACTCTGGGTAGTATATGTTTTGTCCGGTTCAAGTGAACTTGGGTACGCGCCTCGTTGAATTGTTTTTGCTTTTGAGTATCTGTCTCATCCCCTTTCCTGCAACAGCCTAAAATGCGAGGCTATCAGTATGCTTCAAATAAAATAAATAAATAAATAAATAAAGTGCGTGAGCGAGCAGCATGCTCGCAACAATTCATAAAGTTGTTTCAGCATCGCAGGCTCACGTGTTCTTTCTTTTTATTTTTATTTTTCTGAAGAGCACCTCGTATATAGTGTTTACGACCTGCTATACGCATGGGGATGCATGCAAAGAGAAGCATGTTTCGTACCGGCCTCCCGAAGGCTGCATTGCCAATGAAAGAAAACAGCGCTTCTGCAACATTTAGCTATATACGCAACGAGGAGCGCGGACCTCCGATGGCGCCGGAACATTTATAGCCCTGACGTGCGCGTAAGCAAACATCACGGAAGGTACAACTGCGTACTCCCGCTCACGACCTGCAGTGCGTTCACGTGTCCCAGCTACTGTGGGCGATCAAAATCTACTTTATCTTCCGCGCAGCCAATCAAGGCGTACAAATGGAGGAATGTCATTTGGCGCATACAAGCTTTTATTTCCCTATTCGCGTATCGATACTGATAGCAAGTACCGGATTAGGCGGTCCGCTGCTGTGCCCGTAAAAGAAGTCTCCCACCAGGACGATCGAAAGAAATCGTAAAGTAACTTGGCGCGATTTCGACGGGGGCCGTATCGCTCCGATCGACGCGAACCAGGGCGACTCAAGTCCAACATGTTGGCCGCTCTCCGAAGGTTGCGGCGATCGTGATCGAGAGGATTCTCGAAAAAAGAAAAAAAATTGCGATCCCTCTATAGCCGCTCAGTCAACATCGCCGTGTTTTGTGCGTCATGTCAAACGGCATATATCAAACGGCCCTGAGGCGGTCATTTATACAACGGCCGGTTTGGCTGCGTCGACCACACGCGAGGTAGACTTCGAACACTACGTTACAGCAACGACCAACAAGCCTCTTTCGCGTATTATCACACATGCAAGTCCCTGGGTCTCACATCTTTACTATTTGCATATAGGAGGATTTCTTCCGCGCTGGAAAAAGTATAATTCCCGACTTTTGGGCAGCCTCTTTTAAACAGTAACACTCGGAGCGGACAGGCAATAGCCGCTTTTCTTGAATGCATTCTTTCTCTCTCTCTCTTTTTCATCATTGCCTTTCTTCGGCTCTTTTATTGCGACAGCAAGTGTACCGGGTGTTTCCGCGAGCGCTTTCAAAAGGAACGACTGGTGGACTAGTTGGTAAAGCATAACTTTTCAAGTAACAGCGCACGGCAAACACGGACGAAGAATGAAACGGCACACAGCGCTACTAGCAACTCTGATTTTTATTTCGCGTGGTCACATACATACATATGCACACTGCGCAAAGTAAAATCGGAGGAGACGGAGGACACACATGACCCAAGTGACCCGACAATCAAGCAGGCGGCTGACGCGACAAAAACAGCATTTCTTTCTTAGATAAACATACTGATGCACGACTAACAGCACCTCTACCTTTAATTTCTACCGCTTCAATTATCTCTCTAGTAAGCTGATCGCGGTGTGTCCTCCCTCTCCTCCGATTTTACTTTGCGCAATGTGCATATGTATGTATGTGACCACGCGAAACAAGAATCACTGAGTTTCAAGTAGCGCTGTGTGTCGCCCCGTTGTCTTCTTCGTCCGTGTTTGCAGTGCGCTATTACTTGAAAATTTGCGCTTTCGAAAGTTCGCCGAGATAACATTGCTCAGGAAAAAAAAGACAAAGAAACAAATTTTCTTAAGGAACAACCTTTCGGGTCGGGTGGACGTCAGTAATAGCAAGAAACATGCAATATACATCGCATTTTAAATTAAGATGTAATAATTAACTTTCTTAATTAGCTGGATTATGAGCTCATTGTCAATGGTGATTTTGTAACCTTTTTGCAAAGAAAAAGTTATTCTCTGAAGTCCTGCGGCTCGTGAAAATCTGGCGTTTTCTCCTCATGAAACCAAGATTCGCTGCAAGACGAGCGCCGGAAGTCAGCTTCGAACGAGACGTCATCTGGTGACGTGTTCGAAAGGTGTTCGAAACTGGTGACGTGTTCGAAATTGGTGACGTCTTCGAAATTCGAGAGGTACGGGCTCTCCAAACTCGCTGCCGCGTATTTGACGATGACAAATAGGCTCTTTATTTCACCGAACGAGTCAGCAAAATATAACGCTGCCCATGCATGCACAGCATGGAGACTTTGTAGCCGCATGGAAAAATAGCACAAATAGCACATACAGCACAAGTAGCAATAGCACAACAGCACAATAGCACAAATCGTGCATATCTAATTGCCCGCTGCAGTCCTTGGAAGATCTCACCAGCGAAGGTTGCGTTTGCACGTGACTTCCGGCGCTCTTCATGGGCTCCCTTTCGTGGTGGTGCGGAAAAAGCCCATGTGTTCTCGCGCTGCAGGACTTCAAGCAATGAGCATTTATTTTAAAAGCCGATATAGCGTCGTCATCATGGCTAAAAACTCCCCATTGGCAGAAACCACACAGATCCTCGTATTAAAGTAGGTTAATTAGTAAGTTTATCTAAGCAACTAATTAATTTGCTCTTCCCTTGACTTCCTCACGTCCAAGTGACCGAGCAGTTCTTTTTCTGAAATGTTCTCGTTTTTTCTCGGACAGGCTTTTTTTAAAGAATTGCATAGAAACCGGGTAACCTACTGCTTGCACGAACAAAAAATTTGGTTGTAATAATTGGGTTTCTTGACCTTGAGCTGTTTCTATCTGACCGGCTTTTCCCTCCCTTCTGTCTCTTTCCGTCCTTTTCCCTTATACCCCACGGACGCTTAGCCGTGCATCCGACATGGGCTGCAGGAATTAGCGTCCTTTCATTAACCGAATCACGTCATCATCATCATCTGATGGCAACCGTTAGCTGGCGCTGCTCTGGACTTTTCTTGTATTCTCACCTCGTTGTTCTCTTCTTCTGCCTACTTTTAGGGGCGAAGCACCTTAGGACCTAGCTTTGTCGTGGACTCTCGCTGTCACCGTATATAGAAATTGTGTGGGCCGATCCTGCAGGCAGTGGACCCAGGCAGTGCATGTGTAGGGTTGTCGGGTAGAGACGATTCTCAGGAGTTTCTTCGGCTAATGCGCCCGGCCTGTCGGCGTCTAACGCCGTGGTCGTGGCCACGGTAAAGCAAGTCCATCAGCAGCGGCTGTACGTTTCCTGTGGGATAACACCGGCGCATCACCGCATGCTTCACACCTTCCCAGCTTTCGCGTTAGTGGAGCTGTCATGATTTTTTCACCCTCATAGTTGGTTATGTATTCCTTCGTGTGCAACAGAACTCTAACAACGCGTATGTTAAGGGGACAGCAAAGTTCCACGCGGAGGGTTCGCTTGCACTCAGCCCACTATATTCATGGTGGCGGTGGGCCCACTGCTGTAGGATAGTGATTATGCGAAAGCAGAGAAAGAAAGAAAGAAAGAAAGAAAGAAAGAAAGAAAGAAAGAAAGAAAGAAAGAAAGAAAGAAAGAAAGTTAGTAAGTAAGTTGTAATTGTGCCGTGTGAGCGGTGAAATAAACCACTGAAAATCGTCGAAAATCACAAGAAAATCACAAGGGAACCGATGCTGTGTCAGCCGATTTCACGTTGGGTGGAACTGCCTCCCAGGTTTTGTTTCTAGTCTGTACCTTCCTCGTGCCGTTTTTGCATTGTTACTCGCCGCTTTGCTTGGGAGACGGCACACAGGAGTTTATCCAGAATTTCGGTATTTATATATTTTTCATCGGAAGGGGGGGGGGGGGCAGGAAGTTATTTGTTGGCTGGAATATATTTTTCTTTTTTTTTCTGAGAGAGAGAGAGAGAGGGGGGGGTGCTGTTGGAGGAGTGTCTACAAATGCCTGACGGCACCTATCGGCAGGAAAGAGCATCCAGCTATCGGATAAGCCAACAAGCAGTCTGAGTGTTATTAAAAGCTCACTACGTGGCCCTAACATGCATGTTATGCACATGTTAATTCTGTGAAAGAAATGGCTCCGTACGTTATTCGTCTGACTGGTGATGACCATATTGAAGACAACGTATGAGACACGCATTAGCTTTGTTATGGATGATCCTAATGGGCAATAATGCAAGAGGAATGAATTCCTCGCGCAGGAGGTGGGTGTCTGACTGTTGCGAGCTCTTTGGTGGTCTGGTATTTTATGCGGTATGATTCAGCACCTTCAATCCAATGCACGCGTTGCACGAAATACGTGAAATACGGGATGCACGTGCTGCACGAAATACATTCTCTGCATATTAAATGCAAGAAAACGCCCTCGTAATATTCCAAACACGCATATGGCCCATTTGACCTTCAGTGAATGATAGTGAGTGGCACCAATTATTGTAAGAGAAAGTAAAAAGGCATTGAAAATGATAAACTAAGTGTTAATGTTATTTGAAGTAATTGTGAAGTCCACAGGTGTTGAAGATTGGGCGAGTTGGTTCGTCGTACTTGAACTGGTATAGCGCATTACGGGAAGAAGAGAAACGGCCAAGCAGACCGACACAAGAGGACAGAGCGCTCTGTCCTCTTGTGTCGGTCTGCTTGGCCGTTTCTCTTGTTCCATAATGCGCTATACCAGTCCAAGTAATTGTGAAAGTTACTTTTTTTTAGTTTGCTTAAAGGGCAACTCCGGCGGGTTTTTCACCATGTTCTGATATCAATGTTTTCCAGAGGTGTTGATAGTCCTGTAATAGGCAAGATGGTTGATTTTGCTCAGAAACGCACCAATAATTTTAAATAACCGAATGAACAATGCGTTCACGCCTAAACCGAGACAGGTAGATGCTTCTTGCAGCGTATGCGGTGACGTCACAGGTGTGTCCGCCATCAGAAATATGCAGTTGGTGCCAGAAAAGTGAAAGCGGCGGTGTCATACGATGATATATTCAATTACATGTCAGCAGCTTTGAACTTGAATCTAAGGAGCTTAAGTATAACCGTAGTGCTTTTGGACAGCCCGCCTGCTCGGGTAGGCAGCGTGGACTCTAATGACGTCAAAAACACAGAGTGGCCCGTATGAGAATCCGCTAAAAAGCTTTAAAATTCGTTTTGACGAAAACTAAATGACTTGAAACTTACTGGCTTGGCATGTTTTATTACAGTGATGATGAGAACATAGACTGAAAACTTCACTGAGATCCGTGGACACTCCATCCATCCATCCATCCATCCATCCATCCATCCATCCATCCATCCATCCATCCATCCGTGGACACTGAAAGATCACCGGAGTTCCCCTTTAAGAAACAGCACTTTCCAAGCTTTGAGCCAAAGTTTTGCGCCCGTTACCCACATACGGGAAACGGTTAAAAAATCTGCACTACACATTTCTCAAACGGCAGTAAAGACACGTGGTAAAAATGCAGAAAACTTTTATTTAACAACGTTTTCCATGAACAGAACCACATAAGCCTGCAACGCAGTGAGGCCATTTTCAATGAGTTGGGAGTGTTCGCCCTGCTCATTCTGTTCCTGAGGATCAACAAATGTATATGCTATGGCACTCTGAGGTAGTAAAAAACAGTGTCAAAAATATATAGGTATAAATAAACGGACGCAATGAAAAAAAAATGTCTATGTACAGCGGCTCTCGTTACAGTAACTTCGAGACAACGCAAGCTCTATGTACAGGACGTTGGGACCCGAAAACAATAGGAAACCGACGTTTGGCAGAAGCGAAGGCATCACAACCATGCGGCTTAAAAAAAAAAAAAACTCCTCGACAAGCGTCGAGTCTAATAATCGTGGACGAAAGAAAAGAAAAGCTAGGAGGAGGCGTCACGTGACTGTCTTGAAGCCTGTAGTCATAAAGAAAATTTTAAAGCAGGGAATCATGGGAAATAGGCCCCTGTCACATGACAGGCAAGCAGTAGATTCGTGCTAGTCGGAGCGTCAGTCACCGCGTCCGAACAACCTCGACTGGTCTGGCAACCATGTCGACCTATTCCTACCCGAGATGCACCGCGCATAAGGCATCAGAGAAGGCTGGCTTGCCGAGGCTAGCGAGATCACGTGACGCCGCTTCCCAGCATTTTCTGTCCCCTCCTCCATGCTAATAATACTGGAAATGCCACTTTCACGGCATGCCGCCAGCTCTCGGCATGCGGTGTGAGGATCACATGAGCAAGGTTTTGTGGCACAATATGAGGCATTCCTTGAAGCAAGTGGAAGCAGTTCGGCCCAGCAGAGACACGTTCGGATGGTCACTCCTTCGCGGCGGATGCAGCGAGCGTTCTCTCAGCTGTCTGGGCCTGGGCTTGGACAATGGTCTTGGCAGAAACCTGCAGATGAAATGAGGGAAAACCTTGTTAGATTTAATGGGGCTGACAGTGCAAGAACGGATTCACGTTTTTTACAGCGACATCTCATGTATGTATGTATGTATGTATGTATGTATGTATGTATGTATGTATGTATGTATGTATGTATGTATGTATGTATGTATGTATGTATGTATGTATGTATGTATGTATGTATGTAGTTCCCATGCTTTCCAAGTGACAGAAAAACGCTTCGGTGACATTAAAAAGCAAATCAGATAGTGACGGAAAACAGCTCAAACACACAGGACGAGGAAGACAGATTGAACTTGGCACTGACAACATCTCGTCTTTCTCGTCCTGCGTGTTCACACTGTTTTCCGTCATGGAGCCTTTCCAA
Organism: Hyalomma asiaticum; assembly: GCA_013339685.2. Lineage (NCBI taxonomy): Eukaryota > Metazoa > Arthropoda > Arachnida > Ixodida > Ixodidae > Hyalomma > Hyalomma asiaticum. Next base: position 91,846,815 of record CM023488.1, on the reverse strand, counting down.
CAAGATCAAATTTAAACCCTTATAAATCGGATAAGTTCAGAAAGGTTGTTGATCGGGATACTTGGCGTTCTACAACTCTATATTGCGTTAGCGCGACCCATGTGCATCTGATAAAATAGTTTCAAGCGTGCAATTTGACCGCTGCAACAATCAAGAAGAAATGCGGGGGATCTGGGGCAACAACGTGCCATGTGGCGTTATGATCAATGCACAATTATCCTGTAAGGGTATCATGAACGAACATTCGGTACATGGGCCGACACGCAATACGATCCCATGCTTATTGGATAAGCCTCTCCCACCATGTCTTGTGCTAACTGGGACCGCGTCAAAACTGCAACTTACTCCATCTCGTCTGCCAACGTGCAGAGACGCAGCGATGGACGCGAAAAGGAAACAGAATCCGCCTCGCGTGCGACAGTTCAAAGCGCACTTCCGTATACAGTGTTCCACCGTGTTAAATAAAGAAAACAAAACAAACATGCGCGGCTTGATCCAATTGCAGAAAATAGTCTATAGGAGTACTGTCGTCCTGTCTTTTTTTCTTTCTGTGTCCGTGTTTTTGTGTGCGCCCTAATCAGCCAGAATGCAGAAAATAGGCTTGGTGTGCGGCCTGATCCTGGCGACCAGAGGCGGAGGAGCATTCCCTCACTGGAACGTGGTTGGTCACCTTGCCAAAGTGTTTTTGCAATGCTGGCCACGATCTCGTACATTAATACGCCGATGAACTCCACACACAACCTCAAGCAAACTCAAGCACGCTCTATGGGAAGACTGCAATACTCTCGTCAGACTACAGCAATAAGCCGCGTTTTAAGAACACGGAGCAACTGAACAAACTCCAGTTCCCAAATCGGGTAACTAATAAGGTATACATATAAACGCTCATGACTATGCCTTTCTGGGATGACCATAACTCCTTTGAGTTAGCAGAGGCAAGAGGTATAGAGAGCGACAAGAAATATGTGAATCAGGAGAGGCGAAACTTGCACCGTTATTGCAATCAAACTGAAAGTATTCATAATCGTATTGGAGAATGCCAGTGTTAAATATCAGCTCGGAATATTGGTAAGTTATTGTGAGTTGTAATTTCGCTGCCTCGTGGGCGCTTTATTGTATACAGCCTGCAGCAAACCGAAAACGCAAGGTTGGCAGCGGTGTAAAAGTCAACAGCGCAGAAACAACTTGGACCGGAGGGGAGGAACGACGACCACGTACGAAGCAACAGACGACCTTTAACACCAACTCGCTCAAGAGAATTACTTGTCTTTGTTGGCAGTGCGCACAGTTGTAGGTAACTGACTATCGATCTGACTGGTCGACAGGCACGGGCCAACAATCGTGGGCACACGGAGACATTATTCGCGATCGCGCGATCTCTGTGCGTTTGGGCTGGTCCAGCGACCTTTAGCAATGGTACATTATGATGACGAGTATTAGATTTAGATGTATGAGCATGTTTGCTTACGCATGCGAGATCCATTCCCTTTTATCTGTGATCGCCTCATGCTCTAGGACTGCGGTCATCAGGAGCGAATTGCACGCAGAAAAATACGTTGTCTGCGTGTGAAACACGGCGAACCACTTACACAAACTTTTAATGTGTTTTTTAGGAAAGTCTTTTGAACTTGCTCGATAGAATTCTATCCTGTTTATTTTGACAACCTGTAGAATTTTTGTATAGAGCTCCAGAGGTTATTTTGCCACCGCAGTCTTTAAGAAACCCCAAGGATGTTATCCGAAAAGTATTTATCGGGTTCTAAGATTCCAGGAACTAATTTCTATAGAAAATTCCTTTTGGTATTCCTTTTAGGGCCGTACAGACAAATTTCAACAGAAAACTTATGCGGAGTTTGTTTAGAGACCGCCAAGACAAATTTCTATACAGCTGTTGTATATGATGTTTCTTTCAAGATCGTAAATAGGAATTCTTTGCAATGAATGAGTTTCCTTAAACTCTGCAGAAACCTATTAGGAGTTCTTAAGGTACGACCTGCGTAGAGAACGTGCGTCTTCATTTTTAAAATTTGTCTATGCCTATCCTGAATATCGGTGTCTGCGCAGAGAGCCCGCCGAAAGTGCGTCCAAATCCTGCTTTTCTATTGAGCTCGACGCACTGTATAGTCAGCCCGTTTCTCCACGTCATGGTGATTATGCGAAGTCCAATGTGCGCACTCGAACTATATATAAGCGCCGTAATAACGTTAAGCCAAATGTGTGCGCAGCTTCACTGGGGAACTCTGTGACAAACACCAAGGCCCCATATAGTTGAGCTTCGCTGATCGACCACGGAGTTGAAGGGCAGAACGGCCTTTCTTTGCTTTTTTTTCTTTTCTTGAAAACTCGTAATAGCTTTCAGTAAAATTTGTAGGCTATGCGATTGCTATAGCTCAAATGGCTGTGGCCCCGGCGGCTCTTGCGCCGAAGTGGGCCGCAGGTCTGCGCATGCTCCAACCTCTAAACACAAAAGAGTTCGCACTCGATCCATCAGGCCCGAGTGGCGGCGACGAGTAAAGGCCTCGAAGTGCCCTCTTGAAAAACTTGAGCCCGGGTCGCTAAACTCTGCCGGAATATGAATAAAGTTGTTTGCACTCGTGACTACAACTGTGTCTGTAAGAAATGTAAGCACCAGCGAGAAATAACCAGTTGAGCTCTCACTAAAATGGCGCCTTTTCGGCGGCGTCGCGGAAACTGAAATTTAGCGATGTTAAGTGTTTGTGTATATATACGGTTGCTGTGAGCATGGCGTGCTGTCTGATTTACCCATTGCAGTTTCTCTGTGTATCCCCATGATGAATTATCAACATTGATTGATTGATTGATTGATTGATTGATTGATTGATTGATTGATTTGTGGGGTTTAACGTTCCAAAACCAGCTCTAATTATAAGAGACGCCGCAGTGGAAGGCTCCGGAAATTTCGACCACCTGGGGTTCCTTAACGTGCACTGACATCGCACAACACACGGGCCTCAGCATTTCGCCTCCATCGAAATGCAGCCGCCGCGGTGGGGATTATCAACATAGAGTCTAAAGGTATGCTTGAAGAATAACGTAGAAATACTGAATGGTCATGATTGCAGTCTGAACCTATTCGCAGTGCGTGATGACGCGATTTAGTCCCAATCATTTCGGAAGTTAGGGATAATCCCCGAGTGTGAACGAAAGTGGTAGCCTGCGGCCTTTGGGAATTCAAAGTGATATTGACGGAACACTGAGCTACCGCTACCTTTCTTCAGGCAGGCACAGAACTTTATTTTGGTCCAGAGAAACTGCAGTTGGACGTCCCCTTCTAGGGGGATCCTGTAGCAGTTGCGGGCCGCTCCCACGCAGGGACAGGAAGACCGTGGCCCTCCGCCCTCTCGCAGGCTCTTTGGACAGCCCGAAGTTGAACCGAAAGGTCGCCGCATCTCAGGGCTTCCTCCCAGTCCTCTTCTTTGCTGAACTCTGTGTCACGTAACGCAGGACATTGCCAGAGCATGTGAGCTAGTGAGCAGTATGCCTCTCCGCAGTTCGGACAATGCGGTTCAACGTTGGGCGAGAAGTTACTAAACCTGCCTCGCGAAGGGAAAGACCCCGTTTGGAGCATCCTGAAGGCCGAAGACTGCGGACGAGTGAGTTTAGGGTGAGGAAGTGGAAAGACCCTCCGAGAGAGATGATAATGAGTCACGATCTCGTGAAAAGTGAGGAGCGGGTCCCTGTACCTGCCGGCATCCCCGCCCGCGAATTCGCCGGGACCGCCGCGGTGAGTGAAACCTCGCGCACGGTCATGGGCAAACTCATTGGAGTTGGGGACCTGCCACTTTTCTACCGAAGAAAAATTTCAGGTAGTCCACGAGTGCATTAATACGGTGCTCTCCTTATAGCATGGGTAGTTCGACAAGAAAATAGAATGTTACGAAGTTAGCTTGGTAGGGACGACCGAGGGGAGTAAATAGCAAATAAGGTCAGATGACCAGAGCGGATTCTAGATGAAGATTGGGCTAGCATTACGGTGGACGTAAAAAATAAATTTGTTTTATAATCTGTATATATCTTATTGTCCTGCGTTTATTTCTTAACCAAATAAGTCATTTCGAAATTGAATTTTACTTTGAAATTACCACCAATTTCCTAAGCTTTCAGCGGTAATAATCAATAGGGCAGGTTTGCAGTGCGCATGGCGCAGGGAATAACATAGTAAGCGGCAATAATAATTTTCACCTGTACGCGAATATGTTGAATAAATGTGCGGTCAGAAGGCGCACATAACGTTGTTATGTTTCTTCAACGCGTGCTCGAACACGATAACATGGTTTTGTTGGAACATGATAATTGAGGGTATCTTTACGTGCCAATTAACCACGATAAGTTTTGAGGCACGCCGCTGTGGAAGGCTCTGGAAATAATTAGGCCACCTGGGTCCTTTAAAGGGACTGTCTACCGCCCTCCATCGATCTGTTTTTTTTTTATCGCAATACTAAAAAGTGTTGGCTTCTTAGAGAGCACAGAAATTCTTAAAACAGAATTTTCCATTTTTTATTGATATATTTATTTATTCGGTACCTGCATCGTCATTTGCACGCATTACAGCAAAGGGGGGGGGGGGGGATATATACATCACTAAATCAACAGTCATTCATTTCTGCGCGCAAAGCGCGGTAAAAGTTATCATTACTTTGTATTTCAACAATGTCTGACGGAAGAGAATTCCACTCGCTCGTGGTCCTACAAAAAAACTGAATAACGCAAAGTGTCACCTTTAAAAGGAAATTCGCGAACTGTCAAGGCATGGTCCCTTCTACGCGAAATATATGATGGCAATGAGATGTATTTGTTTCTGTCTATGCCTGTTGTTTCTGTCTATGCCTGGGGTCAGCCCTTCTGCACATTAGTTACTGGGTTTTTGCAACACCAATTTAAAAATGAATATTACTCTCCGTCTCGCAGGTACGCTATCATATGTGTGCAACTATACCATTGCAAGTAATAAATTTTCGCTCATACGCCAGGTAAGTAAACCTGCGTGGGTATTTCATCGTATTTTCGTTACGTTTGGAGTTTAACACACACCACCGATCTGACGCCACCTTTCAACTTTTGCCGGCTTTTAGGGCCAAGTTAAATATACTATTTGTTTTTTTATGGGGTACAAGCTTACTCGCTGCCGTCAATGTCAGAAACGGTCTTCTCACGTTCGTCACAAAAAAAAAAACAAAAAAATCTTAGAGGTACAATCTCTTTAACGCGCACTGGCGTCGCCTCTGCAATTTTCGCCTCTGTCGAAAATGTGAACGCCGCGGCGAGGATCGCAAAACCGCGTCTTTTGAGTCAGCGGTAAAGCACTATATACCAATAGACCACTACGACGAACTTCGTTAGGATATTAATTCTTAAGAAAATATGGTTATTTTCTAGCGAGCTTGAACAACAGTAAAACTGGCCGCAATGACATCGGAGTAGCAACGAAAAGATTGCTATATATGAAATACCTGCACTTGTGCCCGCTGCAGAATTGAAAAGCATATATGTAGATCCTATTTCGAATAATGTGCATCAGGCCGTAGTGTAGTACCACTTCGCTATTTCAGAATTCGTATAATTTTGGCATTAAGGTATTTTGTGCAGGATTCTATACACAAGTACATGAACCCAGTGTGAAAACAACTGTCCGTTAAACCTTTAGTCTGAGGCGGGTGATGCTATAACAATTGCGTCATCATTGCAATTCATCTTTATCACAAAATATCTCCGCGTATCATTGCGACTCAAGACCCTTCCTGATGCTGCACGAATTTTCCCGGTAAAGGAGCATCCAGTGCTTCTGAGAATCACGCGCAAGTACGCCAAGCAAATAACGTCAACGTGGTCCCTGTACATGCGACAAGACAAATGACTGAACTCCTACAGGGCACTTGCATAATTATTTCACGGCGTAAGCGTTCTTGCGCAAGCAATATGACATGCCACTACAGTACGCTTTTGAGTAAACAGGGAGCGGAATAACGCAAATCTTAACAAGCACTGCACATCAGAGTCAGAACATGCCACAAGCACACGTTATAGCATTAGTGTGGTTGAACGTTCGAAACATGACTTCGTTCAGTGCGAATCGCTACACAAGAAAAAGCTCAATATGTTGTTGTCTTTTTCTTCCCTTTCTTGAATTAAGAAAAAAAAAGAAAGGTGGTGACGTGGAAAGAAGAGAGCGGTAAATATATATTCGCAAAGTATAGCTTCAAAACTGCCAGAGGTACTAAACCATCGTTTGTCCTGGAATATATGCGCAGTTACCTTTATTAACCGTTTCCTCATCGGCCATCGACGGACTATTTGCGATTTCCTAACATGTTTAGCGGTAATCTTCGCACTCGGAGAGGTGATGTCTCAATATCAACATCGTGTAACACGCCAAAGCACGTGTCCGTTACGTGCACGCACTTCATTCAAGATGGGCAGTATTCTGCCGTGTTCTCAATGGAATTCGCGGTGTGTTCGCGGAAATTGCTCCACCGTGCTCAAAGAAACAGTGCCCTATAAGCCAATCAGGATATTTAAACGCCAACTCTTCAGTGCCTATAGTGGAGCTTCGGCTAGAAGAAAAACGTCTCCCTAGTGCGTAATTTAAATCCAGAGTCCACTAAGCAATTAAAAATACCCCCCCCCCCCATACCATATACTTAACCACTCAATTAAAAGCGTCGCAGCCTTTACGCTATCACATTCTTCAACGAAACTCCTTTTTTCAAGCGCCGCATGCAAGATTGCATTTTTCCGCCTCTTCGAGATATTATAGACAACTCGGAGTGGGTAAATGGGCTAGATTGTTGTCGGGAACGGGGTGGGCTAATTAAGAAATTGAGAGAAAAACACAACACCGGACAACCTATTCAGACTCGTTAAGTTTGATCTCTTACTAACATCTATACTGTGTTGCTAACGGAGGGAGAACGCTTATGTGTGAAACGTCGATGCAATGCGGGCAATTAACAAATTGCGTCCACAAGAAAAAATGAAGCGCGTGTTTCCTTGGGAAATACACGTCGACCAGTCTGCATCCGCATGCATCAAAATATAGGCGCAGTTAATTCCACTTCTGACGTCTCCAGAGGTGCAGCTGCCCACTTTCCTCCTCAAAGGACTTATTTAGAAAGAAGCCATGCGGGAAAGCACTGCCACGCCACATAAGTAATCGTGGGACGATGACACGAGATATATTCCTGTAGTATATATTTTGTTGCTTAAAAAGCGAACTCGTTACTTCATATTGCGACAAGCGTCCACGACGTGCACTTTAATGAAAAAGGCGATCGGTATTTTGTACGCAGTTGTATGCGCTCCACGTGTGCCTTTAGGAGAACATTCCTGTGCATCAGAGTTCCTAACGGTTACACGGCGATGAAGACATTATGTTTCCAGTGAGCGATGTGGAGCGTATAGTAAAGTCAGTACCACGGTACACGATATAAATGACCGAATCGGAGTGACGACTCTGTAGAGAGTTATATGCGGAACATGTATCTGAACGTTCGGAATAAAATCAGTTTCGAAGTTAACTGTGGCTATGATCTCGCGACCAATCTAAAAAAAGCAAAGTGCTCACGTATGTGATCCGATTACTTCAGCCGCATGTTATACCGAGTGCCCCAGCCTATCGCTTTGTTTCTCGAAGCTGTGCGTGAAATACAGATGCACCAGAAGACGGCGTTTAATGCATTGTAATACATAGGCAGGGAACCAGTGCGCCGTGATCTAATGAGGAATCGACACGCAGCGCATCTCAAGTTACTGTGTAAAAATTCTGATGCTCATTTTCTTTACGTCCCGCTTACGGGGAACCCACGCAGTGAATCTTAATATGTACTTAATGGGCAAAAGCCTCACCAGAGAAAGTTGCAGGAGAAAGTCACAAAGGAAAGTGAGCGCTGCTACTGAAACTCATCAAGCGCCGTCACCCTCTATCTTTGATTTTATGTGCACTGCGTTCGAAATGCGCGTCGAGTGCGGGTACGGTCAACACGCTGTATCAAAAGCTAAATTCAGAAGACAAAACATTGCTAATCTCTGCTGTATAGGTGGCTAGGCGATCCTGAATTTCCTCCGGTTAGGTGTTAAAATTCACAAAACAACTTGATTGCTGTCGGCTTTTCTTGCTCCTGTGCAGAAAAGGCTATAGAGATTGACGGTGCAATTATATCTAAAATCAGACACCTTTTAATAACTTACAACAACCCGCAAAACGCGGGTTTCCCCTGTAAATAGTTTGCGTGAATGTAGAGCTTACTGAGATGTTTTCAACAGGCATGAGCGTTAAACATGAGCGTTAAACAGGAGCGTTCTTAGGTGGTGTCTATGGCGACGACATCTTCTGGTACCTTGCCGTGATTTCCGAAAGTAACTGTATAACTGTGGTGCACGCTGTTCTATATTTTTTCTAAATTTGACTACAGTGTTCCTAATGTCCAATGCTACATTAAAGTATTAAAATGCTTCCCCTTGCCTGGAAGTTGAAATGCGTAACGACGAAACAGTTTATTGCTCGGGCAGAGAACACCGCAAAGAAAAAAAAAAGGCGTAACGATTCAGCATTTCCTCGCTTCATTTCCGACTATAATGAAAGTTCTGCGGTGCGCTAGAAACTACAAAATGCAACGAAATACAGAGCAGACTAAATGTTATTACACAACTCATTTCTCTACGTTCACAGATTGTTTACCGGAATTGAGCAAACTGTCTGGCGATCTGTATTCGCACCTGAGCTATGAATATATCCGAGTTTCCTGGTGCAGACATTTTATAAGTTGAAGCGGTATCTCCAAGAGACCTATCGCTCCATATTCTGCCGGCATGAGAGGTGCTTTATCTGTACACTGTTCTACTTTGTTGAAATGGACACCCCACTCCGCCTAATGCGAAATTGCGTCAATGAAATTAATGCTCAATATTAGCAATTCTGAAAAAGGACAGAAAGCTGAGCGAGTTGGTAAAGGTTCCTAATGGAAAGAAAAGGCGGGCAAGACACGGACTCAAGCTAAGAAGAGTGAGCGATGCGAACGCCGAGTAAGTCTTGGTGGAGGCTCTCAACTATTGATACCTCGCCGTTGCTAAGGGATCATGGGACCGCAGTCATTGTGAGCTTTACGTGAAATCGCTTTTGACCGCCATAACAGAAATAGTTTCTTTCCCAATAGGGTCCGGGTTTGGGCAAGCTGGTGCCAATGGTACAGAACTTCGTATTCTCCGAATAAATTATGTGGAAGAGATTCGTAAAGAAACACGACGCACGTGCACATCCACTACTGTTATTTAGTGTTAGCATTTCAAGTTCTTTAAATACCCCTTCCTTCCCGACAAAATGGCGCACTTCCACTGTAGCGTAATAGTATTTTCTGTGCTTACAGAAATTGCTGCACAAAACACCATTGCTCTTTTGATCTCCTGCACTTTCGAACTGCGGGTATTACGGCAGTAGCCCATCATGGGCTAACGAACAACGCGCTAATGATGAAACCATACGCTGTCGGCGAAAACAGTAGTGTACTCACGCATAACAACCATCCGTGAAGACCAAGGAAGGTTCCAATAAAACCACGAGCAAGAGCTTACAGCTCGACTACGCCGCAGGCCACCAGGACGCGAGCTCCCACAGAACCTCCTGTTCGTCGTCAACTCCGCATGAACCCTTCTTCGGCGAAGCACACTGTCCTTCGAAACTGGCCGCCCGATCAACGCTGGGAACGGGCGTCCCACACTCATTGCTGTTACTGCTGGCGGGTGACGAGGCCGACTCCACCGTGGACGGCGTCGAAGCACTCAAGTATCCGCCGTCGGGAACCCTGTTCTCCTTGGGTGAACTGTACTGTTCCTCGGGAAGCGATCCAGCCTGGCGCCTGGTAAGTTCCAGCAGCTGCTGCAGTTCGCGGATGTACTCGACGGCCGACCGGAGCGTCTCCACTTTGCTCAGCTTCTTCTGGCCCGTCTGCGGTACGTGCTGCCGGAGCGCGTTGAAACCGTGGTTCACTAGTCGCACCCGGTTCCGCTCGCGTTCGTTCCGCCGGGCCACGGCCGCGGTGTACGGGGCAGCGGCCGCGACACAGGGAAGTCATCCGCGCGGGCCTTGGGCTCGCGGGCGGGCACTGGTTGGGGTGGTGGTGACTCTCCGAGTGGTGGACGACGGCGTGGTGGTGATGGTGGGTGTGCTGGAACAGCGCGACACGGTCGGGCTTCATGACACCTCTCCGCGAAGGCAGTTGCGCGCGTACTGAGCACCGGGAGAGGACCATACGGCTTCTCGCGAAAACTCGCTCAGTTGCGAGAGGGAGGGGAGGTGAGAGGGGTGGTTGTTACGCGGGCGAGGGAGTCACGAACTTGAGTCGGCTGGTCCCCCACTTTTAGGTCTTCTCTGTTTGCTTCTTTTTGATCTTCTTTTATTAGCGCTCCCGCTCCTTGATGCGGCGCACGCTTACGCACGCGACCGCTCTGCGGGATAGAAGTGTGTACAGTGGCTACGCCGTCTTTCCCACCGGCGCACCCTCTCCACCTTTTCCGCTCACGCAGAGGAAATGGGCCGCCGCTTGGATTTGTCCAATGGCGGCGAACTTCTGAGGGTTCGCCCGTGACCAGCTACAATGGGGGCCTCCTTTGCGTGAGGCCCGTCCCACCGCCTTCGTGCGCTCGTGATCCTTTCATGGGGCGGCCGTTCTCGCGTCTACGTTACGCGCCCAGAGATGGCAGCACGCATCCGCTCCTTGCCAGAAGCGTACACGGAAGACTGGTCGCGGAGGGACGAAGCGCGTAAAGCAGCCACGAACGGGAACGGACGCAAGGACAGTAACACGGGCGCTGGACTTCCAACAAAGAAGTTTTATTGCGAGAGCGCAAGAGGAATACACGTGATACCAGGAGGGTTAAGAGTGAGGTGTCAATCCTGCAGATAAGTAATTTCCTTGTCAAGCAACTGGACGGACGGTGAACTGATAGAAGGCCCGCGGTTAACAATGGTGAATGTCTCGATGATTTCGCACGTGCGCTGATCAGCATGTATTCTGAGGATGGCCGCTTGATGAAAATGCGCGGTTCAATTGGATCATTTAAAATTTACGGCCATGCCGCTGTCACTATACGCTTCACGTTGTCCGCGTGCTCCCGGAGGCGATCATTGAAACACCGCCCCGTTTGCCCCATACAAGGTTGGCCACAGCTCAGGGGGATGTCGTAAATGACTCCTGTGATGCAGCTGCACAAGCGGACTTGATCAGTGATTTTCCCACGCAACCCTAAACGAGTGAAGAGCGGGAAGGGGCTTGTAACCCCGCCTTCCATATAATTCGAGAGGCACCCACTTAATTTGTGAAAATCTGCGACAAATTCAATTTTTCCACCGCTTCACCCTCGCGCCCCCCCCCCCCCCCCCCCTTTCACATTTAGACACTGCTACTGGCCTCAATTCCTGGGGAAGCCCCTGGTCTTGATGACTTTTTTTGCACTGTTCTATCGTATGGTTGTTCCGGTGGACTTTCCTGCGTAGGGCGCTCAGCCTTGCTGTAGCTGAGAATACAAGCGGAACTCCAGCCCTGCTTGCCGCCTTCTTCAGCCTATGTGAGAGCCCGTGCGCGTAGAGAATGACAGCCAGCTTCGCTTCGTTCCTGTTGGCTCTGCGGGACTTTTTTACCTGACAATTGACGTTTTTACTTGACTTGTTCTGCGGGAAAGAAGTGTGTACAATGGCTACGCCGTCTTTCCCACCAGCCACAAGTCCTCTGCTAACACCGTTAGGAGGCGGCACCTTGGAAAAGTTGCCCTCAGAAGTCGTTCCACTTGACCCTCAAAGGACACTTGGATCTCACGTGCACAGAATGTTTACAAATAACTCCTGAGCGCGCATTTGACAATCGCTCTTTTCACTATCCTGGAATGGGCTGACGAGAATGGCTGACGAGACTTTTTGCAGAGCGAGGTGCGTACTTCCCGTTTTACATGATGCACCACTACCAAGCCCGAATCACAACGGGAAGGATATAGACCTTCGCAGGTTAACTTGGCTTTGGTTTGGTTGATTCACAAAAATTTCTGCACCAAACTCCCTCGGGAGACACGACCAAAGGCTGGGCAAACGCCTTGGTCTTGCGAACCGGCCTGGGAGTATGCAAGAAACCACACAAGAAACCGTGATTAAATATACGTGCATATACAACATGCAAGCTTAAGCAAGTTGGGATTAACAACAAAAATCTACACAACGCTCAACAACCAATGTAAGCTAACATGTAACAAGCACACATGTTTATCTCGTACATGGTAGCTGCGCTGTCCCCTAGTCCGTTATACCACGGGCTGAAAGATATTTGCACACACGCTCCCAATTTGGGGGTGCACACACCTCACTGTTTTTCCAAAGACATTCCGTTAAATTGTAATGATTTGTGAGAAATTCGGTACATTTGTTGTTTCGCCTCAACTCGCACAACGCTCCCCACACACACAAACGTACACACGCGCGCACACACAGCACGGACACCCCTAATTCCTGGGGGAGCCCCTGTGCCACTGCCTACAGATGCTACGTAGGTTGCTTATAAAGGTGCTTGAATTGCTCGAATGCGCAGCTTGAACAACTCGGTAAGCGCCCAAATAGACAAACTGAGACAGTGGGCATTTAAGTCCTAACATGGTGCCAATGGGAACCTCTTTGGACAATTCCCAATGAAGAGTTTGTACAAGTGGGTCATCATCATTATCATCGTCGGCCTTTGTTATGTTAACTGCAGGACGAACACCTCCACAAACGGTCTCCATTCTGTCCTGTCGTGCGCGAGCTAATTCCATTTGATGGCTGCAAATTCAGAAAAAAAAATGTCACCCCAACTTTCTCTCTGTCATCCACACGGCCACGTTTGACTTTCTATTGGAGTACATCAAGCGTTGTTCGTTTTCGGGGTGTAGGAATCGGGTAAATTAGGGTTTCACTCGATTACACCCGAACACGTTAAACGGAAATCGGCTTTAACCCTATGTCTAATCCCATTCCAAAAATTGAAAAACCACATATCAACTTCCTTTCCTTCTTTTTTTTTTTCTTTTTTCGCGCGCCTGGCGCTGTCCACACTGTGCAGCATACAAGAGACCCTGTTGGCTGAAGTTGGCACCAATGACCTATAATTCATTCTCCAAGCTGGGGGCCGCACTGTAAAGACTACGTGGCTGTTAATCAAGCGCCCAGAGCTAATGGAGCTGTGATGCCCAGAACTTCTATCAGCTGACATGCGTTCTAAGATCGGAGAGGTCTCGCACGAAGGCAGACGTACAGCGCACAGAGTTGTCGTGCATGTTAACAAGGGTGCGTAAAGCATCGACAGCTATCATTTCGTGTACAAAATGTTTAATTTTCTGAACGTTATCAGTGCCGACTACTACCCCATATTACTTAATTACTACGCAAATTCCAAATTTCAGAGTGTTTGCGAGAATAACCTGATGTCACCTTGATTACCAGCCTGTAACAGACACCGCAGTTTAACGCATGGGCGTTAAGAAGCTCGTGATGCCCACCGATGAAAGAAAAGCAACACAGCAGCAGCAAAAATAAAAAGAAAGAAAACAAAACAAAATGCACAAGAGAAAAAATTAGAATCAAGCGAAATGGGTGAGAGAAGAGTACCATTGGCAGGCTCCCAGGGGCAGTTACCGCGGAGGCCGTGGGATGGCGCCATGTCCCCGCAGTGGTTCTGCTCTATGCGCTTCTCGTCACTGCGGAAGCGCGGTTACGCTCAAAGAAAAAGAGAACAGAAAATGTTCAAGGTCACGACGCGTGCGGCGTGGCCTCTGGCTCCCTTTTTCACCTCCCCTTCTGTGTATCGCGTCGAATGAAGAGCGACCGCGCTCGGACGATCGGTAAGGGGCGCGGTGCCAGAACGCTCTCGTCGAGCTTATATATATATATATATATATATATATATATATATATATATATATACCATACCAGACCCTGGTCGAAACATCAAATAAAATTAGTTTTTCACCATGCGTCGATCATTCTGCCTTTATATATATATATATATATATATATATATATATATATATCAAATCGAATCTGTATTCGTAGCAAAAATATAAATAAACGCATTGGGTTAGAATATACAGAAGGAGGTCCCATAGCACAAGGTTTTAATTGTCGTTTTTGTGAATACTTATGTGTTTTCATATACTGGCTGCCTTTATTCGCGTGCTTTTATGAAATGTTCTTTTTACGTTATAACCCGTTCTGCGAAAATCCGTGACGGGGGGCGCGGCATTTATCAATAAATAAATAAATAAATAAATAAATAAATAAATAAATAAATAAATAACATCATCGCAGTTAGCACAAGACGGGGATAATTGGAGATCTATGGCTGCCGCGGATGCTGCTGCTGCTGGGGATGATGATGATGATGAGCAAAGCTGTTGCATATAAATAGCACTTCGTCAATTTTTCGTGCAACACATTTCATACGGGCTTTCTGTCCAGTCACGTTACCTGCATGCGTACGCCGGCGTGTGACGTTGGCGAAGCGCATACGGGCACCGGATCCATACGAGCATAAGAGTGTTAAGTACTTGGAAGTCTTGGCCTCACGCGGTTTGAAACTCCGTGTCCCATAAGACTACGCTGCGAGCACGTGCCCCATCAGGTGTGATATAACGCCATAAGTATTAAGAACGTCCCAATGCACACACGTTCGGACCCTTGGAGGTTTTTTTCCAGAGAAGTGGTAGTTTCAATCGTGCAAGCGAACACATTCACTTTCGCAGCGCTCACAGTGGGGTCTCTTGTCTTACGCTGCATGTTCAAAGGCATAGCTGACACCAATCGATTACGGCTGTAATTTCTCTTATAGAATGCACACATTAGATACACATGGCTTTCTTTGAAAACTTTAATGAAAAAAGAAGTAGAGAAAGCAAAACAAGAGACCAAGCATGGATGCCTCCCTCTTTTCCTCCCACTGACACATTTTCTGTTTTTCTTTTTGTCTGGACGTGGCCCTTCGCGTTTTCCGGCCCCGTTGCTGGAGAGACTAAGGCAGCGCCGCGGTGGTCGACTCTGTCTTGGAGCTGGTCACGCTGCTCCTGCGGCTCACCGAGTCGGGCAGCTCGACCTTCTCCATGGCCGTGAGGATGTCGCTGAGCGTCACCTTCAGCGCTTCCCGACGTGTCCACGGCGCGGTCGTACACGTGCTCGCACACGGCACGTGCGTTGCGCTGAGCATCAGCCGCCAGCATGGCCAGGAAGGTGCTCGTGAACCCTTCGGTGCGCTTAGCCAGGTGCCTGAGCAATTTTTCAAGCAGAGTGTAACATTGGGCGAGTCGGCGCATCGCTTAGGAATGAACAGTGGCGCGAAGCTGAAGAAGAAACGAGATAAGACAGGATAAACGCCAACTATCAACAGGCTTTTTTTCATGCGAAGCCTTTCTTAGAGAACTTCATCTATCTATCTATCTATCTATCTATCTATCTATCTATCTATCTATCTATCTATCTATCTATCTATCTATCTATCTATCTATCTATCTATCTATCTATGTAGCCGCCTACGACTTTGTCCTCTCCTGGCCGTTTCGTTAATGGGATGTATACGAAAATTGGTATGCCATAACATGACTGCATGAAGAACGTAAATGACAGGTCATAACATTACAATAACGACATGCGTGTTATGACCGGCATGATATACATGCCACGGTCTTGGTGCTCTTGCGGTCGTTTCGTTAACTTGACGTGTACCAAAATCGGTATGCCGAGGGAACAATTCAGATCCATTTTACGTTCCTGATGCGTGCTTCGCATTTCCGTGATTCCCACTGCACGTGGCAGCTGCTTTATTTTTAATCCATCACCCAAATATAGCAATGTCCAGGCATGCGCACACAGAGAGTGCGCAGCACTAACCAAATCGCGATCAGCCCGTATACGTTATGTTGTTATGTGGGGTTTAACGTCCCAAAACCAGCTCTGATTATGAGAGACGCCGTAGTGGAGGGCTCCGGAAACTTTGACCACCTGGGGTTCTTTAACGTGCACTGACATCGCACAGCACACGGGCCTCAACATTTCGCCTCCATCGAAATGCAACCGCCACAGCCGGGATTCGATCCCGCGACCCTCGGATCAGCAGCCGAGTACCATAGCCACTAGACCACCGTGGCGGGGACAGCTCGTATACGCCCGATGAAAGGCGAAGCGCTTACTCGAACTTCTCCAGTTTACTAGGTCCCACGTAATCCCCGCAAACTTCTCGATCGCGCCTGCCCGCTTAAATCCACGTCACTTCCCGCTACGCTTGCCTTCCCTTGGAGTATAGTTAGTTTGTCGTCCTTAACCTTTTAAGCACCGCACTCTCAATCAGTGATCGGAAGGATGAAAGTGGGGTAGAAATTTCACAGAGGTCATCTAAGATATTGATGATAAAAATATATCACGAAGTTTACAAAGAGTGAGCACTTTTTTTGGTTGCTCTAAAGAAGGAACATTGATATAAAACATTTAATGTAAGGTGGAAGGGCTCCAGCTTTTATTTTTATTAGAGTACGATGTCTAGTAATCGTCTGCCATATTGTAGTTTATTTTCCAATGCTTTGTTCATCGAAAAAGGAATATCCTTCAAGTAAAAAGACGCAAAAATGATTGGTATAGTGACAGAACAAGAAATGTGTCCGTTTGCGAACGTTCATCTGATATTTCTAGATGTATCGATAATAAAAATTATGATTGCTATGTGTTTCGTAATGATAACCGAGTATGTGAGAAGAAAACAGAAACCGCGATGTATTAACTAAGCAAAAGAAGGAAAAAGCAAATCACGGTTCACTTGTTCTAGTTCTGGAGCGCTGACAGGTGATGGGTCTGGCCGTCTCACTGCATAGCCTTCCCACGCTCATTTCTTCTTATAGTGGACAATAAGGTCAAAAGCCAACTACGTACACTATATATTAGTACGCAAATCGGTGCTATGCAAACATATGGTATATGCAATTTTCGCAAGAGCATATCTCACAAATTGTGGTTATGCCAATGCCATTGTAGAAGTGTTGTGGTCAAAAAGGTGACGGACACTGCAATAGTAAAGGAGGATTGAGTGGCCTTGCTTATGCAAAATGCAATTCGGTCACTCAAGCAATGAAAATTCAACGACTAATCTCAGGAGTCATGCAGTTCACTGCGTTACTTCGGATGGTAGCTGCACAAAGAAGCCGCCAACACAAGAACGAGACGGCTTATGCTTGAAAAATAGTTAACGACTTCTCTGAGAGGCTCCTCCTGTAGAGTCGGACTCGTCATAAGCATAAGTACATTTTAAAATATTATTCCTCTAAAAGCGGCGTTTTTGGGAAGCCGTTACCTCCACTTACTATACGCAGATGGAATGCAGTTAAATCGCAGCGTTACTAAGGGCGCGCATTGTCCACGTTCTCTGCAATGTTAAAGATCACACTTAACCACAAGTACTAGGTCGTAGTTGTACACACTCAAATTTGTCCGATTGTTGTGGGTACACCACGAAATACCGAATACTGGTGCTTTAATTGTGTATTGTGTACTTTATTACTGAGGACCAGGCGAGACAGTTACCTGCGTGAAAAAAAGAAGTAGGAGACCTAGAAACGTTTTCATGGTTGATACATTAATTGCGCGTGCATAGTTTGAGAGGATGAAACATGCGGTACGATTTTGGACAGATTCCTTGATTGGCAAATTATACCTTGACCGTCTGAATTGGCCTATCTCTATTTTCTGATTGGTCAGTTATGGCTTCATGGTTTCACAGGCACAAATGACCAACCAGGAAGGACCAGCACGGAGTAGTATTCCGTGTTCCGTGGCATGGTACACGCCTCCAGTTCGGGTAATTTCCTGCATTTTCCCAAGTTTATAAAAACGTACTGGTAGCGAGTGTGTTTATTAGATTATGCAGCGAAGGAGCTCTCTTTCAACCGCACATCAACTATAGGACGTCACCGCGCGTCAACGGAGGCCATGGGAAAACAAACCGTGCTCCAGCCTTGCTGCCGTAAGACGGCACAAGTATCTTATTATTTCCTAGCTTTCACACAAATGTATTATTTAAAAAGAAGCGTAAGTTAACAATATGCTTACGTTTTCAAGTGTCTGAACGTGACGCCATTGAGGAGTGCCTATGCTGACCTGCGTCGTCGCATGGTCGTTTCGGGAGCTCAAGAACGCTAGTGTTTCAAAGTGGCGTTACTGAACGTACATTGAATATTGCGCCAAAATATTTCGGAATCAGCATGTTGGACGTTTAATGAAGCACTGAAAATTACAATCGAGCAGCTCCATATTTTTGCACTTGCCCTTTAAAGGGCAACTCCGGCGATATTTTAGTGTCCCCTGATCTCAATAAAATTTTCAATATATATTCTCCTCGGTACTGTAATATGTGCCAAGTCAGGCGGGTGTAGGTCATTTAGTTTTCCTGTAAATGAATCTTAAAAATTTTTAGCGGATTCCCACGTGGGCCACCCTGTGTTTGTGACGTCATCACCACCGCGCTGCCTAGCCGAACAAGCTGGTCATCAAAAGCAAAACGGCGCAATACATCGTCGGATGACCTCGCCACTGGCATTTTTTTGGTGCCAGTTCCATATTTCTGGTGACGGAAAGATTGTGACGTCACCACACACGCTCCACTAAGCATCTACCCGTTTCAGTTTTCGGTTTGACTTTCAATTGCTTATTTAAAATTATTGGTGCATTTCTGAGCAAACTGAACTGCCCTGGCGGTTACAGGACTATCAGTGCCATTGGAAAACATTGATATCAGAACATGGTGACAAACCACCGGAGTGTACCCTATAAGGAGACGTCGCTATGAATACATTGACATCTGCTATAGACACACCGACCTCTGCAGGTGCGATTTCTCGCGCTATAATATTCGATCCCACACGATCTCCGTGTAAAGGCCCACATGGGCACGGCACGGACCTGTAGTCCTCGTCGGTGAGAGCAGGGCTGCGCACGAGCTGCTTGAGCAGACGCAGTCGGTCGGCCTCCTGGGGCAACGGCGCGAACAGGATGCGCTCGAACTGCGACCGCACGTCGTCGTCGAGCAGCCACGGGTTGTTGATCACGCCCATTACGAGCACGGCACCCGCCTTGGCCGGCATCCGGGACACACGCTCCAGCCAAGCACACTTGAGGGCCCGGAGGCGCTCCTGTGAGCCAGGATGCGGGTTCGAATCCACAAAGGCCTAATGCTGGTGAAACGATCGTTGAAACCGATGACTAAAAGGCAATGCCGCTGGAGCCAGCGTTTCGACCAAGTGGACACGTCCTCGGCCGGTGCCGGTACCATACCCTGACGAAGTCCATTAGTCGAAACCTTGGCTTCAGCGACATTGCCTTTCATTCATCGGTTTCAACGCTTTGTTCATCTAGGCGGTAATTTGGGCTATATTTGGTTGCCGGATCTCGCAATCATTTTTTGTTAGCGCAGGCGAACAAACACGGACACAGGAAAGTTCGGTCTAATTGTGTCTTTCCTGTGTCCGTGTTTGTTCATCTGCGCTAACAAAAAATGATTGGCAGTTCTCTTCATCAACGAAGTCACCATCTTCGCCTGAGATATCGCTCAAGTAAGGCTCACAGTTTTCGCGAAACGTGTCAATGCCGAGACCCATGCGAGTCAAGAAGATGGAGAGCTGAAGGGGACGTGTTCATCTACACTCACAGTGAAAGGTCATGTGCTACGAGAGTCAAGAGAAGAATGGATGCACATGTATCCATGAACACGTACCTTGATAGAACATGCATACCGAGAGAAACAAACGTCTGTGTTCAGGGGCCAAATGTGCATTCTCAAACATGTTACTTTTGCAGACATATATGTTTTTGAGAAGAGAAAAAGGCTCGACTGAACAGGACAGCCTGCTGCGTTTTTTGCCGCCTTTCTTCTTCAGATTAGGTTAGGGCACGAATTTTGGACATTATCGTAATTGGAAGCATGAGCATCAGATGGGATCTGAAATTAAAATCGTGCCGTGAATGATTTGTTGACCACAAAATTGTGTATATATGCAGGATATGCCCGTTAAAGGAGTATGTACTGTGTAAGCGGTTAATGCAAGGCTGCGATCAGACTAAGGGCACATGAGATAAGTTTTCACATCTCTTGCTGTAGCTTTTTTTCTCTAAATTCTGTTAGTCCATGCCATCATTATTTTATTTTCCTATTGGGCCAAGCATGCTATACTTGTGATGAAGGAAGGGGCCTATATATAGATTTTTTTCTTGCGCACTCACTAAATAGACACAGGCACACACGTATAAAAATTGACCGTCACGGGCACCAGCTATATGCACACGCACCAAAGTTTTAAAGTGTGAACTCCTCCCTTTTAGCAAATTTTGATCGAAGCAGGCAGTCTAGGTTGTATCGGCGCTGTCATGCTGCCACGAGCAGGATTGTATTCGTAAAACATTCCGTACATCGATGTAATAGAAAGGTACGCAGCATCGCGTACCTAGTACACGTTAGATTACTATGTACCACGCAAAGCTACCACTTACTAACCCCGCCAATAAAACGAGGGCGCACCACTCTTTCTGCTCAATGATATTATGTAATCAACCATGTATGTATGTATGTATGTATGTATGTATGTATGTATGTATGTATGTATGTATGTATGTATGTATGTATGTATGTATGTATGTATGTATGTATGTATGTATGTATGTATGTATGTATGTATGTATGTATGTATGTATGTGTAAAGGCTCTCCCGAGAAATTTTTAACGGTGGATGGACATTCTGATGGGTGAAGGAGGGCGGTTATATGTGAAGTTTAAGATCTTTAACTCTGCGTCATACAAACCTTCGTACTAAAAGGCCTCAAACACACTCGATTGTTGCGCCGCGACGTTGTAAAAAGTAGAAGCTCCTAAACAAACAATTACAAGCGATGAGCATCTCTGGCCGTGCAGTTATAGCAGCTACGATGCGCATAAGTCGCCCTGCGATTCATGATTATCGGCTCCGAAAGGAGATGTGCGCGTACAAAATGGAAGAAAGGATGGTTATTGTGTTCGAGTGCCCGCACTGTAGTTGGTGAACTTTCAGGCCCCAAGACCACCTGCCTTAGTCCGGTTGCATTGTCCACGCACAGTTACCATTCTTGGTTCCCCAAGAGCGCACATAAAACTTTAGTGGTGCAGGTGAATCGGAGCGGTGGACGGCCAGTCGAAAGCGACGGGTGATAAGCAGAGCGGTGGGCGCACAGAGCGGAGCGGTTCTCGTGGAAGGAATGTTATCTCTGCAAGTCGCGTCACTGACTCTGGTTACAATACTTACTAATCCTTTCTGCACCACTGAACATGTGCGCCCAACGGAAAAAAAAATGTACGGGATGTGAAAGCTTGATAAACCTGTATATCACTGTTTAGGCTGGGAACATAGCACCGCCACGGAGGTTATGGTACTCGGCTGCAGGTCCGAAGGTCGTGGGATCGAATCCCGGCCGCGGCGGCTGCATTTCGATGGAGGCGAAATGTTGAGGCCCGTGTGCTTTGCGATGTCAGTGCACGTTAAAGAACCCCAGGTGGTCGAAATTTCCGGAGACCTCCACTACGGCGTCTCTCATAATCAGAGCTGGTTTTGGGACGTTAAACCCCTCAAATCAATCAATTATACTGAGAACATAGCCTCCAATTAAGGAAATCGCCAAAGCTTCTAAAAGGTGAAAGTTTTGTTTGAAGGCTATGTTCCCAGGATAAGTGGTGATGTAGCTTTAGGCAAGGTGTCCCGCCCTGTAAAGTTTTGCTGTTGGGTACACATACTTACTACACAGTATGCAGAGCTACAGCGTTTCTAATGTGTTCCGGAATCCATAATTCGTTACAAAGCACACTTGGACGAGGCCGAATAAAGGAGACAGACGAAGACCTTGTTCAAGTGCACGCTGTAGTAAAGAATGGATGGAAACCAAGTAGTGCGGTCATAAATCTTGTTGCTCCAGGATGTAGGTGTAGGTGTATACTCACCTCGTCCCTGGGTGACTTCGGGAGGCTGCACAGCGCGTCCAGGTCGTCGAAGCAGAGCACGCAGGGAGATCGCCGCAGGGCGTCGTCGAACAGCGAGTGGACCAGCACGACGTCACCCCGGAGGCGGCACCTGCGAAGACATCCACCCCTGCATGAACACTGCTGACGCATATACCCTTTAAATAACAGTCTGTATGCCGGACAGGGCTGAAGTAGATAGGCTATATTTGTACAGGAAATTAACAATATTAAGGCTAATGTCGAAAACCTTTATTGAAATTCAAGTTCAGATGGATCGCACATATGTAGGAGGAGTATACCATGACTGAAAGGGGGCCTAACGTTACTGAATTACATGAGGCTAAGAACAAAAGAATGGCAGCAAGAGCGCATTGAACACTTAGTCATAACGATGGAAATAAAAAGTAATGGACTTAAAGCGGGAGTCCGATGTGTTAAGAGAAAGGAAGTCGCTAGCAAATGCAGAGCTAGGACTGATGTCGAGTCTGATATATCGCAACTTGACGCGGCAGGCTTCAAAATATTGTGAGTGAAAGTACTTCGACGCCCCGAATGTTTGTTCAGCAGCCTGGGGATGTTGCAATGTGTACAATAGAAGAGCCGAAAGGAATGGCAATCTCGTCGAATAATTAGCGTATGCAGGTGGCTTTTTGAATTTATTTTTGACAATTTCCAAACTGACACAACGTTATACATATGAAGCCAGTTTCAGCCTACATCACATCTTCTAAGATGTGTCCGTCGCGGTAAAACACGGTGCTTATATGGTGCTCGGCTGCTGACCTAAAGAACGCGGGTTCGATCCCTGCCGCGGCAGTGGAATTTGCAATGGACACGAAAGTGGTAGAGGCCGGTGCGCCGTTCGATGTAGATGCACTTAAAGAGCGTCATGTAGTCATAATATCAGAAGCCATCCCTTACTGCGCGCCGCCCCGCTGCGGTGGTCTAGTGCGATAAGAAAAAAAAAAAGCCACATGGTGGTCCAGCAGCTATATAGTACTCGAGTGCTGATCCGAAGGTCGCGGGATCGAATCCCGGCTGCGGTAGCTGCATTTCAGTGGAGGCGAAATGCTGAGGACCGTCTGCTGTGCGATGTCAGGGGACGTTAAGAAAACCCAGGTGGTCGAAATTTCCGGAGCCCTCCACTACGGCGTCTCTCTTAATCAGAGCTGGCTTTGGGACCTAGAACCCTACAAATCAAGTCAAACTTTGTTTCATACCTCGGAATTATGCCGTAGTTATGGCACGTAGAACCGCAGCAGTTATTATTTTCTAAATGGGCTAATAAATTCCGCCGGTATTGTCGCAATGAATCGAAACGGACCGAAAAAAATCAGTAATGAGTCCAGACAAGCGCAACAAAAGTAAAATAGAAATGAAGATTTCCTCGGACAGTCACATTCGCAGTAAAGGCGCACGAGATAAATAACCAGCGATTCGGACAACACGCCCAATAACACCTCGAAGCATACGACTGATTGCACCGACATTCGCAGAAATACGAACAAATGGCGCATGCCAGATAATTAAGGCGCATCAGGACAACGTGCGACTCACGGATTCAGAATAACAACTGATGAAGAAATACGAGCCAAAACTAGCCATAGGTCTGAGACATGCCGTATAATCGAAGGCTGCGGAGCGATTTTGACCACCTGGAGTACTTTAACGTGTACCTAAATTTATGTACAAGGATGCCTGCATGTATGTAGGCGCGCGTGCGTGCGTGTCTGTGTGTAAGTGTGTGCGTGTGCGTGCATGCGTGCGCATTTTCCCTTCTTTTTTCGTTGTTGCTGTATTCTTCCTGTTAAATTATTCGTCGTGTGAATATCTTTGTGTACATCGTTAATTCTGAGCATATGCTGTGTGCTTGGCTTCATTTGTTTTGAGATTTTGTTTGTGTTGATTCTCACTCGTGTAGAAATCCCTTTGAGGGATTGACAGTACTTGAAAATAAATAAAATCTAAATGATGCAGTGGTGGTAGGGATTGGATACCGTGACCGGGTGCTTCGCAAGCCAACACCATGGCCGTTAAGCTACGATGCCGTTTACTCATGCAGATTCAACTTCTCGCTTGTGCAGAGTGATAAAAGTTTGACTAACGCAGGCGGCAGCATATTTGTGCGCGCTATATCTTTCGCCTGTGCCGCCGTTCGTTTAGTCTATAGTTACAAAACAGGAGCTAAATGCACAAATGTCTTTGCGCGCTCTCTACTATTGGATCGATGTGCTCACTAAAATATTTCCTGTTGAAACATTCACGGTAAACTTTCTTTTCGAAGATTTCCAGCTGTCATTTCAACTCTTTCTTCCTCATCGTCACAGCCGAACTTTCAAAGCTGGTGCAGCCGCGTGTATTTAAAGAACTAAATTTACAGCCCTTCACTGCGCTCGCTTGTAGACACTTTTTCTCAAACATTTCCAGACGGCTGAGGACGTCGTCGGCGCCCAGGTGTTTCTGGGTGCCGCCTAAGGGGACAAGAAAACAAAACGGGATCTCCCAACTCTTCCACTTTCCTTGAGCCCATCCCGAGAACAAAATGAATTGTTCTCTCTACATATCAAACACGGGAACAGAAACCGGTTTCTAAAATGGACCTTATGTACAAAACATATATGCACAGGCAGTTATTTAACGAACAAAGAAACAAACAGAACAGAAAAACCCTCCAAAAAAGGCGCTTTCAGACACATCTGTGCACCCCCAATGACCACTCTGCCGCTAGAGATGAGCGTTCCCGAAGTGGGGATACCCCTTCGACCACCCATACGGTCGTCACCATGTGGAATTTGTTTCGCCCGGCGCGAAGGCCGGACCATTGTCAATGCTATCTCAATTGCCTTTCTTGCCGTGCGTGCTCCGATAAGGCTGCAGCGCCCGCGATAATGAAGGGCTGCGGCGCAGGGGAAGCTCTGACCTCCTTTGACTAATGGACGAAGCGGCGATCTTGCTGACAAATGGGGAGAAGTTGCTTTCCAGATGCTCATGAGGCCTCATCGTAGCGATATATTCGCACCATCTTTGCCGTGTTCAGGGGGCTGGTTTCTTTGCCAGGCGTTATACGTTTAGTTCCGACACCGTATTGTATTGTACACACAACGAAGTAATGAAAATGTGGGCATAAGGACGCAAAATGGAACAGCAGTTGACAACAAAGGGAGACGGACCGCGCGAGTCGGTGTTATCTGCCAGCCGGCCACCGAAGCAAGCAAAATCGACCCACATGCGACCTTTCCAAAGTGGCGTCGTGTTTGATGCCTCCGGCACCTTCGGAGTGTCTGATGTTCCCGTGCCCTTTTATCTGAAAAGGCGATGACATGTGCGGAAAATATGGGAAAGACTGTAGTACGGTGTCCGAGTATTTCCCTCTTGAAAATGCCGCTTAAGAATGCCAGTTTCGCTTCCGCGCCCTTTTGTCACCCGTGAAACCTCAGTGCTAACAGATTCGAGTCTAAGGAGGCAAAGTTCGTGGCATGCGCCGGGTTTTCGCGTTGTGAGCTTTTTATTTCAGCTCAATAAGAAATTGGGCATTCCGTGCTCCACATTGACAAAAGAATTCAGACATGTTTAGACGTATCTTTCATTTTTGTCAGTATTTTATTATTTTGGTAACATGGAAATTTTGAAGTATGAACCATCTCCAGTCTCGTGGAGGCATAGTGGTTACCGTTTTCACGGCAAGGCAGGGGGTGGGGGCGGGGGGGTGGTCTCCACTGCGAATTTGAGTTGTATGCGACTACAGCGTGACAGCATTTTGTGAACACAGGGTCAGAACCACAGAGACGGCAAAGTGCAACCATTTCCGCACCTGTCGGCACCTCCATCTTTCCCTGTGCACTTATGTTTACACACAAACTTTGCGTAATCATCACGGGTCAGTGCCGACGGCCATGCAACACACACACACACACCCAGAGAGAGAGAGAGAGAGAGAGAGAGAGAGAGAGAACAAATATACAGGAGAATACAGCACAGACGACACAATCCTGTTTACATGTCAACAAAGCCACTTGGGCGTCATTTCCGACCTGGCTTTTGCAATGATGATGATGATGATGATGAAGCAAAGGATGATGAAGTGGTGTCCTCCCCTTAGGAAAGGACGGCCGTTACAATAACATCCGGGCAAAAAACGAAAAAAGAAATTAAATGGAAGGAACCACAGAGGTGTACACAGGTGTGGTTTAGGAAGAGTGGTCTGCTTTGCGCCTTCAACGCACCCCCTCCTGTCACGGTGACTCCTTCTGCACTCCTCCACTTACACTATCAGCAACCGCCTGTTTTGCAGTGTTGCAAACGGCCCTCCACTATTAATGGCGTCGCTTAATTCAAGATACTGCCGCAGCCTCGCACTTTCCCCTCCGAGTCCTCGAAGCCAAGCGCTTCGACAAAAGAGCGCCCCACGGTGATGCGACGAGTACAAAAGAGAGTTTTAGCGGTAATGCCGCGTCATGACTAGGGTTGTCTCCACAGACTGCTTGACAGCTGGCTGGAAGCATTCGCCGAATCTCACGCATGAGAGCCCGGTTACCGTAACTACCATACCTCTACGACGACCCTAATTGGGACATGGGAATTTTCCGTAATGGAATATCGAGCCCTTTAATAAGCTCCCTAGACGATTGAGAAGGCCCTATTCCACAAAAACAGTTTAACTTATTTTCTACATTTCTATCTCTTTTAAACTGATTCAACCGCTTCAATCTTTCCGTAAAGCCACTGCTGGAAATAAATGCTGAAAGAAAGGCACCTTCATTTCCATGATAAGGCGCTAAGGCCTTTGCTGATTCCTTTCACATGTCCTCCTGGAGGTTGTGTTTGCGTGTACAAATGTCGGATTTCCAGAGACCACTGAGACGCAACACCAAAGCATCGCTCGGATTTTGCAAACTACTACGGCTGTGGTAACGCTACGCTTATAATTACTTATTATACTAGTTTTGTGATCTTAGCGTTGCAAAAGTACGATATGGTTATGAGAGACGCCGTGGTGGGGAGCTCCGGAAATTTCGACCACCTGCGGTTCTTTCACGTAATTAAACCGAGAAAGTGGCGCAACCCAGGACACGGACGCTCCTGCAAAGAAAGTGAACTCATTTGCTGTGCGAGACAATAGCAGGTACGCCTACCGGTACTGCCGAACAATTTGACAAAGTAAGTCCCAGCCAGTTCCCTTGCAGCTACATTTCGACTACGCCTTAAGATCTTTGTGGATGGAAAAATAGGTGCACATGCACAAGACTTACAATGAATCGGCAAGTGCGAACTAGTTCCATTTTTCATGCGTGCACGTCTCGGGATGCGGATATCTGTCGTCAGCTTTTATCTTGAATTTGTAAGCTGAATAACTTGCGTTTGCCTGCATCGATCTCGAAAATTATTTTCGCATTTACCTCGGGCCAATACAAAGAACCCGTTTCGATGCAAAACTCGGCGAGTAAAATATGGTTTGAGGGCCCCTTTAAGCGATTACGGTACGTAAAATATTAGATCATAATCGGAATTTCGATTGAATCTTTGTCGCGCGAGTGGTGAGCCTAGACAAAGTGCTCATAAGCTAGGCATTACATACACACTATATATATACAGAACCATGACATTTTAAGAAAGTACGGTATATTCACGATGTAGCCGCCGACGACACTATTCTGCGACAGAGTGGGAAACTTGGGGGGACATAACCTCGTGCGCTACCAGCCTACTGGCTCGGTCTACGCCGCACCTCATTCGGATCCATCTTCGGTAACTTCACAATTTTAGAGGTCCTTATACAAAGCAGTGTACTTCATACGCAGAGAGTACAGAACAGCTTAAGGGGGAGTTTCGGCGGTTTTTCCACCATATTCTGATATCGATGTTTTCATGATAGCCCTGAAACAGCCCGAGTCCTTCAGTTTGCTCAGGAACTCACCAATAATTTTAGATAACCGAGTGAACGATGTGTTCAAACCGGAACGGGTAGACGCTTCATGCAGTGCATGCGATGATGTCACAGCCTCCCGACGCCATCACAACTATGGAGTTGGTACCAGAAAAAATGAAAGTCGCGATGTCATCCGACGAAGTATTGAGCTATCCTGAAATTGACAGCGACGACTTGAGCGTTGAAGTGTCGCCGTCTTACTTCAGACGGCTCGGGTAGGCAGCGTTGCAAGTAATGCCATCTAAAACACAGCGTGGCTCGCGTGGGAATCCCATAAACTTATTTAAAATTCATTATCAGGAAAACTAAACTACTTGAAACCGCCTGGCTTGGTATAAGTTATTGCAGTACATATACTGAAGACTTCATTTAGATCAGTGGACAATGAAAAAAACGCCCGGGTAGCCCTTTAGAGCTGCAACAAAAGATTTAACAGTGTTTACCAATGAAAAGATTATCGCGTTGGCTTCTCCCCTTTGTATGATCACAGAGCGAGAGAGAGAGGGAGAAAACTTATTTATCCCATGTTAAGTGAAAGAAGCTACGAGAAAAAAAAAGGCGAGGGATCCTACTCGCGGTACGGCTCCTTCACCGCCTCAGCCCATCTCAGGATAGCCTCCTGAAGTGCGGGGTCGAAGACGCGCATAGCAGCCTCCCACATCTCCTGACTACGTAAATTTTTACGAAGGTTGGAGGGAGGGGAGTGGTTCTCGCACTGCCACATAATGTGGTTTAGGTCCGCTCTGTTGAGAGAACAAAACTTTCAGGCTGAACTGGGGTACGTTAGGCACTCGCCTGTTGAGAAGCACTGGGGTGGACACGTAGTAGACGGTGGCGTTGCGGCTGCGTGCCACGATGGCTGTGGCCAAGCAGGTCTTGCCCGTCACAGATGGCCCGTACAGGAGCACCTTGCGCACTGGACGCCGGTCGGGCGAACGGGAACGGTGCCGTGATCCGGAGGACGCCAGGCCAGCCAACCGCAGTACCTGGACCGGGTATGTGTGCGCTATGGTACACTTCGGCAATGAACGGCAAGTTAAAGGGCGACTCCAGTGATTTTTCCACCATATTTTCATGTCAGTGTTTTTCAACGGTACTGATATCCTGTAACAGCCAGGGTGGTCCACTTTCCTCAGAAACGCGCCAATAATTTTAAATAATCAACTGAAAGCCATGTTCAAACTGAAGGCGAAACAGGTAGATGCTTCGTGGAACCTGTGCGGTGACGTCACAAACTTCCCGTCACCAGAAATATGAAACATGCACCAAAGAAAAGGCCAGTGGCGAGGTAACCAGATGATATGTTGAGTTATGTCAGCTTTCCTCATCTTGACAGCGAAGATTTGAGCGCTGAATTATCACCGTTTTGCTTTTGAAGGCCCGCTGGTTCGGGTAGGCAGCGTTGAAGCTGATGACGTCAAAGACACAGGGTGGCCCGCGTTAGAATCCGCTAAAAATTTTAAAGATTCACCTCCAGGAAAACTAAATGACCTACAACCGCCTGACATGGCATACATTATTGCATTAGCGAGGAGAATATATATTGAGAATTTTATTGAGATCAGTGGCCATTGAAAGATCGCCGGAGTCGTCCTTTAAAGGGGACTTGCAACATAGTTTTTAAACATGAATGGCCAGGAAAGGGTGCCACTCAGTGTTGGAGGATCCTGTGAAGATGTGACATGAATATTTATTTTGTTTGTTTACTACTTTGTCACCGAGACCACGATGGCCAAAATGATTGCACTTCGGGCTTCGGGGTATTGATGCATTATTTAAAACAGCACCGAAACGAGACGTACGGAATAAAGCACAGTAATTCGGGCGTTGACGTGTCCGTCTTTCGGTGCTCTCTTCTGCCCGTCCCGCCTGTGCGCTGCTTTAAATGATGCACCCAGATGACGTTATAGAAGGGGTGGGTATAATACTGTTACGCACTATTTGTTTATATTTAGTCTTATCTCCACGGCAACATGATTAGAAAACAATAAGATTATAACTCAAAAAAGAAAACCCATTAGTTAGTGGCTACATCGAGAAGCGATCCGTAACAGCAGCCTTGACCAGGGGTTGGTCCAGAGTGGATACGATGGAAGAGGGAACGTGGTTGAAATCGCGATTTATTGTTACGCAGCAGGGAATTCGCAATTCGCTTTCAAATTTTGCCGGAAATCGCTTGCTCTCATTTCAACAAATTATGTCTCTGGGGAGCACCGACTGCCGTCTCTAGACTTTATTTTTCGGTGTTTCTGCATGCATTCGCTGCGTGTGTTGAGCTCAAGACGTATATATGAAGCCTTACTCAGTATATTTACGCGATCATGAAATCACTAATGCTAGACGCGAGTCCTTCGAGACCACCGAGAAAATGTGTTCTGGATTCCTTTTGGTGCGTCGTAGAGCAATCGGGCAAAAGTGAATGATCGGAAGCCGGCACGGCTACGTTTTATAGGGCAGTGCTTCCGACGAGGTAAAAAACGAAATGGCCCCGCCATGGTGGTCTAGTGGCTATGGCACTCGGATGCTGATCCGAAGGCTGCGAGATCGAATTCCGCCAACAGCGGCTGCATTTCGATGGAGGCGAGATGTTGAGGCCCGTGTGCTGTGCGATGTCAGTGCACGTTAAGGAACACTAGGTGGTCGAAATTTCCGGTGACCTCCACCATGGCACCCCTTATACTCATAACGTGGCTTTGGAACGTAAAACCCCAGAAATCAATCAATCAAAAAATAACAGGATATTCAAGCTGGGCGGCCTTTAAGTATTCTTAACGACCATATATCGAAATATCTGCATATTACCCGAAACCATAGATGTTTACATAAAACGTGAAAGACAAAGAAAACCTGTGCTGCCGATGCTCAGCAACAGGTCACGAAGGAGCCATCCAGAGATTCCCCTTCGGAGCTGCCGCCATGAAATGAATTTTGTGACAGTAGTTGTAGAGGGAATCAATACTCACTAGCAGTATTGTGTGGTTTACCTAATACATTTGAGTAAGACACTCAGCTTAGCGCTTCAGCATTAGCGAGAGGTATGCTTTTGCATATTGAACGTAATTCTGCCTTTTCTCGTCATGCGCTCGGAAACCCGCTAGGCTGTGCCTTTTTGTTCATTTTACGGACGGCGTACTCTTTCGAGCCAAACTGACATGGTAACATTGTTACTCAGTTCCCCACATAGTACACCTTCCGTTTACCCTCCAACCTCGATAGCCAACAACATGCGTTGGCGGTATTGTTGCCTACCATTCATGATAAAACTGGTACAGCGTGAATAAACATAGACGAAGAGCGCAAAATCATGCACAATTTTCGTACGCTATTCACTGCCAGAATGTGGATGTGAGCGATTTTTTTAAGAAAAGGACTGTAATAAGAAGGGAAAAACCAAAAACCAAACTGACAAGAGAAGTCCTGGAACCATATGAAATAGAAAAAAATGAAAGAAAAATGCGTGAGGATCCCCTGTTTAGTGCTGGAAATAAGATATCATCAGTTGTCACTCGTTCCTAAGGTTGTGAATGCAGCGACATACGCACGCACACGGGATCGTGATATTTATTTGTTATTGTCGCCTTGATATAATTTCTCTTCCAAGGGGGGGGTAGGCCCTCATATACGTAACGTGCGTCTGCCAAATAAACTTTTCTAGATCAAGGTTAGCGCTTCGTGCAGTTTGCTTGTTCTTAGTTTTCAGTCGCCTTGTACAGCAGTTACATCATGAACTCTTAATTAAATGGTGCGTTAACATAAGATTCAGCACATCAGCCACAGAACAAAGAACCTTCGAATAATATTTCAACTTTAGAGAATTATGAGAAGTGAAATGCATTTGATCCATGTGAACTCCACTGTAAGAGGACTCGCACTAAGGGCTGGCAAAATACAAAACTTGAAGTGACACAGCTTCACGAGTGATTATATGTACGTTAGCTGGCAAAAACGCAGATAACAGCAGTATATCAAAAGTGTGTCGACAAGCTCTTACAAACTCACGCAATAAAAGGGCTTCAGCTACGCATGGTTCAATTGAAATCAACATGGTTGCATACTTTCCCAGCGGGAGTACGCATGCCGGTCATGTGTGAGCAAAGTGGTGAGAGTGATTGGTGAACTGCTTGCCTCTGGTACGAGTTGAACCAGGCCGGTGTCGCTGCAGGGGCCGTAAGAGGATTTCCCGAGCATGAGGACACCCTCCAAGTGGCAGATCATCTCACTGTAGTGGAGTATAAGTATACGATGAAAGACCGCCACTGTTTTTAAAAGGAAAGCAGCATACCTCAGCATTATGCAACGTGATTCCTAAGGCAATAATGGAATACCGATAGTCCGGTGTACAGTAACTTCTAAAAGAGGTTTCAGTAACGTCTCTTAACATCTTCCTCCCACACGGCCAAAGCCACTTTTCAAGGTCTTACTAAGATCGCTAGGGGGGGGGGGGGGATTCGCGGGCCACTGCACTTTCTGGCCACGTGACTGAGCACCCGTAATTAGCGGCCTCATGTTGTTTTAGGCATTTAGCGTTACGTACGGTGGTAGAGCAAGCCCTCCATAAACTTTACTCACTTTTGACCACAGCAATTCCACATTGAGTTTGTGGATCTAAGTCTCAACGCAGAATTAGTCCCGTGGTTTTACTCGCGACACTAGTCCTGGAAGAGATAACCTGTCCGATGGGCTGAGATGCCAGGTCGGTGGTCTTCAGCAGCTGCTATAAATGCAGTCGACGGCGCCCGTACAGAAGCCAAAGGCACACGTTACTGACGAACTGGGATACGGACTAGCGGAAGTACACACAAGAACGCCAGTTGTTGAGTGCTGTTGTGTGTGCCCCTCTGTAGTCCGTGTCCCATTTCGCCAGTAACATGCACCATAATCATAAACAGAACCAACTAGCGCGGCTACCAGAAGACAAAGTGCTTATAGTACTTAGAAGTAAGTCTTATTCCACCCTTCGAATTTGTTTTTTAGATGAGGCCCGGAAGTATAGGATGCATGCACCTATATCATGTACTGCAGTGCACAGTCTGTTGAAAGTTCTTCACATAAAAAAGGAAAGCCACCGTGCGCGCTTGTCTATGAAGTCGAGCAGAATAAAAACAGCGCAACAGGAACGTGGACGACGAAAGAAACGAAAGAAATGAAGTATGAAAAAAAAAGAAAGACTCGCAAGTCGCGTCCGGTGACCAGGCCCATCTCATCGTCGTCCTCGTCCGACCCGGAATCGGACTCCGGCTTGCGAGGAGCGCCCTCGTCGTCGGCCGCTTCCGCTGCAACATAGTTGCGACGCCGAGGCGTCGCGTACATTTTAAGCTCACGCAGCCGGCCCATGCAGCTGGAACAGCGAGCTCGCACCTGCGCACGACAGACGTATATATCGCGACGTATATATCGCTGTCGGTTTCAGCGTTAGGTTTACCATAAGCCTCCTTAGTGTTTCCGTTCCTTTGTATGTAATCAATTCGGAGTAGCCCAGTTCAATGCTCCTGCATCAGGCCCCATTGTTCATAAGACAAAGAAAATTATGACAACGAATCCGGCAGTTCCCGTGCACTGTGCGAGTCCATGTCGTGCGTAGCAGGCAACTTCTAGCATTCATCGATGTATTACGACTACGATCAATGGCTTTGGACAAACGGAGTAGTTGCGTGCGTAGCATGGGTTTACCAAGCCGCCGACAGCAGTGCGGCGGCTAAGGGGTCGTCGTCGTCGTTGTCATCATCATCATCATCATCATCATCATCATCATGAACACAATCAGCCCTGTCTATGCCCACTGCAGGGTGAAGGCCTCTCCCATCGTTGAATTATCTCGATTCCTGTGCTGTGACCAATTTATCCCCGCAAACTTCTTGATTTCATCTGCCCACCTAACCTGCTGCCGCCCCCTACCACGCTTGCCTTTTTTAGGGATCCAGTCTGTTACCCTCAATGACCAACGGTTATCTTGTCTTCGCGTTACACGCTCTGCCCAAGCCAATTTCTTAAATTCTACTAACGGCCACGACCGCCATGAACACACCAATTAACCCTCGGCCCTCAGTCCCCAGCGGCTGCGAAGTGACTGAACACGGTGGCGGTCAGACCTGTGACGCATCAGCGGGTGCTTGGAACACTGGTTTCGAACAGGCCGCCATTGGAATCTGAACCTGGCTACGTTCAACGCGAGGACTAAGGGTAGCTCATACTAACACGTAATGCCGGCACTCATTTTGAGTAACTATGGTAGCACAAGGTAACGGGACACAAGAAGAACAAGAAGAACACGGAGACACACAGACAGCACTGCGTGTGTGTCTCCGTGTTCTTCTTGTGTCCCGTTACCTTGTGCTACCATAGTTATTCAGAAATGCCGTACCAACAAGCCGGCATTGCAACTTTAACGGCACTCGTGTAATTTCACCGGTGTCTGGTATGTACGAGCTAACAATCTTTCTTCTCGAAAGTCCACTTTCAGGTGCGGATCCTCCATCCAGTTCAACGAGAACAACGGCGTTAAACAGCGTAGTCACTTTTTTAGCAACAAGCTTTCGGTGAAATGCCCTGCGGGTGCGGCGCGGGCGGTGCGGGGTGGGAGGGGGGACACGTGCGATGGATGCAATGCCTGTACCCAGCGTATGTGTTTCTTCATCCCGTTTTCTAGCGCTGGACTCAATGTATTTCCAAGATATGTACCACGAGCGGATTCTTAGAAATTTTTCGTTCTTGCCATTTATATTAGTCACGCTAACACCTGTCACCCAACTTCCCCTAGCCCCTACCACCCCCTTCCCCTTTTTTTTGTTGTTCGCACGTGCGGATCTTTTTCTCCTCTCCTTCTGTGGACGGTGGAGAGCGTGCAATGCGTATTTCAACGAACGCTTTAAAAAGTAGTCGCCGTCCTGATCAAGACGAATCCACTTGTGGAAACGCTGCCTCCTGCGACATGCCCTGTTCTACATCGTTTTTAGCTGTCTCTTCATTAAATTCAACAAGGAGTACTTCGCATTTAAAAGTGAAAACCTTATCAGCATGGCTTCACCAGGTTAAGGGGCACGACTGTCATTCTCCATACCGGCGTACCTCTCGTAGTGCTTCCACGTAGACTCCGCCGGCTAGTGCATAGAGGGTGACCGCCTTGCTTATGTTGCCCTCCATCACTTCGGCGCGCACCGCCCGCTGGACCTGGTCCTTGGCCTTACGCATCAGGTACTCCAGCTCCGCCATCGTCGCCGTCCTCCTGGTCTTCTTCTTTGAAAAAGGATCGCGTGCCTTACAACGTGGATGCCGCTAGAACACGCGAAACATGATGGTGATGATGACTGTGAGCACTGAAGGAGTGGCATTGACTCGGGACGCTCCGTGAAACGCTGTTTTGCAAATTCAGAACGACGCCAGGAGAATGAATCTCGATAGATCGACTGCGACTACAACGCGTTTTTTATTAAGGTGAAAACCCTAAAAGGGGCAGATCCAGGATGTGGCCCACCCAGCACTGTGGCGCACCACCATACAAAAAGAAAAGTGACGGAAAGAGTGGTTTTTGGCCCACTATTGAAGTTGCAAAGTCGATGTGCGCCTCTTCTAAGCCCACGAAGAACGAGCACGATCACGGATAAGACGAGCTAAAAGATGGGCAGGAAAATTAGGGGGGAAGGGGTGGAACATCAGTCTTGGGGGTACTCTTTTGATCGATATTGTTTAGAGTGCAAGTTGACTGATGAAACTATGCTTCCAATATCAAGCGGGCCTGTTCACTGCGACCTTGTCGATGAATCTTTCCCTTATTTTCGTGCTCAAAGTATATTTGTTAATAAGTGCTCTTAATTTGCTTGTGACGCTTGGTTCGCGTGCACATGGCAAAGGCGTTCGAGGAGAAAATGTGCCAGAGTGTCGGATACATTGCAGTTTCAGAACAGATATGGCTGTAAAGCATCAGATGTAAGCGGTGGATTAGAGCTCCGTGGGTGTAGGCGTTGGTCTGCAGGCATCTGAACATCGCAGTTTATGTTGACCATATTGAGTGAGGTCGAGGGTGCACAGAGCACTCGCGCTGGTAGTGTTGTGAGACCACCGAATAAGTTATGGGGACCGCCTGAGTTTCTACTACCGCAGATGGGACGTGACGCACGGCGAAAAACTAGAGACAAACGACGTCGCGTTCACCGATTCATTTTGCTCCTGGTCCCTCGTGTCCCTGCACCTACGTCATGTAACCACGCGCAGAGTGTTTCGTTGGTTTATAACGTTGACGCATTGGCCATGCTGTGGCCCCTCGAGATGTTACTGCATGTGTCCTGAACTCAAGTCACTCAATATGTTGATGCATTGGCCATGCTGTGGCCCCTCGAGATGTTACCTCAAGCGTCCTGAGCTCAAGTCGCTAAATACGGTGGTGCATTGGCCACGCTGTGGCCCCTCGATATGTTACTGCAAGCGTTTGAGCACAAGTCGCTGAATATGACCGATACGTTTGTACGTGTGGCGGTGACAAGAGCGATTGCAGCTTCTTCTAAAGTTTCTGGGCTGCGTGTCTTGACAGTGACCGATGCCAACTCGGTGTCTGAGCATTCTGACACTCCGACAGCGTACGCGTTTCGATGCGGATACTCCGCTGCGTCGTTGTAACGGGTGTCCGGGACTTTATTCAACTTTCGTTTACCAGTATCGGCTCCAGTCTCTCTTCTACACATGTGCTATGTTAAATGCATGTTGCGTGGAACACGTGTGATACAGAGCGACTCTCTCATGTCCAGAGGGATGAGCTTTTTACATTCCGTGTCGTATATGTATAACTCGCGCTACGTTTCAAGTGTCCTAGGTCAGTTCTTCCGATCGTCAGCTCGACAGAGAGGACAGACAGACAGTGAACATTACTGAATCCTGAGGAGCTGCTGTAAGGACTACTGTAAGGTCGTCAGCTCCGAGCTGTTTTATTTTCGGATCTTCCATGCTTCGGCCAGCTTCTCCCACGTGCTGTGGACGCCCATCTTAAGAGCACGCATTCTTTGATGAACAGGAAAGTCGCAGGCGTCTTTGGTAGTCTTTCTTATCATAAGATGTTCTATTTCGGGGGCCAGCCCATACGTGTAGTCGGGCTACCGAAAAGGAAGCATGAGCAGCATCAACAGAAGCAACAAGCAATCGCTATATGTGTTTCTGGGCTGCATGTCTTGACAGTGACCGATGCCAACTCGGTGTCTGAGCATGTCGGAGCTGACGACCTTACAGTAGTCCTTACAGCAGCTCCTCAGGATTCAGTAAAGTTCGCTGTGTCGGTCTGTCTGTCTGGACATGAGAGAGTCGCTGTCTTCGACTTCTTAAATGAAACAAAAAGAATTCCTTGTTAAATCTATTTGTGCTTCCAATCCAGTTTTGTGCCAAAATCAATCCTCGTTGCCCTCATATCGAAAAGTTTCATTACCTCTTGCATCCCTTCCATTCAGTCTGTGTCTGACTACCGGACCGTTCAGTTTTGTTTCATCTTTATTTCCTCCTTTCTTTCTGTAGTTCCTTTTCTGTTTCTTTTTGCTTGTTCTTATTCTTATTGGCTCAGTCCCTCTTGAAACAACACTAGATTTACTGACTACTGCCGCCCGATTCTTGGCCTATCGCCCTCAGTAGAAAGGCGAAGCAGGAGTAGTGGGACATGCGCACCAGCCACGTTCCCGCGCGGACGTGGCCATTCTCAGAAACGTCTTGCTAGGGCGGCAGCAATAGCGCGCCCACCAAACGACGCGACGCCTCCCAAGACGCCCCCTCGACCGCCCCAGCTGGCGGGCACCCGCCGCCGGCTCAGCGTATACCAGCCCATGGAGTCGGTCATCCTACTCAACGAGAACCGTGGAACGGGCTCGCCCAGCACCAGTAGAGCAGCAGCCGCCGAAGAAGAAACACTGCGACTCGAGGGCTGCCTGTCGGCCGAGAAGGCGCTGCTGGACTTCGTGCGGCAGTACCCGAGCCAAGGCCGAACCATGCTCCTGTACGGTGCCTCGGGTTCTGCCTTCATATACCTGGCCAAGATGGTCGCCAAGGAGGACCCACGCTGGGAGGTGCACTACGTGCGCATGAAGCAGTTCTTGGGCCGTTCCACTGGCCGCAACTGCCGGAACGAGCTGGAGTCCCTTTTCACAGAGGGCAAGGACAAGATTAAGATGCTATTCTTCTACCTTTTGGATACAATCTACGGCAACACTCTTTCACCGGAAGAGATGAAGTACGCGTCCAGGTTCAAGGCGGAGCTACCCGAGTACCTTAAACGTGTAGCGTCCGCCGACACAAAACTGGCCGTCGTAGCATCCGCGAGAAAACCTTGGCTCTTCCCGAACGACCTCCAGTCTCTCTTTCAGAAGTGGGTCCACGTGGGGCTTCCAGGTCAGGCCGAAAGGATACAGCTAATCAGGGCTCACATTGGACAGGTCCCTTGCTCGCTGAAGGACTCCAACTTCCTCCAGCTGTCTCGAATGACCGAGGACTACACCTACTCGGAGATTGGGAACATGGTGGAAGAGGCCCACTTGGGCCCTTTCAAGAGGATCGAAGTGGCCACCCACTTCAAGCAGGTGGACACCCACTGGGAAGTCTGCTCGCCCAACGAACGCGGTGCTGTTCAGCTGTCCTGGGATACGATGAAGCCGACAGACTTCAAAGAACCCATTGTGTACGCCGACCTTCTGGACGGTTTTGTCAAGGTGGAGCTACGCAGAACCGACAAGGAGCTGGCAGAAATGCAGACAGTCCAGCTCGCTCACCCGGAACCAAAAGAAGACCAATGACCACAGTGAT
Source organism: Hyalomma asiaticum (assembly GCA_013339685.2). Lineage (NCBI taxonomy): Eukaryota > Metazoa > Arthropoda > Arachnida > Ixodida > Ixodidae > Hyalomma > Hyalomma asiaticum. The sequence continues at coordinate 91,808,082 of CM023488.1, read as the reverse complement.
CGACCCCGTACTAATGGAACATATGCGACAAATCCGGTGCTCTATTGTATGATCTTTTTTTGTTCAGCACCATTGTGGATGCTTTCGCACTTCCTTAAATATAAACATGGTTGCTTCGTATACACGGTGGACGTGCTGCGTTGGTCGCCTTTTTTTTACAGTAAAGGCCGCAATAGAGGCAGTATCAAAAATGTTTAGCTGATTTGATATAATTTCTGTGTCCTTTGCATTCCATACACACGATGTGATTATGAGACGCCGTACTGGATGTCTCCGGAAATTTCAACCACCAGGGGATCGTTGAAGAACAGTGATATCGCGCAATATACAGGTCTAAACATTCCGCCTCCACCGAAAATGTCGCCGTGGCCGGGACTCAATCCTGTGCGACCTTCGGATCAGCAGCTGAGTGCCATAGCCACTAGACTACCGTGGCGGGGAAAGAAGTTAGCTGATTAGCTGCGATACAGGCGGAGTTAACTTGCTGCAAGCAGCAGGTAACAGTTGAAATCTTGGCTTTTTACACTGCAGGCGCAAGTCTAGCGTTGTCTGCGTGATGTCTTTTCAGGAAATGAGGGCAGCTTCAGTCGTTCTGCACTCAAGCAGCTCACGCGAAGTCATTCGTGAGATGACCAGCAACGCCTAGTTCCCTGTAATGACATGCTGAAACTCAAAAGGGTGCTGGCGCTTCTTCGGCGTTGGTGCAGTTGGCATGCTAAGTTCCGGGAGCTTGTGCTTGAAGGTAATGTCAAGCGGAAGATTAAGCTTGAAATTGAAATTTCGATGCGTACGTTGCCGACGTAAATAAGCGCTTCAGTTGGACGGCTAAGTTTATGCGGCATCCGGGCACGCGCACACACACACACACACACACACACACACACACACACACACACACACACACACACACACACACACACACACACACACACACACACACACACACACACACGCACGCACGCACGCACACACACACACACACACACACAAAATTCGTGAAGCTTGCACTAGTGGCGCAAGGCTGGCGAAGCAGCGAAGCTGATTGGCACTTGGCTGTTTCGGGTTTGTCTCCGGCACACCCGCATTTCGTCGTGGTTCGAGTCTTCGGGAAACGCCTCGCAAAGCACTGCAAGGCCCAGCGAACGCTTCTTGTAGTTTCGCTTTCGCACCTATAGCTCAGCGTAAAACTTGCGTCGAACCACAGACGGTGGCATACGCGGCGCGCATGAACCCAGCTTGACGCCGTCGGCGTTTGTGCGTAGCTTCGCGTCACGAGAGGCATACTCTCGTGGTGCGAAGCTGTGCACAAGCGCACAGTTTTCCGTGACGCTGTGCACCGGACATATGGACGCACACTGCCTTGTCCTCTTTTAGGGGCGAAGCACCATAGGGCAGAGGCTTGTCCGGCGACCGTCACGGTACGGTACAGCACCGTGAAAAAAAAAAAATCGAAACGTCTGTGATGAAAAGGCTAACACCGACATTTCAGCAATTCTATCAATCAAGCATATAACATGAGTTAAACTAATTCAAAATAAGGGAAGAGTGAGGATTTAATTGAGTTATTAACAGAAATTTGATAAGTTCGGTTTGGAAAATTGTGTGGGCCCGTCGTGGAGGCAGTGCACCTAGACAGTGTATATGTAGGGAGGGCTGTCGCGTCAGAAACGATTCTAACGACTTTCTGCTAATGCTCCCGGGCTATCGGCGTCTGACGTCGTCGTCATGGCCACGGTAAAGCAAGCCCACTAGCAGCGGCTGACGTTGCCCGCGTGAAACACCATCGCATCACCGCATGCTTCGCACCTTCCCAAGTTCCACGTTAGTATAGCTGTCATCATTGATGATGATTGTAGGTTCAGTTAGGAAAGGACGCTAATTTCTGCAGCCCATGTAGGGAGCACGGCTAAGCGTCCGTGGGGGTGGGGAAAAGGGAGTGAAAGAGATAGAGAGGAGAGAAAGACCGTAGTGGTGTGCTCCGGAAATTTAGACCACCTTGGGTTTTAGGAGCGAAGCTCCTTAAGCTGTGGGTCGGTTGTCACGTATCGTCGTATCGTGTAACCTACACCACTCACAATACCATGCAACGCCATACAACGCCGGGAGGCTCGCGCTCGCCCTCGGCGAGTGCCTCCAGGCGCGTGAGCTCTCTCACTCTTCCATCTGCTGTCTTGTGAGAGAGAGAGACAGAGAGAGAGAGAGAGCGAAAGGCGCGCGTTGACTATGAAAACGCTCTTCCTTCCATGAACGCTGTACCAGCTCGCAAAGAAGGAGAACGCGCCCTGAACCGCGAGAGACAACGTTGGCGCAAGGCAGTGTCTTCTAGCGAGTTTCTTAATTGAAAAATACCGACAGCTCGCGCCGGAGAACCGTTCACCGGCCACCCATATATATATATATATATATATATATATATATATATATATATATATATTGGAACAACTGTGCTGCCGCGGGTATGTGCGAACGCACACGAAGTTGAGGTTGAACGGGCTTGCACGCTGATCGCGGCGACGAAGAAGACGTTCTGTTCTGTTTTGGACGACGGATACAGTCTATTTTCTTGTGCTGCTCCGCATCCTCGTCAATAACGCGTCGTTACAATATATATGTATGTGTGTGTGTGTGTGTGTAACGCTGGAGACAGGGCGGTCGTACGAACCCTGTTTATTTCACACTTCGTCTACCTCTTCCTTCGTCACTACTCCGAACTGTCCCTGTGCATTTCGTCACACGCTTCCCCCTCCCTCCGAGATAGGCGTAGATGTAGGGGTGGGTGGTATCGTCTTAATCGTCCGACATGAACAATGTCAGTCTGGCGGCGAAGGGGACACACGCTGCGGTCGATCTCGTAATTTACAGGAGAGATCTGTCTTAGGATTATGTACGGTCCTTCCATTACGGCACTGAGTTTGCCGTGGTTGGGGTGCCAGGGTGTCTCGTACGGAACGCAGTCCCCCACTTGAAGTACTGATGGAAGTCCTGACTTCTTGTCGATCTGCGACTTGAAGTCCTGACTTCTTGTCGCAGATCAGTTTGTTCTTCTGGTGATACGCTAGGGAGTTGAGGACCGCATTTGCACGAGCTTCTTGCAGACTTTCGGAAACGTCGGAGAGGAGATAGGGATAAGATGGCGTGCCATACATGAGGAAGCAGGGTGCGTAGCCTGTGACCTCGTGAGGAGTTTTGTTGTATTCTTCGACAACGTGCAGAGAGAAGACGCGTCCATGGTTTCCTGGGTTCGTCGTTGGTCTTGCAGCGGAGGCGAGTGACAATGGACTGATTAGTTCTCTCGTTCAAGCCATTGCATTGTGGGCGTTGTGAGCTTGTGAAAAGCTGATGAATATTGTTGTCTTTTAGAAACTGCTTGAATCTGCCTGCTGTGAATCCTGTTCCGCGGTCGGAAAGGAACTTGCGAGGTTTTCCAGCACTGAATATGTTCTTTAGGCACGAGATGTAGGCGTCGCAGGTCTGATTCTTGTGTGCAAATGCCCACACGTAACGAGTGGCATGATCAACGACCAAGTGGATGAATCTTTTGGATGAACCGTAGTTGGCAAAACCTCCGATGGTGTCCATTGCCAGAAGATCAAATGGTTGTTCCGCAGGTGGTAACGACTCCAGGGAACCAAAGCGTTTGGTCTTTGGTTTCTTGCAGCGCTGGCAAGTATCACAGTGGCGCACGTACTCGGAAACGTCAGTCACAATGTCAGGCCAATAATACCGTGGAGAGAGAAGTCGTAGGGTCTTCTTTACTCCGACATGGCCGAAGGCGTTATGAGCTTTTTGAAGAAGGGAAGGTCGAAGAGCAAAAGGAACGTAGATTTTTCGTATCCCTCTGCGCTTCACTATGATCATTCCGTTCTCACTGGTGTGCTTGCATCGCGGCTTGTCCTCCGGGTGCTCTCGCAGCTGCTGAGCAGATAGGAGCTGTATAATAGGGTTCCTAGACAGTGCATCGGCTTCGATGTTGTTGACGCCCTTGTGGTGTTTGATGTTTACGTCATACATTGGCTTCAAGGATCATCGGAATAGACGACCTCGAGGATTTTTTATGTTCTTAAGCCACTGCAACGCTGCGTGATCGGTGACCACAGTGAAAGACTTGCCATGCAGATAGCAATGCCATTTATCGATGGCATCAACAATTGCCAGACGTTCAAGCTCTGTGATGGCATAATTGCTCTCATGCTTAAGCAGCTTGCGGGAGTGGTATGCAACTGGACGCTCTCTACCTTCATCATCCACCTGTTTCAAAACGGCGCCGATACCTTTGTTGGACGCATCACAGTAGAGTACACAAGGTCTGGTGGCATCGTATATGGCGAGAACGGGTTCTTCCGTTACGCACTTCTTAAGCTGATTGAAAGCCAGTTCGAAGTGGGAGTCCCAGTTCCAAGTGGCATCTCTGCTAAGCAGGTGTGTCAGTGGATGAGCGATTTCACTAAAGTGGGCGATGTACCGGCGGTAGACATTGACAGTACCGAGAAAACGTTGCAAATATTTTGGGCGTGATGGCTTCGGGAATCGCAGGATTGCCTCCACATTGCTTTCTTTCGGAGTGACCATGCCATTTGAAACTTTGTGTCCCAAGTACTCAATGGAAGTCTGTGCGAAGTGGCATTTCTACAATTTTAGTCGAACGCCTTCGTTTTTAAAAGCGCTTAGAGCGGCATCTAGATGCTTAAGGTGGTTGGAAAAGGTGTCAGAATAGACAACGATGTCGTCAAAGTAGTTCGTGACGTTGGTCAAGTGATATTTGGTCAAGATAGACTTGACAGCCCGTTCGAAAGTGGCTGGAGAGTTCCGGAGACCAAAGGGCATGACCAGCCATTCATAGTGGCCGGTACGTGTCACAAATGCCGTTTTTTTGGATGTCTTCCGGGTGCATCCTCACGTGCCAATAACTCGACGTTATGTCTAGCGTTGAAAAGTACGTCGATTTTCCGAGAGAGTCAATAATGTCCTCGATGCGAGGGATGGGCTGACAGTCGGGCACCGTTACTGCATTTAACTTGTGGTAGTCTATGCAGAAACGCGTGCGTCCTTCTCCCTTTATTTCTGCCAGAAGCGCCGGTGTAGCGTACGGTGACGTAGACAGCCGTATTACGCCTTGCTTGAGAAGGTCGTTGATCTTTCTGTCCATTTCGACGCTGTCGGCTTCTGAGCCTATGACGTACGTAGCATGCAAGAGGTGGAAGGAGAAGGCGACGAAGAAGAGACGCGTGCAGTGGAATAAAGCATGGCGCATCAACCACGGCACGGCCCCCGTCTATAGCGTCACACACACACACACACACACACACACACACACACACACACACACACACACACACACACACACACACACACATATATATATATATATATATATATATATATATATATATATATATATATATATATATATATATATATATAGGCACTGGATCTTGACTTGCAGTGAAGTGCCGGTGGGAGATTTCACTTGTGCGTAGTTGAACCATAAGGATTCGTAGCGTGCGCGTTAACTAAATTAATCCGGAACCCGGCACGATCTACAATGAAGTTCCGGAGCTTCGCCCACTCATTATCATTCACTCCGTGGATATGCTGTGAATTTTTTTAACGTGCACTGACAACGCACAGTACACGGGCCTCTGACATTTTCGCCTTAATCGAAAATGCGACCGCAGCAGCCGGGATCGAACACGCGTTTTTTGGGCGGCAGCTGAGAGAGAGAGAGAAAACTTTAATCCAGAAATAGGTCCGGCGATTGTGTCGGGGTAGGGCCACAAGCACCCCAGCCTAGGTGACGGCCTCGAGCCCTTGGACACGGGCGGCTTCCTCGGCGTGCCGGACGGCCCAGAGTTGATCGGCGAGGTTTTGGCTGACCAGGCACGCCTCCCATCGCGCCCCGCGGTCACAGACTGCCATGTCTACCCCGTTCCTAATGAGGGGATCCTGCTGTGCGCTCCCTGTGCATTCCCACAGCATTCCCGCATCGCCCAACACACGGGCGATGCGGGAGTACCGCATGACCACTTTCAGAGACATCACAAAACACTACAGATTGAACAGATGTAAGTACCCATCACCACACGCCAAACTAAACAAGAAACAGGCGGTTGCCCGGAGACAACTACAGACACACACATATCCAAACCCGGTGATCCTTCGCCTCTGCTACCCAGACATTTGTACGTCTGACACGTGTAAAGAGTGCGGAGCCAGAGCGACGCTGCAGCACATGCTGTGGGCGGCAGCTGAGTGAAATTTATTTGTTCTGCTTTGAGGCCGCCAGTCGTAGTTTTGCCAGTGTAGTACTGCGCTGATTCATCTGCGCAAGAGAAGAAAGAAGCGCGCGTGTGAACGCCGTACATTTGGGCACTGCATAGAAGTGGACGCGCACTTTTGGGCACTTGAACTAACTAATGATGGTGATAGTTTCGTGGTTCGTCGGACAAGGAACGATTTGCTGAACAGCTTTGCTGTTAAAAATTGATCGCCATTCACTCAGTGAATATGCTCGAGCAGCGAAACTGTTTTAGTTTTATTTAATGTTATGCCATGATAGTCAGAACTTCGCAAGTAGTGTATAATGTAAATATTATGTTTGAGCTCGTATTCAGTCTTCCGGTGCCATTCGTTAAACTCGTTCTGGCGCGCGCCTCGGTTTCGGCATGCAACGACAAGCCACGGAGTTCACGCGCCAATCATCCGATGGCGCTCGCGGTTGTCAACTTCTTCCTAAGGAGTATGCATTACTCATATCAGCAACGCATAGCCCTGTATATACTAAGGACACACACACCCTCTATAAATCGATCAGCGCCTGAACCAAATAAAATTCAGGTCACCAATGTGGTTCACATACAGGGTGTTTCGAAAAATGTCTCCAAAAATCTTAGAAATAGAGAAAATAAGAAACAGACAGACAGACAATGAACTTTACTGAATCCTGAGGAGCTACTGTAAGGACTCCCTAGCGGGTGCGGTCAGCCGTTGTAACCGCTGGCCGCACCCGCGTGGAGGACAGAACGCCATGACGCTCCGGCCTTTCGTGGGCCCTCTGAATAGCCTGGGCTTGCTTTCGGAGCACCGTGCTTCTGATGGCCTCCTCCCATTCAGCTTCGCTAGAGAGAACGCCGTTAGGCAACGCGGGACATCGCCAGAGCATGTGAGCCATAGAACGAAAAGTTTCACTGCAGTCGGTGCCAGGGTCCACGTCCGAGTATAACCTACTGAGGAAGCCCCGGGACGAGAAAGAACCCGTCTGCAACATTCGAAGAGTAACTGACTGACCTCTGCTGAGCTTCGGATGAGGAAGAGGGTAGACTCTCCTGCCAAGATGAAATAAAAAATTTTCGCACTTTTGCCGAAGCGTTTTGTTCATGGCGGCACTAACTGCAAAATGCGCGGGAGCAAAATTTTCTAAAGTAATTAACAGAATTACACAAATGAATTTTGTGAGCATCGCCATCGAGCGCGCTCACGGCAAGACAGAAGCATCGTCAGCGATATGATAATCAAGATGGTGGATAGAGCGTCAACACGTCCGATTAAAGCGTCCCCGTTTTAATCGAGTCTGTTCGTCTTTCGATCAACGCGAACTTAACTATGCAGTTCCGAAATTATAGCCAACAACTTTTAAACTAAAACAGCTATTAGCATGCTTATATGGCACCTCGGCGTCCCGGGTTCGGTTCCTGCGCACCTAGTGCGTGGTAACTTGATGCTTGTCTGCATTTCTCCGCTTGTTACGTCAACATTCCAATTACAATATACAATAAGCGGTGATTCAGTCAAGTTGCGCAAATTCGCCAAAAATGCTTCGCATTTGAAATCACGCGTGGCACATAGCATTCCTCGGCCGAGGATGAAGATCACGAAGAAATAATACGTTTATCAAATCGTAAAGATGGTTATGTAATTGGGGGGCTCAATTTTGATTTGAGCTTAAAAAGATAGAGTCAGCTTGGATTATAACCTGGAGGGTGAAGCGTAAAGCACAGGTCAAGAGAGTGAGACGAACGACACGGGCGCTCATAATAACTCATAATTGTTAATAACTGATGACCATTAATTCATAATAATTAAGAAGCGCATCACACTCCGATGGACCATAATATATCGCTGTAGCTCGTATATCTCCTAAATAGGCGTAGCTGTAACAAGGTGGCGTTTGGCAAGCGTGGAGACCTACGTCTAGACTCTAGACATGTACATTCATAACCGGTTGAGCTCAAGCCCGCGACCTACCAAAAATAAAAAAAGGGGGGGGGGGGTGGAGGAGGGGCTTGCCTTAGAGTGAGTGTATCTCTGCAGTAAACAGAGAATAAAAAGATGCCGTTTGGGATTAAGGACACTATGTTTAGACGTGCCTTTTAAAGGCTCGCACTCTAGGGCTCAAACATCAGTTACGGGAACATTAAGGACAGCTGCAACTTTTCATCACGCTTACCTCCACCAGTCCCTTTTTCAGGAAAACAAAAAGAAAATGTAGCACATCGGAAGGGATGCTGTAAATAAACAAGATGTACACGCACTACTCCAGTGCCCTCGACAGCTGACATTGCAGACTGCGTGCGTCCCATAAAACGACTGTTTGGAAAGATGGCTCCTGCTGCCAGTCACACATTATTGAGACTTATTTTACAGGTATTTGACACATTTGTGAAAGCGCGTACTCACCATTTATAACAGCGACGACACCCCTGTATTCAGGAAAACCTCACAGTGTTCAAGAACGGAAATCTGGGCTAGTTGGTGATAATTCCCTTTTTCACCAGCTTATAACGCAAAAGGGACGAAGGCGAAGAACAGAGAAGGTGACAACACGATCGCTGACTCTCAACTGAGTTTATTAAAAGAAACGACACGAATAAATACACGGGTTAACCAAGTTACGAAGGAGTGACTGCGCGTGTACAGCAGAGTCATCCAAGTGACGTCAAAATCCCATCACACGTGGATCACCCACGTGCTTCCAAAAAAGCACACAAACAAGCAGGTAGAATGAACAAACACAAATTTGCAAGGGAACCTATTCCCGCGTTACTCAAAATGAAAAGCTGCACAAAAGAAATTTTAACTCCTTTTCGCTAAAGGCAACAGACTAATGGCTTATGCACCTTCGCCCTCTCTGTTAATGAACAGAGCCTCCATTACCTACCTCGTGGTCTGATGCCGATGCCCACAGTGCATATACCGTACAAGTGCGCACTAACTGGGAAATCTCGTCCTCAGCCTTCGTCTTTTGTCTAATGTAACAATGGAAAAAATGGCTTCAATATGTGCCACAGACTTAGAAGAAATCAGATGTATTCCTATACAGGCAGCATTAGCCCACTTTATTATTCCGGCACGTTTGCGGAATATGCAGCCTCGTTAATTGAGTAATTCGGGTAAAATCGTTGTTAGCGCTAGAAGCATTATGCAGAATATAAATACGAGCTCCATTAAGTTGTTCTAGTGAATTCCTGCAGCGAAGACGGGCTGAAAGACATCTTGGCAATGGAGTAACGTCAGAGGTAACGTGGGTTACATTCCTTCGGCAACGGTAAAGGTAAAGCGTTGCCTTTAAAAACAAAGGTAAGGCAACGCGTTAAATGCAAAGGTAAGTAACGTGGACCGGTAACGCGTTCCTTGTTTCCTAGTGTAACGAGTAATGTACTTCGTTACATTATTTCGGCATTTCCCACAACTCTTGGAATAAGTAAACCCACAACAGCCGGGTTTATGTGTTGCGATGCACGCCGACAGTGGCTATACATAACAAGCTCCCCTTGAATGCGGATTTGGATGCATCGAACTTCTTAGATTATGCACCTTTTTGCGATCACTTTTATTCGATGAAACATAGCAATACCAATGTATCGCTCATCAGTGCTAGACATGCAGTCTAAATAAGTTATCAACCGATACTGCACATGCTCTTTAAGCTTTCACCTTTGTGAAATGTATCGAAAGCTATTGTACACATGGACAACTTCGTTTCAGACATGAATCAAGCCTCCGTTCGTTCATTAACATCATCGGTACCACTACCGCCTTAACAAAAAAAAAAAAAAGAGAAACCATACTTTTCTTGATATCAGTAAGTTTTCTGCAAGCAAGGCACGCCTGGAGTTAGACCGCCGTCAGCATTAATTTAAAATTCGGATCTTGGCTGATGGGAGAGCGCTGACAAGTTTTAACATTGCAGACTTTGCACGGAACAAAGACCGGTTGTGAAGGGACGATGCAAGAACGACAGGGTACTGAACTAGCTGCTGGTTTATTTCGGGCAGTGCAATGCGTAGGAAACATAGGGCAATCGCAGAAAGCAAAAAAAAATGATAACAAAAAAAAAAGAACCAGGAAGCATGCGCGAAGCTGAATCATCAAAGAAATCATCACATCACAGGCGTGCTCCTGTTACGCTGGCAAGTGTTTGATAACTAGCCGAATTCACAGCTGTGAAAAAAGCTAGAAGGGACACTAATGCAGCAATCCATGCGTGTATGATTACAGTTCGCATGGAGAAGTTCATGTGCTCTCTTAATATTTCTTATCCAAGAACATAAACTTCACAAGAGTGGCCTGACACCCACATTCTTTGCACTTTTGCGTTAAATGACTATGCACAGAGCCTTTCAACGAGCGTGTGTGTTCCCTAAGCCGTTTATTAAATGCGAAGCATTTCTAAGCGAACTTCGGCGACTTTGAGCATATCTATCTATCTATCTATCTATCTATCTATCTATCTATCTATCTATCTATCTATCTATCTATCTATCTATCTATCTATCTATCTATCTATCTATCTATCTACTTTGTGCTCTCCTGGCCGTTTCGTTAATGGGATGTATTACGAAATTTGGTATGCCACAGCATAACTTCATGAAGAACATAAATGACAGGTCATAACATGAAAATCATGACACGCATGTCATAAGCGGCATGATTTACGTGCCACGGTCTTGGTGCTCTTGCGGCCGTTCCCTTAACTTGATATATACCAAAATTGGTATGGCTACACAACAATGTCTGACGACCATGGGTGACACGTTCTAAGAACACGAAAATAGTGACATGCGTGTCATGAGTGGCATGATCTACATACCACGAGTTTCGTTAATCGGATGTATGCCAAAATTGCTGTGGCACAACACGACTGCATGATGAACAGAAATGACAGGTCATAACATTGCAATCATGACATGTGTGTCATGAGTGGCACTGGTTTACATGCCACAGTATTGGTGCTGTTGGGGCCGGTTCGTTAACTTCATATGTACCAAAATCGGTATAGCGAGACAATAATGCTGATGCATTTTACATTCCTGACTGCGTGCTTCACATTTCCTTGATTCCCACTGCACTTGGTATCTGCCATTTTTTTACACATCGCCCTCTTTGGCAAATGTAACAATGCCCCCACGTAAAAGGATTCTTATACCCAACAGAAGGAGAGAATGCAACGAAGGGACTCCTGTTGTATTTCTGGCAAGTTTGTTTGTGGACGGCTTCCGTGTCCACATTTCGGCATGGCGATGACAGCTTGTCCATTACGCTGAGCAGCACCACTTGCCTTCGGCGTCTGTCCTCCATGTGGAATCGTGCACTTGTCGCGCCGTTAAAAGGAAGGATTGTCATCACCAGTAAGAGCGAAAACTTCATGGCTATCTCTGAATTCCTCGTTCATACATGAAGGATACCTTGTCAATTATCGAGAGACAGTGCTGCACCTGTGCTTCTAGAAAAACGAACTTGATCTTGCATCCTTATTTCTTTGTGTCTGCTAAAGTTTCTTATCATGAAGAATACCATTAAATATCATACAGTCTATAACGTCATGCTCTTTCTAAAGATGTGAACATTTTCTTCCCTTATATTCCTAAAATTTCCGCTTTATTTTACCAGCAAGCTTCACGGGAAATCCTTTGTTATGTGTAGGATCCAGTTTATTTTATGGAACTGACTGCGTTATGCAAGATTGGCAACACGGAAGAGGTGCTCTGTGCACACAAGAGTGGGTACGACCCAAACACGTAAAGTATCACCATCGTCGTCATCAGTAGCAGAATCTTTTTCTTCATCATCATCATCCCAGAAGCCGCGCTTTCGCGCGGACGTGGCCGTCCTCATAACGGTGTGGCGGCAGGAACAACGTGCCCAGACGGCTACGCCAAGCACCAAGACGCCCCCGCGGCCGCCACAGCTGGCGGGCATCCGCCGGCGGCTCAGCGTATACCAGCCCATGGAGTCTGTCATCCTGCTCAACGAGAACCGTGGAACGGGCTCGCCCAGCCCCAGCGGTACAGCAGCCGCCGAGGAAGAAACACTGCGACTCGAGGGCTGCCTGTCAGCCGAGAAGGCGCTGCTGGACTTCGTGCGGCAGTACCCGAGCCAAGGCCGAACCATGCTCCTGTACGGCGCCTCGGCTTCCTCCTTCATATACCTGGCCAAGATGGTCGCCAAGGAGGACCCACGCTGGGAGGTGCACTACGTGCGCATGAAACAGTTCTTGGGCCACTCCACTGGCCGTGACTGCCGGAGCGAGCTGGAGTCCCTCTTCACCGAAGGCAAGAACAAGATCAAGATGCTATTCTTTTACCTTCTGGATACAATCTACGGCAACACTCTGGCACCAGAAGAGATGAAGTATGCATCCAGGTTCAAGGCGGAGCTACCTGAGTATATTAAGCGGGTGGCATCCGCCGACAAAAAACAACTGGCCGTCGTAGCTTCTGCGAGAAAACCTTGGCTCTTCCCGAGCGACCTGCAGTCTCTCTTTCAGAAATGGGCCCACGTGGGGCTTCCAGGTCAGGCCGAGAGGATACAGCTAATCAGAGCTAACATTGGACAGGTCCCTTGCTCGCTGAGCGACTCCAACTTTCTCCAGCTGTCTCGAATGACCGAGGACTACACCTACTCGGAGATTGGGAACATGGTGGAAGAGGCCCACTTAGGTCCTTTCAAGAGGATCGAAGTGGCCACCCACTTCAAGCAGGTGGACACCCACTGGGAAGCTTGTTCTCCCACCGAACACGGCGCTGTCGAGCTATCCTGGCATACGATGAAGCCGACTGATGTCAAGGAGCCCCTCCGGTACGCCGATCTTCTAGACGGATTCGTCAAAGTTGAATTACGCAGAAGTGACAAGGAGCTTGCTGAAATGCAGACAGTCCAGCTCGCTCATCCGGAACCAAATCTACATCATCGATCGGAGCGATCGGGCCCATGACACTGGGAATTGGTTGGGAAATTGGATGACCCATTGTGTGATGCTTTCATTTAAGCACCACTTTGAAAACTGTTGCGCTTGGTTGGATATGACCATGGCAGACCTGTGCCACTGTCCTTGTGCTGCGTTGGTCGTATATTCGGTTATTGTATAGTAATTGGCTAAACTGCAAGCAAAAAATAAGCGAATTCTTTCTGAAATTGGTTAAGTGTACTGAAGTAATGTAGCTTTAGGAAGTAGCTTGACTGCTCTATGCTTCGACGTTACATAAGTGACATGGTCCACCTTTTTTCTGAGTGACCGTAAACCATTGCTTAAACCTACGCAATCTGCGATTGCGAAATATATTTATTTCGTGTTGAACTGCTTCCTATAGGGATATTTAGTAGTCGAACTTACTGCTATGCATGTCGTGTGCGTATCTTAATTGAGTGTTTAGGTCAATTTCTGATGTTGAGGATCGTTAATCAACGCGAGTCTTGTGCTCGTTGTTGCACCGAAGTATGCAGAATGTGCTTACAAGATATTCTTTTTTTATAACCACTCAGTTTTCACAAAAAATTTGCCTTGGCAATGTTTTAATAGTGTGTTGTCGGTTGCTTATATACTGCTATTTCGTGAAGGGCCTATTTTGGCTTTAGGGAAGGGTCGAAAGGACAGGCATAAAACCAATGGAATTTGTAGGTTGCAGGCATTTGCAAGAAGGCAGTTGCACTGATATTGAAAGAAAATGTATTGAACGCCACAGCGATGTCGCATGTATCGTACTAAAGGGACAGTAACGTAGAAAAGCAATTAACAATTCGAGTAAGGAAATTATTAGCGCATAAAGTTAATTGCTGGAGTTCGAAATACCAAAATCACGGCGGTTGAAGGAAAACATATATTGAAGTTTTTCTGGCCAGCCATTGTGAAACCTCCAAGGGATGCGCGCTCGGCTCGAAAATACCTCTGCCTTTATGAAGACCAAAACGCGTACGTGTGACAGCCATGGAAGCACAAGCATTTTTAAAATACGAGGCATTTCTTGAGCAACCTTGACTGACTATCTATCTATCTATCTATCTATCTATCTATCTATCTATCTATCTATCTATCTATCTATCTATCTATCTATCTATCTATCTATCTATCTATCTATCTATCTATCTACGTCTCGTTGCTGACCTGGCCGTCTTGTTTGCTTGGTCTACCGCGAATGACACAGGGTATCAATGAACAGATCGCTGAAAACGATTGAGTACAGGGAATGTCGAAAGAGCCAACGTTTCAACAAGTGGACTTGTCTTCCTCAGGACTTGTCTTCGTCAGGCTTTCCTGAAGAAGACACGTCCATTTGTCGAAACGTTTGCTCCTGCGATATTCCCTGTTCTCAATCGTTTTAGCGATCTGTTCATCGATTGAAGCCTCCATCTTCCCCTGAGCTTCTCTTCTAGACAGGGTGTCAATGTACGGCGAACTTGAATAAGCGATTTATGCACCACTGAAGTTACGTACTTGTAATGTAGATGGACGATTAACGATAACACGATCGCATCTGGCTCACACCCGTAATGTCGGTCCCGATGTAGGCGGGTGTGCGTCGCAGGTGATTGTTAACATTTCCGCTAATGTTAATGAAGGGACAAAAAATGGGCATTAAAATTACATTAGAGAATTAATTTGAGCCCTTTTTGCGTTGTTTATAGAAGAGAAAGGCACAAAGTATGCTTGAGCTTGCGAGTGAAGTCCGCACATAAAGTATACAGACACAACAGCCAAGCCTGCCGTAACGACCGAAGGCGACCTTCCACAATATAGTCCGGTAGGAATCGAAGCCGGGTCTCCGATGTGGCAAGCAAACGCGATACCATACCTCCATTGTGGCTGATTCCACTCTTCGCCTTTGTAACGTAAATTGCGGTTCTAGTTCGTGTTAATGGCCCTCACATTAATGCTATAAACAATGCACACGTACTACTATGGGTAAACTTGTCTTTTCTTTAGCTTTGTTCGACCGCGTAGGAACACTCAAGCATATGACGCTTATGCTACGCATATAAGCACACCGTAGCGTGCATTTTCCTTCTACAATACAGACGAGTGAAGGCTTTTACGTGGTGCCCCGAGCTGTTGGCGCCACAATGCCGTTCATATGCCTTTAGAACCCACGTTGCACATACAGCCAATTTGCACGAAGACATTGGCCCTAGCCATAACACTTGACTGAATGCCAAACGATTCGGCATAGGCAATTTTCTCGCTGGCTGCATCGCATCGCATTGATTCTCACAATACTTGGCATCCATCGGATTCTTAATCTGGGGGCGGAGTGTGCGAACGAGGCGTGCGAAGTACCTTAGGGTCTCCGGTGTCGGCGTCTCTTGTCGTCACGGTAAATCAAGTTGTCAAACGATGGTCAGAAAACAAGTGACTAACTTAAATAAAGAAATAGTCAGGGTTTAATTACATTAATAAGAGGAATTCGCTGAATTCGGTTGCGAAAATTGTGTGGGCCTATCCTGGAGAAAGTGCCCCCAGACGGTGTACGCGTATATGTAGGGTTGTCGTGTCAGAAACGATTCTAACGAGTTTCTGATAATGCGCCCTGGCTGTCGGCGTCTAACGTCGTCGTCGTGGTGGCCACGACGGTAAAGGAGGCCAATTAGCAGCGACTGGTTTTGCCTGTGGGAAACACCGGTGCCTCTCCGCATGCTTCACACCTTCCCAGGTTTCACGTTATGGAGTTGTCATGTTTTTTTACTAAGAACTCTCCTACTTTACATCGGACAAAGTGTGTATATTATGTGCAATGAATCCAAATCAACGCTGCAAGTTGAGCGCTCATTCTTGTCTCATTCCATCCGTGTGTGTCCTTTGCTCCGCATTCCTTTAGCTGTGTACCAAGAAAACCTTAAGAAAAGAATATGGAGCTGCCTGATCGTCACTTTCAGTGCTGCAGTAAGCATTCGACATGGTGGTACTGAATTGTTTCGGAGCGATCTTCAGTGTCCATTTAATTACACCAGGTTGAAATCCTATAGTGTTCTTACGCACCCAAGGCTACCCTGAGAAACCACAGGCCGGCGTTGACACTATTAACTGCGTAAACTGAAAACATTCAAAAACATAAACACATATTTAACTTTTCCTTCTTCTAACGTTCTAGATTGATATGAAAGCTAAAATATAAAAATACTTGGATCCCTCTTGGTGCCGTCTCACGGAAGCATAGCTAGTGTGTACCACCATGACCTTCGAGGACGCGCCGATCTCGGCGGCCATGGTGGCGACTAAGATGATGTCCGCTGCAGAGTTGAAGGGAACATGCGCTCGCAAAACAAAACCGTGTTTTCATCGCTCAGAATCAACCCAGATGGCGCAATAAAACATTGTATATTGCATGTCGGAGGTCCAGGATTCTGAATACACGTACGTGGCACAAAATTTTCATGAAATGTTCCTCGACGACTATGAAGAAAATTCAGCGCCCTTCCATTATGTGCAACAGGAGGACCATCCGCGGAGCTGTTACAGACCCACAGATGGGAAAGACGGACGCACATTTGGTCAGAACCTAGCCATATACAGCCTAGTTAAACGCATATTACCTGGAGTTTGCTTAGGGCAGCTTCGAATTACATTGATTAACATTTCATTCGCTTAATTTACCTACATCTAAGATCAAGTCATCTTTATTTCATCTAATTCGACCATAATTCACTTCTCACTTGGTTCAATGAATTCACCGTCGTCTTTTGAGTACAAGCTACTGCACGACGACCGGCACCGCCTCCAGGATTGGCCCAACAAACTGGTTCTACGTATCCTTTTGTTCCCAGACGCGATCAGCCCATACCTAGCCATACAAAGCTTCGCTGTAAAACAGTGTTTCTTTTGAATTATTTGCACAGCGCAGGGCTGTCGACGTTCCTTCAGGGATTGAAATGTTTTCGATATAAGCTTGCGCTACCGCATTTTTTCGCTTGTCTCTCTTATCTCCAAGAGACTGGTCTGCCTTCACCTTTATCATATTTTTGTGACGCGCCTGGATCTAATAAAGGCTCATTTTTACACAACGCATGTAATTTACAAGGAAAAGAAGGCTGCTAGAAGATTCATTTTGTCAACGCATGTAATTTACAAGGAAAAGAAGGCTGCTAGAAGATTCATTTTGTCGACTTAACCTAGTAATAACTTCACTAACCATTTTCTTATTTGCGACGTCGTCTGTGGTTTTCTACCATAGAAATCTATCGCGTGCTGTTCGCACCTTCATAGAAAACAAGAAAATTACTTCGTTATGCTTCCTGCAACGTTACATTGAGACGTTATCCGGGTGATCCTCATAAATATTTTATTTGAGGTAATTGCTGGTACTCTTTTTACTGTGGAGGCCCAGTATTTACTCTGTCCTAAATGCACGACAGAACACAATTTTTGCAAGCGAAGCTGGTGACTCGAAGTGATTAGATGACATGCAAAGGATGCCGATGGTATATTAACGGCTGTGTGGCCGGTCCCCCTCGTTGGTCTTTGCCAACTAGAGACGACGACGACGACAACAAGAACAACAACAACAACAACAACAACAACAACAATGTTGGTGGCCCAAACGTTTCGAGAGGATACTTGTATTCGATCCGATGAATGTTTCTTTGTTAAAACATTAAATCCATTGGTATTCTTCGATCAGCAATTTATCGTAACCACACTACGTTGCTATTCGAAATTAAGCTCGATCAACAACCTAGTAATAAGACTGTAGTAATACCTATTTTGATAATATTCCGTAGCGGGTGTGAGCCACTGATCAAGAGCACGAGCAATAGAAGAGGAGGGTCTCGCAGGTTGCCGACCAGCGGCAATGGCGACCGAGAAGTATTCGGCGGCTGCTTTCCAGTCGGTCCTAGAGAAGGCCAACGAGCAGGCGACTAAAGCGGAGCAACATGATCGCGACAAGAAGCTGCCACAAGCTTTCATCATGTACAAGCAGACCCTGCAGACGTACCTGACGGTCATCGAAGACATGCTGTTCCAGTGCATCCGTTTCCAGGAGCGCAACGAAGACCTGCTGCGAATCATCACGCCGAACGACAAGTACCGCAAGCCCACGCATCCCCAGCCCGACCGATCGAAGCAGGACACGGACATCAACGACTTTGAGCCAACCTCCAACTTGAACAGGCTTCCGGGAGTGCTTTCCATCACGCCGGACAAGCCCGTCAAGTGGAGCGACGTCATCGGTCACGAGACACCCAAATTCGTCCTCAAGCTCGCCATTCTAGACCGGTGCCCCATCAAGCACCCCGTCATGTTTACGGGCAAACGCAAGACGCTCAAGTCGATCCTCCTGTTCGGCCCCACTGGTTGTGGAAAGAGCTACCTCACCAAGGCTATGATTGGAGCCGCTAAGGATTGGGTGTGCATCGATGTCAACGTGTCGTCGCTGATGAGGGATGCGCCAGAGGGTGCGGAGGACCTCTACGTGAAGTCACTTTTCAAGGCGGCTAGGCTGGCGGCCTGGTGTCTACTCGTTCTCCAGGACGTCCAAGAACTCTTCAAGCCAACCGACAAGCCCGTGGAAGAGCACAGGTTTGGATGTTTTCTATCTTCTTGTAGGTTCTTTTCTACATTGCAGGAGACCTAATATAGGCCGACCTAATTTTTAGTTACGCTGTTTATTATACGCCCGCACAAATAAACTTTACCGGAACCACTTCTAAGGAACTATCCTTTACGACACGCTGATGACCACATTGATCGGTTATCGCGAAAGATGCCTATACGCTTGACTGACCCGCAGGTTGACCAGAAAACATTGACATTAATATTTGTTCATTTATGACTGTCATTTACAGCAATATGGTAACGTCGATGCTTGTTCACAATAAGGTGGTACAGACCCCTTTAAGAGCTTGAACATATTCACGAACTCCGGAAGCGTTATTGAGCGACAAACATGAACATTGGTATGGTCATTGAGGATCATGCTCCATTAATTTCGTCTTTAAGAGAGTAAAACAAAGAAGGCTGGCGGCTTATCACCGCACGTAACTAAGGTATGGGAAGGACGTGGTACTCTTATACTTTTGAATAATACTGCCTCCACACTTACAGTATGGCTGCGTAAATGAAGTAAACTGCTACTTGAGTACCCATAACGTTCGTATTGAAGTAGCGCGTCACTGTCATGCTGTTAATGACGCAATCGAGGGTAAATATAGCTTACTTTTGTCAATCCGAGTGAGAATGGAAGCATTTGAGGGAGTTCACTTTGGCCATTGTAGATGTGCTGCATTTTTTTCGCCCCGGTGGTCTAGCGGCTACGGCACCCGGCTGCTGATCCGAAGGTGATGGGATTGAATCCTGGCAGCTGCTGCTGCATTTCTCGATAGGCGAAATGTTGACGACCGTTTACTGTGCGATGACAGTGCACGTTCGAGAATTCCAGGTGGTCGAAATTACGGCGTCTCCCATAATCACATCGTGGTTTAGGGAAGTAAAAACCTAGAACCTATTATTACATTTTTCTGAACATGAGCGCCCGCAAAAGCTTTTAGCGGGACAGTTTTTCAAGGCTATAGAAAAAAAAATTACGATGTCTCAGCCACGTTGTTTGCTCCACAATGGCCCTGCGTTCAAGATGCAGTAGGAATACTTGAATTGATACTTGTTCAGGAAAACAAAGCGACACACAGCTGTTCTAACCACGGCGAAATGAATCCTGTCGTCATAGAGATCACACGTGCAAGATAATTATGTAGGGGATAAAGCAGCAGGGCACAATAGTAGTGCGGTTTAATCATGAATTAATTTTCAATGCTGCCGCTCTCAGCAGAAAGTGCAAAAGCTACAGGGACAGAGGGTAGTTTGCACTGTGCTACCAATCGTTGCGCGTTTATTCTGTTTGCAGATATTGAAAGCAGACAGAACAGTGATACGATGCGAGAAAGAAAACAAGATGTCGAAGCATATTTTACACGCTTGTTATAAATACCATCATTGCAAGTGAAAACATAACATTACATTACATAGCCTTGTGAGCAGAATAGAAGGTATGAACGTAAGAAGAAAGCAATCCGGCAGATTCCGCGCACTGTGGGAATATATGCCATGCCAAGCAGTCAGCGAGAAAGCTGTCTATGTTGAATTGGTTTGGCATTCAGCGAAGCGTTGCGAGTACGATCAACGTCTCTGTGCAAATTGAGTAGTTGTATGCGTTACACGGGTTTTCCAGGCACGCCCGAAGCACTGTAGCCACTGACGGATAACTCACGGTACGCTACGTAACGTCGGCACTCACGTTAGTCTACAGATGTCTTAATGTAGGGCTGGACGCTACGGCGCGATGATGTTCACATCATAAGCGTCGTATATACGTGAGTGTGTCTGCGGGGCCGAGCAAAGCTGGACGTTGAGCAAAGCACGTTGAGGGACAGTAGTCCATGTATGTCGTGCCTTACATTATTACTACAGGAGCCGTTAACAAACACTAGAAGCGGAATTGACGTTAGAACAGCACCTTAACAACTGCTGGTGCAATGGTTTTATATGCTAATATGTACCGCGGGGAATGAACCGGCAAGGACGAATGGTAGCGTGCTTGCTTGCCACCTGGAGGTCCCTTGTTGGATTCCAACCCCCCCCCCCCCGCACCCTTCCTCCCCCCCCCCCACCTAGTGAAAAAGTCCCTTTCCGTATTCCAATAATTCCATATTTTCCATTCAAAATCAACAGGCTTTTCCATATACTTGCCGTATATTTTCCATATTTTTCCGTATGAGTCTTACGGAAACATATGGAATTATTGGAACGACCATACGGAACGTTTCAGTAGCCCCCCCCCCCCCCCCCACCACACTCTACCGCTGATATATTGCTTGCGGTTCTTACAGCACACCTGCCTATACCTGTCTGCTATACTTCTACATTTCACTCGAAAGCTACATCAACAAGCGGTGTCTCGTCCCCTTGTGTGACACACGCAAAGTGTGTTCTCATAAACTCTAGCTGTATATTTTCATTGGTCATTCATTAACAGAGCTGACAAGGGAACATTCAATCACCTGTGGCACACATCCGCCTACCAAGGGCCAAGCGTCACGCGTACGAGACGCACGTGATTGTACAATCGTTAATCTGGGCGTACAAGACGAGTTTATAATTTTAGTGGTCTCCATTCATGTTAGTCACACATTTACACCCTGCAATGCCACCATTGGTGCATTCCATTTGAACACGAGACGACCAGGTCAACACCGAGACGTAAGCAGATAGATAGATAGATAGATAGATAGATAGATAGATAGATAGATAGATAGATAGATAGATAGATACGGTCAAAGTTGCTCAAGTCCGCCTTTAAATAACAAATGACTTGGAACAGCTTGCCAGATAAATATGCGCGTGAACAAACCCCCGGCGTCCCCACAGCAAGCTGACCTGCGCATATATAGACACGCCTGTGGTCCATGTTCATTTCCAACGCACAGAACTAACAAAGCCAGGCTCTCCAATGAAGACCTTAGGCATATACGCATCGTTCAGTTATTACGCTGGTTGGCCTAGCCGAGAGGCCCGGTAGCGCACGCGCCCTCACTGATACAGCGGAGAGCTTGGGTATGTACTGCATGACATAAGATGGGCAAGAACAAAATAGTGCCCAGGTACCAGTTGTCCAGCTTATGCGTCGGCTGACTTTTATTTCGTGCAATAAAATGAAAAAGGGAGGTGACGTGCTATCTATACTTTAACCGGCATTCTTAGTATCATCGGTAAATATAATTATTGACTGGATTTTAGATGTCAGAACCACGGTGTGATTAGGAGACATGCCGTGTAGCTGCTGAGTAATGTTAACCACCTGGAATACTCTAACGTGCCCCTAAATCTATGTACATGTATATTTTCTGCTTTTCGTCCTCATCGAAACCCGTCCGCTGTGGTCTGGATTCGATACAGCGACTTCGACCTTAGCGAAACAGCACCCTAACCGCTAAGCTATAGCAGTGGCTTGATCACTGATGAAATATGAAAGTAATCTACATTGCTAGAAATAACATCATTTAACTAATAACGTCTTGTATTGTCGCCTTTCTACAGTGGAATGGTAAGTTTTGTAGTCATGGAATTTCAATAGAGACGCAACATCCTAGTGTTTACTGAGAAGTGCGCAAAAGTGGCCTGTGGTGCCGCACGCGGCGATTTGTGTGAAACTCGATGTGTAATGAAAAGCAAGAAATACCCATGAAGGTTCAATTATCTTGCCTAAAAACAAAAATTTGGTACTTCCAGTTGTATTCTACACACGTCTGATATCGTTCTTTGGAGAGGGAGAGAGATTTTCATGTTTAAATTTATACTGCAAAGCTCAGAAACTAGGGCTGCCGGCGTCCCTATGCACTTGCAGAAGGAGGGGTCACGAAGAAACCACTGCAAGATTGCACACTCCGAATGGTACGCTTTCTATATAGGAATGAAAAAGCAAGAACAAATCAAAGACGGACGGTCTAATTGCGCTGTTATCTTCCTTAGGAGCTGCTGTGCAACATGCTCACAGCACCATGTTTCTTTTTGTTTTACTGCGCAGGTACCAGAAGCTCCGCCAGAGCATTGTCAACGAGGTCAAGTTCATCAACGACACCATGACGGCCGAGGTCACCCTGTGCGTCGCGACCACCAACGCACCCAAGCTGATCGACTCGTTCTTCGCCTCGGCTTTTCAGAAACGCATGTTCATCCCTCTACCCAGACCCGAAGAGCGGATGCGCATCTTCAAGCAGCACATTGGCAAGTCCCCGAACACCATCACTGACGACCAGTGGATCGAGCTGGCCGACAGGTCATCGGGTTACAGCGGAGAGGACATTCTGTCCATCGTCATGCACACCTTCAAGGACACCGGCGATCTGACCTTCGAAGAACTGACCGCCGCCATCGAGCAGTACAAGCCACGAAACACGCCCGATGACATCCAGGACTGTCTCAAGTTCAAGGAAGAACACGCAAGCACATCGGTGTAAAAAGACGTGGCTCTTTCCTGACGTCACTGCTCAATATTCTAATGTGGACAGCAAAATTATCGGGTAACGTTAGCGAGTGGTGTAAGTCGGTGGTGTAGAAGAATAAACGCATTGGCTGCTGTAGTAGTAGTTTAAATCCGGGGAAGTTTAATCCCATTGTGACATTGGTGAAGCAGCGCTGTCAGAAAGATATACGCGAAGAACGGAAAATGGGATCCAGAACAGGCGCAGAATGAGGAAAGCGTTCTAAAAGTTGGTAAACATGCGAACGTGATCGTTGCTGTAAGCGCCCGAGATGGATTAGAATGCCTGGACCAACAAATTTTGGTCAGTACTTAGCTATCCTCTAACGTATGTAAATGAGAAAGCGAAAGCATTTGGTAGTCGACATTCGGTAGCCGAACAGCACGTGGATAGTAGTTTGGCATCGAGTGTAAAGGTTAAAATTAAATTACGTGCTGTGCATACCGCGATGCTGTGCATCGAGGAATGTGGATATGTGCAACACGCGGCTTCATTATCGCTAATCATGATGCAAATGACAAGCATCCCAAGTTATCGACGCCATGACCAATTGGTGTCATGACCACAACGTTAGTCATATGTCTTTCCATGCCAGTTTTCGAACGCAGCAAATGAACGAGTCGTGAGTTGTCGACCTCTTCTACGTGCCCTATTCGCACATTTCTCAAGGACTAATTTCAGTTATACACATAGACATTCGCCATAATTGCTACGCTTGCGTGCCAAAAACACGATCTAACTATATATGAGGCATTCCGCAGGAGGGCTACGGAAATTTCGACGAGCTGGGCTTTTTACCTTTGAGTGTACACCAGTCTTGATACACTGACCTCTAGCATTTCGCCTGAATCGAAATTCGTCCAGGATCTAACCTTCGTTGTTTGACAGCCAGCTACCGGGCATCGCAAACGCTGTACCAAAGCGGCGGCTGCATGCCCAGATGGCGGTGGGTGTTTTTGAGAAAAAGGTTGTGCGAGCGTGGTTTTTGCGAGTGTGCAGCTTTAACAAGATTGCGCGTTACTAACTTGGTGGTCAGATTAGATTAACCTGATAAGGATGTTACCAAAAGCAGATCGCTTTATTTACAGGATATCTCATCGCTCCTTTTACGACCAATAAATAGACAACGCGCTGCTGAACATGTACATTCTGTTTGTCCTGTGTAGCGAAATATGCCTATCATTGCAACAAAATATCACGTGCGCTCTCCAGTGCAGAGTAAATGTTTCCTATTCATGATGGGCAACGACGTCATGTACCATGTCCATGACCTGCTATAACCACAACCACCTCAAACGTCGTTAATGATTGTCTGGTTCTAGGTTGGTTCAGTAACTCTGGGCACTGAATGCCAGTTCCCTAGATAACCTCGAAAAAGAATTCAAAATGTGAAAGGCCCTTTCTGTGGAAACGTGGCTGGTCGCGAACCTCCCTCTCACGCAAACTGAATCAGCAAACTGAAGCTCAAGCAGCAAATACTTCTCAGCAGTTCTAAGCTGAAGGGGGAGAATGTTACCGTTAGTGAAGACTATTCGCCTGCTACTCGCCTTGCTAGAAGGAAACTGGCTGAATTCGGCAAAACCCAATCCTCAAGTTTTAAGCTTCGCTTTAACAAACTGTACGTAAATAAGAAGTGCTACACCTACAGCCCCTCTGATGATTGCGTGCATGAAATCTCGGGAGCCTTTAAGCCATCAGTCGAAATTTCAGCGGACGCGCACGAATCGCCTACTTCCCAAGGGTCGCACACCACTGAATAGCGCTGCGCGAGGGGAAGTGGATCAAAGCTACCGGTGACAAACCAACTTTCGTTTCTTTTCACAAATATTCGAAGCCTAATTCCAAAACGTGATGATCTTTGCTCTGCTATCGATGCTTGTGACGCCGACATAATCTGTCTTACTGAAACGTGGTTGTCTGCGCAGGTTGATAATAGTGAATTGTTTGATTGCAAAAAACACTACAACATTTACCGGTGTGACAGAGGTGTTCGGTGTGGCGGAGGCGTGCTTATCGCAGTTTCGGACGCGATTTTGTCTTTTCCAATTCATTTTACTAACACTTTAGAACTTGTTCTGGTTGAAATACAAACGTGTACTAAGAAGTTGATATTGGGTGCTTGCTATCGACCACCATCCTGTTCATCAACTTTTGTTGACGAGCTACATGATGTCATTTACATGTTAACAGTACGGTATCCGAATTGTCCGCTCCTTTTAGTAGGTGACTTTAACTTCCCCAATATAGTTTGGTCTAACGTGCATTCCACATGTCATCCTTTCACCAGTATGGGCGACGCGTTTTTGAATTTGTGCATTCACACATGACCTAAACACCATCCTTGACGGGGGTTCCATTGTCGACTGCATATTCCTAGACTTCTCAAAAGCGTTTGACAAGGTTTCTCATCAACTGCTTCTTTTAAAACTCAGTAAACTTAACATTGATCCTAACGTTCTTCAATGGCTGCACTCTTTTCTCACTGATCGTTCCCAATTTGTCACTCTAAATAACACCTCCTCCATCACTTCTGCAGTTGAATCGGGCGTGCCTCAAGGCTCTGTATTGGGACCCTTGCTTTTTCTCATCTATATAAACGATTTACCTGATAATCTATGTTCATCGATTAACCTGTTTGCTGATGACTGCGTTATATACCGCGTTATTAACAGTGACTCTGACGTTGTTCTTCTTCAGTCTGATATAAACCACGTTCGTGACTGGACTAACACGTGGAACATGGAATTAAACACTAACAAATGCAAGCACATGCGTGTTTCTCGTCGCAGTACAACACTGCCCTCTTATCATCTTAATAATACTAACCTAGAACCTGTGTCCTGTTACAAATATCTAGGTGTACTCATCTCTTCTGATCTTTCCTGGAAGATGCATGTAGATCATGTAACCAATAACGCTAATCGCACGCTGGGCTTTATACGCCGTAATTTTTACCTTTCTACCAGTCCTGTAAAATTACTTCTTTACAAATCATTAGTTCGTTCCAAACTGGAATATGCTGCATCTGTGTGGGATCCCAGTCAAGAAACGCTCATTCATCAGCTTGAATCCATCCAGAATCGGGCTGCTCGTTTCATTCTTTCTAACTATCATCGCACCTCCAGCGTCACTTCCATGAAAACAACTTTATCATTACCTCTGCTTTCACAACGTAGGCAAATATCTCGCCTCTGCCTGTTCCACAAGGTATATTATGACAATCCGGTTCTTAAAATAAATTGATAACCCCTTCCTCTTATGTATCCGCCCGCATCGACCATCGTCATAAGGTTGGTATTCCCACATGCCACACCAACCATTTTTTCAATTCATTCATCCCTCGTACGTCAGCAAGTTGGAATCACCTTCCCCGATCTGTCGTCGAGATTGCTGATAACTCTAAGTTTAAGGTTGCTGTAACTAACCTGTTGTTGTCATAATAGTATTATTTTTAGGATTATAGTATTTCCATTCTTGAGTATCTCCTTTTTTGCTCCCCCTTCTTCTTCTTTTTTTTTTTTACACGTCTGTATCACGTTTTACACGTCTTGACAAATATCGCTGCAACTATGTATTCTTTGGTTTATAGGCACGTGCTTGAGCTTGGGTGTTATTTCGTTTGCATTGATTCCTTTTTGTAATAGACACTGTTACGCTTTTGCATTTATTAACTAACTGTTCTTTTGTGTTTTTTTATGTTCCTTCACTGTGCATTATTTATTGTTGATTTCCTTTATTGTATCTATGTAACCCCCAAATTTAGTGCTTTTTTACGTTGTATTCAAATGGAAACCACTCCCCTCTGTAATGCCCTCGGGCCCTGAGGGTACTGAAATAAATAAATAAATAAATAAATGTCCAAAGATAACGACCCCGCAGTGAACCCAACTGCTTAGCGACCCAATGCGTTGCGTATGTGATTTGATTGCTTGATTAATATTGTATTTTAGGTCGCGAACACGCGCATAATCACAATCTTACGGACGACCTTATACTTGCACAGCTTTGCCTTGTGATCGTTGTGGTAGACTATATAAGCGGCTCGACGGGACGCAGCCTGTTTGCAAACGTTAGATCAGCGCCGGAACGGTCTTGCCTCGTGGGTCTCTGTAGCGTCTTCAGTTTCCGTAAGTAGCGATCTAGCGCGGTACTCTCGATCAATTTGCCACGCTCTTTCGCCATATCTTCACCGCACACGAGGACATACAGCTCGGCCCGGTAGCGGTACGTTGCGGTTTCAATTGTTGCTATCAGTACAATTGCGAATATAAATTGTAGTGTTGTACGATACGTATGTCGCCATTGTTCCATTGTGTACGCATACAGTTCTGTCGTGCCTGTTGGCTTTCCAGCAGTGTTTTTTCGGAGCTCACAGACGAATCAGTGACGCCAAGGCATTCAAAGACGCGTTTACAAGCGTCTGTAAGCACAGTCTACATCCGTATAACTTGCGTGTAAACTAGGAACAAGGTGCAAGGAATAAGGCGTGCGTAACAAGGAACCAAACGTTTAACAACTTCAATATACCACCAACAAAAAATTGGCAGATCCCCCTTGCAGTGGGAGTCAAGGAAATGCGAAGCACGCATCAGGAACGTAAAATGGATTTGCATTGTTGTCTCGCTATACCGAGTTTGGTACATATGAAGTTAACGAAACGGCCGCAAGAGCACCATGACTGTGGCATGTAAACCATGCCGCTCATACACGCATGTCATGATTCTAACGTTATGACCTGTCATTTACGTTCGTCATGCAGTCGTGTTGTGCCATAGCAATTTTGGTATACATCCCATTAAGGAAACGAGTGGCATTTAGATCATGCCGCTCATGACATGCATGTTACGATTTTCATGTTATGACCTGTCATATGTGATCTTCATGCAGTCATGTTGTGCTAAACCAATTTTCGTATACATCCCATTAACGAAACGGCAGTATAGCGCCAGGACCATGGTATGTAAATCATGCCGGTCATGACATATAACATGAAAATCATGACATGCATATGATGATATTCATGTTATGACCTGTCATTTATGATAGCCATGCAGTCGTGTTGTAGGATACAAATTTTCGTATACATTCCATTAACGAAACGGCCAGGAGAGCACTACGACCGTCGCATGTAAATCATGTCACTCATGACATGCATGTCATGATTTTCGTGCTATGACCTGTCGTTTATGATTGTCATGCGGTCATGTTGTGGCATGACAATTTCCTTATACGTCCCATTAACTAAACGCGTGGCATGTAAATCATGTCGCTCATGACGTGCATGTCACGATTTTCATGTTATGATCAGTAAATTATGTTCGTCATGCAGTCATGTTCTGGCATACGAATTTTCATATACATCCCATTAACGAAATGACCAGGAGAGCACCAAGACCGTGACATGTAAATCATGCCGCTCATGACATGCATGTCATGCTTTTCATGTTATGACCTGCCATTTATGTTCGTCAGGCAGTCATGTTGAGGCATACCAATTTTCGCATACATGCCATTAGCGAAACGGCCAGGAGAGCACTAAGACCGTGGCATGTAAACCATGTCACTCATGACATGCATATCATAATTTTCATGTAATGACCCGCCATTTATGTTCGTCATGTAGTCATGTTATGGCATACCAATTTTCGTAAACATCCCATTAGCGAAGCGGCCAGGAGAGTATAAAATCGTAGGCGGCTAGATAGATAGATAGATACGCTCAAACTCGCCGAAGTTCGCTAAGAAATGCTTCGCATTTAAAACGCCTATAGGAAAGGTTTACTACAATACGCCGAAGTGAAAGTCTGGAATGATATTCCGCATTACACAAAGAATACCCAGGACTCGTCGCGATCGCTAAAAAAATTCTACTTTGAAGTATATTTTCTCTGCTTCCTGAGCTGACTACACTTGTGATATCATCTTTTGACCATGTACGTATACGGTTTTGTCTTTCTTTTATTGTGTATGTTTTGTGTTTCATTGCAAAATGCTGCAGTCACCTAGTTGCCTTTGTTAAGGTATTTACAGGATACGTTATAGATACTTGCTACCCCAAGTTTCATTTTACAGATTTGTGCACCTCTATTACCAAACCTATTTGTGTTCGCTACAAATCATGTTTCGTGTTGCTTTATTTTCTCGAATTCAGCTGACTCCTCTTAGTAGTCAAGACATTATTTCTTTCATGGTGATATGTAATTTCATTTTCAACTCTTTACTTCTTTTTTGCAATTATTACAGTTTCCATTATGTATACTTCTATATGGGACCCGCACTAGCCTTTGGCTTTGGGACCGTTTAGTTTATGCGTACTTTGTACAAGATATGTGTGCAATAAAGTACATTCATTCATTCAGATAGGACACTAGCACTGAAAAAAAGAGACCCCTTTTGTTACCTTGGTGCACTCGAGTATTTTGTTGCAAATGCTAGCTGCGGGCGTTCATAACAAAATACTCCGATGCACTTCCAAACATAAACAATATACTCCGTAAATGCCCCGCAAAACTCACAAGCAAAAAGCGCCTTAGCAAAGCTTTTCCCGAAATACCGAGAGTCACCTGCACCGCAGTAAAAAAATTCAAGGACGTGTTATAGTACATGCCAAGCAAGTTATTACGCGGGCGGTACGCTGAGTGTAACCTAGTGTACTGCCCACGTAATAACTTGCTCCCGTTCCATAAGTAAGGCTTAAAGTGATCTCACAGTTAAAAGCGGGAGAAGTGACTATGTCCATCATCTAAAATCGTGTTATACTTACACTAATTCGAATGTTACTTGCATGTAGGAAATATTCACTCTGTCACAAACAATACATGTTGGCGAAACGGGTCAACCAATTAATGTTAGATCATGCGAGCACCACGCGGACACCGCAAATAACCTCCCGAAGGTCGTGGCACAGCCTTTTAATATGACACGTCATAATATTGACGAAGTCAAACGCTGTACACTTCAGGCTAACTTCCGTTCGCCGAGAGACAGAAAATACAAGGAATCGTATCCCATCTACAATTTCAATACCATCCAGCCTACAGGCATGAGCGGTTCAAAGGGAACCCCTGAGTTCATTAGATACGTTGGAGGGGCAGGGGAGGGGGTTGAACGAACAGGACGGCAAAAGGTTAAGGTATTTCACCTGTACAAGCTAACAATGTTTCTTCCCGAAAGTTTCATCTCAAGCGCTGATCCCCCATCCAGTTCGACGAAAACAACGTCATTGAGCATCGCAGTGACTTGTTTAGCAAGAACGCAAGCTTTTAAGCTGTTGTTCATTCCACTTGTATTATTCACACTAACACACTTCACCGAACCCCCATTCAACCACCACCCCCCCTCCCCCTTCGCACGTGCCCGTATTCTCCTCTCTTCTTTTGAGGACGGGGGAGAGAGTGCAAAGCGTACAGAAACGAACGCTCGAGAAGGCAGCTGCCGTCCTGATGAAGGCAACTCCAGTTGTCGAAACGTTGGCTTCAGCGACATTTCCTGTTCTACATCGTCTTTTAGCCATCCGTTCATTGATTAATGAAACTGATCGTTTACCCAGTCGCAGAGGCCAGAAATACTGTTATATGTATTCAAATGTCCACGTAACATTCGGCACAAATTTTAGTTATTTTTTCCTTTTTATTTCACTTATTTGTTATTTTAATCCTTAAAGTCTCTTTTCTTTTCTCTACACTGCAATACGATCATCAATACCCCTCAATTCGCCTTTACATCGTGTAAATTACCGCATTCCTAAGTTACAGAATTCGTTTCTTCTAGCACGATTTTTTTGGCCAGTCACCCACAGTGGGTGTGAGCCATAAAGGTTCAGGTATTTTTGAGCATACATTCATAAAACACAAGGGAACTAGCAACAGTACAAATACAACAGAAATATGCAGAGACAATGAACAGTCTTTTTATTTCCAACATCATAGCATAGAGGATAATTTCTAAGTATCAACGAAACACTCGTATTAAGTTTTCGGTAGCTTCAGTGCGTCTTCTTAGCATGTGCGTAACAATCAGAATATTGAATCCCTTTCATGCCTCTGTTTTTGCCTCTATATAATTAAAAGTGCCAACAAATATAATAAACACGCAAATGAAAGCATTCGTTCTCTTTATTTTTCTGTTTCCCGCATATCATTTGTGTTTTCGTTGCTTTAGACACGTCCGTAACCGAAGCACGACAGACCGTGGAAAACGATGAAGTGCGTAAAGGCACGCTCTCCTGCCACGAGCTCGCAACGCGCCATCGAGGCTCAAGAATCCGCTGAGGACCGCCGCGTGTCACGTCTTCCCGGACGTCTAGCCAGGACAGGCAGCAGCGGCGACACCCGCAGCCATGGTGATTCCGGTGACGCTCGTCAACGACATCAAGGCGGCTGTCGACCTGTCCAACCAGGCTAACGTGGAGGATGGCAAGAAGCAGTTCGCCAACGCCATCCGGCTCTACCGCAAGGCCATGGAGTCCTACTTGAACGCGGCGCTGCTCATACGGAACACCTGCGCTCCGTTTGTCGAGAGGGCCCAGAAGCTGAAGGAGTTCTCGGGCGACGCCGAGCAGGAGGTGGTCGGCGATGGAATGCCGGAGCTGAAGAAGATTCACCAGATCGCCGTGCTCTCGCAGGTGAGCGGTTTTGTTTCGATGGCTTGGCATTGCGCAACGTTCGGTTGGACAGAGAAGATTGTTCGCGCAGGTGCAAACCTCTGCTGGATACAACTTTAAATGTCCATGGCATTTTTCATAACAAATGCGGGAGAACACGCCGGCGCAAATGGCCATGTAGTCTAGACTGACTTCATATGCCAGACGGCCTTGACTCCGCCCACGAGGAAAATGGCCGCACGCGCGTTGAACTGCGACTATGGCTGCGACGTTTCGCGTCAACGGAATGCAGTGATGAAAGGCTCCACCGATGAAAATTTGATAAATAGAAGTGCAAGAACCCCTTGTTCTTTGATCTGGATTCAAATTTAAGGAACTCGCGATAGTTCTTTAACGTGACAGTCCATGGCCGCCGATCTCTCAGAGTATCAGGCGACGCGCCGGGTTGTAAAAAGGGCGGAGTGATTTTTCTCTCAAGGTGCGGCATGAGTGCAATGAATAGCGTGGTTCAATCGCGTCGGTTGCCCACGTATCATTATAAACGTACACTGCATTTCGCTTCCATCAAAATGCAGCCGCCGCTGCCGGCATTCGATCCTGCGACTTTTGCACCAGCAGCCCAGTACCATAGCCCGTTCCCCACTGTGGCGGGGGCATGCTCTGTGGCGTTCCTATCCCGCAAGTTCTGCTAAGCCGGGCTCGTATTTACAAAAACGACTTACGGTAAAAATGTTAGTAAGATAATATTGCAACCAATCACAATAATGGACATACCATTAGGAAAGCCTTCCAGCCAATGGCAATAATCAGTTACAAAATAAAATGTCGCGAATTCAGCCCCTGGTATTAAATATATGAAGTCCTTTTTGAGCGGGACTATTTCTGTAGTCGCAGTGGCAACCGGCGGCCGAGCTTATGTTATCTGCGCGGAGCCTCTCCGCGGATGGCTTGTTCTGTATCCGACTACCGTCATTTATACTTTAGCTGAACACCCGGCGTACGTCGTTAGAAGTCTGAAGCTGTTAATAATAGTGCACCACCAAATCATTTCTCTTGGCGAACTTAAGGACCTTAATGTAAATAACAGGCGTGCAAAACACGGACACAAGGAAATAGAAGTGGACAACACAAAGGCCGACTACCAAGTGAAGCAGAGAAGTGAGGCGAAAAAGGAAGAAGGCACACAACTGCGCATGCTCAAGAATGGTAGCGCCACCTGTCAAACGGGTACACGTGCTGATCCAGGCGAGGGACAATGTTAAGGCGTCCTACATCTTCTCTGTTTAAGCTAATCAACGGCCGACTCATGCACCCGCTTCCACTATTATTGATATCCCAGGCGTCGACCATTAAACGCGTTTCTTCATTGCGATTTTTATTTATTTATTTATTTAGAAGAAATAAAGGCCATAGAAGGCCCAGGCTAGAGGGGAAAGGTACATGTAAAAATATAGCAGAACAATGAAGAAGTTAAAGATTTCCGGAAAATGTAGTAGCAGACTGGTAAAGCACTGAAGGAATGCATGAAAGGTGACAAAAATACAAATCGAAACGCTCTTTCGTAAGTATACTCTTCCTAAGGCGAATGAGACCCGCAAGGTGGAGTAGCGTTTATGACAGGAAAAATTAGCATCTACCTGTTTGTAGCACAAGGCTACCAAGGAAATCCCAACGGATTTCCCTGAAATGATTTCTCAGCTGTGCCTCCGAGCCCGCGCGAAGCAGTTTCAACTTACAATTTCCACATGGGTAGACACTTCAGCAGACACTTTTCGAAGAACTGCACCGACAGCATAACCCTGAGAGAAATCGTATTCTCCTGTCTGGTGCTGCAGTCCAGGCACAAGAGCAGGCCCTGGTGGCCATTGCAAAGTGTACCCCTCATGTGCAACTTAAAAAAAGAACATAAAAATAAAATTGGGGGAAGCCTGGCGGCCAAGCGCAAGCAGCAACTGTGTACCGAGAACCCGGCAGCCATAGAGGCCGTGCTAAATCGCGAAACGTAACGTAAGCGCCAATGGCGGGTGGTTACTGCTAATCACGATGCCGAACAAACTCGAGGGATCGAACGTAAGCGATAACGGGAAGCTATAGTCACTGTGGGCGTGCGTGAATGTGCATGCTTGGGTTGTTTGTTTACGAAACTGCTTCTTGGGAGAAAAGTTTAGCTTGACATCATTCAAATTTCATAAAGCGCACAAGACAGGAAACCAACGCAAGAAGCATGCAGGGCGCAGATAATGGCATTGGGCTGATGATTGCTTTTACAGACTTCATTACGGCTGTTTTTTTACTTCGTTCAATGTACTGCTACATGAATACGCAATGCTGCAGGGTTTCCGTCGTTTTCTTGGCGTCATACAATATACGGCAAAGTTATACATCTTGACTACCTGACCACTTGCATGACCAGTTTATGCATTCAAGTTTAACGAACTTCTCGCAACGCTACCTAACCTATCTGACCAGACTGTCTCCGTTTACTATGGTAGGTCCTGCCTCCTTGGTGTACCGCTGCTGGAACTGTCATTGCCGGCAAAAAGCTGCACTTCGACGAAGATATACAGGGAATCGACGCTACCAAGCTCGTCTTCACCCAGATTTTGAGCGACCCGAAGGCCAAGGCCGCTTCGACCATCCTACTTCATGGACCTCACGGTACGGGAAAATCTTTCTTGGCCAAATCCATCTACGTCAAGTATCCGGAGAAGTACATCTTTATCGTCGACATCGAGCAGTTTGTCATCGGCGGCATGTCGCACGATGCTCCCAAGATGGCGCAGATGCTCACCAGAAACTACAAGAAGCACAACACCGGGGTTTTGGTTCTGGATGGTCTGGACCAGCTGTACCTGTCGGACTACCCTGACGCCAAGAAGCCCGTAGTAGACGCCGTCAAAACCGAACTGCTCAACTACATGAAGGACTTGGCCGAGAAGAAAGAATACAAGGAGATCGTGATTGCGACTGCTTACAGGCCTTGGCTCATAACAGACGACATGAAGGGCACGTTCGAAGCCAAGATCAACATCCCCATTCCCGAGAACGAGGAGGAGCGCAAGGCGATCATCAAGAAGGAGCTGGGCAAAATTCGGGTGCCCACGTACAAAGAAGGCGACATCGAGAACCTGGCGAAAAACACAGTCCGCTTTTCGCGCTACCAGATACTGCGGATCATCCGGTACGCTCTGGCGCGAAACTTCAACAACGTCGAAGCCATTGCGATGAAGGAAGACGCCGAGCGGCTGAGTCACATGATCAAGGAGGACATGGACAAGGTCAGTGCCATCATCAAGGCCGATCTGTCTGAAGAGGACGAGCCTAAGCACAAGGAGTTCATCGAGTTGAACCCCACGGCCAATTAGATGACTCCTCCAGCATCGCCACCCTTCCGAGACACGTGGAAGGGGAATATAAATGCGAGAAAAAAAAGGCAATCCGCGGCAGTAAAATTCAACGTATACAGTCGTTACCATTTTATTTATTTTGGTGCAACGTTGGAACTTTCGTGCTGAGATGAATGTTAGGAGAACGTTCGTAGCACATTGTCGCGCACTTGAGGGTACATGCGGGGAACCGCATTACACGACAGGATGAACAAAATTTCACGCATTGGAACTAAGGCGTAATCAGATGAGCCTGTGGTTCTCCAAATTCGCTTTGAACCTATATTAGTGCGTGATGCAGCTGCTGCTTCATCGAATACTTTCTATGGACGTTCTAAAAGAAGCGAACCATGGGCGAGCACTTTACTAAAGGATCCCGATGTGCTAATCCAGTACAGATAATTTGGAAAACATAAGGTCGCTCAGGGTGCATCGAAACTTCTTTTTAGTCTTGCAGCATTAGCCGAAGTCACTCTAGCTTCTGTATGAACAGCCACTTTTCATTGCGCCGTGTATGGCAAGAAAAAAAAAATGTGCTGCTTGAACTGGGAGTTATGTTGGCAAATCGGAGGCGTCCGGAATATCCAAAGTTAACGTAAGGTAAGCGCTTTAAATATGCGGAAATTAGCGAGAACATTGGTGGTGACTGTTTACTTGGTCATTTATTTAGGGCATCATAAAAAGAACTGTGCGACAACTGATGCGACCATAGGTTGCGCATGTCTATTGCGCCTGAAGCTTTGAGTTATTCCTTTGGAATTGCGCGAAAGTACGTGATATATGTCAACGCTCTCGAAATGGTGAGTGGGAAGCATGTGCAGATTGTGGTTGTCGTCGATGTGGCGACCGGTGTTGCCTGTATGAACGCCACCGCGTATTGCAAAATTATTTCGCCTGCATTGCTTTTGCTTGCATGCGTTCACTGCAGAAGGACTGCGGTATGTGAAGCCAAATAAAAGAAACTTCGTGTTTTATTCTCATATACCTGCCAGCCGCAATTCAGTGTTTGCGGAGATCAACTCCTCCTGTGCGAAAACCTGAATGCACAACAGGCACAGGAGAGGCGTAGAACGTTGCCGCGTCGGTCGCATAGACTGGTGTGTCCCGCTTCTCGCCTCTACGTTTTGTCTTTTGATTGTTTCACACTTTCAGCTTAGCAGTATAAGTTCGCAAAGTGCAACTCTGAAGCGATTGTCGATTGCAGGTGTAGTTAGAGCGGTGAACGTGATTGTTGTGGCTCTACATGCGTACCCTCGGCAAAATTGATTGCTACGGTTTTACGTGGCCAAGCCACAATAGAGAGTGTTTGTTTGTCCGTCAACTTGTTTACGTTTGCGGATACTAGTTTACCGTGCGTGTTTACGGTGAAAGTAGAACCGCTAGCGCCATCTATTCGAGGTTTGCTTAACTACAATGCATTCGATTTTCTTTTTAGTAGCGTGAGCGTTTTCTTCGAAAGAGGTAATGGAAGTACTCAGAGTCAATTAGTATTTCACGTCCAATGCTTTACACTAGGAGTCAAGCAAAACGGGCAAGCCACAAAAATATTAGCTTTTTGTGTGCCTGGTTAGGTTCCACATCATCAGGTGTCGCCACCAGCGCTGCTGGTCACGTACACTTTCCCGGTAAGCCGGTATCCGTAAACGTGAAGAAGTTTACGGACAAACTAAAACTCTCTAATATGATTGAGGCAAGCAGTAGTGGAGGACCCCGGAAATTTCGACTATCCAGGGTTCTTTAACACGCACTGACGTCGCGCATTACATGGGCCTCTTGCATATCTGCTCGATCGAAAATGCGACCAACGCGGCAGGGGTCACACCGGCGTCTTTCGCTTCGGCTGTACCACCACGGTGGGACCATCCTGAATGTTTGTTGATGCTTCCTCTTTGCTGACAATAAGTTATGTTTCCAATGAAATAAGATCTAAATATGGGTCAGTCGGTGTAATTCTGAATGTATGAACTTCAAAAGGCGAAACACTGAAGAGAGAAGTGGAACCCACATAGACTGGTGTGTCGCGCTTCTCGCCTCTACGTTTTGTCTTTTGACTGTTTCAGACTTTCAGCTTAGCAGTGTAAGTTCGCAAAGTTGCAATGGTCGGCTACACACCAGAAATGGCATACACACACTTTACATTCATAACCAGAACCTATTCTTGTCATGCTAAGATGGGCAAGCGCCATTAAAGAGGAACCGAGAAGACTCGGGTGAGTCGTTTCTCCATTTTGATTGTCGCGAGAGGACGCGGCATGTAAAGCACACCCGAAGGAGGAACTCGCTGTCTTGAAGCAGGAATGAAGCCCGTTTCTCGACTCTCGCTGCCCCCCCTCCCCCTTTACGCCTCCTTCTTTAGAGTGTATTAACTTTTGACCATTGCTGACATTTGAGTTACTAAAAATATTAAAGGCCCCGACCGGGGTAATCAATAATTGAGGTGAAAGTACTAACCGTGATAGACAACGAGAAGACAATATGAAATATATTAGGAATTGATGGCCGATATTAAACGCCGACTGATTAGGCTACACAGTGCAGACTACATGCAGACAACACAGTACGATCTGCTAGTTGGCAGTAAACGGCCGATTTATCAGTTCGTGAACAAAACCATCGGTTTGTCCTGATCCGCATCGCTGACGATCCGAGAAGAGAGAAAAAACAGAAGGCGACCAAGGACGGATAACAACAATATGCGGCCATGAGCTGACGCAGCCGCCTTCCCTTCACAACTGCTTTACAAAGCGTGATATACCATCCTTTATTGTGAAACTGTGGCCTTCAGGTGTCTAATCGAATTTCACATGGGTGGTTTCGATTTCAGACGAATACATGGGCGAAATTATGGGCGAATGGTTCAATATGAAGGGAAAAGTAAGGACAACGGACATTAGCTGCGGTTCTAAGAATGTGTTACTTATGAGAGCTTAAAAAATATTCGACATTTGCGTTCTCAGAAGGACCACGACGGTTTAAAGATGGATAAAGAAACTGATCCTTATGTAGACTGCCGTTGCGCAACCGAACTGGACGTGACCACGTCGACTTCCACTGCGGTGGTCTAGTGATTATGGAGTTTGACTGCTGGCCTAAAAAAGGAACAGTTTAATCTCGGTCGCGGCGTTGCATTTCCGGTGGAGGGAAAAGTGGAGGCTAGTCTACTGTGCATTTTCAGGGCGCGTTAATGAATCCCACGTCACCAAATTTCCTTAGTCTTCCACAGCAACATAACTCACAATAGCATCGTCATGATTGTACGGAAAACATTATTATTATGGCCTATCGGGCGTAAGTTAAAAATATTTTGCTTTCCCTGCAGATTCATTTCCGAATACTGCTGACAACCTCAACGCCGGAATATTTTTTTTTTTTTGCGGACGAGGGAGAAATAAAGCAATCTTTAAGTAAGCCAGTGTTGTACCGTTCTCTCTGTAGATTAGCTCAAAAGCTCTAGTAACGCATACAGAGTTGTTACGGAAATACGCCCATGTGTACAAAGTGTCCCGAGCATGACTTTCACGGGCACTTGCGGAAGCCATACGTATGCCTCTAGTATATCATTCTGTTAAAAAATTCTTTATAATAGAACGAAACTAGAATAGAAGCTCAGGGGAAAGTGGAGGCTTGAATCGATTAACAGATCGCTAAAGACCATGTAGACAAGGGAATGTCGCTGGATCCAACGTTTCGACAAGTGGACTTGTCTTCGTCAATTTCGTCCGCGGCCGCCGCCCTGAAGAAGACAAGTGCACTTGCCGAAACGTTGGCTCCTGGAACATACCCTGTTCTACATCCAAAGGTACGGCTTTTTGGGCTAGTTGGTCAGATGCATTTGTAGGAAACATAGCGCTAGATGACAAGGACGAGGAAGGCAACGACACGAGCGCTAACAACATCTATTCTACAGTGCCACCTGTACTGAGACTAAACTCACTTTGACGACTACAGGCTTCTGACCTGTGTCTTGCGGATAAATTGAAGTGTACTCGCAGGGTGCTTCTGTAGATCCTAGATTGTCGCTGCCATTCAGAGCGAAGAATCTTGCGTATTCTCACTCCATGACCAAAAGAGGCCGGAAAGCCACCAAATAACAGCTTAACCTCAGCTGGAAGAACTTTTGTTCTAATACAGAAGGAAAGCGTTCTGGCCCGGCAGGTAGCATGGATGGATGGATGGATGGATGCTATGAGCGTCCCCTTTGTAACGGGGCGGTGACTTGGCGCCACCAGGCTCGTAGAACTTTTTTTTGCTCTCTTTAAATTTTCCTCATGCCTTTTAAATTTACTTCAATCAAATCGATCATACTATAGCAAAAACGGAAATTCATAGCCCAGTTCCCTGCCCCTATGGGAGAAAGTCCATATTTTTTTATAATTATTTTTGTCCGTTCTCTCTAGTTTTCTGCCACCAGTATTCTAACCGTCTCTTACTTATTTCAATCGCGGCTATGTTCAGCTTCCCGTTGTTCGCCCTAAAACCCAAGGCTTCCTGGAGGGTGGTGCCCAAACGTACACCTGGGTGGATATTTCCGCATTCAATCAGGACATGCTCCGTCGTTTCCCTATCTTCCTCACAGCATGTGCATTTTTCTTCTTTACTGAATTTCGCTTTATAAATACGCGTTCTAAGGCAGCCCGATCTCGCTTCAAACAATAAAGCGCTTCCTCTTGAATTATCATAAAATGCCTCCCTCCTTATTTCGTTTTTGCTCTCTCGGTAGTTATTCAGAGTCGGTTTTTTTTTTCCATCGCTGCCCTCCAGTAAATCTTCTCCGCCTCTCTGACTTTGCCCTTTACGCTCTTTGTTGTCAGTTCTCTTAGAGCCGTATATGGTGAGCCTCCTAGTTCTCTTTCTCCACTGCGTGTCAACGCTCTTTCTATATAAATAGCGGAACACCTCCACTGCCCACCTACTCTCTTTCATATTCCTTAGCCTCTCTTCAAACCTTATTTTGCTCTGCGCTTCCCTTGCCTCAAAACTTGCCCATCCCATATCGCCCTCTACAGCCTCGTTTGTCGTTTTCCCGTGGGCACCCAACGCGAGGCGTCCCACTGTTCTTTGATTCACATCCATTCCTGATTGTATCTCTGGCCTCATGCACACCACTGAGTTCCCAAATGTAAGCCCCGGTATCATTACCCCTTTCCACAGACCCCTAAGCACCTCGTACCTATTGTGTCCCCATAACGCTCTGTGCTTCACTATTGCTGCGTTCCTCTTTCCCTTTGCTGCCAAGGCTTTTTCGTGTACCTTCATGTATCTATCATCCTAATTTACCCATACGCCAAGGTACTTGTATTCGCTTACTCTCGGTATTTCTTGGCCCTGTATGGATACCGCCTGGTCGTTGGGATCATTGAATACCATCAGTCCGCATTTTGTTACACCAAATCCTAGTCCTAGGGCCTCGCCTTCCCTCCCGCATATATTCACCAGCCGTTGTATATCATCTCGACTGTCCGCGAATAAGAGAATATCATCAGCATAAAATAAACCCGGAAGCATCTGCTCAATCATCACGCCGCCCTGTTTGTGTGACAGATTAAAACCAATGTTGCTATCTCCTAACGCTTTTTCCATTCTAACCA
The DNA here is from genome assembly GCA_013339685.2 of Hyalomma asiaticum. Lineage (NCBI taxonomy): Eukaryota > Metazoa > Arthropoda > Arachnida > Ixodida > Ixodidae > Hyalomma > Hyalomma asiaticum. The sequence goes on along the minus strand of CM023488.1, from coordinate 91,767,268 downwards.
TGTACAGCATGAATAACAGCGGCGACAAAGGACATCCCTGTCTCAGCCCCTTGCTAATATCAACGTTCTCTCTGCTACTGATTCCTTCCCATTCTATGCAAACTGTATTTTCTCGATATATTTCCCTCAAAATCTGTACGCAATTGTCGCCTATGCCCATTCCTTCCAAAATTTCCCACAATATTTCCTGATTAACACTGTCATACGCTCCAGTGATGTCTAGAAAAGCCACATACAACGGCCTCCTTTCTATTTTAGATATTTCTATACACTGAGTAAGAACAAACAGGTTATCGTCTAAACGCCTGTCTACTCGAAATCCATTCTGAAGTTCTCCCAAAATATTGTTACGTTCTGCCCATGCTTCTATTTTTAATTTTACTGCTTGCATAGCCATCCTGTATAGTACCGATGTAATGGTTAGCGGTCTATACGAGCGAATGTTATTCTTTTCCCCTTGCCTTTATAGATTAAGTTCATTCTGCTTTTTCGCCAACTGTCCGGTATTTGCCTCTTCTGTAAGCATTTTTCTACGGCTTTCAATAGTGCTTCTTCAGTGTTCTGTCCTAATTCGTTAATGAGGCTAACGGGGACCCCATCTAAACCCAGAGCAGTGCGCTTTGGAATTTTTCCTTCGGCTTTTTTCCAGTTGAAATACTCAAGTTCTAGCTCTTCCTTAGTTTCGCTCACCGTCATGGTTTTATCCACTGGGGGAATCTCTTGGACGATCTTTTTAAACGAACCGGCTGTTACCTTCTGGATGTAACCCAACGCTTCGTACCCTTCCAATTGATTTCCTCTCTCATCAACAATATGCTGTTGCAATGTGGCAGACTTTTTACCTAGCGCTTTTATGTGGTTCCAAAATATCCTAGGCGCGCCCTTCTTTTTGTCATGAATTTCTGTCACCCAGCGTTCGCTTTCACCTTTAATTTTTGCCTCGACCAATTTCTGTACAATAGATTTTTTCTCTAAATATATTTCCCATCTTTCCGTGACTTCCACTTGCGGCCGCTTCTCCCTTTTTGCCTGCCTGTGCTCCCTTGATGCTTTACGTCGCTTTTCGATCGCTTCCCGGATTTCCCTGTTCCACCATCTTTTTGGCGTTCTCTTTCCTTTCCAGCAAGCAGTTTTCTTCTCTTTACTTATTTCTTTCATCATTACATGAACTAGCTCATTATACCTCCAGTCCTTGCCTCGTATTTTGCCTACTTCTTCCTCTACTCTTGCGGCTACATTTTTTATTTGTTTGTCATTTAAATACGAGCTGCCGAACTTCGACTCTACGTTATTATTTTCAGATTTATATCCCAGTTGTAACGTTATGCGTTTATGATCACTACCCAAACTGTTCATACCGTCCTCATCTATTCTCATTTCTCTCAGTTTTTCATAGATTCCTTCCGTCATAAGACAATAATCAATGTTCGATTGTCTGTTTCTGACCTCCCACGTGATCTGTCCATCACACTTGGGCCCTGTGTTAACTATCACAAGACTATGGTGTTCGCAAAGATCGAGCAATAACCTCCCATTGGTGTCTGTATATCCGTCAAGGTCGTGGATGTGGGCATTCATATCCCCTAGTAGGATGATTTCGGCCCCCTGAGCAAATTCTTTAATATCGGTGTTTATGCAATGCTTTATCTCCAGATTCTTTACCTTACAGTTATTTCCCGTCCACATGTAAGCTACACCTAGCCACGTTTTCTTTCCACCTACCGTGCCTGAAACCCAGAGGTGCTCTGAACACGTTTGTTTTACTCTCTCCCATTTGGCTCCGCTATGAATAAGCATTCCAACATCCCCACCTTTTCTTTCTGATGCGATCCTATTGCACCCTTCCCAAACATAATTGTCAATATGTGGTGGCTCTTCCAGATCCCTAAGGTGTGTTTCTGTAACCGCATAAACGCCTATCTTTTCTTTGTTTAACTGTTCCTCAATCTAACCATTTTGCCTTTTTTCTGCCACCCTGCATGTTTATGTAACTAATTGCTACACGTGCCTTCGCTCTTTTCTTCCTTTTACCTCTTTTCTGGCATTTCTCAGTGCTACCTGCCCGAAAATACCCCTGGTTGTTTCCTTTGTTCCTTGCTACCCCGGACTCCGAAGGGCCCGCGTGCCCCCCAAAAAAGCTACTGCACGTCCTGCAGGAAGCCAACGACAACGCCCTCTTTTGGTCATGAGTGAGAACTCGCAGGGTTCTTCGCTCTGAATGGCAGCGACAGGCTAGGGTCTATAGGAGCATCCTGCGAATCATCATCATCATCATCATCATCATCATCAGCAGCAGCAGCAGCAGCAGCAGCAGCAGCAGCAGCAGCAGCAGCAGCCTATTTTAGGTCCATTGCAGGACGAAGGCCTCTCCCAACGATTTGAGGTCTCAACGATAGGATTCTTGTCTCCTTGAATCTAGGCTCACAATCGCATGCAGTTACATGCGCAAGCTAAATGTGCGTGCTTGTCTTGCCTCTTCTTACCTTTAGAGCATGCTCCCTAAGACGGTCGTTCAGGCATCTTTCAGTTTGGCCGATGTAAATCCTCCCGCATGGGCAAAATCCTAGGCAAAATCCTAGGCAAAAGCAGGAGCTGCACAGCTCGGCTGGCGTTAGAAGCCTTCCATATTAACAAAAATGAGCAGATCTGTATTAGCGCAGCTTCGATAAGTTTGCATTCATCAGAATATCGTCTCATGCAGAACGTTGCCTGATTTATCCTTGTTAATCTATTGGTTCCTTGACTCTTCCTTGAAGTGTTTGTTTGCGCATGCGTTAAGACGCATATATACGTCGGTGGGTGTCTTTCACAATAAGCAGTTGGTAGTAGCGCCCGTCCTGTCTGTTTCGTTTCTTCTTGTGTCCGTGTGTATTTCGCGCTAAGTTGAACTTTTCGTGTGCATAACCAACTAGCCCAGCAGTCTGTCCTACTAAATCATTGTTGAGTAGCCTTTCCTAAAACCAGCTTGTTCTCTTGGTTGGTTAAAGTCGAATGTTTCTCTTATCCTAGCAGAAATTACTTTCGTAAATAGCTTGTATACTGGGAGTAGGCTAATTAGTCTCTAATTCTTTAACTCCTTTTTGTCAGCTTTCATGTGGATTAAGATTATATTAGCATTTTTCCAACTGCGCAGTGCACTAGATGTCTTGATACATTTCATGAAGAACAATGCTAGTTTTTCAAGTATAATGTACCCCCCCCCCCCCCCCCCACCGTCTTTGATCAAGTCAGCTGGCTATGCCGTCTTCACCTGCCGCTTTACCGCGGGACATGCCTTTGACAGCTTTTTTGACTTCATCAGCGGTTATATATGAAATTTCAGTGTCCTCCTCTGATTCTATTTCTATTAAGGTTGTATGGTCTGTCTGAGAGCTGTACAGTTTAGAGTAGAAATCTTCTATTACCTTTACTATGTTGAAATTGTTGATAACTTTACCTTGTTTATATTTTAGCGCATGGATCTTGTTTTGGCCTAAGTACAGTTTCTTTGTGACCAATTAGTGCTGTTGCCTTTCTCTACTACTTTCTCTATTCCTCTCATGTTAGTTTCTTGCATCTACCTTGCCTTGCTTTACTGAACAGTTTTGATAGTTATGCGAATTCTATTTTATCTTTTGAAGAAGTTACTTTCATATGTTGGAGTTTTTTTTATTGTCTTAGGTAGATTGGGACAGCTTACCTGTTAGTTGCTTTGTTCCTTTACCCGGACTTATATCGCTCTTTCAAGGATTGTTTTCGTTACGGTTTTGTTTATTTCTTCTAAATCTTCATAGTTTTGGCCTAAATCCTCGAACTTATTGTTTAGGGCAACTGTGACACCTTCGTTCTTCGCTCTGATTACCTCTAGATTTGAGTTTTTTTCTAGTAAATAATTTAGTTGTTTTCTTTAGTTTAAGTACAATCTTCGCCCTTACTAATCTGTGATTGTTGCATTTTATCTTCCCCACTACTTCTGTCTCTTGAATGATACCTGTTGTTCGCACATTATAAAGTCAATTTCATTCTTTGTCTCACCGTTAGGGCATTTCCACGTCCACTTTCCATTCTTAGGTTTCTTAAAAAACGAATTCATTATTCGGAGTAGGTTTCTTTCGGCAAATTGTACTAGCATTCCCCACATTTATTCCTATATGCCCGACGCCGTACCTGCACATCGGCTGTTCTCCACTTTGTTTTTTTCCTACTTTTGCGTTGAAATTTCCCATTACTATTGTGGATTCTGTCCGTACTCTTTTTATTGCTAATTCGACATCCTGCTGTAGAAGGTAGGGTGAACGGAACGGAACGGAACTGAACTTTATTTGGTCCTGAGAAGAGCGAGACCCCCTAAGGAGGCTCGTCCGCGGGCCGCGTCCACGACGGGACCGGGAGGCGGAACTCGGCGGCCAGGTCGTGGGCTCTCTGGACAGCCCGAAGTTGGTCGTCCTCTTGTGGACTGGTGAGGAGCGCGGTCCATTCTTCTTCCGTGGCTGGAGACCCTGCAGCCGCGCGCAGCATGGGGCATTGCCACAGCATATGCTGCAAATTGCATCTCGGGAGCCCACATCGAAGGCAACCCGGCTGTATTTCACTAATAATCGTGAATAGGAGGTGGTGGCCAAGTACTTCACGACGGAGGCCAATTCCTGTTCTGATGTAGGAGTGAGTCGTAGACGGAAGTTGAATGACTGAAAGCGTTTCAGATGCCCAACCATCGCGGGGCTCCTCTACCGACGTAATCTCGAGAAGTATAACAAAGGGTTAGAAGAGGAGCTTAAAAAAGAGGCGGGGGGGGGGGTCGGGCATCGAACCAGCGACCCTCTGCGGTCCCAGTTGCGCCGGCTCCGCATCGTTAAACGTACATTCTTTCAAAGCCTTTCATGCCCGTTAATTTATACCGGTGTTACTATTTCGTACAGTATTTGGTCTCAAGACGTACGGGATGATCTAGTTCCAGCACGTCATGGTCATTAAAACTGCTCTGAAAGTAAGGTCGACGCGCGTGGAAAATCCTGTTATAGCGAGTCTTTTTAACTTCTCAGTTCTCGCTAAGCAGATATGTCTGCGCGTGCTGAGTTCAGCGCGTTGTCCGAAAGTTGTGCTGTAGAAGCTAGGGTGAAAGAAATTCATTTGAAAACCTTCCACGTGGTCTTGCACACACAAGTTTTTTTGCAACGCACGTGAATACGAAAGCTGCCTGTGCGCGCGCGCTTCTCTGGTTGTAAGAAATCGTGGTTTGCATGATGTGCAATGACTAATGAGACCTATAATATCCTTCGCCAGAATAGGCGTGCGAAGACAAAACGGAATATAGAAAATAGTCCTGCGAATACGCATTAATTAATCTCCAAAACACAGGTCAGAAGCCCACAGTCCTCACAGTGAGTTTAGTCTCATTACAGATCACACTATAGAATGGATGTGGTTAGCGCTCGTGTTGTTGTCACCCTCGTCCGTGTCTTCTAGCGCTATATTTCCTTCACAAGTTCTACATCGTTTTTAGCCATCTGTTCATCGATTATAATAGAAGGATCGTGTATACACTGGCAAAAGAATTCTGTTGCCCCCTTCTCGCTACTCATGTCCCTGTCTGCTTACCCCTTTCCGTAATGGGCGTCCATAAACTATACCTGAACCTTCTGTGGTTCGTTAAAAAAGTCAGTTTCGCCGGAAGGGCGAAGCACTGAATGCGATAGCAATCCATGATATAACATACGAAGTGAGGCTGGCGGCTGACTCTTTCGGATAGGATCTCACGTGACTGTACAAAACGCTGGCGTAAGATAATACGGCTGCTCCAGAGACACTTTTCGCTGTCTCTTCTCATTGAGAGCGCAACACGTAGGATTTACGAGCGACCCGCTGATGGCTGCCGAGATAGCGCGCGCTCCAGTGATAGCGACCGCACGATGACCACAGTTGTTGCTCGAGCGACAACACCCCCTCCCCCTCTCTCTCTCGCCTTTTCATGCTTGTTAAAGACGGGCGGGACGTTTTCTCTCCGCTTCGACGGCAGGCGTCCCGATCGGGGTGATTTTATCGCACGCGCCCTCCGAGTGACGGATATGGGCTGGGCTCGTTTGATCTCTGCTTCAGCCGTGTGCCCCACTCGCGTGCTTTTATACGCGGGTAGAACTTACGAAGCACGGAGGGTTGTTATCAATTTTGACTTTATACGGGACATGACGGAGACAGCGACGGCAAAAACCCGTTGATACTCTCCATACAATTGATATCGCAATAAAAAAAAAACATTTTTAACTTTTGATTGTGCTGCTTCACTTGATCCGTGAAGCATTCTAAGGAGAAGCGCCAGCTTGCTCGTTTAACATCTGGCGCTTCATTATCCTTGGTTTTACAAAATTCAATGCAAGTTTATTTGCAAAAACGTCAAGACGGCGGTCCTTAGGCGGAAAGGCGTCGCAAACATCTTTAGACTCCCAAAGAAACACAGCGCCGTGTTTACGCATACATGGCTTCTATTTATTTCCGGGTCCGTTCTATTGCATACAATCCACAGTACTGAGCGCAGACAGACAGACAGACAGACAGACAGACAGACAGACAGACAGACAGACAGACAGACAGAGGAGCTTGGTTTAAATGTCAGCATGTCCCTTTACCCCATCTTCAGATTCCCGTGTATGTGGGCTTTTCACTGATGCTTACTTTTATTTGCTTTTAGTTTTCAAATCAGCGTACCCACTACACCATTAGAGCGGACTCAGTGATCTATCCATCTTTATGTCTGTTTATATAACCACGGGAGTTAGACAACAGAGGCCAAGCTGTGAAAAGGGAGAAGGCCTCCCGGGGGCGGCGCCGTTCCCGTGCGCGTCGCTAACAAAAAGGCGCCGCAGCCGAGGAAGGAGACCCGTTTGATGGAGTGGCTCCAGCAGACCGAATTTTCCTGGTGGTGACCCACTCCCGCCCCTACTCTCTTTGTCGTGCCTACTTTGGGGTTCACGGCGAGATGGTGGCTTTGAAGCTACGGAAGTCGCACGTGCATAGCATTCAGGCGACTGCCTCCGAGTCTATTATACGACCGTGCCCCAGCAAGATAGCGAGTTTTGCCCAAGTTGTGCTTGTGGCGCTTACTGAGTAGGAAGGAACTCTGTGCACCTAAGGCCTGCTCGACTTTTCTGACGCGTAGCAGCTCGACGCCGAAGGACATAAGTAGGGTCAATATAGTCCAAAAAGCACGTGCGAGAAATTTCGACAGATTCTATTTACTAACCCTCATGTTTTGTGGATTTAAAACACAAGTCACCATTGATCATCGGCTCAGAAGCCAGCAGTGCTTGAAAATATCCATTAAACCGGAATCCGGTTTGATCAGAGAGAAGTTAATCCGGTACGAGGACTGGTTATTTGGTTGTTCGTCTTTCAAGAAACGAATATCTGGGATATCCGCTTTAAATAACCGGCTATCCGATATTCGAATTTGTGGCTTGAATTTTTTAATATTGCCGACAGTTTGTTCAAAGAGGGCGCCATGCCGTAATTAAGTAAGCATACGTTTACTTTCTTAGTGGAATCTTTAGAAAATATAGAGCGCGAATAGTACACATCCTACAGTGCAGATACCAGTTCCCCGAATCATTTACGAAGCTGTAATACGTGACGGCATTCATCTGGCGTAAAGGTCCTATTACGCCATATATAGCGCACGCCTGGTACAGTGTGCGTCCAGAACTAAGATTATGTGAACTTGTGAACTAGAGAAATTCAGAAAGACAAGTTCACAGACAGAAAACGTAAGGACATTAACCACAGCACTTATTTGGCTTAATGGGAGACGTGGGTCTTAAAGGTGTCCTTATTTGTTTGTGAACCAAATTTCATGAATGTTTGCATGCTTGTTTACTCTCTTTTTCTAATTCTAAAAACGCTGTTATTTTTTCTCTGGGTTCATTATTTAGTGACATAATTAACAAGACAACCTCTTTTGTTCTTACTACAATATACAGACTACCACAGCACCGAAATATATAAATGGCATATTAATTGTTAGCAGAAGGCATAAGGAGCACAACGATGGAAGCACATTTGTGATTAGGTCATTATTTTTTGCTTTTTAGTACAATGAACTGTATCCTTTCAAAAATAATTGCGCAAACATCTCACAAAAATCAAATTTGATAAACTTAGGCAAGTAATATTAAAAATTCCTTTGCTATGTTGTGTGCTCCAACCATCTAGCTTCATGTTGCAAAAAGAATTATTCTTCTATCTGCGACGGCAGCTCAAATATCGGAGTAAATGTTTTGCTGGGCGTGCAAAGCTGCCGTTTTGAGAAAACCAAGAAAACAAATAAATGCCATGTTTAGGTGTGAGCAGTTGCAAATGTTTGTACACATACACACTTACAATATCTTAGTAGGCTACCATTAGTATATGCTCAAGGTACTAGAATGCGAGCATGGAATCATTGGATATGTCTCATTTTAGCGTTGACACAGCAAAAGATCAGGTGCTCTTTACGTCTTTGAATTGAGGATTTGGCTGAAATATAGCCTTGACAGATAGGAAACTTGGCATATATGGAGAGTGATTGATGGAGATCGCAAAAATGCTATTTTCTAAAAATTGATTTTTTTTGACAATATTTTTGGTCTAAAGACCCATGTCCCCCCTTAAGACGAGTGCTTGCAAAGACGACTGGAATTAAGAATATAAGAGAGAGACAAAGCGATAATTTCATCGCCAGTAGTGAAAAGTGATATTCGTTTATTCGAATATCCGAATGTTTGGATAACATAAACCGATATACAACGGAATAACCGATCACTCCGATTATCCAACTTTCTCATTCGATTAATTTTTGAATCGTGTAATCGGACAAGCTGATATTGCAGAAAACCCGGTGTTTCCTTGCTGCACTATAGCAGTGTCACGAATTACCGCCGGAGAAGATCTCGGAGGGTTGTACTACCGAGCGTGGAAGAGGGAGTGAGAGACGCTTGACGACAGTAGCGTTTTGTCACAGCAAACCAAACTTTTATCCCACGGCAAACCCAAAAATGAACAAAATATATACAAGCCAAAAATATAATCAACACAGAGATGCTTACTAATCTAAATTAATGATGGGGTTAAGTCTCAAATTGGCGCATTGCTTAGTCCTGAGTCTGGCCACTGTGGCCTCGCCGACGCCGACGCGATGAACACATGGAAAGTTCTTACGTTGCGGGCGCGGTCCCCCCTCGTCGTCACCAAGTCCGCTGCCGGTGTAGAGACTCGTCGGGAGGAAGTCGTCGCTGTCCTTTACGACGGCTAGAAGAGACCGCTTGCTTCCGAAGCCGTCGCCCCGTCTCCACTGATGACGTGGCCTGACCAAGGGTTAGGCCTAGCCGCCAGGCTAAGTACGAGTACGGTCCCCCGCTCGCAGTGGTGACGTGTCGCGCTGGTGAATTTCTGCTGGCCGACCTTCGAAGGGGGAGTGTTGGCGGCGCGTCCGGAACCCTCGGCTGCAGCACCTCCGCGGAGCCTCGCTCGAATCTTGGCCGAGGTCTACAGCTACGCCCCGGAGTACCAGCGTCTCGGGCTCCCGAGCTGAACGCCCGCCGTTCCCGTCGACAGAGCGAAGCTGCCGATGCGTCCTTCTTCGGCCGTAGCCAAGCAGACAATCCCCCTGCTCAGCGCTGCTGCGCCCTTTTCATGCCTCGTTTCACGCGCCACGAGCGCACGTGCTGCTTCATCGGTGGACGGTCTTCGCCGTCGTCGTCGTCTGCTCTGCGCCGCCTCCCTTTGACTCATGACAAGCAGCCAGCAAATGCACTTTTGCGAATTATGAGAACGTCAGGTTTAAATCAGCGTCGAAGTCTGTGGGACGGCCAGTGCACGTTTTATATTCCATTTTCAAGTCAAGTCAAGTTTATTAAATGCTTCAGTGAAATACATGGTTAGCATATTACAGAAGGAGGTCCCAAAGTTTCAGAGAAACTGAGAGGGGGACCTCCTGTGGCTACGTGAATGGGGTAGTTACAAAAAATGCAGCCAAAGCATAGAGACGCATGAGCAATGAAGAACGAGCTTGACTAACAATATCAACAGATCAATACATAATAAAAAGGTAATATCACTGAAAAAATGCCATGGAAATAATCAAAAGCAAGTGCCAGAACAAGAATAACAGAGGAAGAACAATAAACAGCGTGTATTACAAACGCAACCTGTTTCATCATCATAGGTATCAGTTATACAAAGGCAAATGTTAAATACGAAACTAACACGTAAAAGTTGAGAGCTTCCAACAGTTAATTAAACAAATGAGATGGGTTGATCAATCCCTGAAGAAAATATTTTTTTGCTGCGCGAGGTGAAAACATGAATGTTATGTGATGATTTTAAGTCGAAAGGCAATGAATTCCAAATAGCTATGCTTGTAAACAGGGTTGTGAATTTGCCGTAGTTTGTCCTTACGGCCGGCAAAAGAAGATTATTGCGCTGTGCAAAGCCGGTAATGTTGGTATTAGTTAAGCGATGGTGATCGATACATGCCATGGAGATGTCCTTCATGATGAGCCTATAGGCGACTATGGACACTCTATGACAAAATAACTGTCTTAATGAGTGTATGTTAAGCTCAGAGAACAAGGACCTTATCTCTCTTTTTTTCTTGCTACTTTTCCCCAGTGTAGGGTAGCCAACCGGAATACTGCTTGCTTAAGAGTCCCACCTTTCCTTCCTTGTCCATCTCAAGAGTGCTGCCTGAAACAGACCGAAGCCACAAATAAGATAATAATGACCTTCGCAGCCTCCTTCAACCTCGAATAGCGCAGGGTAATAGATACAATTGCGGAAAAATCGCAGTCACAAATAATCAGTCTTCACCCTCCCACAAGGCAGTCTCGCGTAATCTACTTGGCAGCTTAAGGATATTCAAACCAATAATTTGTACTAATTTCGTGGTGAAGACGGACAGTGCTGCTCTGCATTTGGTTTTCTCAATTGGTCTCAGTTTTAGAGGTGCTGTGTGTTGCGCTGGTTGGTCTTTAGACATGGAATTCTTCTTGAGGAACCGCAACGCCACGACACGCAAGAATGAAGACAAGACAGCACAGGCGCCAACTAACAAGTGTTTTATTGAAGACAGAGAGTAGGTATACACGTCACCACAAGTTGCGCAGAAGAACCGATACAAGGAAACATCAAGTTACGCACAGGCAATAATCTGAACATACGTGACAGAAATCCCATTTTTGCATTGCGTCAACTATTTATTTGTCCTTCTTACGTTTGTGCAGGGCATTTTGGAGAAGAACACACACTTCTACATTTAGCCAGCGCTTATTTTTTGCTTGCTCCAGCCTAAGATTTTCACGCTTCGAAACGGTGCTTCAAAACTGCTGCAAGCTTTGGAGTGATCAGCAAGATGTGTGCTTACAGCATTGGCTAGATTTTTCGAGCGTTCCCCGTGTCGTGCCTTGATATAGTTCCGCGTTTGGCCTATGCACAAGACTCATGGAGCGAAAAAGGGTTAGCTCATAGCCGATGCGCTTTCAAGGTCTTCATTGCCTAGCGAAATATGGTGAATCCTTATATAATTAGTGCATGATTACGCAAAAAAAAAAGACTTAGAGCGCAGAAAAGGGACACACAAGAAAAGGCTAAAGCGCCTGTCCCTGTGCTTCTCTGTGTCCTATCCTGTATTGTGTGCCAAGCTTTTTCGTCCTCTAAGTCTTTCTCTTAGTCTTCACTGCTGACGATTCCTTCGTTTTTGGCGTTTATACACGAGTACGTTCTAAACTTGTTTCCTTTGTAATGGGGAAAACCCGCATTGGGTCACAGGAGCTCGCGCAGGAGCGCCAAGAGCGGAGACAGGCCGAAGGCGAAAAATAGAACAGCCCGCCTGCGGAAACGGCTGCGTGTCTCTATTCTCCATATATGCCTTATTGTTAGTATTCTTTATTGATTACGCAAGCTTGAGCTGGAGTTGGGGTTTTCCTATGGTCGCCAAGGAAGAGTATATTCCACAAGCGGGCCGCGCACCTCAGCCTATTTGTTACTGCGTCTAGCAACTACGCACCGAACCACAGGCACGCCCACGTCGTTCAGGAAAACGCATCGCTCCCATAGACGTCTCTGCGACAACTATTACATAAGGAAGTTCAGGAAGCACCAGGCGAATGGCGCGCAGTATCTAACTCATTCTGACGCTCTACACTGACCGGCTGTGACACTAAATGTCGTTGTCCCCTCCCTCCCAGCGACCGCATAACGGTTCACCGCGTCATCGTAAACTACGTGGCCCATTTCCCCGGTCGTCACAAAAAGGACCCATTCACGTCACGCGTAAATCCCCTCTCACAAGAGGCCGCCTAGCATGCTATGTCCTCGCCCTCTGCATATTCTGTAAATCTTGCTTCTCGTCTTGCGGCCTCGTGAACGCACCGATTCTAAAGCGAAGAGGAAGATGGTGAGAGAACGCCCCAGTGCTTGAGCCGTGGCTGTGTGAAGTCGGGGAAGTTCAGGCGCCAGTTTCTCGGTTATCGGGGCTACCTTACTCTATAGACGAGCAGTGTGTCAAGGTGGCCGGAGAGCTTGTCAATGGCGAGAGCATTACAGGTCGTCGACTCGGCGGGCTCCAGCTACGTATTTCGAACATCCACTAGACGCACGCGCCAAGCGAAAATGGCTTCCGCGTTCGAGAACTGGGGCCATATATCGTCCCTCTATTTCAAGGCTCCGTCCGCCATTTCCTCTGTGCGCTGTCTATTAATCTTACGGTATACAGCGGGACAGGGACAAAGACGCCAGGTTGCTCCGCAACGTCAACGGTATCTCCGTTCAGATTCCAACCGTTATGATGTCAGAGCACACACAACGCTAACAACTACAAATCGTTTATATATGAAATGAATAATGAACAAAAAGTATTGACGAAGGGAACTTAAACTTGATTCGTGCTAACACTTCGTGCTAAACTTGATTCGTGTAACAGTTCCTCTCAACGTGCCCACATGGCAGTGCCATGTTTTATGAGTGTCATTTTGTCGTACTGCGGTAGAGTGCCACAAGTGGCCGACAGTTATCTGACTCAGCATAGCATAAAGATGGCATTACCCACATAGAATCATTGCTGCTCGTTTTACCTGTCCTTATTTAAGTGAGAGTTCAATAGTTCCTGAAATACAATGCATTCACGGGCAAGGACGTGAGCAAGTACACACTACAAGTAGCAGGCACGACTCCCCTGAGTTCTTATTTGAGGACCTCGCTTCTATTTCCGTCCTATTGAACTGCCATCTTCCCAGGGAACGATGGAATTCTTTGCCCTATTTTGTAATTTTGATCAGAATGCTAGGGCGTTAAACAGTAACGCGAAGCATAACTACATTTTTTTACATTGCGCCTGTGCATTGCTTATCAGGAGTATCACACACGAAAGCGTCAACATCAGACGGTATCTTTTTACATGTGCTTTCTGCTGTCTTCCGTTCCAAGCGGTTGCTTTCTTTCGAAGATGACGCTCCTCACACCGTCGCAGCTCAAGAAACGTCGATGTCCCCCTGAAAAGCACTGAACATCTGATGTCACCTCTTTCTCTGCCAAAGAGACAATGTGCGTCCGTCTGGACCACTGTGGACAACACCACGCCGTGGGGTATAGACATAGAAGAAATGTCTACATTGCCAAAGGCGCAGCGTTATACCCCTGTCACACTAGACGTTTTAACGTTTAATGACGTTTTAACGTCATTCGATTCGAATGACGTTCTGTGCAAGGAATGTCATTCGACCCATGGTGGTGTTACAGACGAACAAGTAATTTCATTCGTTTACGATATCAATGACAATAGTTCCAAAAGAATTTGCCATACAAGCTGCAGGACGTAAGTGCAGAGTGGCTGAAAAGTCGTCCTATTTTATTCAAAATAAACGCAGGGCTTTGCTTCATTGAATTACACGAACAGAATAATTTACGGCTGACACGGCAGCGCTCAACGGGGACGCTAACTTGCAGCAGGCGAACCATTAATTTACTCTTTTTGCAAGCGAAGCGTGTTACTGAGATGCACAGATACTAAATTAAGACGGTGTGTATAAGCACAGCACTCAAGCAAACGGCGTTCGCGATTGCACCCTGTGGCGAAATAGCGAAGCCGGTCAGACACCCCTGATGTCGAGCGTAAACACACTTTGTTACTGCCTGCCTGGCTGTTTTCTTTTTAAAATGCTGAATATCGTCAAACGCGCTAAAGTAATACCATTTTCACATAACGTTTCACAAATTAGGAATGCTCAGTGCCGCACCTTTACGTTGTCTCTGGAGTAGAGAGTACACATTCGGTCCCAGTGCGAATGCGAATGAGTTGCTCGAACTCATTCGATTTCAGAAGTCATTCCATTCGAATGAGTTAAATATCACCTTGTAGCAGCTGAATAATGCCATTCGATACGAATGTCATTGCGTTCGAATGACATTAAAACTTCCAGTGTGACAGGGGTATTAGCCACAGCGATTACAAGGGACTCAGCAGACTTTGGTAGAGTCAAACACAGCACATCCTTCCCACGGAGTGCCCGAGACGGAGAACGAAATCGCTGATATGCTTCGGCCTCTTTTGGATACTGCACGCTCATATCTGCTAAGTATAGGCTACAAAGTGGGATAGCCCAAACCTACCTGAAAGTACCGGATACCCTTCACCCACTGTTTTCACTTCTGTGATCATCATGGCTCGTCGCTGGTCTTTCCGCACTGAAACAATGGAGAGAGTGAATTCCCTGTGGACTGTGCCAGAACGTTGAAGCCGCCTATGTCAGTGGAACGTCAGCCTTGGTGCCCGACCGTAGAAGTGCACGCGTGCAGTGCTCGCCTTTTCCCTCTTCTTTCTATTCCCCATTCCCCCACTCCCACTGAAGGGTTGCGAACCGGAAGCTGGTCTGGTTAACCTCCCAGCCTTTGCTCCTATTTGCTTTCTCTCTGTCTCTTCCACCGTCTCCCTTTTGCCGTTTTGACCTACAAGCGTGAAATACTGACAAAGAAAAATCCCAGATTTGGACCTTTGAAGAAGCTATAGTTTTAAGTCAGCACAGAAGTGGTAGATGCTAGAGAGGTTTGAAGTTCACTTTTCTTCACTATACTGGAACGGAACGTACTCAACTTGTGGAAACGCCAAACAAGATCATTTCTTTATCCGCGTTGGTTTACTGTGTGAAAAGTACGGTAGCATCGTACCGTCGTTGTGTAGCTATTTCAGTCCGCAAAAAACGTAGCACCCACTCCTTTCATCTTTCGATAGCCATCGAGCATCGGACACAGGTGTTGCCGACTAGAGTGTACTAGCTACGTGCTGACCACCGTGTATACGGAGTCCTTTATGCAGTACGGTAAACTGATTGCTAAATCTCATTGACGTTTCTTCGCTGAACAGTTCTCGCTTGTGCAAACGCGAAAGGAGAAACATTTTTTCCGTCGATGCCTCTGCATATAGCTGCTTCGTGCACTCCAGATTGTGTTCCCGGGGGTCTGTAGAAAGACGCCTAAGGTATGGAAAATCACGCGTCGACGTAAGATCCCCTAAAAAAGGAAAAGCAAAGTAAGGAAAGAAGGCAGGTTATATCAGACGACTTTCGAGTTTTACCTGTGAAAGAGAGGCATGGGGGCGCACAAAAGAGGGATGCACTTGAAACTAATGGCCTCTTGAACTGGGTCACAGGTCGCAGCTCCGGGTTCAACCTCTCGGCACGGTAACACGCAATCGCGCCCCGCTGTCGAGGAGGCATACCGGCTGAATGGGGAGATCGCGTGAAGGATTCCTTGACGTCACGCTTACGCGAGCGCCGAACACGTATACACACGCAATCCACCGGAAGTTGCGCGGATTCTTCTCCCCGGTCTCCGAACGACCCTGCATTCTACATCCCTGCCAAGCGTCTTTGTGCGCGTCGTAAGAAAACAAAATTCCACTCAAACTGCAAAATGGCATCTGCCCGTGGCCTGAAAGAAGAGCGGGAACTGCGGTGATCCCTCCGAGCGCGATCTGTTTGGCTCGCACCGGAAAGACGGTGCAGATAGCGCGGCATTCAGTGGAGGGACTGTTAGAACGTCTTCAGCCTCGTGCAATATGGTATTTGCTCTCTTGTTTTCTCCAAAGTGGTTGTTTGGCATTTTAGGCTTGTGTACCACGTGTGCTTGACTACGCGATGCTCATCGTGCGGCTTGGGGATTTGGGGCATGCGCTTTGTGATTTCGTGTTTGCTTTTGGCCCGTGTTGCTTCTCGTCGTTCAATTTGCGCGGCGTAAATCCTTTTTTTTTTCACCTATACCTTCACCTCGTATGAGCAGAAGCTTGACTCGTGGAATCAGATAGCTATTTCGGAGTCAAGCATGCGTGTAGCGTTTCTAAAGGCTTCCCTAACAAGCGTACTCTTGTAGTGTTGAGATGCATCAATACGTGAGGTCATATGGGTTCGTTGTGTAACGGAAATCGTTGTGTAACGACCTTGATGAAGCCCCGTTGAGTTCCATTCGCCAAAAAGCTTTGTCATGACGCGTCGAACAATTGTAATTTGGTAGCTCGTCCAAAAAAGCGACACTTTTATGGGCGCCACTAAGCTTAAGTGTTTATTGCGAGACCCTTTCTATACCCTTCGAATATACCCCTCTGTATAGCACGTTAAGGCATTAGGAGACCTCACGGCCATCGACTCAGGGAAGCAAGACAATAAGGGAGCTTACGACAATCGACTCAGTAAAATGAGATAGCCAATTTAAAGCGCTAGGGCATAGAGCACCGTTTGTGGAGTAGGAGCTGGATATGCGGCACAAAAAGACGAGTCGAACGCCAGTTCGGGAAAACGCATTGGCAAAAGCGCGCTGTGTCTTATGACAGACAACTGTCAGTGCACCAGCACACCGGTCCCGTCAGTTTGTTTCTTGCGCTACCACACGTTTTATGTCAGTCTCCAGAGCGCAGCTCTTCACGGACTGCCGACGCATCCTACGTGCTGCTACGCTGGTGCGACACTGGACTTAACATGCCGAATAAGGGCTGCGTCCTTAGCTGCCGTGGACATTACAATTTATGGTGCAGGGTGCACATAATACTGAAACGATGCACATAAAATGATTGCGCGCCATTCCAACTTCACTCCTTCACACTATTCTACGGTGAGTTAGCCGGCAGATATTTGCTGATGCTTTCCAGCGCGAGTGGAAGTACGCAATGTTTAACCTTCAAATAGTCCAAACGACATTGGACATTTATGTAGCACGTATACTTATTGTTCATGCGCGCGTTATACCGACGCGCAGCCTGGCTTCCTTAGCGAAGCAAAGGGGACCATTCGTGTTTTGCGTGTGCATATGCGTGTGTGTGTGCGTCAGTGTCCGTGTGTTGTGCAGTGCTCAAGCAATGGACAGAGGGGTGCGACCAACTCCACCGCCTCTTCTCGGATGTCGGGACTCCCTCCCCCGCCCAGTGCGGAGCGACATTTTGACGCATGGTCGGGGCCCTCTCCTCCTCCTCCGAGGGATCCAAAGATCGGACTCTTTGTCAGTTGCCCTTGTGACGCCCCATTTGAGGCACCGCTTTTTTACGGCGCCGATTGTGAACTTTGACTTTCCTTGTTCGATTGGCTTTTGTATTAGTAGTGATCGCTAAAATGACTGAGTTAATTAAAGTCTTTGTTTGATTTTTTAATAAAGTTAAAGACGCATTCGTCCGGTATCTGGCTGGCTAGCAACACGACCTTTTTTGATTATATTAACAGTAGAAAGAGGGCTATACCGCGAGGCAAGCATAGTTATTATTGACCGTCTTGCAAAATGGTTGTGCTTCAACAAGAGTCCGATTCTGTGCGCTTGCGAGATTCCACTGAGCGCCCGGAGACCTCGTTCAAGAGGCTTCCTCCATTGGCGAAGGAACGAGACATGCAGTGACCGCACCATTGCCGGTGTTGTCTGGACTGTCCGGCTTATTTTTCAAAGAGAGCACATAACTAGAGAAAGCGCCGGCTCCCAACGAAAACGGCTTAAAGAAGAAGCAACCCAAGCAATCCAAGTAACATTAAGGGACAAGAAGAGAGCAGAGTGGGTTAGAGAAGAAACGCGTGTTAGGGACATATTAATAAAAATTAAGAAGAAATAGAGGTGGGCGGGACATGTAATGCGAATCAAAGACAACCGTTGGTCGCTAAGGGTAATAGAGTCTATCCCTAGAAAAGGCAAGCGTGGCAGGGGAGGCACAAAGTCAGCGCGGGCAGATGAGATCAAAAAGTTTGCGGGGATAAATTGGGCACATTTAGCACTGGACCGGGATGATTGGAGATCTGTGGGAGAGGTCCTTGCCCTGCAGTGGGTGCAGACAGGCTTCACTTCACTTTATTACCTTAATGGCATTAGGCTGATGATGATGATGATGATGATGATGATGATGATGATCCAAGCAGCTCGTGTCAAATCTGCGGAAACATCTGGACAGTGAGCAACAGGCAGACAAACTACTGTGCATTGCCGACTTAGCTTCCCACATCAGACACCGAAAGTCGACATTCTGGTACTGCACGAAGAGTGATGGGCATCTCCTGGTTTTACAACACATCGCCGCAGACGAAGAGCCTTTGATAAAACACTGCCACGTTGTCGTGACGCTGAAGCACGCAGCAGAACTCGAGACGTTGTCAGTCCAACTGTTTACTGGGCGAATCTGTGCCAAGGAAAGTAAAGCAAATCACACTGCAAGGTGATAGCGGCGTGAACAGTTGTCAGTCGACCGTAAAAACTGACAAGCGGCGAAATGCGTCGTCTTTTAGACACACGTCACTACGCGTTCTCGCATTATCTCCAAGATTTTAGAAGACACCCAAATGTGTGCGTCGGGCATGCGATGTTTCAAGAACGGTCGACACGGTTCCCGAAGCGGCATGCAAGATAAAAGCGGCCTCCGCTGCACGTAAGAGAAAGTGATAACGGCGCTCCCCGCAAACAACCAAAACAAGAGCGCTTGTCACGGGAAAGTGATAACGGTGTTCCCCTTAAACCGAAACAACAGAATGTGTCAATACTCATGTTGTCGCAAAACCTGACCTGACGACGGCATCCTGTGTCATGAGGAGGCGGGCAACTTCGTTGGGACGCAATTTATGCGCTCCACATGCTGCAAATATAAAAAAGGACTGTAATGTTATTCCTTGACAATCTCGCGGCGTGGGACACCAACACGCAGTCACCGTCAGAGTGACACGCTGAGGAGATTGTAGAAGCAATTTTACTTCTGCGCAGCAAACTGTCAACAACACCGATGGAAGATTGCGAGTGGCATCATGCAGTACGATTCGTAACGAAACCGTTAGACCTGATTTTCACGAATAAGGCGCGGACACGCTGCTCCACAGAATGAATTCATAGCGAACAACTATATCCGCGCCTATGACAATGTCACATTACCACATCGCCTGACCATCAGGTCACTATGTTCACGACTGGGGGAGTAATGCATAGTTCGAAAATAAAACTCTACGTTCCTCAGGTGCACGAAGACGACAGAATCTGACCTGAAGGAGCGCCAACGCGCTCGTACTGTAATGTATTTTAGCTCGCAGAATGTCAGTCTTTTATTTTCATTAAACTTTGAACGTTATCTCCTTCCAGCGAATCACTCTTCTTTTATTTCTAACGTGTCAGCATGTTCTATGGAGAGAAAAGAAACGTCAAAGTGTGTGAGGCTTTCTTAGCCACAAATATTAGCACTCCATTCCTTGGCTCCTCGGTGGCGACAGACTAGCGACGCCGCTTGGTGACGTCACTGGAAAGCCTTCAGGCCTTGAAGTCCAGAGGATGTTGGTCTTGCTCATCCTCGATTCCTTTCCTCCTCTCCTTGCTTAACTACACTGTACAAGCTATGCCATGCTTTACCCTCTTCTCTCCTCATTTCCCATCACGTCACTCCTCCTCCCTTCGCTTTCCGTGCCGCATATCTGCCCTTATGTAGTGGTGGGGCAACGGCAAGAGAAGAAAGAAGTGCGAGCGCAAATGCAGCACATCGGGCATTGCGCAGAAGTGTACGCGTATTTATGTCACGATGGTGATATTTTTCTGCTAACGTTGGACGACAGAATTCAAAGCTTAAACAGCTTCGACGTCGAAACCATGCATGGTCCCACTGATAGTGACATCTGGAAAGAATCAAACATGAAGCATGCGTGCAGAAGAAACTCACGCATAGTTTTCTATTATAGCTAGAGCAATATGTTTGCATTCGCTCTTGGTAAAAAAGAGTTATGCTAGGAACTTTTTTACCATTTTTTGTTTTTAGTTTGTACAATTCCAAGCACTGAGTGATGTGTGTGGTTTTCTGCGTGCAAAAGCACGCGTACCCTATTCAGGACTGGCGTGGAGTCTTGACCTAGAAGGCCTTAACCATGCACGAGCTTTGTTACACACAAAAAAAATCAAGATAGGTCACACATCGTAAATGCAGAACAGCCAAGTTATGTCACATAAAAGTCTGCATGCAACGTCGCACGCAACGGTGCGAGGATTCGTACACTTGAGTGCCAAGGAAGAGACTCCCCAACTTGAGCGGCCGACAATCGTCAAACGCGTGCAAGGCAAGGACGCGAGAGTACGCGACAATAGGTTGTCAGTCGAGAGTCAGTGACCCGAATTCGGACATTGTGTCCCGGCACGCTTTTGTCACTTTTGGGTCCACCGAATGGCAGTGTGTCGCGCGAGCATATTGACAAAAGGACGAAAAGGTGAGGGGGCCCTCGCAAGTAAACAAGCGCCCCGCGAAGTCCAGCCATTCGCAGCGGTGTGTCAGGCCGATCGACAAACGTAGACCCGAGCCACGTTCGAGGAGGTGAACGTTTGCGAGAAGTTATAAAGAATAAATACCGCTTGGATATATAGGAGCATTGTTGTTGAGTTTATTTAATTACATATTTTTTTTTCGTTCGTTTCGTTCCTCCAGCTCCCACCACATGAGTAACTCAGTATCCGGCGAGAAAGTAGAGGAATGCAAACAGATGTAGAAGTAAAACTGGAATTGTAAAAAAGAAGTGAGCCCCTCTACACAACCTTGGGGATGCCCCCTGCCCACATTCCCTCCCCCCCCCCCCCGCTACATAACACACACCCACACACATTTTCTTTCGATGGTGCGTAGGGAAATGGAGGAGCGTGAAGATTGAGTCTTTTTTTGCAGGGTTATTGAATTATTTGCTTTCGCTGGACGTGATACACAAAGGAGAACAGGAGGGTTTCTAGGGAATCACGCCGAGAAATGGAGTGCGGGTGGGAGCTGCACGTTTTAGGACGCTGCGAGGAATGGCGCTCTTGCGGGGGCCATTGTGGCGTTCGACCCTCGACTGGTTCCGCACCGAGAGACGCTTTGAAAGGTCACCAGCGGCGAGGGCAAGGGTCACGGATTTTCGAACTGCCGTCTAGGCCTTCCTGGATTTATTACCACTGAATGAAATAAGGAAGCTCATTTATGTACACTATGTTCGATGTTTCGTTAGAACGACACGGACTCGAGAACAAAACGCGCATTGCGCAATGTGTGTCTGAGATGTTTTGTGTCCTTATCATTTGAGTGCAACAAAGCGTATACTAAGGGCACGCCAACCATCGGAATGGTCCGAGTACAAACCTTATTGAAATAATTTATCATGTCTTATGCACAATAAAAATTGAAGAATGAAGATTTGTTGTTTCGAAAATTTGTTTTCAGAGGGTTTGCGGTAGAGGACCGTTCGCTATAGCGTGAAAATGAAATGCGCATTGTCGTGAGAAGCACGTGTGAATACCGGTAGCACGTGGATAAGTGCCACATAACCACTGTGAGCCGCGTCCACTGCATTATTTCTAGCTCACCACTCACGTACTGATAAACCACTTACGCTGATCGCCACTCTGGCTCTGCCTTATCCCTCGAGGCTACAACAAAACGAATGTTGATTTATTGTGCCTTTTCTTCTGTTGTAACCGTACCCTCGTACACTCCCAGTGTGACATTGCCTCTTTCACATATTGTCAACGAATAACCAAGCTAAAGCAAAAACGTTCAAGGGTCACAGAAGCTCCCACTTTCAATCGGTGATTATATACGTGCACTTGGAATATATCGCTCATTTACTGCACGATATTCTGCGTTCGCTTAATCTCTTGGGATGTCGCTGTGGCTTGCATATAATGCATATAATGCAGTGCGAGATAAGCACAGTAAAATTAATTCGATGCGTTTTGTTCATTTTATACCGTTTTGTTCATTTTTACACCTCCTGCTTAATACTGAATGTACGTTGTACGTGTTTATGTTTATGTACCACCTTGCTATGGTCTAAGTTAGACCGCAGTATTTATAAATAAATAAATAAATAAATAAATAAATAAATAAATAAATAAATAAATAAATAAAGAATCCGAGAAAGCAAGGATGAATGTGGTGAATGAAGAGCTACATAACAAGAAAAAAAAAAGAAAGAAGAAGAATGTCTCCTTCGTAATATTCTAGCTAAGAAAATAATTGAGCTCTTGAGATCCTGTTGCTGGTTCGGTAATTTAATTTCTTAAGTTGTAGCAACGCACCATACGAACGAACCGGGGCAGTTGAAATTCAAGGGCGTCACCCTGCTGCCAGCTTTGCCATTACGTTCACGAGCAGACAAGGCAAGGCTTCACTTAGTGTGCTCGTTCGTTTCACGAAACGCCGACATCTCAGCGCTCACTTTGCAGCCAATATGGGAGCGCCTATGTAAGCGAGGTCCGGTAGCTCCGATATGACTGCGGTGCGCACGTATCGCGACGATCGACACGCATCCATGCGGGCAGCCATTGACGTTCCCTCGTCTCCTAGAAGCGGGGTCAGGTAACTTTCTCCGACCAGCTACGTGTGAGGCACGTCCGTGGGGACGGTGCAGGCATTAAAACTCGCCTTAAAGTGGCGCCGCCATAAGTATGTCCCGCACCATTCGGGACGGAGACAGACCCTTCGTAAATCAACTAAACGGCCCGAAAATCAACCGTATGCGGGTAGCGTGACTAAACGTTGAGCAGTCTTGAAGTTGCCTGGTATCTCTTTAAGTTTGCGGTGTTTTCGCCCGCTGGCATAAAGGCACTCAGAGTATAGGACGAATCAGACAGATACAAGAACGTCCGGAAAAAGCGAGGGAGGATAAGAGGCGAGTTTAGTTTTGAGGTGCCGCTATCGCAATGCCTCACTTGTCGCTGAGTCCTGGTTCTACTTAGCAGGCTATAATAATACTACACAAAAGCGTTTCCTTATCGCTTTACGGCGTTGTTCTAGTACGTGAGCGACAGCTTTACACGCGTCCCAAATTGACTGCGCACACTGCCAATTTCTTTATCAGAAATTACGACTTGAAAAGATAGTGTATAAGGACAGGCAGGAGAAAGTAAGACTATACTTTTATCCGACGTCTTGCTGCGATCCCTTAAGAACGAAAGCCAGACTGAATGACGAAAGCTTGCGTCCTCACTTGACTGTGTACTTGGCTTCCTCCAGAAACACGATAGAACTACTACTGCGAATGCTGCTATGGGGACACTCAGCTTTCAGGGCGCGGATGATGTCCCCGTTGACACGAATGACGCTCTGTGGCCAGAGATATCCCACACGCAGCTTTAGTGTCATCGCTCCTGCAAATGCGCACGCTGTCCCTATCAGCTTGTTGAGAGCATGCCACTATATGGCCGGGTAATGCCCGCCGGAAAGATAGGTGAACATGTCAAATGAAAGCCCACCGTCTTTCGTATCCGCCGAGTAACGGTATGCGTGGGATCGTCGCAAATGATTTACGAATATCTCTAATACTCTATCACATCCATTCCATGTTGTTAAACACTGAAAGCAATGTCTCCAGGTGATATGATATCGTGTTATTGCTTTAATACTCCAATAAACGATGCTTTCGACATGTACATGAGCGAACTGTAACGCACATTTCTAAAGCGTCCACGCACGAGCGTGCATAGATACTACAGTGCACAACAGCTCTGTTGAGGTGCCAATTATGTCCAGGTTATGCACACACCCAGTCCATTTGCACTAAGACATTGATCCTGCATTCGTAACGCTTGGACCAACGCCAAGCAATTCGGCTTAGGGAATTTTGACTCTGATTGCTCACATGACACAGATTCCCGCAATGCGTGGGATCTGCCAGGTTCTGTCTTTTTGTAAATGAATCGAATACGAAAGGAATTGCTGCACGCGCAAATTGAATCAAATGGAATACCGAACACTCATTATAAAACCCTCGATTACTGAACAGCTATACTTACTATGAAGGCAAATAGAAGTTCCCATCCTCGCATTAATAACCTACCGTGTCATTTAGAGCACAAATGCAACAGCTGGAGCCGGCAAGCAAACTCCTCGTATCCACAGAACTCAGCAGAAGGCGCGGTTGGTTGTTCTATAGTTGAAGTCATGCTGTCAGAGTGCTGTATCCGGCTGAACCACATACGCTCTCATTCCTTATCGCTATAATACGCCCGCAGCGGCGAAATTTATCGTATGCTAGCACCGTTTTTGTGTTTACTTCGTAATAAACATTCCTGAGTTATTGGTTTAGTGAGGAGCGGGGTGCGGAGGCTTTGAATAATTGCTTTTAGGGGCGAAGCTCCTTAGGGTGCGGGTCGTTCCCTCCTCTGTAGGCAGGCGAGCGCGTCGGCGCGTGCCTCCCGGCGCGCGAGCTCTCTCACTTCTCCATCTGCTGTCTTGTGAGAGACAGAGAGAGAGAGCGAAAGGCGCGCGTTGACTATGGAAACGCTCCTTCTTCGATGAACGCTCTACCAGCTCGCAAAGAAGGAGAACGCGCCCTCACCCGCGAGAGACAACGTTGGCGCAGGCAGCGTCTTCGAGCGAGTTTCTTGATTGAAAAATACCGACTGCCCGCGCTGGAGGACCGCTCACCGGCCACCCATATATATATATATATATATATATATATATATATATATATATATTCTGACGAAGGCCGTGCCACGGCCGAAACGTTGAATAATAAACGTGCGATTTTCGCAAGTGCGCAATTTGTTTCGAAACTATATATATATATATATATATATATATATATATATATAGGCACTGGATCTTTACTTGCAATGAAGTGCCGGTGGGAGATTTCACTTGTGCGTAGTTGAACCATAAGGATTCGTAGCGTGCGCGTTAACTAAATTAATCCGGAACCCGGCACGCTCTACGATGAAACTACGGAGCTTCGCCCACTCATCATCATTCACTCCGTGGATATGCTGTGGATTTTTTTCATTCGAAGGTGGAATGTAACAGCACTGGTATTCTATTCGATGTTCGAAATTCCGGAATACTGTCAAATTCCTGAATATGCTTGTGTCAGAATTGCGCGGCCTATTTACTTTCAGAGAAGCCATAGAAATTTGTGGTTTCGGACACATTGGTCGTAACGACGTAGCTCGTATTCTCTTTTCATAATTGCTAGTTTCCTGTCGATGGCTTATAGATCTCATTTCGCTGCGTGGCGTCACATACGGTTTCAGTTGCCCGAAGCATTTGTATAACGTGAGTTCTAAGGCATTTTTCTTGAGGTATATATAACGTCCTGCTATATGGGCCACGTAAAATTTCAGGACGAAAGGAAAGTAATATAGTATCCAGGAAAATTATAAATCCCAGTGTCCTTACTTCTTTTTCCCAGTACGTGCTATAAGTGGAAGTAAACGGTAACCCTTAAAACTTCGAAATCCAGCCAACAAACACCGGGCACACCTGGCGGAGAAGCGGAGGAAGTTGAACATCGTTGCATCCCAGGCACTTTAATACGGAAAGCAAATATCAAAAGCTAGAGAGAGAGAGAGAGAGAGAGAGATAACACAGGGGCTATATGATCACAGAAAGAAAACAGGAGCATAACAGAAGGCATATAGTGTGACACTGTACGAGGTCAGCTGTCGTGAAAGCCATTACGGTGAGGGGAACATTGAAGAAAACAGGTTACGTAAGTTTCGGGGCCTTAATACCGCGCTACTACGTTCGTGGGCTGCATACGAAATTCTGGCCTACACTAACACGACCTAGAAATTTGCGCATGACGACTATGTTCATATGTGACTAGTACAAGGAAGTACGCAGTGGGATGATCGTTAAAACGCTCTCGGGAGCGAGAAAGGCGAAGCCTCCGAACATTTGGAACGATATTCAGGAGAGAGTGACGACGACGCTGAAGCAGCGCCCTTATAGGTATAGACTTTCGAGGTAAAACATAAGTCCAGATAAAAAAAATTGACACGGCAAGCAAGACGTAGGCAAGAAAAATAAGGGAAACGACTCGGTTGGGTTCGTGCTTGTTAGCGCGCGCCTTGTTTTCGCCTCTCCGATTGGCCAGCGGGAATTGCCCAATCAGAGCTACCTCAACTGCTGACGTGCTCTTGCCGTTTCGACGCTATGCTGAGAGAAATAAAACAAAAGAAATAGCAATACGACATCGGCATGCAAAGCAAGAAGAGCACATTGGGAGGATTGAATGAGAAATACGAAGTAAAGAAGAATCTTTAACGAAGCTTGCGCTTCTCTTTGCAAACGGAGAGAAAGGAGGCATGGCGAGGAGGATTGCCCGTATTGCCTACGCCATGTTCTTCTCCACTCTTTCTTTTTTGCTTCTTTTAGTGAATGATGTGTGCGGAGGGCGTTGGGGAGGGAAGGAGGCCGCATCACCTGGAGCAGGTGAGACGCCGTCCTCCAGTTTCTTAGTTGCAAAAAAAAAAAAAAACGAACTTCCGAACGACCAAACGGCTCTCCGAGGCACGCGCCTCACAGGCAAACTGAAGAAAAAAAAGAACGTACGGCGTATTTTCGACTTTTATTTGCATGCAGGAGTTCTCGCTCTTTTGCTCTTTGGCCTGTCTTTTCTTTTTCCCCGAATGTTGCACTGCCAGAGCAGGCACGCGACTTGGGCCTCTCGTAAAACTGCCGTATATTCATGCGCAACAGCCAAACAAAACTGCGCGTTTCTTTTTCCGTTTTCGTCTTGTTCTTCCGTTCTATTTTTTTCGCTTTACTCCGAAAGACGTCAGGTGTTGCCACTAAAGGATGACGCGCGTGTTTGCCCGCCGACGAACTCCTGTTAGCCAGTATGCCCGTCTGTGCTTGGAAAGGTACAGTTAGGGTGCCTTTTGTAAACCCGCGAGGAAACTGCCGGGGCACGCGCTGTCTGGTGACCTCGTTCGGAAGTACCTCGCTGTATAGAAAAATGCCGTTGCAGGCCGCTCTCGTGTATGAAGTAACTGGATCGGGCGCGTGTCCTTTGTGCTCGCGCCCCGCCGGCGTGTTCGATCTCTCGGAGAAATCGGGTCACTAGACCGAAGTCGGTTATCTAGGATTGAAGGTAGTACGGGACGCAGGTAAATCCCGAATCCTCTCTTCGCCACCGTAAGGAAGTGCTGAATGAAGGATCAAATGAGGGGAGAGACCTATATCCTGTGATTCGGTAATGGACATCGTGTCTACGAAAAATAGTGACGGCACGCGTAGTACCTCATCATACACATAGTCACAAAAGGAATGAGACCAAATGGAAATGGGATGACGATATGAAAGGACATAGATCTTTTACATTGTGCGGATAAGGATTTATGCGAGAAATTAAGAACTGGCCAGAATAAAATGCCCGTGTGCCACTTTCAGCCCGTAAGAATAGTAATGTTACATTAATTACTGCACAGGCACACTTCAAATCTATGGGTATGGCTCTCGGAAATAGCAACTTAATGAAAGTTAATTCGTCGTTTGGTTGTCAGAAGATTGTTTCAAGGCTGGCCTTTTTGCAGGAATCCCAACCACACGAAGCCAACAAGTAATAAAGTAGGGTTAAGATGAGCAGATCTCTCCTCTCGTTTTTATTTACATTGTGGTAATGAGGAGAGCAGGAAAAATGGGTTTGTGTGGACAAAATGGCAACTGGCCGCCCAGCAACGTCTATAGCATGCCGCTTCTTCCTTTTTTTCTACAGGTTCTACAAGTTTTTATTTAAGGAAAGTGTCATTGCAGTGTGGAATTGGTCAACTTAGAAAACAAACCCTGCTCTGGGGTGGAGATGATTTGCCACTGCGAAACTACACAATTATTAAACTTAAGACGCTTGTTCACATAGAAAAATTCTAGGGTCACGGTCACAATTTGTCGCCTACCCAGTCTTTAGAAGTAAAAAAAAAACACTCTTAATCGCAGATATTCACCGCGAATTTTAAGCATATCGATATAGGGACTAGCGGTGGACTAGCTTACGTTGATACCAATGCTCTTACTGCGGAAGTCATGGATGGCATTATGATAAGGCGATAGACTCGGCTGGTTTTATGTACTAAGCACTAACGCATCACTGCGCTCCGTGTGTAAGGTAAGCGACTTCATTGTTGGTGATTTGACAGGAAGCATTTGAATTGTTTCAGTTGCATTTGTTTCCGACAAAAAGGGGTTTAGATTGAAGCTCCGGATCGACTCCTCTAAAAATGGAAATCTAAAAAGGAAAGCGAAGAAATAATAATTTCAGCGGTCATACGTCCCTACACCGCGATATTATTATGGGGTCTCCGGAAATTTCAACCACCTGGAGTTCTTTAACGAGCACTGAGGTCGCAGAGTATATGGGCCCCTAGCATGCCAATTCCATCGTACACTCTTAGGTAACCTTTAGTTCATTTTATAGGGACACGAAAATGTGAAAATATGCTCCTTTATAAAGGTTAAAGTGCTTAACCTTTAGTAAAGGAGCATATTTTCATATTCTTGTGTACCTATAAAATAAACTAAAGGTTACCGTGCTAAGAGTGTAATGCTCCCGTCGTGGTCGGGGTTATATGCCATGACCTTCCGGTCAGCAGGCGAGTTCCATAGCCACTATACCACCACGACGGGTGAAAACAATGAAAACAATTCCTGTTAGCTCACTGCGCTTTCAGCGCAAGGAATAACGTCTTTGCGAAGTCCTTCTTGGTAAGGCATTAAAAAAAAAAAAAACATGCCAGCAATA
Source organism: Hyalomma asiaticum (assembly GCA_013339685.2). Lineage (NCBI taxonomy): Eukaryota > Metazoa > Arthropoda > Arachnida > Ixodida > Ixodidae > Hyalomma > Hyalomma asiaticum. Next base: position 91,738,304 of record CM023488.1, on the reverse strand, counting down.
ATCTTCCACACCACGCGCCCGCCCGATTATTGGCGTCTGAAGGCAGAGCCAACCCTTAGCGCGGATATCAATATTCCGCGGTAACAGAAGCACCACAGGGATGTTAAATGCAAGGCGTCGTAAATAACCAACGCACCGTGGTGGTCCGACGCAACTTCGGCGTGGCAAGCTTCCGTCGGTGTGTTTCTATGCGCGTCAGTGCTTTCCAGAAGCTCAGTTGAACAACTATAAGACGCAGAACATGCTGCCCAGATACGCCTAAAGACGAGTCGTTTGTCAGCGATTCTCCCAACAGAGCTAGAAACTGGCGAGGCATATTTTTCAGCATGACGCCTCCTCGTTTTCAGACATTACAGACGCCCTCATAAACGGAAACGCCGATAAAACGTCTCCATTGCTTCCACACGCTTTTTGAGCTGTCCGTATTTCTTTTTCTACCGGTCTGCTATCTTCCTGCCCCGGAACTTCACCGTTTAGGTTTATGGCTTACTACGCTTCGATGCCGAGACACTCCCCAATCTCTGCCGGTAGAGGCGAGCAATGATTTACGCGTATTCGCGCAAAATTACAGAGCCCGGCGGAATTTGGCGAGGCAGCCGCCATAGCTTAAGTGTGTGAGTTATGAGAGCAGCGTGCTTGTTCCATTAGGAGCAGAAAACACGGGCTGTCGTGTAAAAGAAAGCAATTCATCCAATAGGTTTTTTACCTATATATCTATGCAGCAACGTATGAGAGTCGATGCGTCGTGTAGTCGGGTGCAATGTTCTTGAACCACATCTTACCGGTGTGTTCTAGGCTCGAAACAATATTTTATGCGCCCTGAAGCTGATGGATTGTACCCTAACGAGGTAAGAAAAGAACTCAGCTTTTATTTTAGTTACGCAACATTTATGGTAAGAAAAAAAGCCTTTAGGCTTCATGCAAGGAACTTCGCACACGTGCGTGGCTTTTGTTTCCTGTTAATTGCTTAGCATTAACGCGATAGAATTCAAGAGATCGTTTCGCAGAAATTCTGGTGTCGGCGTCGATGTCGGCGTCGTTGGTTGTGTGCGGCAAATCACTGCTGTCCGTAAGCGAAAATTGGAGGTAGATGTAAAGAAAAAAACATTCGGACCGAGCGGACAACGAACGTGCGACCCCTCGCTCCGGCGCGCGATGCGCTGGGCGCTCGGCCACTTTTTCTTTTAACAACCAGTTTATTAACACAGCACAAACAAAATAGCATGTAACAGACAGTTTTTACAGCAATGCAGACCACTGCAGCAGTGTCGAGGCGGCATTTCTTAAAATTCGTTTAGATAAACCAGAGGCTGAACCCGGTACCCAATCCGGAACAAACTCTTCATATGTACTGACCAGTGCATTGTCAAAAAAGCACACGTGCTGGTCGCCTGTCAAGGTCACAGGCGGCTAGCACGTGACCCTGACAGGGTCACGTGCTGCTACGCGTTTGGTCACGCTGCAAGAATTGTTATGAACCCTTACGGCTGGCCTTTTATGTACACCATTTCCCGTTGGGGATGCGCACATATCGGAGGTGCGTCTCGGCGGTGCTTCAACGTGGAAGAGGCTTGACTGTCAACCGCGAGATAGCGCAAAGGGCCCACGGCACCTAGGATGCCTCGATATGCATTACTCTGCATAGGGTGGTTGTAACCCCCGCCATATTGAATCACCCGACCCCTGGGACTCAGGTGCGCTGCCGTTCATATACAGATGGAGGCGTGCGTCTTGGTCTCGAACGAAGCAGGGACACCAAACACATGCGCACTGCGTCTCGAACGAAGTACGGGCACGAAAAGGACGCGCAACCGTCCGTTGTGATTCAAAATGGTGATGCAACGGCCAATAGTTGTCACTACCCTGTACAGAGTAGCGTGCATCGTGGCACCTTAACGGCGCCTAGTTGGGAGCCTATACAGGGACAATAGGGAGTTTGAGAATTGGGGCCCCAAGGAGCTTGGGGACCCAAGAAGCTCGCGACCCGCCAGGGCGCATGCGCAGAACCATCTGCGCATGCGCCCTGGCGGGTCGCGAGCTTCTTGGGTCCCCAAGCTCCTTGGGGCCCCAGTTCTCAAACTCCCTAATAACGGCGACGTGCTTCGACGCCACGCATGCAGGGAGCACGCGGTAGGATGCTCACACTTTGGTTTAGGGACGCCATGTCGACCCGTTTGTAATGGATTCTCTGCTGTGTACAAGCGCCAGGCTAACTGCAGTGCCTCCTTCATCGGCGAGTTTTGATGGCGCATCACCACTTTGTACTTTGCCCATTACATTTCAGTAATTCACAATCTCAACTCCACGACTATAGACATACGATAACAAGCGTGGTGTCATGACAATTACGTGGCAAGGCCACTCAAGAGCATGGCAAGCGAAAGAGCACGATGACAATGGGGTCACAGATCGCTATCGTGTTGAACTCTTAAGGCTGAAGGGTCCCGCAACTTTTTCAACCCCACAAATTAATCAAATCAACTTTTTCAACTGATTGGCAAGCATTTTGAGCATCAGCACAGAAATAATGATGCTCAAAAGTGTCTCTAAAACACTATCGCCATAATGGCGCAGATGCTTGCCAGCCCTGCATATACAGCCTCAGTAAAGGCATTATGCCGTTGATCTACTTAGGGCACCTTTGAATCACTGCGATTACCATTTCGTTCGCTTAATTCTCATTATATTAACATCCCGTCCTCTATAACCCATTTAAGCCTTCTTTTATTTACTTGAATTCTCACTTGGTTCACGTAATTTGCATCTGGCTTCGCTTATGATCCGCTGCTCCACATCCTGCACTCTCGTGTGATCGGCCCACCGCTGAAGAATTGTTGTTCGGCGCGTCGTTCTGTGCGCGGACACGACCTGCCAGAAACCTATTCGTGTGGAGCTTCGGTGAAGACATGGGAGTAATGAGCTCAACCTGAAGACCTCTACTTGTATACGCCGTACGTATAGTGTGACGTTTATTTCAATCTGCTGGTTGGACAGATTGCTTCTTTCACTGCGACAGCTATTAAAGCTAAAATCTGACGCACTGTTGTGAGACCATCGCACTTTCATAGTGTAAAAATATTTGACCGATGGAAAATAACGAAGCCACGAAAAGATCACTTTTGGCCGTGAAGCGTTTGTGGGAGAGTTCGGAGACATCCGACACATACTATTACTTTCGTTAGTTACTCTCCTTACTAATGTAGGAGACTCTCGTTGATGCGACCTTCACTGGAACTGGAAAATATAACGTATTATTTGAAAAAAAAAACTAGTCATCAAAAGCAAGCATAAAAATAAAGAAAACACGTTTACTTGGCGACACATTCGCTAGGCAAGCTTTCCGTCTTGCCGAGAGACACTGCTCCGCATAGCATTATCGTTATGCGGTGCAGCATTATTCGACATCGCATGAACGGCAACCAACACATACCCAACACCTTTAAGATACCTTGTGAATTTTTCGCTACACTCCACGGCCGCGTACAAACTATGGTCCACAACTACTGCAGTATTGTCTACCCAGTGTACTAAACAAATTTAAGCTAACAGATGATACTCTTCGTGTAATGTATAAAACTCTAAGTATGGTGTCTTCTAATGTCTTGTTTTCTAATCTTGAGTGTTGAGTGGAATACACGTAGTGTGGAAATAAATCTTGATTGTATCAATGTGAGTGCAAATATTTACCTTAACTAACCGCCTTCTGTACCGCACGTTGCTGCCATTGTATTGTATCGGGGTGGCGGGGCTTGTCAAGCTGCAGATATTGCAGCTTTTACCCTGCTATCCTCACCATAAATGATACTTTTTCTTTCTTTTTCTTTCTTGTTCAACCTGTTAACTGTTATAATTATAACGATTATGGTGAAATAAACCAAATCTCAAATCTCAAAATCTCAAATATCAAATTTTTCAAGCAAAGCTTATATCTCCTCACTGGTGTTACCGTTGCAGGCGCTGTACGGGAAAACAATCATGATAGCCAAAGCATTGACATACATGACGAGTATATCATGTTAGTGTTAGTAGACGCAATTTTTGCAATGCCTCCAAAAAGCACGATTTTATAATATGAATGCTCGACCAATACTTGAGTATGGTTGCGCAGCATGGGGCCCCGACACCACCTGTCTTATTGACAAACTTGAGCGTATCCATAATCGCGCAGCCAGGTTTGTCACTGGTAATGTCACCTATTAAAGTATCATTTCATTAATTAAAGACAACATTGGTTAGAAAACCCTAGCTCAACGCCGCCTAACAATGAAATTCGAACTTTTTCCCGAATTTACTCTGATCTCACAGGAAAGAATAAAAACTTGTGCATCCCCCCCCCCCTCCTCCCACCCCCTCACTTTATCTCTACACGCTGTGATCATGAATGTAAGGTTCTGGAAATTCGCTGCCACACGAATGTGTTTCAATGTTTTTTCCGCACACATCCGCACACTGGAACAAACTTCCTAAAGGTATATCTAATTGTAAAACATTATCCCAGTTAAAATCGTTTTTACAATCTAACCTTACGTGAGCTATAAACTACGTGTCTGCTTAATTTTCGCAGATACCTTTTTTGTTTTGTTTCTTTTCTTGATGAAATTGTGGCTCCATTCAAGGTGGTTGCTTCTCTTGTATGTGTTACCACTTTTCTATGCTGCGCCCACCGCATTGTAGCTAGCTCATGCTTTCATCTTCGTATGTAAATTGACATATATCTTGGTATGTAACTTTTTTTTCCTGAATTGCCCCCCTGCAATAGTGGCGCTGGAGGTACTTGTATGATGGATCTTTTTATATATTTTTATTTATACATCTTTGTCATACATTCCTACCAACCATCCAAACATTGGGGCATGCCAGGTGAACGAGACAATTGGCTGAATGCCAAAGCAATTCGTCATAGGTTATTTCCTCGCTGATTGCTTCGCATGACATCGACAACCACAACGCGGGAGATCTGCACTATTTCTGTTCAACCAAAATCCCCGCTTTCGCATTCTCATTATCATAGTTATTTTAATAAGCAACACGTTCAAATATTAGTATTTATATTTGTTATGTAATTATTCATCGGTGGGTTTTTAATGCAATTAATTGTATTTGTAATAACCTTACTTAGACATGAATTTTCGTACAGAGTCCTGACGAAATTTTCCGGATTTTTTTATCACTTTTTCAAGGTCAGGTCAACGCGAGATATGCAAGATTTTGGCCTCAGTAATAATAAAACCGTTTAAGAACGGCTTCAATCACTTCGAGATCGAACAGTTTCGTTCGAAATGCGACACCAATCAAGTGACTCCACCACAGAAAAACTATTGACCATGCATCTAATTTTGATAGAAAATCTGACGTTGTAATCAGGGCAGTGAGTCTGGAGCTCGTCACTCATAAAGTCAATGTCAGACCCCATTGCAAAATTATGAAATGCATCTACCCTCGTCGCCAGCGTTCAGCTCACTTCACATAGTGAAAGGACGTCTAATTTTCTTCCCTTCTTGGCTCTTTGTTTCACGGTCTATCAGAAAATATTCTTAAAAAGAATCTGGTAACTAAATGGTTCAGAGACGTTAGCGCCTTCTAGTTCCATATGAATGTTCGCTCGCAACCGATGCGCATGCGCCGATTTCACAAAGCCCTTTTTTTTAACGTTAAGACATACCTCTGTGTAATATCCCTTTTAAACAAACTATTCCTTGAAGCTAAACTAGCTACAGGTGTTCGAGTTGTATCGTGTTCAGCCATTCACACCAGAAATACGCCGCTGCATGTATGTTACTACGTCCGGTACTACGCTTTCCTTTCCCATCATTTTAAGCACGGCTCTTACATTTGTTCGCCCGTGCATCCTCGTACATATCCTGTTCAACAGAAGGAAAATCGCACCCAGCCCCTCCCATCCGCCATTATCATAACAGCTTGTCGTCGCTGCGGTTTGGGTGTGTGCAGCCTTTATGCGGAGATGGCTATCGCAAAGTCAATTTGCGTGTCATTGGTGCTCAACCCTTGTGCGCAGATGGCTATCACGAAGTCAATTTGTGTGTCATTGGCACCGGTTCATGCCTTGCGATACGGCCGTAAGAAAAACAAACATTGTGGAGGGAACACAAAAGGGTGAGCGCACCACCGAGGACCTGCGGACGGCAATGCCTTTGTTTACATTCGCCATGCGACTTTTAACGATTGCTTTTATTATACTACGCAGGCATCCATGGCTTCCATTGGTTCCTGTAATTTGGGTAGAGGGGTTCATAGCGTGGTTTGCGTACCACCAAGAGTTTGAAGTGCGCCTCATTATCCGCGCCCTTCAGTTCCCTAGAATGATGGCTAGGTGGGCGCCGAGTAACTGAACTGCTGCCTAATAAGAAACATTATACTGATTATACCATAGAGCACGTACAGAATCCTTTCGGTATGGCATGATCTGGAGTTCTTCACATATATGATACATGACTTCATTAATACAGTCTTTTAAGGGAGTAAGAAACGCAACTTCTGAAGCACGCTGCATTCACGAGTAAACTTAGGAGCTTCTCTGAGACAGGCAGTAGGGCTCAGTCATATTTAAATAACGGTGTAAGAATAGTGATCTTTGAGACCGAATACGAATCATATACGAATCGAATACGAATCGAACTTGGCAGTGGCAGAAGCGAATCGAATCGAATACATTACGGACGGTTTTCGAATATTCAACAGCGATACATTATGCACTAATCGATAGGTAACTACACGATTATAGTCGAAATCATGCAACCAGTAATAGGTGATCGTGATAGTCATTAAATTAATCATGATAATGAGCGAGAAAGTAGAAAAATATGGTCGAAAATGGCCAAGAGTGCTCAAGAATAGCGAATTATTGATCGCGATGGGTAAAAATTGATTGATTTGATTGATTTGTGGGGTTTAACGTCCCAAAACCAGCTATGATTATGAGAGACGCCGTAGTGGAGGTCTCCGGAAATTTCGACCATCTGGGGTTCTTTAACGTGCACTGACATCTCACAGCACACGACGATGGGTAAAAATAAGGTTACAATCAATAGAGGACCGTTTGTCATTTCGGACATGTGTCCTTTTTCAAAACTTTCTCTCGGGTTCGATGCTTCCATTGCTGCACCTCCGCCTCCACCATTGAATTATTCAATTCAGCATTTTCCTATGCATGTCGTCTCGCTTTATTGAGTGTCATGCATTTTGAACAATCGATTGCAGATTTATCATTACAGAAAAAGAAGGCATTTAGTCAATCTCACCAAAAGGGCTTTTTCTGAGTATTCGCTTGCTCAATTTTTCCTTTTTTTCCTTTGGTATATGAAACATAACACTTCTCCACATTACGAACCGATATTTTCTTTGTCTGGGGGAAGGGGAATTGAGCTCTCCATGGTTGCTGCGCAGATGAACCATAGTTTATGCTCAGGGTGATCAGGCACTAATCATCCTCAAGATCATCACAGCCAAGTACGAATGACAGCGCACCGAGGATTCACAGATAATCCATGTTATGTTTCCGTGCTCCACAGACTGTAATCTACTCCGGAAACAAACTGATCATCCTTCAGGTGTGCAATATTTTCTCCGTTCCACGCATGACCATGGATCAAGGGCACGTGAAGGTGACGTCATCCCGCGGCGGCTGCTGCGCAGTTTAGCCGTAACTGAATGGGCAATAAGCGAAAAATAATCTTATCTCGGGAACCAAGCTGGTTATCAAAAAATACTCACGGATATTTAAAGCAGACAACCGTTGCAACATTTACGTCGAATTTTTGCATGACGCGCCAAAGCGCATAGTTTTTCACCAGGGAACACCGCCGCCCCAAGGAGCTTTACGGGCTACACATTAAAACATTCAAATTTCATGGGAAGGCGCTTGCTTTGCGCCACGCCACAGACGTTTTACTCGCATGTGCGAGCGAGTCTCTGGTACGTGAATCCGCGTGTAGTTTTTATTTACTTTTTCTTTTTTTGCGAAATATGATTACCTTTCGCCTATTGCCCATTCAGTTACGGCGGGGCGCCCTGGCCGCCACCGACAGATAGCGCCACCTGCTCACGTCCACAAATCCTCGGAATGAGGGCTTGTTGCTTTCATTTGCTCCGGGGTGGCTACAATAACCTGCAATTAGATGTAGCCTGCCTTCTTTTTGTTGCATATATGCGCAACTGACGGAGACGCGTATTATTAGTAAAAGAATCTAATTAATTACGTGATCTTAGGCACCAAGGGTAAGGTAAAGCGCCGAACTTGGCCGGGCGTGAAGTGTGCACAGCGTTCTCTCTTTCATTTGCCATATTTTTCGCCATAAGCGTGACAAGAATGTGAGAGGTGGTAATTATTTGCCCTTAATCGAGATGGCGCCACTCGTAGGCCTTGGCCAGCGCCCCCTTGGCCTACGCGCCCTGTTAGCGTCGATACTAAGGCAGCTATTAGGTGACCCGAAGAGGCGCCGTCGGAAATTACCAACTTTGCAACATAACTCACACCTTGTTTGTTCAAGGGTGCTGCTTCAACATGCCGCCGGCGGAATGTGGGCCATAGAGAGGGCGCACGGCGACGAAGATCACGCCTTCGGTGTTTGCTTTACGCACTGCAGCGCTCAGTGAAGCGCGCTATACTATAGCCGATAGAAGCATCTACTATTAATGGCCGCCGTATTTACCGAGGCAGGCCCTCTTTAGAAGAGGAGAGGGTGGCCTTAGTGTTTTTATTGTCTTGCAAGGCTTTGTAATTATTGCAAAGCGTAACAGGTGTTTTAATTACCATATCCGAGGCTTTCTCGTACACCATTTGTTGAGTTCACAGAATTTCTTCCAGCCAGGAGAATAGCCCTGAGCGCCTGCGTGGTTTTGTGGACCTTTCAGGTGTGTACTCGGTGAAATTCGCTACTCCGTTTATCGCATTGGTCTTGCGCGTTTTGCCGCCGTTCCTGGCCGTAAGGCATGCTATAACAGCCAGTATTGGTTGTACAGGAACTTTCTGGCACTTGCGAGCGAGTACGGATCACATGTTTATCTATTATGTTAAGTACATGAATTATTTATTCCCTGTATGCATACATGTTTGCGAACTGTTGTACAGTTAAACCTCGATGTAACGAACTGCAATTTAACGAAATCCCCGATGTTACGAAGTAGCTTAGTTTCGGAACGAAAGTCCATTGATGGCTCAAAGCTAGCTCAAAGCTAGCCTAGTGCTCGCTTCGTTGCTGTCGCCGTGCGGCTGGTCTTTGTTTTGGGCTTCGCTCTTCCTTATCGCGCGCGGCGCTTTCTGAAGTCTTCTCCCCGTTACCATCTCTCGCCGCGCCATCGCGTGATAACCGCTCTGCGCCTGCAAGATTATATCGCAGTCGTACGCGCATGTAGTAGGGGCGCTACACGCGTTCGGCTGTTCCGTGCGCTGACGCATTACGTAAACGCTGATTGACACACTGAGGCCCCTCGCGGGCTCTGCGAGGGACGAAGAGGCCATGCAGTCGTTGTGGGCCTATGAACCGCCCACAATGCCGTTGTTGACGGCCAAGAAGACCCCCCCAAAAAGCGACTGATTAACCAAAAATAAACGTTTTAGGGGCGAAGCTCCTTATGGCATCACCTGCGCGGTTCTCGGTTGTCGATGCATTCTGCGTAGCCAGTAGCGTCTCCCTTAGCATACTATAGATGGCGCTGTCCCATAGAGATGCATGCAAACTGCAGTTGGGTGACGACACACTAGATGGCGCTGTACGCATTCTGTGTCGTCATCTCCATTTCTCGTCTCGTTTACGAGAGGGCGCTGTCCCATAGACATGCGTACAATATGGCGGTTGGGTGAAGGTACGCTAGATGGCGGCGCTGTCCCATAGAGATGCATGCAAACTGCAGTTGGGTGACGATACACTAGATGGCGCTGTACGCATTCTGTGTCATCTCCATTTCTCGTCTAGTTTCCCAGATGGCGCTGTCCCATAGAGATGTGTGCATCTTAAAGAAATTCCGAAAGTTGTGTCCGAAGCGTGGAATCGAACCAGGGACCCCTCGCTTCCGAACGCGCGGCGCTAGCCACTACGCCTCGAAGCGCACGTAGACACATGCACCACGATGACACTAAATACCCAACATTAACGAAAGACTGCGCGTTTCTAACGCGTTTGTGCTAACACGTTACGGCCCGTGTAAGAAGCTGGTGTAGGACGCTGTGGCCTCTCCGCCTTATACTCTCTCAGCAGTCATGTGATGGCGTCGGCAAACGCGGTGCGCGTTCCGGCCTGTGTAAGGGGCTGCGTAAGACGCCTTTACATGATGATCGACTGGGCGAATTACACGGAAGATTCACGGTTTATCGATGATTCCCTCCGGAGCTTCGCCCACTCATCATCATTCACCCCGTGGATATGCTGTGAATTTTTTCCGTGCGTGGCATGCAAACGCAACACGTTCTTGTAATTTTATTTGCATGCTAAGAGACGAATTTCAACGTAACGAAATTTCAATGTAACGAAGTCAAGTGCCGGTTTTACCGACTCCGTTATATCGAGGTTGAACTGTACTACAGTGGCAGCTGCGGTGGTGCATTTGTTATGGTGCTCGCTTTTCGGCCTGAAGGACGCGGGTTCGATCACGGCCGTAGTGATCGCCCTTCGATGGAGACGAAAAGCTGGACGCCGCGTAATGTTATTGCACCTTGAAGATCGCCAGGCGGTTGAAATTTCCGGAGCCCTCCTCTACGGCGTTCCTTACGGTCATATCGTTGTTTTAGGACGAGAAACTCTAGAACTTTCATCGTTCTTTAGATGTTAATATGTCTTCGAAAAAAGGCTGAAAAATGTGAGATCAAAAAGCTTAAAATGGCTCGCGGGAAAGGGTAATCGTATCCATAAAAATTGCGCGTGAACGCCCTGCGCTTTCAAATTTGCGTGCTATTCTTCAATTAATTTGAAATATTTCGCTCGATGATGAAAGGTCTCTTTAGTGTAAGAGAACTATGGTCTGCTGTTACGAGGGCCATATTTTTCGTAGTCCGATTGGCCGCGAAATGAAAAATACAGTGAAATGCAGCATTGTTTCATTTGGAACATTAGGCACACTTTCTCGCTACATAGTGGTCCCTCGGATCGAGAACTTTGTCATGGAGTGGTGCCATCATTGCTGTGCCCTCATCATGGAACGTAGCCACCTGGCATCTACCTTATTATTTCTTTAACAGCGAAGATGTTCCAGCTCGCCGTGATTTATCCAGGCTCAGCAGAAAACCTCGCCTCTCCTATCAACCAGCCGCACCACAAATGGCGCGCCACTTCCCTCTACGCTCATATCCGAACGTCGTGACGTCACAGGCGACTGCGCATGCGCTCTTCTTTCTCCGTTTCGTCGAAGAGCCTGTGCGAGGGCGGTGGCATGCGTGCCGCGTCTGTGACTGTATCTGGTTTGACGTGGAGCCAGCGGAGCTCGGTGGGAAAGTGTGAGAAGCATTCGGTGGGCCTCGGCGTGCAACGCGAGCCCGCATTTTCAATAGAGGCGAAAATGCCAGAGGCCCGTGTGCTGTGCGTTGTCAGTGCACGCTAAAGAAACCCAGGTGGTCTAAATTTTGGGAGCCCTCCACTACGGCCTTTCTCTCCTCTCCATCTCTTTCCTTCCCTTTCCCTTACCCCCACGGACGCTTAGCCGTGCTCCCTACATGGGCTGCAGAAAGCAGCGTCCTTTCCTTAACCGGACCACGATCATCATCATCATCTTTTCCCGAAGCTCCAGACCATGACGACATACGCTTGTGCCGGACGGGCCGCTAATCTCTGCTGAGCAGCGAGGTGCCACAGTTCACCACGACGAACGGTTTCGTGCGCCCCGCCAAGCAAGCATCGCCACCATAACCACGCAATACTAGCAAAAAGCGAGAAACAGCCAGGACCAGCTGGGTGTCATCAGCTCAGCTGTGTCTAGCCTTGCCGTCATTAGTGCAAGCTAGGCCAAGTTTCCTTTTTGTGGAAGGGGAGGGGGGGTCCTTTCGGTCACAAAACAAAGCCACAGGGAAAATCATATTTTGATAATGCAGCGCGCAGATGCGTTGCGCAGCGTCTCTAGTATGTTCGTAGATCGCGCGAGGCCGAAGTTGTCAAGTATGAGCGCGCAGTGAGAGTCTAAACATGACTCGAGAAGGTAGAGCCTCCGCTAAACGCGACCAGTCATTTGACTCCTCTACGCTTTGTGGTGCATTGCAGCCAAAATTCACCCCGCCGCGGTCGTCTGCGGGCTATGGCACTCGGCTGCTGATCCGATAGTCGCGAAATCGAATCCCAGCCGCGGCGGCTGCATTTCGATGGAGGGAAAATATTGAGGCCCGTGTACTGTGCGATGTCAGTGCACGCTAAAGAATCCCAGGTGGTAGAAATTTCAGGAGCCTTCCCCTAGGGTGTCACCCATATTTACATCGTGGTTGTGGAAAATAACCCAGAAATTATTAGAGACAACATTCATCGACGAATGGGTATAACGTGCGCGATGCAGCGTTCATGAGTGACAGCCGAGTGCGCCATTGGAGCAGGAACATCAAAGCAGAACGTAGAGATAACGATATGCAGACAACCAACAGTGTATGTACTACATAGTTGGTGCCCCGCCACGGTGGTCTAGTGGTTATGGCACTCGGCTGCAGATCCGAAGGTCGCGGGATCGAATCCCGGCCGCGGCGGCTGCATTTCGATGGAGGCGAAATGTTGAGGCCCGTGTGCTGTGCGATGTCAGTGCACGTTAAAGAACCCCAGGTGGTCGAAATTTCCGGAGCCCTCCACTACGGCGTCTCTCATAATCAGAACTGGTTTTGGGACGTTAAACCCCACAAATCAATCAACTACATAGTTGGTTGAAAGTGCTGGCGGCGGCCATCTATGAGGAAGCCATAGGAAAGTTAGTACAGAGCTACGACAGATATCTCAATCGGCATGGCGAACATGTGGACGGGTTACTGGAAAATGCGTTTAAATGTTCCAGATATAAAGTTGTGTTGAATTTCACTGTTATTTTGATTTCCCCACCAATAGGACCTTGAAAAAAAGAAGAGCACTCGTATATCTGTCGTATAGACCTACTTACATGTCCTCTTTCGTACAATTCATATGTCATTCATATTTTAACTTCCTAACGCATTTCAATAAAGCGTTTTTAAGTCGGAGGCAAACGGGACGTGCTGCGCAAGAAAGAGCCGCGCAACTGGTTGCTCGTGCCACTGATAAAATTGTGGCTTGCTTTTTACAGTTTGCGCGAGTTAGAATAATTGATTTGTGGGGTTTAACGTCCCTAAAACAAGCTCTGATTATGAGAGACGCCGCAGTGGAGGTCTCCAGAAATTTCGACCACCTGGGGTTCTTTAACGTGCACTGACATCGCACAGTACACAGGCCTCAACATTTCGCCTCCATCGAAATGCAGCCGCCGCGGCCAGGATTCGATCCCGCGACCTTCGGATCAGCAGCCGAGTGCCATAACCACTAGACCACCGCGGCGGGGCGGCGAGTTAGAATAGTGCATCTAGTATGATAGATGGGTTCTAATGGCAAATTCCTTACATGGCATCTCGGTTGATTGTCAAGATTGAGCCTGGAGCACTATAATTCACACGTTCTTACGAGGCGCAATAACATTTAAGTAGCGTACCGGCGTTTCGACATGTGCTCTTGCCTTTTCCACACCTGCGCTTCATTTCTTCTAAGTCTGTTCTTTCCATGTTACGCGAAAATGTATTCTCATGCTCTGGCTTTTCGCTTTCTTTTTTTTTTTAGATAGCGTCACTCTTTCAGGAAGTTCTCAGTCCAGGGTTACGCTGTCGCTCCTTCACGTTTTATCTATTATTCCGCAGACACACGCGCGGCCGCGTGTCAGCGTTTTCACACAGTGGGTGCCAAAAGGAAAGGTTGATAAGAGAACGCCGGGAAGATATCGTCACCTATATACGAAGGCTTGAGCAACTCTGGGAAGGGCATTGTCAATTCCGGGCAGCTCGCGCTCTATACACATCGCACTAACTGCGCGTCGTGATTCGCATGTTGTCGCACTTCAGACGCCGCGACTCACACGATTCGCCGTGGAGAACACGCGCGCCTTGCTAATACGCGAACGCATTTAGCGACCCATAAAATTTGCAGTTCCGGTCTGAGTAAGGGAGCGACAAAGAGAAAAGTAAGTCTATTCGTAATAGCTGTATAATACGACTTGCAAGAATTGCAAAGTAACTAGAGTGGCGTACTTAATGGGAGGCGACCATAATTATGACGGCGTGTCGATCGGCCCCCCTTCAAAGGACAGCCTTTATGCACGAACTCGATGCGAGGCTCAATGGCGTCTCATTCGACTTTCATGAGCGTTCGCAATTTGCGCGCCGTTCTCGTATCGGGTCGATCTGTGACACCCGCCCTCGCTTAGGACCGCCCCGTTCGTTATCGACGTCGAAGTTTACGAACCTTGGCTTGCGGACCGACACGACGGCGGGTCGTCCTGGGATCGCGAGCGTCGCTTATCCGTTCATCGCGGCGGTAATTTTCCTTTATCCCTTATCTCCCGACGTAATTTATGCGAAGCGGTAAGCACGCTGGCATACTGTATGCCTTCGTGTTGACCTCTCTGCTCGCGACGTGTCCGGGCAGCGCGGCTGTAGTCGATAGATATTCACGGCACGGCCGTGTTCTTTGCAGCTGCAGTGCTACAAAGCTGCTAACTCAGGAGCCGAAGGGTTGCGATATATAGAAGTCGTGTAAGGTCTATTTTCATCATCATAGGAAAGAAAAATAGAAAGATAACCTTTTTCCTTATCGCACGCTGAGACGACTTACGGCGAAGGTTGCTCTGTATTGTCATAAAGACTCTCTGACGTGGGTCGCATCAGGTTATCTCGAAATTCATTTGGTTTCACGCGAATATATTTGGCATAGGGCGCGAAGGTTAACTTTCAGCTGAATGTGACGCGTACTCTTGTATCCTTGGCCGAGTAATCTGGGTTCGCGCCACACGTAATTTCATTATCGTTATAAGTAACTGAAGTGTCAAGCACGTCGAGTTATTGATGTCGTTGGGCATGTTAGTCGTACTTTCGCGCAATTCCGCGCCAGTTTTGGTACACTGCAGGTAAACAAGACGTGACTTTTAATTTTTGGCGCCATATGTTTTGTCGATCCCGGATGACGCCGGACGGCTTGATCCCGCCCTGATGAGGTGAACGAAAATAAAAGTTTACAGGACTAAGAAATTATTAAAACACGATAAGTGATACATCCTGCCTAATTTAGCATAAAGCGAGTCCAGTTGCACTAAGTGGATCGCAGCAGTTGATCCACTTGTAGCGAAAAGTAACGAACCCTATACTGGGGCACGCTCTCCAGTGTCATCTAGTGGGTCTGGCCCTAACGCGCATTGCTCGCCGCTCGCTCTCGGAGGTCGTGCCTTCAGCCGTTGACCAAGCTACCGGTCGTGCCTTACGCCAACCTTCAATAAACGCCTTTACAATCGGTGGAAGTGCTGGGTACCCTCACAACAACTTCGATCTCTTTCTATACCCCTGGAACTTCGCTCCCGCACAGTGCCGTCTACCATGCCTCAGGACGCCGCCCAGCAAACGCCTCCGCCCGCACCGACCGCATGTCCCGGTGTCCCTCGTGTCCGAGACCTACCTGTATTCACTGGCGCAGATGGGACCGACGTGGAGGACTGGCTCACGATTTACGAGCGCGTGAGCGTGCCCCACTATAGGGTTCGTTACTTTTCGGTACACACTGTACTTATCCTCAGTACTGGATCTCGTGTACCTAAACTTCCGCACTTCGTTTTTTGGGTGGCAGCTGAGCACCACCACCGCAGGATGGATGATAAGCTGTATACACTTCATCGTCACGGTGGTCTAGCGGTTATCTTGTTCGGCTGGTAACCCCAGAAACGCGGGTTCGATCGCGGCCGCGGCGGTGGCATTTTCCACGGTAGCGAAAAATGCTAGAGGCCCGTGTACTGTGCGATGTCACTGCACGTTAAAGAACCCCAGGTGGTCTAAATTTCCGGAGCCCCGCCGCGGTGGTCTAGTGGTTATGGTACTCGGCTGCTGATCCGAGGGTCGCGGGATCGAATCCCGGCTGCGGCGGCTGCATTTCGATGGAGGCGAAGTGTTGAGGCCCGTGTGCTGTGCGATGTCAGTGCACGTTAAAGAACCCCAGGTGGTCAAAATCTCCGGAGCCCTCCACTAAGGCGTCTCTCATAATCAGAGCTGGTTTTGGGACGTTAAACCCCACATAACAACAACAAATTTCCGGGGCCCTCCACTACGGCCTTTCTCTCCTCTCTATCTCTTTCACTCCCTTTCCCCTACCACCACGGACGCTGAGCCGTGCTCCCGACATGGGCTGCAGAAAACAGCGTCCTTTCCTTAACCGAACCACAGGAGCCTGTGAACAGTGGGAACGCCCTTCCACGCCTTCCCGGTTGCAGCTGCTTTCGAAAGGGTCGTTTGACGTCATTGACACGTTTGACGTCATTGAAATGTAGTGAAACGCAAGAGCAAGTCCTGCTATGTTCGCCTCATGCTAACGCTGGCGTTATAGATATTGCAACGAGTATAACTAGTAGCCGTCGTTCTCTGTGTTACGCACAACGTTTACAGTTTCCACTCTATAGTGTACTGACACTGAGGTACCAGAGAGGTAGGAGCACGTCTACGCAGTGCTGGATACGAAAATGTCGCCGTCTAAAGGAAAATCTACACAAATAAAAAAAAACCAACCGTAGAACTTTCTCTCCTGCTCCAAGGACGTGAGGGCTGCCTTCACCATAACAAATCCCGCGACGAAGCGTAATTCGGTGTTTCTTCTGCACATCGAGATACGACCGTGAAACCATACGTCCACATGACCATATATAACATCGCGGAGGCGGTTGGAGTGCCAAATACAGAAACTGATCCGTTCTTATCCGCCGTGCTTCGAAGGAAAAAGAACTCGAATAAGAAGAAGAAAGAAAGCAAAAGAAAACCGCGCTCGGCGCAAAGCAAGTAGCTATCGGGCTGCCAAGAGGGAGCACCGACTCCAGTTTATCTGCTCTCGCAGTGAGGCCCTTCAATGTCACGGACCGATCGGCGCCCATCGAATGGCAATCGAAGGCTGCACCTGGTCATGTAGTTAAGCGCTCCCCTCTTCGTCTCGTTCAGTTCTTGCTTGCTTTTCGCCTCGCAATGTATCTGTCTCTAGGCGCTGTATCCTTTCCTTTTTTTACTTCCCTTGTTTTAGTTATTTCGTTGCAAGTTGTCCCCTGGGAAAGGGTGGTCGAGATGCCAGGCCGCGATGGCTAACGACGTGCGCGTGGCATTCGCGAGCAGATCGTGTGGCTGGCGCGTGGCGCTGTTCTGGATGGCTTTTGCCGGCACTTCGCTTGCCCGTTAAATATGTCAGAGGGCGGAGGGAGGGTTCCGATATGTTAAGAGGGGCGAAGCGTGCGCAGTAACTATAGTGCGGGTGTCATATTTTGCAAATGCGCACTTTTGGCTTTTAAAGGCCGAACTCTTTATGAGGTGCGTATATGTGTCCGGTCTGGACAAAAATGATCGTCGTCATGAAATGTGCGCTCGTGCACATTTTGTACAAATACACTGCATTTGCGCGAGCACTTCGTTCTTTTAAGCTGCTCAGCCCAATACTACATAAAGGCGGATGCGCCTCATAGCATAGCATAGACTGGTATGCTATAGCAAGAACGTGGGAGAGTGAGCAGGTGGGGGACAGAGCAAAGCATAGCATAGCATAGCCTAATGCAGGGTGTCGGAACGAAATGTTTTTCGTTCCGGTTTTCGTTTCGTTCCGCAGAAAAATGTTCCGTTCCGTTTTCGTTCCGGAACGAAAAATAAACGTTCCGTAACGGTTCATAACGTTATTTTTTTCAATAATAAGAACGAACAAAATACTTAATATTAAAAGTACCTTTTAAAAACAGCGAAAGTTACTGAACTAATACATAAAAATGCGATAATAATTGTTGGGATTTTACGTCATAAAGCCACGGTGTGACTATGAGGGAAGTCGCAAAAAGTTTCGAAGCAAGGACACAACAAAAACTTGGTATTCATTTTTCCTCAAGTTTGAATCCCGAATTTTCGTCAAAGGGGGCACACGATTTTGAGAAGCAGCAGGTCATCAAGTGTACTCGCCGATAAGCGAGACAGCTGCTCTGACAAAATGAACTTGAGTGCCGAAAATGCCCTCTCAACGCTGACTTGTGTGGCTGGCACACCAAGGGCCACTTGTGCTAACATGTACAGCTCCGGTTGCCGCTCTTTGCGCTCGTCTCAAAATTTCAACACATAAGCGACGACAACGCCTTCTCCACGACGGCCTGTGTGAGAGGCACGCGAAACTCCGCTTGAATTTAATACAAACAGCTATGGTTGCCCCTTTCTTGGTTTCCTGCATTATTTCAACGCATCTTTCCTTTGAAACACCTGCCCGAGATGCGTGCTGACGTTGAACCCTGAGTTATGCATCATTGCTCACGTTGTATGACCTCGGTTGTTCCGGATCGTAAAGTCTTCCCGTGAACCGAAAAACGATAAAAAATATTTCGTTTTTGCTCCGGAACGAAATAATAAATAACGTTCCGGTTACGTTTTCGTTCCGGTCAAAAATATCGTTTTTTTCGTTTTTCGTTTTCGTTTTTCGTTCCGTTCCGACACTCTGGCCTAATGTATAGTGTAGCATAGCAAAAGTGTACAAAAGAGTAGTGGGGAATGGGAAAAGGGAGAGAGAAGAAGGTGAAGCGTAGCGTAGGCATGTACGGTATAGTATAGAAATGAATGGTCAATGGTAATGATGTGGTAACCGCAGTTAATAACGGCGAGTGTAGCAAATCCCCACCGTTACTGACAAGAATGAGCAACTCTCTACCCTTACCGCTACTAACTTAAATAGGCGTAAGACTATTTCGTTCATGTGTGCCGTTTACATTCACTCATCAAGCCAATTCTATTTGAAATCACAGTATCAAATGAAAATAAAATAGGGTGGTATTGCCTAGCCAATAGACCACCGCTGCGGGGCAATTCCTTTTTACACCTCCACTTTGACAATAACAGAAGGGTGCTCAGGCTCTTCTGTTTGATCCGGTGGACATTTTCTTCAGGTTTCATGGAAAAGTGATATTTCAATCGAGATGATTTCGGTTACCGACTTAGCAGGCTAAGTAGTAATGGCAATTTCGTGTAACTGGTAACGGTTTATTAACGTAGGTCGTAAAGAAGTCGATAAAAAGTTAGTAACTACTAAAAAAGATAGGAACCACTGCGGCTACTATACCTATATGCCTTGCATTTACTTACTTCTTACAAATTTCTTTTTAAAAGCGTATAGCATAGGCAATGGGTGGAAAAGGGAGGTGAGGAGGCGGACGACGCCACAACCTGACGTTGCCAGCCAAGCCAATTTAAACCTGAACGGTTGACTCAAATCACGCAGCATCGCGTGACAGCTAGTCACGTGGCATATCCCCACCAGAACCATGTAACAGCTGGCCACGCGACAAATCTCATGAGCTTGTAGAACCCGAAAAGAAGCTAGGTCATCCACAAGCTGCGCTCTTAATCCATGCCCGGTGCCACTGGTGCAAGCTGCTCACATTTTTTATACTAGAATTTTAGAGTTCGCTCATGCTATAACGATATAGTTAACTTCTCGTGGTTCTTCGTCCGCCCATTACGCTAGCAGCGAAACGGTTGATAGCTGAAAACGAGGAACTCGAAGGTGGACTCTTCACCTGCTGGCACCCTGAGGATGCGAGATCTCCGACATCATGTTGTTGAAAAGCATGTTTAATGCTCTGCTAGGACAGCTGCCTTCGGAGAGTGGGGACCCGGTTCAAACCCCAGCACCGGCCACAAATTTTGCTTACTTCTCTCTTTCCTTTTTTCTTGTGTCGAAAGTTAATAGATTCATCCCTCGGTGGCATGAACCTCTCCTAAGTTGAAACATATTCGCTTACACCTTATTGACCAAAGCGAGATCACTTGACCTTCCGGCTCAGCCAATGACAATTCAGTAGACGTCGACCCCTAGTACTACGACTACTACGGCACGTGGGAGGCATAGAAAACAAATGAAATACTTTTAATCAGAGAGGCCACAACGTTGCTGTCCCACAAAACGAGGGCAGAACGTGTTGTTCAGAAACTCGCAATTGGCTCACCTATCCTGGTTCCCAACATGTTCACAAGAACGGTTCACTGTATGCTTAGCTCTATACGTCAAGTGGATGCGAGATCTACTGTCTACTTTTGTTTTCTGAAGACTGTTTACAGTGCTTGCTGAAATTTCATCGTAATGGACCAAGTTTCACGCTGTGCGTGCCATCTGTTGTGCTAACACATTGGGGGTATAGAACAGCTTTGCAAATATTGCGGCCAACAACGGCAATAATGCGGTCTTTACGACGGGCATAGAGGGGCATGCAAATGTGCTGCGTCATCCAAGAAAAACGCTAACACTCGAGCGCTTCCTGCTCTTGAGCAGGGTGACACCGTGAACTACTTTTACGACCCATTAAAGGCACTCGTCTCCGAAATTTATGCAACCCCCTTATTTGACACGCACTTGTAGAAAAGAGCCGCGAGAGCTTCTCGATATTCTTTCTCCCGCTTTTTCAAGCATGAATGACGCGGACGAGAAAAAGAATGCTTGACTGCGCGCAGTGCCTCTCGATTGACCTGCGGCACGATCCAGGTGACCCTAATTCCTTCCCTCCAAGCCTCCCTCCAAAATGCCGCTATGATGTGAATGACGCCATCCCTAGTGGAGAAACCTTGTGGGCTCTGGGTGAAATATGCGACCGTGCTGCTGGCAAGTCCCTTCGTTTCCTAGTAGGCCAAAGGAAATTTTTAAGAAGAGTCGCTCCCCACCACCTCCTTTTGCGGGGCCGCTGACATCCCTCGCGCCCTCCTATTTTTCCTTCGTGTTCCTTTCTTTTCTCTTAGTTTAAACTTTCACGACGCTCGCTCTACGTCGGGAAGAAGAATCGCATGCGACTGACATGGACCGCACACAAGTGAAAAAAAAAAAGACACCTTTGTCCCCTCTTTCTTCTTTGCGTCTTTATTTTTCGTTATACCATCCTTTGTCGGCCGTTGCTATCAGAGCCTCCTGCCGTCCCATTTCCCGCTAACGTTCTGTCCCCGGCTGGTTATACCGTTGCTTGCCCCCTTCGTCTAACCTGAAGAGGCCATCTTTATCGCTTTTTTTCTTTTTAAAAGAGCGAGTACCCTCCACTTTTTCAGCAATTTATCGTAAGAAAGCAACTAAAGGAACGGGAAAGACTACAGAAAGAAAGAGTGCCCGGGCGGTAGTTGAGGAAAGGCAAAGATTAAGGTAGACGTTGTGCTTTACAATACTATATTTGTTTACTTTGTGGGGTCGCCGTGCATCAGTGCCTGCCTTTAAACGCCTTCCGAGGACGCGAGTAAGCGAGCTTGGAGCCACGGGGGTCAGAATCTGGAACGCGCTTCCGTTACGCAATCTCTGTTCCCGCCTTCTCTTCTCTGTTGAACGGGCTGCACATGGTTCTTTGTTGACGTGCGCGTGTGCTGGCTGTTAGGAGGTAATTTATGCCCCTGTTAGGACAAGTGGAGCTGGGTGTCCATGTTCCCACTAACGGCGACACTCCGCCATCTGTTTATACGAGCTGTCGAGGAGATGTCGTAGAAGGCGGTGACTCCACCGTGTGGTGTCTTTTACAGCGAAGGCGCGTATGCATGTGTTTTGGCCAAAAGTGCGTGCGTCAACACAAAATGTGGGATATTTCAAGATAAACTGACAATGAGCATTTATTTATCTTTTCAAGATAAATAAATCCACATGGAGTGTTTTGACGAAGCGTCGCCTCATGTGACCGTCATCTGCCTGCGTAAGTCAAATCCCACGGATTCTTCGTCTCCCTGGCACAACAACACGTCACAAGGAAGCAGCCTCGATTATTTGGCTACAGTAGCCTATGTTATGCCGCAGGACCTACTGGGTGATCACATGCTTCACGCAAACGTAATGAAGGAACATGACCAAAAGGAAGCAGATGATGACAGGACGCATAAACGTTACTGTGTGCGACTTCGCCTCTGCCGTTTGCTGAATTGTTGTCAGCGTGGAGGAGCAGTATTCTACCGGAAACGCAAATAAGATAGGGTTCATCTTGCTTATAGTAAGATGCATTTTATTCAGTGTTGATATCTCCGATCACAATTGGAGAGTTTCGGTTGACCGTTGGAGTGCATTGACCTGTGCTCGCTCAATCGAAGACTCTCTCGAAAATGGTTTCGCTATTACAAAAGATACCTCGCGGAGCCATGGCACACAAATACGCAAAGATCGCAAACCTTTCTGAAGAAGGCGAAGAAGCTGAAGAAGCTGAAGAAAACGAGACAGCTTTCGTGAGCGCAATGAAAACCTTAAATCATTGCATCATACTATCGAAGGCCATCGGATGTGGTGCTTGGAAAGGCCGGCTATTTTAAATATGCAGCTCGTGATGGTTCAGCGGCAGTGCTTATAGTGTCTCCCCATGGTAAAGAAGGAAAGCGGTCGGGGATTGCGTCGCTTCATTAATAACGCGATTTCCTTACGAAGGACTTAGTCGGACACCTTCCGTTTAATCGGATGAACCTGTTAATGCGATCGGCGCCGGCCGAGTATTACACGCTGCCTACCCAAGCGGATGGAGGCGGTCAGCTATGGAAGAGGCAATGAATACTCACAAATAAAGGAGCCAGATCTAAAGTACCGGGGATTACTGTGGCACTCGAAATCACATTTTGCCATCCATGCTCTAAGCGCAATTCGCGGCTGTGCGAGCGCATATCAGCCAGGCGCGATCAGTGAATCAAGGGGTGGGGGGGGGGGGGGGGTATAGATTGAATTTCTACTTTCTCGTAAATTTGCTCGGCGTGGGAGGTACACCCCACGCTCCATTGTGTCTTCCTGGACTTTCGGCATGTGATGCCCGGTACCGTGCCTCAATCTTGGACGACAGTTTCTGTTGACTTCAGTGCCATACCCTCGTGACAATTTGCACGCTCGGATGGGGCAGCACTCTTCCTTTTCTCTGCTCTGCTTCTTTGTATTCTCTGTTTCCCTTAACCCCAGCGCAAGGGTAGCGAACCAGACATGCGTCTGGTTAACCTCCGTGCCTTTCCTTTTCCACGTTTGTTAACACGAAAGTGTTTCATGCCAGCACGACCCCATACGTCACTACCGTAACAGATATGATGCAGTAAAACAAAGATGTAAGAAAGAAAAGCAGTCAGAAAAATTTCTGCTCGTGTGCTGGGAATCGAATTCGCAGCCCCTCGCTCCACGACAAGGGGTGGCCGGTGCGCTAAAGCCGCAGATGCTGGGAGCTGTACGACCACGCCTTATATTTGTTCTTCAATTCTCTCGTCCGGCTCAGCGCGCGCGCATCCAACGCATTGCCTGGAACGGTGCCGCCATCCAGGAGAAGCAAAGTGAATCATTGCAGCTTTACTACGCCTCTCCTGAATGGCAGCACCTTTCCAGGCGCGTCCTAAAGTCCGCCTCGACTGATTAATTTCTGTAGTTTTACGTCCCAAAACCAGCTATGATTATGAGAGACGCCGTAGTGGAGGTCTCCGGAAGTTCTCACCACCTGTGGTTCTTTAATGTGCACTGACATCGCACAGCACACGTGCCTCAACATTTCGCCTGGATGGATGGATGGATGGATATTAGGAGCGTCCCCTTTATAACGGGGCGGTGGCCGGGCCACCAAGCTCTAGCTTTATTTCTTTTTCGTTTACAACCATTTCTTTTCCCGAATCACACATATCTTCACAACTAATTTTTTACTTCGTCTATTTATTTTATCTATTATCGTTCCTCTGTGATGAAACAATCTTACCCGAACTACCTTTCGCTTTTGTTTGCTCCATACTTTTGCGCCACCAATGCTCTAAGCGCCTTTTACTTATATCTATCGCCGGCATGTTCAGCCTTCCCCTGTTACTCCTGAAACCCATGGCCTCCTGTAGGGTAGTGTCCACAGCTACACCTGGGTGGACATCTGTACATTCAATCAAAATATGGTCTGTCGTTTCCCTAGCTTTTCCACAGCACGTACATGTATCCCCTTCTTTATTGAATTTTGCTCTGTAACTTCGGGTTCTCACGCAACCGGACCTTGCCTCAAACAGTAAAGCGCTTCCCTTTGAATTATCGTCAAATTTTTCTCTCTTGATTTCGTCTTTCCCTTTTCGGTAGTTGTTCAATGCCGGTTTCTTCTCCATTCTAGCTATCCAATCCGAGTTCTCCGCCGCTCTGACCATGCTCTTAACGCTCTTTTTCGTCCCATCCGTTTCGTTACTGGATGTATACTTACTGGTAAGCTTCCTAGTTCTCTTCCTCCATTGTGAATCAACGTTCTTCCTATACAAATACCTGAATACTTTCGCTGCCCATCTACTTTCTTTCATATTCCTTAATCTCTGTTCGTACCTAATTTTACTCTGAGCTTCCCTTCCCTCAAAGTCAGACCATCCCATATCCCCCTTAACAGCCTCATTTGTGGTCTCCATGGAAATGCAGCCGCCGCGGCCGGGATTAGATCCTGCGACCTGCGGATCTGCAGCCGAGTAACATATACTAGACCACAGTGGCGGGGCAGTGCGCCTCGACGCACGCGCGCGGAGCCGCGCGGTCATCGGAAAGGAGCTTGGCAAGAAAGAACATAGCCGCGTTCGTAGTGCTTCGAGCGTACGCGCCCACAGGGCAGTGATAGAGCACCGCTGAAAGAACCCCAGGTGGTCTAAATTTCTGGAGCCCTCCACTACGGCCTTTCTCTCCTCTCTACATCTTTCAGTCCCTTTCCCCCCACCCCCACAGACACTTAGCCGTGCTCCCTATACGGGCTGCAGAATTTAGCGGCATTTTCGATGGAGGCGAAAATGCCAGAGGCCCGTGTACTGTGCGTTGTCAGTGCACGTTAAAGAACCCCAGGTGGTCTAAATTTCCGGAGCCCTCCACTACGGCCTTTCTCTCCTCTCTATCTCTTTCACTCCCTTTCCCCCACCCCCACGGACGCTTAGCCGTGCTCCCTACATGGGCTGCAGAAATTAGCGTCCTTTCCTCACCGAACCACAATCATCAATTTAGCGTCCTTTCCCAACCGAACCACAATCATCATCATCATCATCGCTGACCTTTCGTGGTGGGTAGCGTTCCCCCATCGACCACTCTTCGAGCGTGATAGCAACAAGGACACTGCTTCGTTCGGCGCCCAAGCATGGTAGCGATGTTGACGGGTCAATGTGGCGCAAGTAATATGATCGACACCTTAGAATCGACTGTGCCCAGTTATTACGTGAACTACTTCAGTTACCATAAGGGGTTGATCATTGAAATTGTGGAGGTGCTGCGCGAACGTCATCCTCGTGAAACTGTGCCGCACGAGCGAAACACCGACAGAATTGACGAGTTCACCTCGACGTAACAAACATTTAAGTGCTTATGCGAAGACAGTTCACCTTCGTGTTATATACCGATTCCGTTGACAGAGGAATCAGCCACATTATTTTTCGTCTGTGTTGTAAGTCGGGTGGTGGTGGGGTCGGTAGCGCTTCCAGCTGTTACCGTCGCACCCGGGCTGGTTGTGGGTTCGAATCGCAGCGAGAGTTTTTCAATCTGAAATGAGTGTGTATTTTTCAGACAACCATTTCTGCTACGGAAGTACGTAACCGATGTCTTGGTTGACCCCAGTACAAAGCACTTTCGTGTTAAAAAAAGGCGCGTGCCAGAATTTCTCGCTGATCGGAACTTTTCCTGAAAGTGTTCTATCCGATAACTGCATATGTTCTACGAAGTCCACATTGTTGTCGTCAATTTTCCCGTATGTCATTATAGGATCCTTACGGAAACACGTGGAATTGTGGGAACGGCCATGCTGTATTTTCCAGTAGGGTTGTACGAGTGTTATGATTCATTATATAGTTGGCATGTATTGGAAACAGCTTGCCTAAAACATTATCCCATCCTGATGTCATAGAACAGCTATCATGCAGTCTTGCAACCTAAATTCAAACAGTTCAAACATCACATCAATGATCTACTCATGATTGGATTACTGTAAATATTATGTCTCCACTGAACTGCAGGTTAGGTTCCCCATATTTATTTCTCACCTCTATGTACCAAACCCACGTATATGCTGACGCATGTATGTATATATGTACAGATGTGTAATGTAAAATTGCACTTATGTGTCTCTTGTATTTATTTTTTATACTATTGAAAGAGCCACGATATTCGATTTTATATGTCTATGTAGCTTATGTTGTAAATTTTCATGCTATTGTATTATGCTAATTATTTGCAACTCGGTACATTTTCATAATTATTGCATGGTGTAGCACTGTTTGCTGGAGGTTTAGTCTTGTATATTCCACGTAGCGAAAGCCACGTCAGGCCGAAAGGACTCTAGCTTTGCTTCGTTTTTCTATATGTCTTTCAGAAATAAAATCTGTTCATTCAAATTACCTCAAGCCATACCGATTCACTTAGGTATAAGCTCCAGTAGCAGAACTAGCAAACCACATGGCGAAATACTCACTGATGGCACGCGACTCACGGCGGACTCGCACGCGCTTAGCAGTGGCAGTGGGAAGGCGTTCGCGTGCTACGACAGCCCTGAGAACTGCAGAAGCTCGGTGGTCTAAGTAGGGAAACAAACGCAAGGGGCTGCAGTGCGCCATAAAGGACAGCCATAAAAGAGGGGCACACGCCAACGGCAAGAGGCCCGCAAACAAGGCGCCGCGGAAGTCGAAACGCAAAAAGTTGCGCGTAAAAAGAACGTACGGCAGCTGCCGGCCACAGATATGGCAGCGTCGTTTGACTGCCACGAAAAAAAAAAAAAGAAACGAAACCGGCGAAAAGTAAATCGCTGGCAAAAGCGAACGGGATTGACCTTCCGTCTCACCTGCGCCAGGCGAGCTGGAAGTCCACGGTCTGAGGGAAGGGCGGTGGGTGAGGAGAAAGTGAAGGACAAATGCACCAATAGAAAATGAGCGCAGCTGAACCCATCCTGTCGAAGATGCCCAAAACGAGCGGACCAAAATCAGAAAAAAAAAGCAGCAGTCTTGTTAGTTGCCCTCTCAATGTTTCGTTTCTCTTGCTTCTGGAACTTCATTTTCTTTACTGCTGTCGTTCGTACGCGCCGCGTGTGTGCTCGGCACTGGGGGAGGAACGCTGTGCTGCTGGGGGGAGTGGGCTTCTCCCCTTCCCGTTCCCCGCTCTACATATTCTTTCTTTTTTTTTTTTGCGTTGCCCGAAAGAATTTCCAACCGATGGGACCCCTTCTTGCATCGGGTTATCGCTGCTCCAGGGTTCTTCTCTTGAAGGACGTTTCCGAGAAGCGAAAACATTGCAGTGTGTGCTCACCAGGAAGGGCGTACTCGGAAGCAGGCAGGGCTGAATACGTGGTAGGCAGGAAAAGTGAGGCACGTGGAAATAAAAAAAAGAGATCTATTTAACTAGAAGCATCCAGAATAATGTTGCATGAGTCTCACCGTCACGTGAATTCTGTTGCTGTTCTTAGCCTCTGTATCCCTCCAGCACACCAGTCTACCAACGACCAAAAGAAATAGATCGAACTCGTTTTCTTTTCTCTTTCTTGCTTTGTTTTCCATCGACGCCAACTCTGACGGACGTCGGCATAAATGACCGTTGGTGTTCGGTGACCGAAAAACGCTGCTGTTGAGCAAATGTTTGGGCGGGCAATTCGGAGTTGGCGTCTACCTTCGAAGGGCGTCCGTCTGTTTTCTTTCAATATTCTTTTTCGCTTATCAGCTACACGTTAGTGAATCTAGGAAGTTCGTTTATTATTGTTGTTCTTCTCTTTTCGGCTACACGCAGAAAGGGCCACGCACAACTCGGCTACATACAGAAACAACGCTCAACTAAGGTACACGCTGCACGCGCATGCGCTGGGAGTCGAACTCGCAGCACCCCGCACCACGACGAAAGGTGGCCGATGCTCTATACCACGGTGGTACCGCCGCAGACGCCCGAACATACAGGAACGTGCCTTATTAGGGGCGAAGCTCCTTAAGGTTTGGGTCTGTCCGTCCGTTGTAGTAGCGCGTTACCTACTAAGAACGCACTACTAGGAGGGCATGTGTGGGAGGCGCGCCCTCGGCGCGTGCCTCCCGGCGCGCGAGCTCTCTCACTCTTCCATCTGCTGTCTTGTGAGAGAGAGACAGAGAGAGAGAGAGCGAAAGGCGCGCGTTGACTATGGAAACGCTCTTTCTTCGATGAACGCTCTGCCAGCTCGCAAAGAAGGATAACGCGCCCTCACCCGCGAGAGACAACGTTGGCGCAGGCAGCGTCTTTTAGCGAGTTTCTTGATTGAGAAATACCGCCTGCTATATATATATATATATATATATATATATATATATATATATATATATATATATATATAGGCACTGGATCTTGACTTGCAATGATGTGCCGGTGGGAGATTTCACTTGTGATAGTTGAACTATAAGGATTCGTAGCATGCGCGTTAACTAAATTAATCCGGAACTCGGCACAATCTACGATGAACTTCCGGAGCTTCGCCCACTCACCATCATTCACTCCATGGATATGCTGTGAATTTTATTCCTTCTTTCATCGACGCTCTCGTCCGGCTCAGCACGCGCGCATCCAGGCGCACATTGGCTGGAACGGTGCCGCAATACAGGAGAGGCGGAGTGAATCAAAATTTGGAACGCGCCTGGATGGCGGCACCATTTCAGGCGCGTTCCAAAGTCCACCTCGATAGGCGCGTGCCGAGCCACGCGTGCATCGGGAAGCCGAGCGCGGCAACGACGTTGGCGTGTCAATGCGGCGCAAGGAAATTTGACTGATACCTTTGTCGTGTGGCATTTACTATCGGCTGTGTCCAGTTATTACGTAAGCTTGATGCTATGAAGGTGATGTTTGAACGTGGGTTCATCCACGCCAAACGATGCCGTACCAGTGAAATACCGATAGCTATGGGCAAGTTCACCTCGGTGTAGCTATGAACATTCAACTGCTTATGCGAATACACATTTCATTTTCGTGTTATACCGATTCCTTCGATAGAGGGATCAGCCACATTTTTTACAGCGAAAGCGGTATATCGCTAGGAGAAACGAAAAACCGTTCGGAATCTGTGTGACGAGCGGTCTCAATTGGCTGCGCCTTCCAGTGACGTCGTTCTCTACGCCGTGCCATTGGCTGGCCCGTGAGTGACGTCGTTCATACCGTCGCAGCCGTGGCGCCGAGCACGCGCGCATCAGCTTCGACTGAGAGCTTCCACATGGGTAAGCCACGGATGTTAGCTCGCGATGTCAAACACTTGCAACGACGGTGCGCCGAAGAAGCGGCGTTGCGGGCAGAACAGCGTCGACGTGATGATTGCGAGGGCGTGTTCGCCGGGGCGAGCTCCCGCTTTCAGCGAGAGTTTCTCCAGCGGCAGTTTGGCTTCGGCTGCGACGTCTGTGTCGGGTTGAACCCACTGCTAAACATCGGGGCCGCGCATTTCAGCTTCTCTGGTTAACCATTTGTACGGAGTGCTTGGGCGGTGATTTTTTTGTATATTTTTTCTTATCGGTTACACGTTCGTGCACACGGAATGTTCGTTTAGTAGTGTTCTTCGCTTATCGGGTATACATTTTTGCCCACAGATACTAACGCTTAAGTAAGGTAAACGCTGCTCGTGGGAGCGGTCATTTGTTCTTTTAGCATTGTTCTTCAATTATCGACTACACGTTTCTTTTTAGCACAGTATTTTGGTAGCTGGCGCATTGTGTCGTTGTGCAGGAGAAGCTAGGATTTTTCCTGCTTCTATGTTCAAGGTGCATGGCGTTTCTTTTTGTTGCTTTGTTTCTGCGCTGCAATCGCGCAATCTCAGTTTTCGCGGTAGATGAAAATCGTCACCAGCAGGGGTATGTATTGCTGAGCAGGTATATCTGCGCGAGGGAAAACAAATAAGAAACTTAGGGAGATTCACGAGATTAAGATTTTTTTCTTAGATGCCCTGCATGCTGTTTGGACTTACAGAAATAGAATGAGGAGAAGGGCAGGTGAATATAGGGACAAAATAAAAATAACAGTACTGTCGGCCTTCCCTCCGTGCACTGCGGTTTATAACTGGAATCAATGAAACGACTTATGTTCGTACCAGTTAAAAGCGAAACTGATACTGCCGTTCTCCTTGTCTCCCATGGAGACGCTGAAACATTGTCAGTGTTGCAGGTAACGGCATTCGAGTTAAGAAGTGCTAGAGGTCTAGCAATTTTAAATTATGTCCACACTTGATAACGAATTTGAACTTGCACTAGAAACATTGTAGGTTCATTTGCCGCAATCAAACAAAAACTCAAATGTTAAGGAAGCGCTGTAAAGCATACCTTTCTGTGAAAACCCGCGAGAAGTTCTCACAGCTGCAACAACATATCTGTGTTCTCATGATGAGGAGGGCATATTTACAGACTGAAATATTACAATACAGCGTAACAGCTTCGAATGCAAGATGAGCAAACAAATGGTGAGAGTCAGTCAGTGGTGTAGTGGCACAGCTCCTATTGATATGGTCTGGAATACGGACAGGTACGGAGCTTTAGGAGCGGAGCGTTTCTTGGCGAGCTTGTCACTTCCCCGTTTCTATCTATCTATCTATCTATCTATCTATCTATCTATCTATCTATCTATCTATCTATCTATCTATCTATCTATCTATCTATCTATCTATCTATCTATCTATCTATCTATCTATCTATCTATCTAATCTCCGCTGCTCCCCTGGTAGCCTCCTTTACTTGATATACCGAGACATTTAGGAGGTAGGGTATACATGTATGACGAATATGAATGGATGATCCTTACATCACTAACATGACATAGTCGTCGTCGTCGTCATAGTCGTCGTCACGATTGACGATATAGCAATCACGGGTAGCCTTTTGCACGTCACACGGTGCATCGCTTCCACGATCGGCTGAAACTCCTTTGCTCTTGAAACAACGAAGTGGCACTGTTTGTCTTCGCTTGCGATTGAAATGTAGGCACAACAAGCACATACCATAGGGGTACGGATAGACATAACTTACCAAAGGGTACGTGGATATCGAACACGGGAGCTCGACGTGCTAAGCACGCTCCCACTATGCTATACGACGGCTCCTCCCAGGAGGTAGATAGAGTGAATAAACCTGTTACAAATGCATTTGCAATGACGGTGCTTGTATAACGTGAATTGCGCATCTAATGCGTGATAAGCACTACCATAGCAATACATACGTTCTGCTACCATTTGGTATGCTTTCGTGCAACTTCGCTCGATTCTACAGGAATGCTTCAACGAACGACGCTTATGATTGCGCATCAACACACCGTAGAGTGCATTCTTCTTCGACAAAGCAGACGTCTGTGCTTTGGACGAACGTGAGTGCCAACGTTACGTCGTACCATGAGCTACCATTCAGTTACCACGGTGCTGCAGACGTTCCTGGTTATCCCGCGTTAAGCATACTGATGCGTGGGTGCTCTTCCTCTATGCGCAGTGACCTGTATCCTACTTGTCACAGTTGGCCGAATGCCAAACAATTCGTCATAGACAATTTCCTCGCGGTCTGCTTCGCGCGACACCGATTCCCACAATACGTGGGACCTGTACGATTTCTCTTTCGTTATAGGTAACGGTGGTTAAGCACACCGGCGGTGATGGCGGCGCACGCAGTCGTCACCCATTTCGGTTATTGTTACGAGACCATAACGGATGACGCTGTGAAAGGAAGCCTCGCGCATTCTTAATAGCTAGTTTGTAAGACGAGTATTCGATGGAGAGAGAGAGAGAGAGAGACAGACGGACAAAGAGCTTGAGAATATTTTATTGATGACTCCGGAGATGTTAGCCTGGTTAATGGCCTGGCTTGCTACTCCAGATGTTCAGCGGTGATTATGATATTTACAATGATCACGTGTAACACAGCACGTACACGAGTCACATTTACTCACACACTGATATATGCATATATACACTATAGGCAGTTTACAGCGTTTCGTTGAGGCGTGTTGGTCAATGGGAAAGCCGGAAAACAACTCCTCCGTCATATCCATCAGAGCACCCTCCCATGGAATGACATTGTGCTTTCCCCCAAAGGAAACAATCTTGCGCAATGGGAAGAATTTCAAACCCGGCCACGGCGTAGCCCAAGCGGGGGCTACAATTACGGGGGTTCCATTAGAGCCCATGTCCGCTCTCCCTAGGTGGTCCCACACCCGAAGCGTGAGTTCGGGTGCGCGGAGCCTATCCGCGAGGTCATCTCTGTTCCAACCGGGGTCTAACGAGGCTCGGCCCAATGTAGGGCTTCGTTATATCTATCCAGGGGGTAATGACAACCGCTTAGCAGCAGAGGGACCGGTTGTAGCGGAGATAGATTCGTGCGTGGGCACATACCGGCTCTGCTGATACATCACTGACCCCCAGAAGCAGCAATGATATCCGAACTAGGCAGCAATGACAGCCGTTTAGGGCGAATTGCTGAGGTTGTTCCATACAGAGGAAGGGGGAGATGCCTTGCGCGATAAGTTTCCTATGATGCTCTTCAGTTGCCGAACAGGTGGGGGTGAAAGGGGGGTGGGGAGCTTCATAGGAAGACTTGCCCGTACGTTGACGCAACGCTTTATGCGTTGTGAATGCTTTCAATTTGCCTGCTGATATTTATTTCTGATTACTGGTGTCTGGCAAAAATTTATATTTTTCTTGGAACTCACCGCCGGGCACGGTTTGACCACGGTTGCGTCGATGGAGAGATGCGGTGCGGAGCTGAAATAGTGCCCGTGGTACAGAGACGAAAAAGTAGCTTCGGTTTGGTACTTCTTATCTGACCTTCTTATTTCCGTGAAGGTTCTTTCAAAAAACTCGATTGATGACCCCGACATAAACGTTGCTACAAGGCAAGTTCAATGACACTTATGTAGAGGCATACGGTTCTGCAGAACGCAATCTCTGGACATTCTGCGAGTAGTCTACACATGGATGCAAGTAACTTTCAGACCACTTTTCTCAATGATATAATTTGACTAAGGTCCTACAACGGGGGTAATTGAACGAACGTGACTACCCCGTAGCGCTAGTATACGCCGTAATCTGACAGTGATCAACGTAATTTCGAACGGTCGAGTTCCAACGAGACGGTAGGTATACCACTGGACAATTACAGCTGCGTCTTAAAGAACGTTTGATGACGTCAGAATAGTCATCCCTGTGGCTCTACAGTCGTTTAGAAAAGCCTCTGAGAGAGGAACGCTTAACCGTGATCACACGAACATGTTTGGTGATGCGGTATATACGTGCATTTATGCTGCAAGTGGCACATAAATACAGAATGCACAGATGATAAACGAAAATTCGCCATTGCGGCATCAATTGGGCTTCAGCGACCGCGTTTACCAAGAAACCGCGTGCTTCCCATTGAACTAAACGAACAGCCGCGGTGTCAGCGATATGTCGACATTAGATATGTCACTAACGAAACTGTGTTTCTGAGGGGTTTCCCGGTTCAGATCCTCAATAATGGTTCGTAGTTCGTCGCCCCCGTTTCTACAGAGCACAACGTCGTCGGCAATTCTTAAATTGCTGAGACATTCTCAGCAAATATAATTCTACTCCAATTACCTTTTCTTTCCAGTCTAGACGCTAGAACACTTATTCCAGGCATTTAGTGAATATATGAATAACATCGGCGAGATCGTATCTACTTGTCCGATCCCTCTCTTGATCGGAATTTTTCATCTCTCATATATAGGAGTAGTGGTCGTGTGGATGTGCGATTTTGTGATCATTAAAGATTGTTGCACAGCCAACGATCTTTAATGACCACAAAATTAACGCTTTGAGGCAATGCGTTCCCAAGTCGTGACGCGCGAAGCCTGTTCCGCTTTGCTCATTCATCTCGTTTGCGTTTCATGTCACGGCATAGCAGTATATTACACGGCGGGCTTCTAGTCAGATCATTGCCGACGGAATGCGAAACCGGAAATTTAATTGTGGACGCTGCACAGCGTTTGAATGGACAGAGACAGCAGAGAAGCGTAAGCTTTTCAGCAAGTTCTTTTGTTCTCCTCTAGAAGAACCTACATTCCAGTGAGTTGGAACTGCTAATGCATAAATCCTGTATTGTGAGTGCAAAAAAAAAAAACAAACAAAAACGAGGGCTCAAGCCGGAAGCAGTACACACCACAGTTCTGTCTCACCGCTACCACCATCAGAAACCATACGCACGCTTGTACCATCCCCTACACGACGTGCTCTCACACTGGTAACATCACCTGTGGTCCACTTACAAAAATATTAAAGGTTATAATGATAATTTCGCGGTTCTAATTCACGAAACCACGATGAGATTATGAGAGACGCCATAATAGAAGGCCACCGCTTCCGTCTTTATTACCGTTCTTTATTCTCCCAGTTCAGAGTAGCCAGCCGGATGACCGTATTTTGGCAAACCTCCCTGCCTCTCTCTCATTTGCCTCTCTGAGTCTCTATCCCAGGAAAATTTGGCACCTTGTTCTTTTACGTGCGCTTGCATCGCACAACACACGGGCGACTAGCATATCGCCTTCATAGAAATCCCGCGACATTTGGTTCGGCAGCCCAGTTCTGTGGCCCCCATGGTGGCAGGGCGATTGGACAGCTAATCACGATGCGACCGGTCATTTAACAGTACAGAAAGCTGAGCGATTTGGTACTTATTCGTTAAATACAGAACAGGCGTGCAAAACGCGGACACAAGGGAAGAGGAGCGGCGTTCGTCTTGTCCACTCCTCTTCCATGGCGTCCGTTTTTTAGACGCCTGTTCTGTGTGTAACGACCTGTCATGATGCGTAATAAAACGATTCAGAGAAGAAAATTCGGAGTAATCCAGAAGTGTCGAATGGATGCTGGCACATGGAGTGCCTTGTGTTGATGTGTTTTCAATGTTTGCTTTGACAGAATTATTGCTATGTAATAAAAAAAAATCCTGCAGATGGCACGAATGGTGGGATCGGTGTCATGCTTAGTACTCAGCGAGGGAATTGCCTAAGGTGAATGGTGTGGCATTAACGATGTGTTATGAGTACATTTTTGTGAAAAGTGCATGCGTAGATGTATGCTTAAAGGGGACTAACCAGGAAACTTGACAACACCGCGGTGACTGAATGGTAGCTCACTCTAGGACGCTCGTGTTAGTGCACAGCACCGGCATCTGTTTTATCGAAGACGAATACAGGGTATAAGGTACGCGGAAGGGCGTATCATGAGCGGCGTCTGTTGTAGTATTCCCACAGAATCGGTCAAAGTTGGACAAAAGCACGCCGAGTGATACTAGAACCTATCTATTGTTTATGACACTGATCTCACAGTGCTTAACACGCACCACAAGCGCAGTTGATGTTACCCGAGAACCATCATCACAGCTGCTGGTGCATTGCCTTTACTACTATAATTACCGTTAGAGTGGCCCCCTGTAGCCTATAGCGGTAGCGTGCTTGCTTGGCGCTTCGAGCGCCCGGGTTCGACAACCGTCTAGCGCTTTGCTTGGTAGGTTAACTTCGGGTAAATCAGCGCGTTCGTACGTGTCTCTGCGTTTGCTGTCTCCATTTAAATCCCATGCTACGACAAACGGTACGTCTTTGTTGTCTTCAAGTGTGTTCCAATGATGTGTTACTTGTCTATTTTAGTTGTCACGAGACTGACATGGGCTGAATAAAATTCTAACACCCGTGGCGCATGCCCGAATTCCACGGGCCGAACATTACGGGTACGCGCCACACGTCACTGCAGTATCTTTAACCGTGACGTATGTGACGCGTTATCATGTTAGTAGTGTTAAGGTTAATCACACATGTCATACA
Organism: Hyalomma asiaticum; assembly: GCA_013339685.2. NCBI lineage: Eukaryota > Metazoa > Arthropoda > Arachnida > Ixodida > Ixodidae > Hyalomma > Hyalomma asiaticum. The sequence goes on along the minus strand of CM023488.1, from coordinate 91,702,389 downwards.
TCGTACCTTAGGATCCAAACCGTGGTGCATATCAGGTGAACGACACGGCCAGGAGAGCACCAAGACGTAGGCGGCTAGACAGACAGACAGACAGACAGACAGACAGACAGACAGACAGACAGATAGATAGATAGATAGATAGATAGATAGATAGATAGATAGATAGATAGATAGATAGATAGATAGATAGATACGGTGAAAGTTGCTCAAGTTCGCCAAGAAATGCTTCGAATTTTAAAGGCGACTGGTATCTGCAAAGATACCACTTGCATTGCAAAGGCGTTTGCTGAAGATGAAGTGGAATTTCAAAGCGAAAGGATGTGTCAACCATAAACTTTTACTCACATTATGCCATAAAACAAGAATGTCGCAGTAATTATGCGGTCGGCACATATTATAGCAAAAAGATGAATCAAAAAGGTAACACCGAGAAGCGTAGGCATCATACTATGCGGACATAAAAGAATTACGCCAACATAATTACAGGACACGCAGAACATGTTGACGCATCTGCACTCAGTATCAGTAAAACAAGAAACATGCAGTCACGACCTGTAAGAACTAAACTATGACTACAGCTAACTTTGGAATTAGAAAAGTCGGCTCGATTTGCGCGTGTAATTTCATTCGCAGTCAGGTGGAAACGACCTAGATTTAAGTTTAAGATAATGCAGTGTCTCGTTGGTAGAGCAAGTTTTTAAGTTTCTAGGGAGCATGAATCCGTATTTTGTACAGCTTAAACGAATTGCGTATTTTGCCCCATTTATTCATTGCAGTACCAAATTATGGGCGTACACCCTTACGCGATGGTAATATATTATGCTTCACAGAGTCGTCCTAAATTCGCGCCGCGGATGTTATTTCTCTTAATTCATTTATTTGTTTGTTTATATGTTTACTCATTTACTTATTTCGTGAGTAGTCTTTCTTGCTCCATCATTAAGCCGTGTTTCGCATTTCGATGCCGACTGGCATAATCCCCTACGTTTATGTCGCTGATAATTCGCTCTAAACTGCTTTTCGTCCAAAGCTTCGCGAGCTTGGTGTCAATCCTACGCAAAACTATTCAGATGCGAGCTCACGTTGACGTGCCAAATCTCCGCTAAAACGCGCTGGTGGCAAATGGGTTCCCTATTGAGCGCGCGACTATGAAAAGAAATTTCAGATTTGCCGCAATTCTCGGCTTCTACAAGTTTTCAGACCACGCAAGCAAGTTTTCCAAACCCGCAATGTGCGATGTCAGTGCACGTTAAAGAACCCCAGGCGGTCGAAATTTCCGGAGACCTCCACTACGGTGTTTCTCATAATCAGAGCTGGTTTTGGGACGTTAAACCCCACAAATCAATCAATCAAACCCGCAATATGTGACTGTTAAAACGAGCAATCACCGGGAATAATGGGACTGCCATCGTCTGGCAGCCTTTCAGTTTGAGAGCCTGCGCGGGGAAACGAACGGCGGCACGCGTGGGCCGATGTCGAGTGGCCTAGCCAACTTTTCTTGGAGCGAAGCTCTTAGGAAGTCGCCCATGAATGTCTTGCTCGGCGTGGGTAGGTTTAGCCGAGCTAAATAGCATCACGGAGCGTAGCGCGGCGGGGAGGGGGAACGGCGCACGGCGAGGGTTGACAGTACGCGGCGCATGCGCACAAGTGGGGTGAAACTTTGAAACGTTATTCATTCCAACATTCCTTCATTTGGGATACTGAGGGCCGGGTTCAAAAAGCCTCTTCACGGGCTTGACTAGGACCATGACCCCGTACAAAATGGCAGGGATAGGCAAGCGTACAGGGCAGTACAACAAAGTACGGAGTGAAAGAACAACAATTTGTACTATACCGTCGCCCCGCCACGGTGGTCTAGTGGTTATGGCACTCGGCTGCAGATCCGAAGGTCGCGGGATCGAATCCCGACCGCGGCGGCTGCATTTCAATGGAGGCGAAATGTTGACGCCCGTGTCCTGTGCGATGTCAGTGCACGTTAAAGAACCCCAGGTGGTCGAAATTTCCGGAGACCTCGACTACGGCGTCTCTCATAATCAGAGCTGGTTTTGGGACGTTAAACCCCACAAATCATGTACTATACCGTCCACAAAAAGACAACAAAATGAGCTCTTCAACTTCTGCGATTTTCACCGCTTGTCGACTGGCTGCTCCCGCCATCCCATATGTCATGCGGCAAGTCATGCGGCGCGCCGAATGCGCAGAGGCGGCGTGACATCATCCACCGCGCGCACGCTCGCGTGTAAGCGGACGAGCTTGCCTGTATAGCGGGGCGTCGCGGGGTTATATACGGTGTCACGTCATGCTCTCCAATAAAAACTTCGCTTCGCCAGCTCTCTAGCAGTAGAATGAACGGAGACATGACATTTGTTTAGCTACGGTGTGACGAAGACCAGGACTCCAGAGGAAGAAGCCGCCCTACTGCAGCGTCCTCGAGAAGGTAAGCGTGAGTGGACGAGGCGACAGCGTTCCAATCTTGAAGCGAGCTCCAGGGAACCCGAAGCACGGTAAAAATCATGCTTGCGTTGGGTAAATAAATACATAATCACGCTCAACATAGATGCGCTTGATGAATGTGAAGAAAGAATGTATAAAGGAAAGTGAACAGTATTTTTTGTTTCATTGGTTAATAGTATGCTTTGATTTGGACATGCTAAATTTTTGAATTACTGTGAGTTTGCTAGCAGAAAAACTACTAACCTTAGCATTTCAATCTCCATTCCTGTGTAAAAAAAATACGCGTGGCTCGGCTATCGCAAGCACTAAATCTGAGCGAAGTTGTGGGAAGGCCAGCAAACAGGACGACGGTGCTCGATGAAGGGGAAATACATGCACAGACCTACGCCCAAGCAGCTCGTCGTCTGCTAGCTTCGCTCGAGAAGCCGTAAGCAGACAGCGCACCCCACAATCCCTCGCTCTTTTACCGGTCACCTAATGCAAACGCACTACGCCTTGGCTATACTGAAAGCACATCGATCAAAGAAAAAAATTCAAGTCAAAATTTCCGGAGTCCTCTGCACCGGCTTTTCCCTCCTTTCTACCTCTTTCAGTTCCTTTCCTCTACCCCGTCAGCCTCCTTGCCGTGCTTCCGACATGGGCTGCAGATATTAGCGCACTTTCCTTAAACCAACTACAATCACCATCAATCAGAGCATATATATCCAATGAGTTAAAAATTAGTTCAGTGATTAATATAGTTTACTCATGGCTACCAAAAGCAAGGACGTGTGCATCAAAGAAAGACATAAGGGACGCGATCGCCGATCTTTCTTCGCAAAAGAACACATTCGCTCTCCGCAACGTCACGAAGTGGGGGCGCCGTTCTCTTCGTGGGCACTGCGGCTCTGATTTCCAAAACTGGTCACTCCCCGCTGTTTCAGTGGGCGCTCTTGCCCACAAAATAAGTGATTAAGGGAGGGCAGGAGCAGCCAGTCGACAAGCGGTGAAAATCGCGGAAGTTGACGAGCGCATTTTTTGTCTTTTTCTGGACAGTATACTACAAAATAAAATGTTTTGCTCATTCTGATGATTAAGATTCTTACGAAAATAGTTTAGTTTTCAGTGTGTCTCGGGCTTAAACAGGTTGTTCAATAACCATTACAATTTACTAGTACAATTTATTGCTTTATTTTCTTTTCATGGTAGCTAGGGGGCAACGCAGAAAAAAAAATGTTAAAACTAAGTCGTAAGCCAAGCCAGCGGCTTACTGCAGCGTGGCCTATAATAGACCAATGGCGTGCGCCGAAAATCGAACGTGCTCAGACCAGCGACCCAGCAACACCATTATTTCTATCGCACTCGTATAGACAAGATACAACCTCTTGCATGTGAAACAAGAGTTACGTCACTGTACTGCGCCATAAAAGTTAGCGCCATAAAAGTTAGCGGCACGGACCTTGAAAACTTCACGTTTCATCCCGGCGCCATAGAAAATCAATGAAGGACTCCGGCATCATGTGTTATAATTAAATATCCCCGTGCCACACCGGCTCGATGGAATCTCGACTGGGCGGCACCCATCGCAGGTGCCATTAGTCACGCATTAGGTGCCGACAGCACAGCGACGCCTCCACAATTAGAAGGAGAAAAACAAATACGGCGGTAGGTTACAAAAGATGCCGCTTGCGCCTAAGGTGCTCGTTAAGCGGTCTTCGCAGGTCGTCTTTATTCGCAGGTTGTAATTAAGACGGCGATGCCTTCGCGCTTTAAGTCTAGGCAGTGTACGGTGCTTTGTAGGTGCTAAGCATGTTATGTACACGTGTGCCTCCACAAGCCTTTGTTTTCGCTTCGCTGATTACATGGTATTCCTTTCTCTTTCATTTTTCATATTACGGAACGAAAGTCATGGACCAGGTGGGGTGCCATCTCTCTGGATTTTTCTTTTGTTTAGAACTATGATATACGCAGAGAAAACTGAGCAATAAGCGACTAAAAGAAACTATGATTCTTCTAACCACCATCGAGTTCCTTGCTATTATCTCATTCATGCGCAGGTATCTCGTAACACATCACATTTGTCATTAATGTCGCGTAGAGTCGTTTTCTTAGACCTATTCGTTCGCTCATCTTCGGTTAATAAAATATGACATACTTATTCAGGCATCCTACCTGGTTCAGCAACAAAAAAGAAAACTAATGAAGTGTTTTTCGAAGTTCGAGTCCCCTTTTAAACACTGTGCTCCGCACTGTATCATTTATTCTGAAGACAAGTGCATTGTGTGGTACAGTATTTTTACCAGCAGTGTTGTAATTGTGCATTTGGAAGAACATGTGAAGTCTTCTACAGCCAGGAACGCTGATTAAATTGATTTTACGATAATTAAATCAATTCAACGCGTACCAACCTGAGTCAGATCTCGTTTGCTAAGTAGCATTATTGGCGTTGGTTTATTTATTGCGCTTTAAAAGCACGAAACTAGTTTACGAGGCTGCCTTTTGAACTAGTTTATTGAGTATTAAACCACATGATGTCGATGAACACGAAGAAAAAAATAAAATAAAAAGAGTGAGAGAGAGAGCAGCTAAATGTGACCACAAATCCTCATCTTTTGCTCTTTAATACGTTCCTCTATCTACCGCACGCCGTCGACCAAAGACGTACAAAGCTTTATTACGTAGCCGGTCGTTGAATGTGTCGGCATGTGGACAGCTACCTTGGAATGCAGGCATAGTACGTCGTAAACAGCTGACTAATATGGCACATACGTTTACTGCCACGTCATGTCTTGATATTTCTATAATGACGCGCATATTGAGCTATACAGACAAAGAAACAAACCTCAGCTCTGTCCTTTGGATTGCGCTAAATGCCTTCGCATTATTACGTCATGGCATCTTGAATTTGAATTTTTATTTCAGACAACAAAAATGTCTTGGATGCAAGGGCAAAAGGCAGGTGTGCTCTTCCTGACGGGATCCTAGCACCCGAATGCACACTCAGGGCATAGGCAACGAAAAATAACAATTATACATTGTTAATAATACATACACACGCAGTTTCATACATAGTGAACAAAATGCATTATTTTACATAATAAATAAAAGTAACGAAACAGCAAATAACGAAACCTAAGGAACATGACTACAGCAAACACAACTGGAATGCATTTCGCAGTCCTCTGAACTACTTATATAGGCGTTCTTCGAGTTATTAACGTACTCTGTATTGTGCCTGTCGTAAATCTACTCTACTACCGCGTTGCACACTCAGGCAACTGCTGCTTCTACAATGCCGAGAAATCCTTGTTGTAAATGAAACGACGTGGCGTTTTATCCGTCTGCACACCAGCTGCAGACCAAGGCAAGGCACTTGAGGCCAAGGGAAGGCACTTGACCAAGGGAGGAACTTGAGGCCTTATTGGAAGGCACTTGAGGCCTTAAACACAAGCCCCTTTCGCACTAAAAAAAGGCACCTGAGGCCTCGTAATGCATTTCCAGCGGTAACAAAGGAAAGAAAAAGGAAGAGAAGACAAGAGGACAAAATATAGGCAGAACGCAACTGTTGAAAAACCAGCGTTCTGTCTATCTTCTGTACTGTCGTCGTCTCTTCATTTTTCTTTCCTTTCTAAGCGTTGGAAATGCATTACAAGTCCACATTACATCTAGCCCAGCTAACCGCTTTGAGTACCTGAGGCCCCGCCTTAAGTACACCGCCCCTACCGATATCACACTGATAGGCAGGGGTCTGCTCAGTGTAAATTCACGGACAAGGACATGGCAGCCGAGGTCTCGCATTAACTCTATAAGCTACACGTGATGATGAGAGGCGTCAGACTATACGACTGTAAAGAAGACTTCGCTTGTGCTTTATGATCGATAGAAGAAGGCAAGCATATTTTCGACATCGTCAATTTACTGGCGGTTGGTGCTCGTATATATTAGGCAAAATGGAGACACTGACACCTTGAAGCGAGCGGGGAGTGTTATATTCCATCAATCCTGTCAGCGCAAGCCTTTAGAAGCGCAGTGCTTGAGAACTCAGCACCATGGCTGCTCAACGACGGCAGTAATAGCCGCACCATGATGTCCGAAATGCCCTCATACTGAAGCGGGAAATGAGGTTCCTGAGGTCACGCATTAAAAATTTCTGACATCTGGAATTTTCCTGTAGTGGTTCTGAACGCCATCGGACTGAGCGGTAGTATTTAACTGTGAACACTCCTTGTAACGTCGGTCGCTTAGCCATGAACTATTTTTTTCCTCTCTCTCGCCGCTCAAACTTTTCCTCCCCTTCCTCCTTCCGCACTGCAGGGTAGCCAACCAAGCTCAACCTCGGTTAACCTCCCTGTCTTTCGTTTATTCTTCTCTCAATTCTTCCTTGAAAGATGATCGTCATGTTATGCGAATTTAGGTGCATAAGTTGTTATAGAAATATTCACGACAGCAGCAAGACCTAAGCGGCTAGGCAGAAAAACCATCATGAGGATGTCTACGCTCACTACAGGGCAATGGCCTCTCCCATACACCTCCAATTGTCCCTGTCCTGTCCTATCTGTGCCTATTATCCCCGCGAACTTCCTGATCTCATCTGCCCACCTAACTTTCTGCCGCCCCCTGGAACGCTTGCCTTCTCTAGGGAATTCACTCTGTTACCCTTAATGACCAACGATTGTCTTGAGATAGAAGACTACACGCGGTCAAAGTACTTTTCATACACTACGAAATGTTCGCTTTTAAAGCACAGGCTGTGAGAACGAAACCTTAGACGTTTATATAAAGTGTCAAGACGCTACTGTCTGCGGAGCTGCGTCTGCAATGCACAAATGAATTAGACGTTACATTGACAGCAGCAGCATATAATAAAAAAGAAATGTCCATTGACCACAATATAGGAGGTGATCATCAGCAAGGAGAGTCTTGACAGGAAGTTATGTTATTTTAGGAGACTACGAGGGTACCACATTTTCTGACGCAAGAAAGAGCGCCTATCTAAGTAGTTCAGAGGACTGCGAAATGCATTACACTGCTCTTCACATGTGGACACACAAGGACCGTGTTCAATAAAAGCTTTCTTTGCGTAGGAATGAGGAAATACATGACACCTTTTAGCAGCGAAGCTACTTAAGCTAGCCGTAATCTGTGAGGCGTGCCCGTTTGAGTGACAGCGAAGGTTTTTAGCTGTAGTTTGTGAGGCATCACTCGATAACCATGTGACATTGCCTTGCCTGATTTTGGCCGATGTCTGTCACCTGATATTATGTTACGTGATTTTGGCAAGGGCATGCCGCGTGGCATTTGTTTACCTGATTTGCGGGGAACGTGTCACGTGACGTTGGGTTACGTGATTTTGGGGAAACATGTCCCGGGACGCTGCGTTGCGTGATTTTGGCTAAAACATGTCAGGTGACATTGTGTTACGGGATGTTGGCGGAAACATGTCGCGCAAATTGCGTTATGCGATTTCAGCTGATGATGTTACATGTTTCCGCCAAAGTCGCTTAACGCAATGTCACGGGACATGTTCCGGCCAAAATAACACATGGCTATGTTTCAGTAACTATCGTCTAGCTTCGCTGTGATCTGGCCTTGCGTGACCTAGCGGAGGCTACGCACTTTTTCCTTGTTATGTGCGTATGTGAAGATGCACCAGGGGCGGATACAGAAGTTTTACGAGTGGCAAGTCACCCAATGGGAAGCTGGTAATTATGCATAATATGAGGCACCAACAGCTAAAGAAACTGGCATGTGTGCCTTCAAATTCGAGATTGTGCCTCACGCTCTTACAAGGTGACTTATAAACATGTTTCTTGTACCAGTCCTCTCCTCATGGCGGCATACATCCCAAAACTGAGGGGGTGAGGACATATCCGACCCACCCCCCCTCTCCCATGTAGACAATGTAGCCTAGCTTAAGCTACATGGTCTACATGGTCTACATGGTCTACAAATAGAGAGACAGAGGGGTGAGAAGGATGGCAAGGAGGTTGACCAGAAGTTGGCACCTGGCTCCCTACCCGGCGCTGGTGGGCTTGAAGGAAAATAGCCGTGTAAAACCCGTGTCTTGTGCCCGGCTGATTGTACTATGTATTCATATGGCAGAGCGTACGAGCTCACTGTAAAGAACGGTGAGGGATTTCCAGTAACCAACCGGCCAAACCACATCTTTTCGCATTATTCCCTTCTTAGGCCTCAAAGGCAGTTGACCATGAATGTCAACAGGCGTTATTGTTTAGAACAGACGTGCCTCACCGGTCCGTTCTACTGCGTTTTACGCAAAGGACGCTACGGTAATGGGTCTCGCAGTTAATTGAATAGCCGCGTCACCACAACAAAGGGGGTATGTTGCTAACCTTCCTTATTTCGCTAGGTATCAATGAGCGAAAGAGGAACCAGCTTGCGCGTCGAAGGGCGTCTCGAAGGCGATAGTTCGTACCCCAATAACTCTACCTAATTACGGTAAAAATGGAAAGATTTATCTGACACGATCACTGAACATAAGGACTTTGTTTGAACGTCTTGGTTTCCACAGCACTGCTGTTATTTTCTTAGGTAGTTATGAGCGGACAAAGAACGAGCTTGAGCGTTCAGACACGCCTTGAAGGGATATTTCTAACCCTTACAATTCCACCTAAAAGGGGTGCAAATGAGGGGTTTCGCCGCTCTGACGCGCACGCAGAACACACCGATCTTGGTTGAACGGACTGGTTTGCTTGGGGCTGCCGCTCTAGTTTGTCACTATCTGCGCTGACGCGTTCGAAAAGCTCTCCCTTCTATAGACTTCTCTGGCTGCCCTATATTTAGATAAGGTGAAGATGAGGTGCATGCATTGTAAGCAATAACCTTTCTCGCTGAATTCTTCTCTCTCTCTCTCTCTTCGTCTCCATTCGCTTCTGACCTACCGCCGTCCTGCTGTCGAACACGATACACTCCGTGTCGCCTTTTGGAAACACCGGCTGTCCCTTTTCGCACCTCTTTTGCTGCCACAACCTTTTCAACGTGTGCGCTGAGGCGCACACGATTTATGTGGTTTCGACAGCACCCTCAGCTCGTTCGGACGGCTTATATGGGTTAACAGACTCCTGAGAGAAATCCTGATACTTTGTTAAACGTGTTCGATATTCCTCTGGTTCCGTACACATGCTCTTCCTGGTGCTCCAGTCGGTGTGTGGTTTCTGAAAGCCCACGAGGCAACGTCCTCCTCGCGCTGTTTCCCCCCTCCGATAAATCATCAGCCAGCAATGTGACTCGCTCCTGCGGTCTGGTGCTCCACAAACACACACTTTTCGTCGCCACAGCGCGGAGATTTACGAGGCTACGCGTGGCCACACTACGCCATGCTGGAGACTTTCTTTTCTATGTACTGGTTGAACAGACCCAACTTCCTGCTCCGTGCCGGCTACGTTCATTGCCTCGGCTGTCAGCACAATATGTTGAAATATTGGGGTCGTTGATTCATGAATTGACTGTAACACGTATGAAGTCGACTGCGGTTTCTGCGCAAATAGTGTGTATTTTGCGGTTTCACGGGAGCTGAAACGCGGAACTGTTCTTGTCCACAAGACGTTCCGCGGTAGCCCGCAAAATTTGCCTGTGTAGAAAATTCTTACCCATATAAAAAAATAAATGTACGTGACACATTCTTGCTTATGGAAACAAAGGATGCGAAACCGGATAATTTATGTGGCTCTTCGTACATATAATTAAGGGTGGCGTCTCATGCGCGTTCACGTAAATATTTTTCCCCTGTAGACGAGCAGTTACCTGAGCGTGCAACGCGGTGGTAGATTAACGACAGGCACAATACAGAGTACGTTAATCGTTCGAATGAACCACAACAAATTGTGCTCACGGGAAATGATTGCCCTGAAATCTGAGGACTGCTTGGCATTCCAAGTGGCTCTTGGTCAATGCCCTTGATTCCAAAAACACACTGGAACTAGCCGTTTCCTATGACGATGTCCGGCCGCGCCGTATTCACAGAATTAACCGTGCAAGACGAAGTGGCGTCCGTGACCCATAGATACCCAGCGGAGCGTAAGAGATACGCACCTCTCACTCCGGAACTGCGTCAACGCGGCGTGCTTTGCGCTCTTGTACAACGCAATCTCCCTATTCAACGGCCGATGGACCGCCTGCGAACTAAAGTAAATAGGGAAGCACGCTCCAGGAGTGACCGAGAAAAGGGCTGAGAGGAAAAGAAGGCTTTGTTAAACGCTCGATTCAGTAGCATCCTCCTCTCCTCCTACAACCGAGCGGCAAGGGAACACCGTGGATGTCCTGGCTATTCTCTAGGAGCAGGCATGGAAGAGTTTACCAGACATGAATTTTTCGGTGTTGTTGTTTACAGGACGGGTTTGTTGACCAGGCCTCCACGCTGCGAAAAGGTGAGCGAACCGGGAAAGGCTGCTTCTAGCTTTGCTCTTTCTTTGGGGTCTCTCTCTAAGCCAACGGACCTTTCATACTTTTTTTCATCTGTTGAGACCGTGAGTGGGAGGAAACGGGAGCTGGGAGCTCAAGGAGGGAGTGCAGGGAGGGATGCTACCTTGTTTACGGGCATCGGAAGGCTACACTCCTTGCTTTTTCTTCTTCTCACCTCCTTTCTTTTCATTTTTTTTTCGTTATATAGCATCACCGGGGCAGTGCATAAAGAAAGGAGGTGGCGGTACCTTACTATGCCGCTAAGACGCGTGCCCTACTGCGTACGCCTGTTTCCAGCAGTGACCGGCCATTTCCATTCATGGGACTACCCGCGGCGCCTCTTTGAAGCTAGGCAACGTGGACCACGGGGAAGCTGACTCGGCTCATTGTTGTCCCTTGTAAACACACGAAATGCCGTGAGCGTCTGAGCGTAGCATTTGAGTAAGAAAAACCAAAACGCTTCATCGGTTCGCACGCCGTTTTTTTTTATTGTACATTTCTCTATCACCGTCTCCATGTTACTACTGGTTCAAAGAACGCAGTTTCCTTTTGCGGATGTTCTTCAAGAGAGGGCAGTGTTCTTTCTCTCCCTTCCGCCAGGTTTTCCGACGAGTATCTTTCGCACTAGTCAGCTTCCTGTCCAGGGGAACGAGACGTCCCGCCGCACAGGGAAGTGTTAAACCCGGAAGAAATTACGAACTTCCGGCGCGGAAGCTGTGAAGGCAGCAAGGATGAAGTGGGTTCCGTAACAGCACAGTTATCTCGAATCACGACATACGCCGGCTGTTGCGCAACGAAAGGACCGTTCGTGTATTGAGATGTCACGGCTTTCGCTTCGAGAGTTGGGGAAAAAGAAATCATTGTGCGCGCATTATTTGTAATGTGATACATTCCCCACAGGTTCTCATAATAAAATTGCACAATAGAAAACTATACCGGTAACCCCTACTACATATCAGTTTTGAATACTAAGTATCCACTAGTCTTGGAAATATAATAAAGCGGAGTCGGTATATCCGTGGCGTCACCTCAGCTAGTTTGGTGTTCCGCACGCTGCATCTCTTCTGTGATACAGTAAAACGACAAGATGTACGTGCGGATTCCATACGCAATAAATATACACGACAAAGAACACACTTCCTTTACTACTGCAATCATTTATTTTCATGCTTTCTCAGTGCTGTTTGTTCGGTATTTGGGCGTGGTCGATGTTAACCGGTAAAGGTAGCTAGCAAAGTGTACCTTCGTAGTTCTCCCAAAGCATCGGTCCAGTGGCGTGGTCACTTGATCATGCCATTCTGCTGTGTAAATGTCCCTTTCCACGCGTACAACCAGACACAACGTGATGGCGAAAAGGTGACCCCCCCCAAAATTAACACCATCTTCCCAAAGGGAACCCTGATGGGATGCGAAGCACCCGCGTTAGCGCCGTTCAACTCGTGACGCCACTCGTGAGCAACGCTGCTGCTTCGCATCCCATCAGGGTTCCCTTTGGGAAGATGGTGTTAATTTTTTGTCGGTCGCGGCAGCGGAGCGAGCGGCGGTAGCGGCAGGTGTTGCGGGCGAACGGACGAGGCGGCAGCTGCGGCGAGCGTGCGGCAGGCGAGGGAGAGAGTGACGTCAGCGCGCACTGCGAGGGGAGCGTGACGTCAACGCGCAGCTGCGGCGTGACCTACTTGGCACCGCTCCAACACCTGCGGCGAGGGCAGCGCGTTGCCCTCGCTCTCGCCGTACGGACGCACAAAGGGCGTTACACAGGCTAGTCAAAGAGCTGCTTCGCATCTAAAAAATTCATCCCTCAGGCCTTGTTGCTAGGCAAGTTGGTACAATCTCAGCATGCATGAAGTAAACGCAATGTCACTGTAAGTAGGGAGCGAGAAAGACAGACACAGAAAGATGGTATATGGCGTTTTAAACAACAAAAATAAATGTCTTGTGTGACGAGCGATAACAGGCGACGCTCGGTGCGTGTCTCGCGCCTTAGCGCGAAGAAAAGGAAGAAGATCGGCGCCAAGCTCGCGCGTGCTCGTGGAGCTTCGGCGAATAAAAAAAAGCGTGAAGCAGTCCCTTCCAGGTCACGAATGTGCTCGGACGTCTTTCTTACGCCGCCTCGGAACCCATAGAATTCCGACGGACGGCACGTCACATTTGGCGCCCAACGGCTCAGGGGTGAGCTAAGAAGGCGTTTAATTTTTCATGTGGGGACGCCGCTCTCTACGTGCCCCTTTGGCTGAACCACTGACTTCGAGACAGCGTCGGCTCCGCGAACCCAAGATGGCGACCGCACCGTGTTCCACCGACGTGTTCGAGCACCTGGATGATGCCGCCCGGGAGGAAGCCTACCGGTCAGCTGTGTCCGAAGCCGCCGCCCTGAAGACAGAAGTGGATCAGCTCCGGCGCGAATTGGAGCTAATGAAAATGGTGCCTTCGAAGGACCACGACGCCGCTAACGACGACGACGCACCAAAGCCACCTCTTGACCCGCAGCTACAGGCAAGTCGCGATTTCCTTTGCAATTTACTCGCTCCACTTATAGAGCGCATCGAGCGCTTGGAGTCAAGGACATGTGAGGATTCGGACGCCGCATCATGCACGTGTGCAGGGGAGAGCTATGCGTCGATCAACATGAAACGCGGCTCCATAAACCAACAAAGCCAAGCAAAAGGCACTAATACCCGATGCATGTCTAATGATGAAGACGCTCGCGACCGACTTTCAAGTTTCGCGGCGAGCTCCTTACCGCATCTCGGGAAAGATCTAAACGCCTGGTTTCACCAAGTAGACTATTGGTTCAGAACCTTCAGCGTTCCTGACGAGGCCGCCGTACCGTTCATTATCTCGAGGCTCCCAGCTAAAGACTTTACATGGATGCGTCACCATACCAAAGTAGCTGATATTCTACTTGGGCTGACATGAAAGCAGCGTTCCGCCGACGGTATAACATGGACTGCGATGTAACATCTAAACAGCGAATGTTTGGAGCGACGCAACGCGCTGGAGAGTCTTGTACAGACTTCGCATATCGAAAGTTGGACCTGATGGAACAGTGCAATTATCCTGTACTACAGCAGGAAAAATGTCAAATCATCATGGATACGCTGTCACCCAAGGCAAAAAAGCACTTCTTTGACAAAACATTTAGGCACTTAAATGATATGATAAGTTCCTTTCTGCGCTTTGACCAGATCAGAGATTCTGAGCAAAGCGTTCAGATTGTGGTTGCGGAAGAACGCGAGAGTCTATCCACAGCGCAGTCCGTCGAATGCCGCGTTGACTCGAAGCGTTCGCCGCGGAAGCCCAGGCGCCATCGTCAGCGCACGGAGAGCATCGGGTCGAGCGAGTCCTCCGATGATCAAGTAGCCCAGAGAAACGTGCCTAAAAGAGGCGATACAACGAGGAAGCCGTCTCAGTCGCGGCCGTCCACTCATTCCACGACGCGGGTTTTTGAAAGATCTCAAGGAAACGCCTCGAGAATTCGTAAATTGTGCTTGAACTGCTCCAAAAGTGGTCATTTTGTCACGCAGTGCCCTTTACCGCTAACTCATGAATTTTTGAAGTGGCAGGAAGAATTTGAATCTTCCAGTTCACAACAGCGGGGAAACGCACAACTGGTGACGCCTACGCCCGCGAGCAGTCGCCAGTAATTGAGCAGGTGTCCTGTGCCGCAGAAGCGGGTACCTTTTCCGTTCCTGTCACCATCAACGGACAACAAATTAACGGCATTTTGGACTCTGGGGCCGTGAAAAGTTTGATTACGGCACCACTAGCTAAACGACTCAAACTAAGCATTGGGCCATCGTCCCTGCGTTTGGTCGGAGCAAGCGGCCATTATCTGCAAAACTTGGGTCAAGTCAGAGCTGTGGTAACGGTGGATGACCAAACACTGCAGCATGACTTTATCGTTGTTCCCCGGTTACCTCACGAAGGCGTCCTTCTGGGCGACGACTTCTTGCGGGCCTCAAAAGCCGTCATCGATTGGGGCTCGGAAACCTTTGCTGTGTCTGTTCCTCAAGGGCTACACAAGGTCTATTTGGTTAAAGAGCAAGTGCTACCAGCTTTATCGCGGAAGTTAGTTCCCGTAGCCTGGCATCGTACATCCGAAGACGAAGATCGTGCAATGGTCATCACAGGGACAAAGCTCTTGTACGACCGCTATTCGGTCCTTGTGGAGCCCATGGTGATAGATGCATCAGAGAAGACAGTCAAGGCTTTAATCACGAACTGCTCTTCTGAAGCGATCATGCTTCCACCTCATTTGACTATTGGCCTCATAGAAGAAGCAAGCGGAATCGAGGAGATTGAGCTCTCTGCAGACGACTGTCAACAAATCCTTCAACTTTCAAGCCTGCCTTCTCCCGAGGACCTTGATTCACCACCAGCTCATACAGTCGTCGACCCACAGCACCGTTCAATCCCAATCGGCGCCGTCAGCTTTAACATAGGAACGACGTTATCTCCCAGTGAGCTGCAAGTCGTGAAGGATTTGTTGGCGCAGCATTCTGCTTGCTTCGCGCAAACACATACGGATGTAGGCTCCTGCACAGTTGAACGACACTGCATACCAACTGGAAACGCAAAGCCAATATCCCAACGTCCTCGCAGATTGTCTCCAGCGCAGCGTGATCTCGTCAAGAGTTTGATCAAGGACCTCATTGATGCCAATATAGTGCGACCTTCTCGAAGTCCTTGGGCATCACCACTGGTCCTTGTGGCGAAGAAAGACGGGACAACGCGCATGTGCGTCGATTATCGACGTCTGAACGCGGTCACTGAGGACATCGTTTACCCCTTTCCAAGGATTGAAGATGCGCTGCAAGCACTGACCGGAAGCAAGTACTTCTCCGTCATGGACTTGGTGTCTGGTTTTTATCAGATCGCCATGCATCCAGATGGCATACAGAAGACTGTCTTCGTTACGCCGTGGGGTCTTTACGAATTCCTCCGGATGCCATTTGGCCTTAAAGGTGCCCCATTCACTTGCCAGCGAACCGTGGATACAATCATCGATGGCGTGAAATACGATAACGCCCTTGTTTATATGGATGACTGTGTAGTCTTCAGTCGGACATTTGAAGAACACGTTTCGCACCTTGAAAGCATCTTTAAAAGGTTCGAAAAGGCAGGCTTGAAGTTCAAGCCACATAAGTGTTTCTTCTTTTGCACTGCCATCAATTATCTTGGGCACGTTGTCACAAAAGATGGCGTGTCTCCTGACCCCTCGAAACTGGCAGCTGTTCAGATGTTCCGGCCTCCTCAAAACGTGCATGAACTGCAGTCATTCATCGGGCTTACATCGTACTTCAGGAAGTTTATCCCGAACTACAGCGTTATCGCCGCGCCTCTCCGATCGCTCCTAAAGAAGAATTCTACTTTCTCGTGGGAAGAGGATCAGCGAGTTGCCTTCGAGGCATTAAAGCGCGCTTTGTGTCAGCCTCCTGTCCTGAAGTTATTCTCCGAGAAGCCCGAATTCGGTGTCCCAGTACACACAGATGCCTCTCGACTGGGCTTGGGAGGTCTGCTGCTGCAAGAGGATGAAGAGCGACGCTACCGTCCTGTACTCTACTTGAGTAGGTCGCTCAAAGGTGCAGAGCTCAATTATTCTTCCACAGAACTGGAAGCTCTCGCAGTGAAATGGGCGTTAGAAGAGCGGCGCCCATATCTGATAGGCCGAAAATTTCAAGTTGTCAGCGACCACCACGCACTTTGCTTGGTTCTGCGCTACAAGGAATGAAACCAACGTCTTCTTCGTTGGTCGCTGATTTTGCAGGAGTTCGATTTTGATGTCATCTATAAATCAGGAATCCTGCACAGCGCACCAGATTGTCTTTCCAGGAACCCTCCCATTGTTGCTGATTCAGACCAAATTCTTGCAGTCTCACATCCATCACAGCGATGCTGTGACAACATGGGTGAAGAACAGCGTCAGGACCCATTTTGCGCTAAAGTCCTGGATATACTTAAGGGTGCGCTGGGCACGAAGAAGCAACAGAAACGGGCGCAAAAGAAGTTTGTCACGCACGATGACGTGTTGTACAGAAGAGACCAAGGCCCGGTCACCAATCGATTTCTCCTTTGCCTTCCTAAGCAGCGACAAGCTGAGGCACTTCGTGAAATGCATGAAGGCAGATATGGTGGCCACATGGGCATCAGGAGAACATTCGATGCCCTAAGGTCTAAGTATTACTGGCCGAAGCTCTATGCGGATGTCAGACGGTACGTGCGTCACTGCGACCTCTGTCAGAAGATGAAGATGTCGACATCGGTGCCTTACGGTCTACTACAGCCAATAGAAGTCCACAGCCCGTTCCACACAGTGGGGATGGACATAATAGGACCCTTCAAGACTTCAAGAGGTTACAAGTACATCATCGTAGCCATTGATTACCTCACAAAGTTCGTTGAGGCAGAACCACTGAGGAATATAGAAGCTCCAACCGTCCAAAGGTTTGTTGAGCGACGGATCATCTTGAAGCACGGATGCCCAGCCACGATCATCACAGACCGCGGTACTCAAATGATGGCGCGCTCCACTGAAGCCTACTTCAAGCATCGGGGCATCAGACATGCGGCCACCACCGCGTATCACCCCGCAGCAAACGGCTTGTGCGAAAGGGCACACAAGACAATCAAACAGATGATCGCCATGCTTACCTCCGGGGGGGAAAAGTGGGCCGATGTTCTCCCATATGTTGTATTCTGTTACAACACCGGGTACCAAGACACGGTTCGCCAAACTCCATTCTTTTTGGTGTACGGTAGAGATCCAGTGTTACCATTGGACGTTGTTTACAGCCGCCGGGAACTTGAAGAACTTAAAGAAGAGTCAAGTTATTTCACGGTAGTGCGTGAACGACTCCAAAAGGCCAGAGAGCTCGCTGCTACGTACATCAGACTGGCTCAAGAAAAACAAAAAGAGCACTTCGACAAGCACCACAAGGACATTGTGCTTGAGAGAGGGCAACTGGTGCTTCTGAAGTCTCCACCGACCGGTGTGAAATCGACGACATCTTACACTGGACCTCACAAGATTGTGAATAGACTGTCTCCCGTGAATTATGAGATCGAACTCGCTAATAACATGGGAAGTGACATTGTGCATGCGGCTGCACATTGTGCAGATAAATCTGCACAATGTTATCTGCACATTATCTGCACATTGTTATCTGCACGTTATCTGCACATTGTGCAGATAAATCCCGATCCGTAAGAGGTGTTAGACGAGGAGATACGATCTCCTCGATGCTATTCAATGCATGTTTAGAGGAAGTGTTTAAATGAATAGACTGGGAAGAAAAGGGAATTCGAATACACGGAGAATATCTAAGCAATTTATGCTTTGCAGACGACATTGTGCTCTTTAGCAATGATGGAGACGAACTACAAAAGATGATTGACGACCTAAACCGGTAAAGTATTAAAATTGGACTAAAAATGAATAGGCAATAGACCAAGGTTGTGCCCAATAGCCTAGCTGAAGAACAGGAATTTAAAATTAACAGTGAGCCCGTAGAATGTATGAACGAATACGTATGCCTGGGACAGTTACTAATAGGAACACCTACCCATGAAAAAGAAATTCTCCGCAGAATAAGGATGGGCTGGAGCGCATTCGGAAGGCATTCCCAAATCATGACTGGAAACTTGCCGCTGTCACTAAAGCGAAAAGTATTCAATCACGGCATTCTCGCAGTACTAACGTACGGTGCAGAAACGTGGAGGATAACGAAAAAACTAGAGATGAAACTAAGGAGCACGCAACGTGCAATGGTAGGAAAAATGATAGGGTTAGCGCTAAGAGACAAAAAACGAGCGGGATGGATCAGGGAACAGACAGGAGTAGCTTATATTATCATATCAATTAAAAGAAAGAAGTGGACCAGGGCAGGACATGTCATGAGGAGGAAAGATAACAGATGGACAGTAAGAGCGACGGAACGGATACCAAGAGAGGGAAAACGCAACAGAGGCAGGCAAAAGGTTAGATGGAGCGATGAAATTTAAATGTTTGCGGGCATAAAGTGGAACCAACTAGCTCAGGATAGAGTGGATTGGAAATCGTTGGGAGAGGCCTTCGTCCGGCAGTGAACCTAAATAGGCCGATGATGATGATGACACCGCATCCTTCTTTCATAGAAACTGGCATCCTACATACGCCGGCGAAAAGTTTAAGCCGCCGGCTTAGCACAATAAGCGAAGCTTTGTCACAGGACTGTAACACCTTAGAAGAGCGTGCAAATCTGTTCAAGTGAGAAACGCGCGAATCACTCTGCTTTGCTCCTTCGACAAGGCTACCCGCTGTAAACGTTTTTTCTTTGTGCTTTTACCGTAGACCTCCCAAGTCACACACCGTTGACGACCCGCTATTCGTTAGAGAGGCGGATAAATCGCAAGGGGGATTCGTGCGAATCGAATCGCAAAGTACGAATGCCGCGTAGCCAAGGGGGGCGTTCAGAAGGCGCTCAATTTTCAGTCGGGATCCTTCGCTCTCAGTCGTCGGTGAAAGGGTGCGTGTCGATGCGCAATCCACGGCAGCGCGTCACGCTTTTTCTTTTCTTCAGCCGCGGCCCCGCTTTGAGCTGTGCGTTACCATGCAGTTGTTACCCGGTGTTTTCCTAGTGGCAGGGGCAACAGTCTTATACGACCTCCCAGGGATGGTCGCCTCGTGCAGCGATTACCAATTTGCCGGTTATGGAATCAGATACAAACACATCGTAGGTGAACGAGAGGAAGTGGCATTCGCCTTTGCAAGCTGACGTCGATGTAGAGACATCGACGTCAGCACAAGCTTAGTGCCTTTCTCGGCGAAGTAAACGATACGCAGTCATGCGAAAATGTTTAGCGCAATAAAGTTATTTTTCTACTTGCTAAACGTGAAAGAGAAATGAAAAACTGTAAATGTGTGTACAAGGGAGGCAGCAACTGATTTGTCTAATCAAGTTGCTTATTCTCGCTTCTAGGAACAAGAAAAAGGAGACTATGAACTTGAGGGCATGAAACAGCTATGATGAGAACACACCAGAACATTGTGACAGCAGATTTTGTGTGCGTGTCATGCCGATAGAGAAGGCAGATATGGTCGATACAGTTGCGTTAAGCCAGCAAGCTTTTCTTTTACATCACGGATCCAGATAGGACATAAGTGCGAAACTCTAAGAGGAGTGAGAAGCCGGCCGTTCTTTGGCTTATGAATTGTGGTTGGCTGAATGGAGTTGAGTGATCTCAATAAATATTTGGCAACGCGGTGGCAAGTGACAAACATGTATTTTTCAAATAGGAGCTACGGTGTCCAAGAGAAGGCTGCGTTTACTCAAATTTCCAGGAACTTCAAAAACCGAGAAAGAAACAGACATGCTTCTGAATGAAGGTATCTCAGCCGAAAAAAAAAAAAAAACTCCCTATTTCTACACTTTGGGTCCTGAAAGACTGTACTTGAGGGCACAGTGAAAACGGCATGTCCAGGGATTGCGCTGGTATGTGTACATTTCAGAAAGAAACTGGGTAAACCAACAAGGTTACGTTATCAGTAGAAATGATCTTGCTAACTAAATATGATAAATCAGGAAATGTATGCCGCAGAAAATACGCTATCGACATTACAGTGAACTCCTCGTGCCGGTGCCTCTCAAAGAGAGTTAACCATACGCAAGCCATCTTCTTCCGTGTGTTATAGTTAATGGCATAACCTCAGTATGTGGGGGCCGCAAGGGAACACCAGTGGACGAAGGAAACCTGGCATGGCCTATGCTTTCCTTGTCATTGGAGCATCGCATATGTGTTGTTATCGACCAAGCAATGGCGACGATTGAGAAGGAACGCGTGCAAAAGAATAAAAGCGAGGCGTACGATCCACGGCACAGCTCTCATTTCTACCGTCACACAAGACGACAAGATGAGGACCTGGATGCCACATCATTAGTCGCACATCATCAGCGACGCTGTCAAAACGACGTCGTGACCGAATGTTGACCACAGAAACAGACAGCTGCTCTTCACAGTGACCACCTGCATGGTAGCATAAACGGCTACCCCTAAATACACAGATCAGTGGACGGTGGACCCGTGGGGGATTGGTTCGATCTCTGTCAACTCTACGCTACCGCTCCATCATGGCCGGAACGCAACAATGTCGCCCATTTCAATGACTACGTCGCCGGTGAGGCCTCCTGATTCTATATAACGCACATATTCCAAAATGATAATTCGTGGAACAAAATCAAAGCAGAAATAATCACCCGATTTACGCAGAGCGACGAAGGCCCGCCTACCAACACCAGTTCGAAACATTTCAACTCAGCCGTCGCAATCAAAAGTATTCTCCATGTAGCAATCATTTCTGACAAGCAACGGCCCCACAGCAAATCGGTGAAGATTTCCCTTGTTCCTGTGATTCTGCGAGACGCATCGCAACGTCGGGCGTGGATGAGATGTTGCCAAGAAGCGATGTAAAACGACCGATCACAGAAGGGCGCCCACGTCGCTTACCACAAAGGCCTAAACTCCCACCAGCCTTTACGTCTGCTAAAAAGTCGCCATCGCCTACTACGTCACCGTGCTGTAGTTCTGGAGTCATTACACTGTAAGCAAAAGTTGCCCGATATTTGGGTTTTTGCGGCTCATGAGCCTTAAGAACTCCCTTATTTTCAAAATTACTACATCTTGTTGAGGTAAAAGGAGCATATGACATAGTTTTACTACCACCTGTTAGAAAGGTAGTAAAAGGACGCTATTGCCCTATTTTACTACGTAGGGGGTTTTGTGTCACGTGATAAAAAAACCCCAGTCTAGAGTTTAAAGCCACGTGATCAAAAACTACGTACCACGTCACGTGGTAAAAAACCCCAAACTGCCGTGGCGCAGGGGTGGAGGACGTGCTAGCCCTCGAATGACTATTTAGGCCTAGCCACATGGTACGCGTTTGCAAGCAACTGTTCGTCAAAAGCGTCGGTCGCGGAAGAGGGGACGCGACGTCTCGGGGCGTGAGTGTGAACGGCGTGAGTGTGATCAGGGCGTACGCTGTCGTCCGTCAACCAGAACGTGATACCGTGACATCTCCGGCAGCTATGCCTAGTGACCGTCGTTTCGAAGGCACCGCCGAGTTCTGGAAAAGCACGGAAACTACGGTCGCAAACGTTCCTGACTGACCGCATCGTCAACCAGTACGACAAGGACACGGCGAACCACCCCGAGTGTTACCACTGCGGCGTGGTTTTGTGCTGAGTTCGAGCGATGCTGGCTGTCCTAGCGCCGGTCTTGGTGGACGGCGGCCAAGTGAAAACGCACTTTCGAGTATCTCTGCTCCCGCGCTTGTGCCTGTGTTTGTTGTGCTTTCAACGAGTGAAAACGTGCTTCCAATGTTATAAGTTCAAAGGGTGAGTCCTCGTTTACTGCTCAATAAATTGACTGATGTCCGCATTTTGCGTAAGCCTATTGTTTACCCAGCCACAGTAAACCTCGAATGAGCTTTAAAAATAACTCTAAAAACAGCCGAGAAAACATTGTTTAGGCAGTAAAAAATTACTCCGCGTATACTCGCTGAAAACCTCCAGGGCGGTAAATAATTACTGCCGTTTGTACGTTCAAAAACTCGGTTAGCGTGAGAGTAAATTTTTACCTTGACTGTTACGTAGTAAAGAAAACCCAGAAATGGTAGTGCGCTAGAGGACAAGCTGTTTACTCCCGTTCCTGGTTATTTTTGTTTTGTGTGTACTGAACCATCGCATGCAGTTGATACGGCGGCTCTCGCATACTTGGTCCATCTCGTGGCTTTGCAACAAATGGCTGTTGTGTTGCTCGTAACACTCCCCGCATTTCCCGAAAGGCCACTACGCCCACAGTAGACTGGCTGATGCACAGAGAAAATACCAAACCCAGCCACGGCCCTTGCATTCGGAATCACGATCTGCTACAGTTTAGCTCGATGTTTCAGGAACGAGGCATAGGTTCACAACCGGTACTAAGCCTAGCCCAAGCTGTCGCAATATCGCCTCGCTCTGAACCACCTGAAAGTCGATGCGACTTGGGCTCAGCATTCAGTACTAGCTTCAACGACGAAAACAGAAATACAAGCATTGCTTCCCGGGAGACGAAGCATGTGTTTTCTCGATCAGTGCAAAGGGCTGCGACAAATAGTACAGCTATCTTTCCAGAACCCCATATCAATGCAGGAGCCTTGAATGCACTAAACCCGCACATTGCCAAGTGAGAAAAGCGTCCACAGAGAACGGCATCGCACAAGCCCCTGGAAAGCCTTCCGATTTAATTCCTGCACAATAAATTCACGGCCGTTCGAACCTAACAGTGCTCTACCGACCTCCTCAGCACACCGACCTGTGAAGAAAATCAAAGACGAGTGCCTGAAGGAGTATCACATCAGCAACTTCCGCAGCATCACCAGCAAGCTCAGCAGAGAGCCCAACAAGGAGAACGACGCCCAAAATCATCATCGAGATCACACTTCCTGCGTTTAAAATAAGCCATCCTCGTGAAAGGAAGCATCGGCGGAGACTCTAGCGTCACAAATATTCATCAAAACTTTCTCTCTAAAGCTTGGCACGATGTGGAAATTCGAGATATAAAAATACAACAAGAAACAAGATGATCGGAACACCTGAGGAACACACAGAAATATCGCGAAACTGTTGCTCTCGATGGCAGTCTATCGGCTTAATTGCGTCGTTTGTTTCAAGGCAACCCGAGCGAAAAACGTAAAATAAAAAAGGACATGCGCCTCTTTCGCGGACCTTGATGGCCTCTCATGTGACTGGAAGGTCAAGCACTCTCTCAACTGAGCGGTTTCACAGGTGCAACCAAAGCAGAGGAAATAAGCCAAAAACAGCACACAAAGTAAACAACCAGAGTGTATCCCAGTGGGTTGCACCAGTACTGGCTAAATTGCAAATTATCGATTCCAGAAAGCCCCGCATTCGCTAGAATGCCGGAAGTTTCAACTCTAAAGCGCCACTGCCGCATCATAAGCGCAGCACACTCGGTTGTTCAGCCGAGATAATGAGGATAGACAGTCGCACTCACTCTTAACGAGCACGCGTCTTGGCACGAGCCACGACACGCGAGGGCACGCGCCCGGCTGCGAGAACTTGGCTCCTACGACGCAACTGCAACATCGAAATGCGCAATCGAGTGGTTGTTATCTGATCTCATTTGGTCTTGCGGTCGCATGAGTGCTAAGCGCAGGTGTATGATCCCGTGATCAGATAACTTCCGAACTCCCTGGCAGTTCACAAGCTGCTCCTGAGCCGACGCGCAATGCGAACACCAGACAAGAGGACCGGGACAAGAGGTGACTTCCAACGTAAACTTTATTGCATATAGTGGGCATGTGTAAGCACAACATCCAAATGCATTCTTTGAAAGGTAACCCCAATTTACCAAGGTGTTATAATGTATGGCGAAAGGGTAATTAAATTCAGTGGCACGAAAATCTGGAATATTTTACCCCTAGGGTAAAAGCCGCACGTAATTTCAAGCAGTGTAGCAAATTCTTTTTTCTTGCCAGCCAGGATCTCTAACTTACTTGCATCAATTAATTAGGAATATTTCTTAATGTTTCTTGTCTGCTATAAATCAAGACATGTTCCGGTATTCTGCTGTTAAATTCTGCACCTGACCTCTCTGCTACATTTTGACATTGCACTGGAAACTAGCCTTCCCTGGCTATCGGTCCAGATATCTGTGTATTCATGTTCATGTGAAGAAAAATAAAGCACGCAGTTGCAAAAAAAAGGAAAGGATGAGTGTGCCGTCGTTATCACTAT